>LR999456.1:16923215-18123215 GCA_905216605.1 Arabidopsis arenosa
ATTCCCAACACAACCAATTTGGAGTTAGGCTTGTAGGCCAATCCAGAATGTTGTATAAACCGACTGATTTCTAGTTACTAGAAGATCAAGTTCGTCGATGAGAAGTATGCAAGGCTTTTCATCCTTACCAATCCTTTTTCCTTCTGCAAACCTCTCATTTAGAGACTGTAGCTTTCTTCCAACTGACTCGATGACCACTCAATGCTTCATAGATACGCTATAAATGTTCTCGGTGAAGCCAATTGAGACCATTGATCTCCACAAAGCAATATGGACTATACGTTCCCTCTTCAACCTCAGCCTTCAGATTCTTCATAACCGATAATACACTAAGTCTTCCAGTCCCGGGACACCATGAATATACATACATCTTCCTAAACACTGATCATCCGAGATTGAACCTTTTATAAATGCAGTGATCTCTTCCATTTCTTTGCTTCTACAAGGAAGAGACTTAGGACGTGTAGCCAACAACAAAGTAGCTTTCGCCTTTTCTAACTCACTCTGCTTATGACATCTCACATGTTCAGGAATCAGCTTCATCCCACCTTCTCAAGACCAAAGAAACGCCCTTTACGAGAATTCGCACCTCCTCTTGCACTTGTTAAACCTCCTCGCTTACTCTTCGAAACCCCACGGAACACTTTCTTCATCATCAAACTCCATCTCTTCACACTATCAACCTCCTCCTCTTTCCTACCATTCCACTCTTGATCACTATCCGAATCTCCATCAGCCAATTCGCCAAACGCTTAAAACTACGCCAATGCACATCATACTCATACTCACACAAAAACACATCATCACCATCATTACTCGCCTTCGAAAACTCCTTAGGACACTTCACAAAACAATGCCTAAGAATACATTCCATCTCTACATCAGCAAAATCATTCGTCAAATAAAGCTCTCGCTTCAAATTATGCGGTTGACGCCCCGAAACCGTCTCTTCAGGTATCATATACCAACGAGCTCTAATCCAATACACACCACCATCATCATCAACTTCTTTCCACAACTTCTCGATTCGAGCCGCCCATAAATCACCGGAAAGAAGCTTCTCCCTCATCGTTCTCGCTAATTTCTTCCCTTCCGGTGGCTTAGGAACCACAAGTGTTGCTGACCTGACTTTTTAACCTCACAAAATTGACAGATCCAATCACCTTCAGGAACTTCCTTCAATGGCGGTTTCAAGCATTTCAAATGAAATCCACCTAAACAATCATCACACTCAATCATTATGTTAGTATCTGATTTGAAACAAATCTGACAATCTTCAATTTCTGGATCTTCTTCTTCATCTGAATTCGCGTCTTCTCTTCTCTTGACATACACATCATCACCGATTTCGAATTCGGTTTCATCGAATTCGACTTTATTGTAATAAACTCTCTTCTTCTTCGTCTTCTTAATCGTCTTCTTAATCGTCTCAGATCGAATTGGTGAAACAGGAGAGAAGGAAACTTCCGAATCGATCTTCTTCTTCTTCTTGGAGTTTCTGATTTCTTCGACTTCTCTGGAACACATCAGTGATTTGTTTTCTGGGCGCTCGTTCTCGTTTTCGAATTAGATTCTTCTTCGATTGATTCTCTTCCTGGAACATCGATTGGGTCATTTCCCAGATCGATTTTCGAGAAATATGACGAGCGGATCTACGAAGAGGAGTTAGAGTTTCTGGGGTTTGAGGAGTGAGTGAGGTTGAAGATGGTGATAGATACGATTTGCGATAGATGTTAGTCGGAGTTTTGGTTGGGGATTTGAAGGTTTTTGCTCTTGGAGTCGAAGCCATGGATGGTCTAAGCTAGGGTTTTTCTGGGTGAAGAATGAAGAGAGATTGAAGAAGAAGAAGAAGATGATGAAGTAGAAGAAGAAGAGGGAGGTAGAGAGAGAAGTTGGCGGGAAAAGGTGGCGGACACTTCTTCTTCGCATAGTCAATCGCATCAGAGTTTGCGAGAAAAGGGTTTGACTTTGGGCTGAATATTGGGCTTAATAACCCAACTCATAACTTTAGGATTGGTTCTACAATATGTTTAATTGGGCTTTTATATAACTGGGCCAATTTTGGTTTATAATCAAAAACATAGTTTTCCTTAAAGTTATGTTTTTCTGTTTGATATTTCATAATTTCTTTAAAAAGTTTTATTCAAAATACCAAACACAACTACATGATATGATATCTTCTATTTTTGTAACTATTTATGTAGAAGCTGTGCTCTTGTTGTTATTCTAATTTCTAATAAATCATAGAGAAAAACCTAAAACTTGTGTTGCACTCTAGCAACTTACGGTAATTTTAAAACCCTAAAATTTTAGGGAGACGATTTACTCGAAAACACCAAGAACAGAAGATAGAGGTTATATGGATGATCTCAGCTTGTCGGACTTGAAAAAATCGAGAAACTTGTAAGTTCCTCTTTGATCTTATCCGTCTTTACTTTCTCAATCTTATGTATCTACTTGAGAATTTGTAATAATTCAGTTTTTCAAATTAATTTCAGTTTTCATCTCATAATTATGTTTCTTGAAAAGAAACTAGGAATCAGCAGAGGAGAAGATAGGATAAGCTTATTACCTGAATCTTTGTTATGTCATATACTTAGCTTTCTTACAACTGAGGAAGCTGTTTGGACAAGTGCTTTGTCCTCTAGATGGAGAACTCTCTGGCAATGGGTTCCGACGTTAGAATTAGACAGTGTCTATTTCCCAAATAACAAAGAATGTGTGGATTTCATCAACAAGTTTCTGAATTTCCAGAGCGAATTCTACTTGCGTGAATTCAAGTTAATCACTGGAGGTCATGTTTCTCGTTACGAGCCGTGTTTAAGTAGAGTGATCAAGCACAAGATCAAACATTTGCAAGTTGATAATAAGCTTGGATTTCGGAACATTAAGATACCTTTAAACCAATCTGTGTGTGAGAATTTGGTATGCTTAAAGCTCCATTTTGCAAGGCTGGCTGATTTTGAGTCTCTTTCCTTACCTTGTCTCAAGATTATGTACTTAGAAGGTGTTAAATTCCCTAGGTATGTAGTTGTGATTAATACTCCGAGGCTTGAGTATATGAGTCTCATAGATTACAAATTCAGAAGATTATTGAAGATTATCAGTATGAGTGACTCTGTCAAGGTTGATATGATGTCGACTTTGATGAGCCAAGGCGTCATAACTTATCGGAAAGAAATCATCTATAATCTTCTCAACAATTTTTCCGCCGTTGGAGATATGACCGTCTCATGCAAAACTCTTAAGGTATATAAATCTGATGGTAAGCTCTAAACTATTTCACCACCATTGTTTTAACCAATCAAATGTTCTATGACTTCTTCTCTTTGGTGGCAGTTAATCTATAGTATCCAGCATATGAACCCACTACCCAAATTTCGTGACTTGACCCGTATGCGTGCTACTATGTACTTAAATGCCTCTCTGGAAGTATTGCCAATGGTTCTTGAGAGCTGCCCGAATATGAAACACTTGACCTTGGTAATGACTTGCTTAAACTTTGCAATTTCTTACCTAAGAAAGTTTTTTTTCAACTGCTCATTAAATCTTGTTTGGTTTTTGTTGATTTATGTTTGTAGGAATTAGTTAATGATGATCATCCAGAGGCAGTAGTAATGAGCTTTCGACTGTGCTATCATTTTGTTTGGTATCGTCCCTTGAATCTGTCGAAATGGAAAGCCCGATCACGGAGAAAGCAACAGAGAAGAAACTAGTTAGATACTTTCTAGATAACGCGACATCACTCAAGAAGCTTGTTCTACGTTTGAATCTACCTCATGGAGAGAAACAAGAGCCTGGTCTCTATAAAAAACTCTTTGACTCTCCGAGACGCTCTAGTGTGTGTCAATTTGAAGTTACTACAGTGGTTCATACTGCAAAAGTATGACTAAACTTGCTTGTCAGCTTCAAGCATACATTGTTCGAGATAGACATAGTTGGCAACTATGCTTTGGTGCAAAATGGTTGTACATTTATAGAAAACAAGTTAAGTGAAATTAACTAATTAAGCATTCCTCTTAATTTTGTAATTTTGGTTAAAAAAAGGTTTTGTGGAAGTTTATAACCATACCATAACACTTTTTTTTTCCACAACCATACCACAACACTTTTTGACACATCTACATCTGTTGGATCTATCATGGAACCATTTAACTGGAGCTATATCATGAACCAGTTACAGTGACTTTGTTTTGGACATGGAATGGCTCTTGGAATTAAGCATTTCTCTAAATTTTATAATTTTGGTTTGAAGAAAATGCAGAAAAGTTATATCATAGTACTCACACCAGTATTTCATTATCTAACTATAACAAACAATTTATAAGCCGGCGGTTTTTTGGGTATTCAAACAAAATCAAGCCTTGACATGATGATTTTTTGGAATAAATCTGCAAGAAAGATGAGTTTTTAATAAGAACCACAAGGCTTCATCTTCATCATTCTTTTGCAATAATAGGAGCTGCTTCAGATGCATAATCGTGCCTGCAAACCACACACAATGTAAAAACAGAGACAAACACCAATGGTGAAGTTTAAAACCATGATGTAACTCATAACCAAACTATGTTCATTAGAAAAAACAAAAGGAGTGTTCTTTTTGCCATTGCAAATCAAAGCAGAGCACTTCAACACATATCTCATGCAACTGTAAATAGGAATGTTCTTTAGATCTTACTTTATTTTACGAGTAAGTTGGTATATGCCTGTCACGGCCATTCCAAGACTTACGCTAAAGAGATTCCAGTTTTTCTGTAAACAAAAAGTTGAAACAAAATCATAATCAACCAGTAATCCACTACAAGAGCAAAGCAATAGAAGTATACAAACTATATCATTAGTACTCAGCCAACATACCGGAGTGATTACAGTACTGTAACGCGACCAAACAAGTCCAGTGCCTGTGATCACTGATACAATAGATATTGCAAACAAAAACTGTAAGAAGATTGAGACATGGCGACACAATGAAAGTGATATGAGGCATCATATAAACATAGAAGTTCACACATCGATACATAGCCGAACTATATCTAAGAGTATACCAATTTGTTGAGGGTATGAAAGGGTCTCTGGAGGTTTTTGAAAGTCTGCAATGTTGGCAATGCTTATACCCCACTTGAACGTCGGCGCCCAAAAATGAACTGACAATACAAAATGATTTTACAGTTCAGGTTTTTGTAGAAAGTTTGATCAAGCTACCAAATGCACTTGTTTGATTAAACTTGGAATCCAATCCACTAAAGAAAAACAGAGCATTTTAACCAAACCAATCTAAACCGAACCCAAATTGAATCAGAATCTATGTCTAAACGATAACCATTCGGTTAAGCTTTTCTCAATCAAAATTCCTACATAGTCAAAGTTCGTAGCAACATATCAATACATCCTCAGATTTAAACGTGATGCGGAGAGACTTCATTTCAGATACTTGTTCTAAGACAAAACCAACCAAACTAAGTAGGATCTGTTACGGAGTCACCCAAGAATTGGAAATTTAGGTTTGAATCAAAGCAAATCGAGCAACAAAAGATGAAAATTCAATGATCAAGTCTCACAGTGCGAAAAGTCAAAAGTGAAGAAACATTCATGTATTCATGGATGTTAAAAACTCACTTGTCTTAGGTCCAGCTGGATGATTCCAGAGAGCTTGAAGCTTCGAAGTTGCCATCGATTTTTTCTCTGTAATCTCGTAAAAATTTCTCTCAAGAAATATTCTCTAATGTAACATTGCTAGTCAAACAAAAAAAAAGTTATTCGTTCTTCTTACTTGTTCCTTGTGGTTGGCTGCTATTGATTGCGACCTTGTCTAACGGTGTTTAATAGTATATTGCCATCTATAATATATAACGAATCAAAGTGATTACTTGAATGTCACTTAAGTTAAAAAAGAAATTAAAGAAAAGCAAATTGATTGTCACATTTAAGGTAAAGATCAATTAGAAAAAGTGATCTCTTTTCCTAAACGAAAATATAGTAAACCAAAAATCAAAATGATTTTAAAAAATAATAATCCTAGTGATAGAAAAATATCTTACAAAGTAATATGTATTGCATTAAATTATGCAATTGAACATAATAAAACCAAAATTCACTAGACTAATACTTCGTTATTTAATTTCATTTTTGTATATCCAAACCGAACCAACACCAACCTGAGCGACAAAAACTCAAACCGAACCAAAACAAAATCCGAAAATTATAAACCGAATAAATGCACAAGCCTAGAAAATATTATATAAAAAAACATTTGTGTTCTAAGAAAAAATCCAAGTGATTATATATATATATATATATATATATATATAATAGTTGTATATGACGATTGTCATTTGTAAACTTTATATAGATGCAAGGTTTATCGATGACAAAATTTGCATTTTGCAGAGGAAGCGTCCAAAGAACTAAATGAACAAACAAAAAAGATTTTAAAGGGACTGACCCTACTAATTAGTAATTACCATTCAGATTTCCTATTTTGAAAATAGTGAATTTTTATAATTCTTTTTGTGGGGGAAGATATCATTTGGAATTTATGTGAGTCGTTGGATCTGTCGACCCATGATCAATAATGGAGGGGCATATGAATCATGATGAGTGAATATGAAATGTGAGGGAATTGAGGATTTGAAATTGAATTTGCATGCTCTTCTTTAATTCTTCTTTGGTTATTGTATCATACCCACAATTTTTCTCTAATGTGGGTAACCCCACATACCTTTTCATTAAATAAAACATTGTTATATATTTGGTGTTTGTAACATCTTCTTTTGTTTGTTTGGTAAAATTGTTTGTAACATCATGCAACAGCACAAACGTTTAAATGAAAACACATGCAAAAATAACTCTTTTATGATATTAAAAATTCAATTCGAAATTGACAGTTGTTCAAGTTTGTAAAATAACAACTCAATACTTTTTAAAAATGCTAATTATATAAACACAATAGTAAACTTTACAAAAGGTAAAAGAGGAGGACTTTATATGTTTTTTTTTTGTTGAAATTACTTTTTATGTTACTTGATATGTTTCACTTTTGTTAGACTAATTAAAGCAATATGTATAATGTTAATTCAAAAATTTACATAGTCAATTTGAAAATTAAAAATGGATTTAAAGAGAAAAAAAATGGTAGTATTGATAGTTTTCCCCATTTTCTAAAAATTTCTGTCTAGCTCCGATTACTCCCCGCTTAATCGATAGGTCTATCCTATCCGCCTCGGTTAATGACTAATCTTTTAAATAAATCGGTCATCCGATTACACTCCTCCTAATCCGATTACTTCCTGCCTAATCTGAATACTCTTCGTTTAATCTTACATATCCCGATTACTTTAGATTACAAGTATAAAATAACTTTTCTTTTTGTTATTCAAATATTTAAATTGGGAGTTTATAATGTTTTATAACTTATGTTCAAATTTTAATAAAAATTATGAAAATTTGTCTGAAAAATACATTTTCATGTGTTTACGGCCGTTTGGAAAACAATATTAGATTAATCTGTTTTTTTAAATATTAAAATAATTCTAAAACTAGTCCCAACTAAAAACTAATTTTAATCCGATTTTCCGATTAATCGTTAGATCCATACCGAACGCCCGCTATTTTTTGAACGATGGTTTTCCCCAATATTTTATGGTACATTTGGAAAAAATCTTTAAAAATATGGGGACAGAAAAGTAAAAAGACAATCCACTAACAAAATGTGGGGCTTATGTGGCACATGAACCAATCAAAAACCTTTTTGGAAACCTCTCCGTCGACGTTTTGTTTTATTAAAAAAAAACAAATACGTCATCAAATTCAATATTCAAGGGTAAAACCGTCATTTAAACAACATCGTCTCCTTTCTTTCTCTTCCATCTTCACTGCCACTCAAACACTTAACCACTGCTACACATTCTCTCTCTACCAATTCACCCAAAAAGAAGAGAGAAACTAAAAATTCTCTACATTTCTCTAACTCTCTAACAATGGCGGGTCGATTACAATCTCACCAATTACCAAGTGGACTCTACGTTTCAGGTAAACTCGAACAACCTAAAGAACGACCACCGACAATGGCGGCTCGTGCTATGCCTTACACCGGAGGCGATATCAAGAAATCCGGCGAGCTCGGAAGGATGTTCGACATCTCCGTCAATGATCCCACCTCGTTTCAAAGACCTCCGTCGATTTTCTCCGGCGAATCAGCTAGACAGCCACCGCCACGTGTCCCCTCTGCTTCGTCTTCGAATCCGAATAGTGGATCCGTTCGATCCGGATCTCAATCGGGTCTAATTAGAAAATCTTCAGGTCCTCTTTCTCAGCTTCAACCCACCGGTTTAATCACCTCCGGTCCGCTTAATTCGTCCGGTCCAATTGGGTCCGGGTCAAGAAGGTCGGGTCAGATTGATCAACATCATCAAACGAGTAATACAAGATCGAGCAAACCCAAGTATGGATCCGGTGTGACGGTTTTGAACTCGGATCCGATTCGGGTCGGGTTTAGAGTACCAAAAGCTGTGATTTGGGCAGTGATTGTAGTTGCAGGGATGGGTTTATTAATTGGTGCGTTTTTCTGTGGCGGTGAAGAAGCCATTAGTTGTGGTGGTGATTGTGGCGGCGATATTTCCGGCGGTCGTGGTTTTTGTGTGGAATTGTATTTGGAGAAGAAGAGGGTTAATGAGTTTCATCAAGAATCATCCAGATGCTGTGATTAGAGGCGCCATTGATGGACAATTCATCAAGGTCACAGGGGCAAGTTTCCAGTTTTAGTTAAAGACTTCATTTTTGTGTTACTCTGTTGCGTCTTAGACTCTTAGGTTAAGCTAATTGGTAATTTGATGAGTTAAGTAAGTTAATCAGTTGATTAGTTAGAATGTCATATTCATTGCCTCTTTTTTGTGTGATCATTGGCTTAGTTAGTGAGACTAATCAGTATTCCTGATATGGTAAACTTGTTATGATCTAGTCTAGTCTTTTGAGTGATCAATGAGGTATTGTTACGTTTATGTTTGCAGGTTGTAACATGTGGAAGTATCCCGCTTGAGTCGTCATACCAAAGGATACCGAGATGTGTTTATGTATCGACGGAATTGTATGAGTACAAAGGTTTTGTGGGAAATCCGCTAACTTGAAACATAGATGTTTTTCGTGGGGATGCAGACATGCTGAGGTGTAGATTCTTTTTACTCTTTCTCCTCTTATTCAAGTGTTTTATCTGAATATTTGGTGATCATTGTTTTATTTGGTTATGTTGCAGAGATATGTATCGGATTTTTACATTTCGGACTTTCAATCCGGATTGCGAGCACTTGTTAAAGCAGGATATGGATCAAAAGTTTCTCCAATTGTCAAACCAACAACAGTAGCTAATGTAACCTCGCAAACTAAGGATTTATCTCCAAGCTTTCTACAATGGTTAGCGGATCGCAACCTTTCCAATGATAACTCTGCTATGCGTCTCAAAGAAGGGTATGATATTATTACCATGCATTTGCTTTCTGCTAAACGTCTTCATCCTTATACTTTGATCAAGTTAAGTACAAAGTGTCCCTCAAAACAAAATCCTTTTTTTACTACTAGAGTCACTCTTCAAATCTTGCAAGTGTGATTTTCACGTTTCACCTATCTAAAACTTGAAACTTTAACCAAAATTTTTAAAACCCCTGTGAATTTCAACAGAACGGCTAAATGAAACTAACCAACCATTGACTTTTGCCTCTGACTTATGGATTTTGTTTCCTATGAGTATAAAGTCAGTGAGAACCATTTACTTTATGTGAAGGGTTAAAAAGTAAAGTCATTTAGTTTCCTATTTTAGTTCAAAGGAAGGATCTTTTGGTGCTTTTTAACCCTTAACATAAAGTATGAATGGCTTTAGTTCAAAGGAAGAATCTTTTCTGTGCTTTGAACTCTTCTCAGAACAAGAAAGATTCTCAAAGTAAATAGCTTTATTACAAAAGAATGATCTTTATGCTGCTTTATTATTACCCTTCAAAGATTTTTTAAAAGTGTTGGTCTCTTTCTCAGACACATCTTACATGCACACACCTATAATCATGTATTTCGAATCTTCTTGGCCATTTTGATGATACTATTTCTGAATTTGTTGATCAGATACATAAAAGAAGGGAGCACCGTAAGCGTGATGGGAATGGTGAGGCGACACGACAACGTTCTGATGATCATTCCTCCTGCGGAATCCGTCGCCACTGGCTGCAAATGGTGGCGTTGCCTCCTCCCAACTTATGTGGATGGCCTTATCATTACTTGTGACGAGAATCAGAATGCTGATGTCATTCCTGTCTGAAAAACACATATATAACATTACGTATGCATGTATGTATTGCTTCACTATTAATCTATAGAGCAAATTATATATAATGTATAGTCAAGAGCTAGGCCCTAAGACTGAAGAAAGAGTGGGATGAGAAAAGGAAACCATATCGGTTTTTTGCCTCTTACAATGGGGTTATGTTTTGTGTACATTAAAAGGTTCAAGTGTAAAATTTGTATTAAATTCTTTTGCTCCATTTTACCTTTTTTTTGGAATCAGGTTTTATTGGAACTAAAGAAGTACAATTTTTGTATTTTTAAATTAAAACTTTGTGTGGTATTTCAAATTATAAATAATGTGTGATGTGACTAATTTCGTATAATCATGTTGCTGATTAGGACGACTCAAAGCAGGCAACTGGTGTCCTCTCCACCGTAAATGCTTCGTTCTTAAGTTTCTGACCTTTCTTCTTCCTTAAGTGAACTAATTTCTCGTAACCAAAAAAAGTACTAATGAAAATTTTCAAAAAGAAAAAGAAATGATGAGCAAATTTATATTAACTTAAATTCTAGTTTATGCATGCAAGGTGCTATCTTCGCTTAATATCTCTCTCTATTTTCTTGGAAACTGTTAAAATTATATATTCCTTCCCAACAGTGTTTTTAACCTTTCGCCTTCTTCCTCCTTTAAGTAGACCAAACTGATGATAAGCCAGCTTTTTCCTGTTGTCTTCGTTTGGGTTTGTTGATTTCCTATTGCATCAGTTCTTTTGAAGAAACTGCTTAGAGCCTTGTAAGCCAAGTTATGTCTCTATGTAGCTATGACCTACTGCTATGAAGTAGGAAGTAGGAACCTAACTCAGCGTTTTCTTTGTTTATTATGTTGCAGAAAGATACTGTGACATGGAGAGGAACGAGAAGAAAAGTCTGATTAATCAAATCTTCTCTTGGTCCATCAATTATATTCTCAACAAAGATATCTACAAGGAAGAGATAAGGTCGATACCAGACAGGTTTTGGTCCGTTGATGAATACCTTAACTGCTTTGTTCCTCTGCTACTAGAGGAAACACGTACCGAGTTGTTCTCAAGCTTGAACTCTTTGTGGAAAGCTCCTGTCTTTTACATACATTCCGTGGAGGCTACGGCAATTAAATTACCGAGTAGAAGCTCAAACAAGGTTAATATATCAGGACTGATGAGTGTTGCACAAGGAAATAGAACAAGTTACGAGCCGAAACATGGAGATCTCATTGCTCTCACAAAAGCAGCAAGGCCAACACGCGTGGATGACTTAAACCCACTGATTCTTGGATATGTGTTCTCTGTTGAAGATGAGCTACATTTCTCTGTTCATTCCTCCAAAACTATATCCATTGATGAGCAATTTTCGTTTCGTTCGGGTGTTTTTCTTATGAATTTGGACCACAAACACTCGTATCTGGAAGGCTTTGCACAACGGAGATGCCAACTTGAGTCTCATCAAGAGTGTCCTTCAAGCAAATACCGCGGTAAGTAATACAAAATGATGTTGCTTTAGTGTCTAATGTGGAGTAATCGTGGTTTTTTCCTTGTTAATCAGGATACAGAGCAGTCTGTTTCTTCTAGGAATTGGGGGAATGATGTATCGGGAATTATGCGGTCTGCAAACTTGAACACTTCTCAGGAATCTGCAATTTTGAGTTGCTTGGAGACAAGAAATTTACGTGACAAGGCTAGTGTGAAACTGATTTGGGGACCACCTGGTACCGGCAAGACAAAGACAGTTGCTACTCTTCTGTTTGCTCTTCTCAACCTAAGTTGCAAAACAGTTGTGTGTGCTCCTACAAACACGGCTGTAGTAGAAGTTGCATCGAGGCTCTTGGCGTTATTTAAGAAATCTTCTTCATCAGAACATTCTACTTACGGTCTTGGGAATATTCTTTTGGTCGGAAACCGAGCTAGAATGGGAATAGATGACAGGGGAATGATGATCTCCTCAACGTGTTTCTTGAACATCGCATTAGTAAGTTGCGTAAACTGTTTTCGCCATTGACTGGATGGGAACGGAGTTTGGAGTCAGTCATAGATATTCTTGAAAATGTGGAGTCTAGTTATAAGAAATATCTCTTGTTAAATGAAAGAAGGGAGATTAAGGTAGAAAGTAAAAACATTCTTACAACATTTGGTGAGTTTGTAATGAAAATGTTTCTTGGCTCAAATGAAAGATCGGAGAAGGAAGAAGCTAAAAAGAAAGAAAAGATTCTTACATTTGGGGAGTTTGTAATGAAAAAGTTTGATGGGCTAAGCGAAAAAATGGAGAAGGTCCAGAAGGATATGGTGGTTTTGTACACGCATCTGCCCAAGTCTTTTCTATCATCTAACGATGTGAAGAATATGATCGCAGCCCGTCAAGCTCTTCGCCGAGCCAGATCTTTCTTGCAGGAGAAACAAGGAAGCTTCACATTAGATTGCTTTAACAAACTCATCCGTGTTGATTGCCTTCAGACTCTACGTTTGCTATCAAAGCGTTTTGAGATTCCAGCCTCGTTGATAAACGAGGATATAAGGACATTCTGCCTACAAAATGCACACATAATCTTCTGCACTGCCTCGGGTGCTGCAGAAATGACCGCGGAACGAACAGGATCCATAGACTTGCTTGTAGTTGACGAGGCGGCTCAACTTAAAGAATGTGAATCAGTTGCTGCATTGAAACTTCAGGGTTTGCACCATGCTGTTCTAATAGGAGATGAGCTTCAGCTACCAGCAATGGTGCAAGCGAGGTAAACTCTTTGTCTTGTTGATCTGTTTTTGTTTGGCATTTTAAACGTAGGAATTGCGTTTGAAACATAGTTCTTGTGTGCGTAGGTATGTGAGAGGGCCAAATTTGGGAGAAGCTTGTTTGAGAGATTGGTTTTGATTGGCCACAAGAAACATTTGCTTAATGTTCAATATCGTATGCATCCCTCTATAAGCCTTTTTCCCAACATGGAGTTTTATGATGGTAACATCTCTGATGCTGAGATTGTTAAAGAAAGCACCTATCAAAAGCGGTTTCTTCGAGGAAACATGTTTGGCTCTTTCTCGTTCATCAACGTGGGACTCGGGAAAGAAGAGTTTGGTGATGGACATAGTCCTAAGAACATGGTTGAGGTTGCCGTGGTTTCTGAGATCTTAACCAATCTTTTCAAGGTAAATATTTGTTGATCTTGTAAATTTTTAATCTGATTTTCAAAGGTAATTATGGTACTTTTTAACTTGCCTAATTTTTAAAACAGTGTCAAGTGAGGCAAAGACGAAGATGAGTGTTGGTGTTATTTCACCTTATAAAGCTCAAGTTAGAGCAATCCAAGAGAGGATCGGAGATAAGTACACCTCCGTATCAGATCAGCTTTTCACTTTGAATGTTCGGTCGGTGGATGGGTTTCAAGGAGGAGAAGAAGACATTATTATCATATCCACCGTTAGAAACAACGGTAACGGAAACATAGGGTTTCTCTCTAACCGTCAAAGAGCCAACGTTGCACTGACTCGTGCAAGGCACTGTTTATGGGTGATTGGTAACGAAAGAACTTTGGAGCTGAGTGGTTCGATTTGGACAAAACTTGTAAGGGACTCGAAGAGACGTGGATGTTTCTATGATGTTGTTGATGATAAAAATTTAAGAGATGCCATGAACAATGCTCTTCCCAAGGTCGACATGTCTGATGTGTGGTCGAGTTTTCGATCTCTTTCAATCAGGAAAGAAAGAAGAAATGCTTGGTAGCTCTTTTACCAAGGTATCTATGAATGGTTTTAATTTGTTCTCTTTTTGTGGCTTCGATATCTATGGATAGTATTGAATTATTAGTGTATTTTTATGAATCTCTTTCTTGCTAAACAAATAATTAATGTATCTACTATGTGGCAAGATCAATGTTCACATACTAGATGAATTACAACTCTCGTTGCGTCACTTTGTCAAAAGCAGTGTAGTCAGTGGCTTAGGTTCTATGACTACGGTTCGATCAGACTAGACTACTTAAAACCTAGCCTCCAAACACTGAGTCAAAAGAATTCCTATCACGATTGCTTCCAGTGATGAAGGAGAGGGGTAACTCGGAAGCGAATCTTACGCAGAACCACTTATTTGGGTGAATAAAAGTAGTCAACACATTAAACCCAAATGTAAACCAAAACAAACAATAAAACCTAACCTATATACATTCATACGAAACCCGAACTTTATTGCTCTAACTTCGAAAAAAAAAACCCAAACGAGTCTTTCTAATGAAGAAATTATCTTTTACAAGACCAATAAAGATATCCAATGGCCTCATGATATTATTGGAACTTCTTTCTTCTCTTAAAATCTTATTTTTGTTGAAAACTTATAAAACGATCTCTACTTACTTGTTACCCTGATTGCATTTTTTTACGCTATTATTGATGGGAAATTGGTTTAGAGTCTTGAGGGCATTCCTCCAGCGACGACCAAAGTTTCTCCCGTGATGTAAGAAGAATCATCTGATGCTAAGAAAGCAGCCGCAGCAGCCATGTC
This sequence comes from Arabidopsis arenosa, assembly GCA_905216605.1. Lineage (NCBI taxonomy): Eukaryota > Viridiplantae > Streptophyta > Magnoliopsida > Brassicales > Brassicaceae > Arabidopsis > Arabidopsis arenosa. The sequence goes on from LR999456.1 coordinate 16,938,000, forward strand.
TCCCGTTGTTCCCAACCTGTTAAGCAGAGTCTTCTCTTCGATGCCTTCCCTCTGAGCATATCCACAAGTGTTCAATTATTATTATTCCATCACTTGAGACACAATCTCATAATCTCAGTCTAACAGTTTCAATCTTATAAGATTACCACTTCGGAGCTTCCGGTGATGAAAGAAGCAAAGTGTGTGGGCACAAAACCGGGTGCAACTGCGTTCACACGTGTATCGGGAGCCATCTCTGCAGCAAGTGCCTGAGAAACATGATGTATAATGTCATAATCATCATCATAACCATTCAATCATGAGATGGAGACAATGATACACATACCTTGGTTAGTCCGAGAAGAGCAGTCTTAGTGACCCCATACATAGCCATGGCTCCTTGTGGTTGAAATCCAGCAATAGAAGTTATGAAGATAACAGAAGAACCCTTCTCTAGGTGAGGAGCCATATCCTGGTAAAATGAACATAGAGGAGTCAAATCAAATTTTGGGCCATGGAAAGTGGAAACAAAATGCTAACACTTCAGTATGTTTTGCATCCTTTGTATATAAACTAATAAAAGGAAAGCTTTACCTGAAGGAGAAGTATAGAAGATTTGACATTGATTTCCCATAGCTTGTCAAGAACAGCTTCTTTACTAGACAAGATTGGGTCTGTAGATGGATTGGCAGCGGCGTTACAGACAACTATATCTATCTTTCCATATTTCTGATACCGAAACACACAAAACACATCTCTTCAGTAAATCAAAGGTGCGCACAGGACCAATCAACAACAATAAAAACAACTTGTTGGTTATGTAAATATGTTCATAATAATTGAACCAGAAGCTCATAAATCTAGTACCTGTACAGTCTTTTCGACAAGATTGCGGCGATGTTGAGCATTGGAAACATGACAGACGATTCCATATGCATCAATCCCTTTGGATTTGAGTTTTGCTACTGCCTCATCAACATTTGCCTGCACAAAAGCAACCCTTTTAGTCAGGAGAAAAGTTGGCTAAACAAAGCTACGAGTTTTCAGAAATACACAAAATCTGCTGCTCTAATCTACAGAATTTTCACAATTCTGTCTACAGTAAAACTGCAAAATCAAAATCCCCAATAACAAAAGCTTTATCTAATGAAAGCACAAATACTAAGATCCAGAAAATCAACAATTTCATCATCTTAATTCAAATTCCAAATATGAAATAATAAGAAAGAAACTGGGGAGATCGTGAAACCTGTTTGCGGGAAGAGACGACGACGGAAGCGCCTTCGAGACCGAAACGCTCAATGATTCCGAAGCCAATTCCTTGCGTCGAAGCAGTCACAATCGCGACTTTACCTTCCAATCTTCTCGGTAGCTTCTTCTCCATTTCTATCTTTTTTGTTTTTTGCTTCTTCCAATGATTGTTTTTTTCCTTCTCGCTTGCTTCTCTCTCTCTTTTGCGTTTGAAGCGTTTAAATAAATGTGACAAGCGTTTGAAGCGTTTGAAGCGTTTGTGGTAACGTTTGGACTTTGGAGACACAAATCCAGTGGATTCTATTTCTAACTATAGTGACACAAAAATATTATTTACCAAAAACAAAAAGAATGATTCAATAATCCTATGAATTTGTTGGAAATAGATTCGTTTTAGTAAAATAAAAAAGGAAAATCAAGAAATTGGAAAAGAAAGACAATCGGAAAACAAACAAAAAAGGAAATCAAGATACAAAAGAATTTGAACAAAAACAAAGTCATGAAGGAAAAAAGGCAAACAAGAAAAATGGAAATTGTTACAATATTAATATCACAAACTCTATAAATAGAGAGGTCTTGTGTTAGAGATTAATCATAACGAAGAGAACCAAAAACACTAAAGAGAGACCTAATAATGAGAATTGTTGTTTCGGAACCTCATTGTCCCAAAAGCGTCCAAGGGTTTAGCTATGACCCTGAGCCTAACAGGAGTTTCGATCGCTTGGTCTGTGAGACCGAGTCTTTCGCAAAGAAACTCAATGCTTTAAGAACGGGAAGGAGTGATAGAGGATTCGTAGTGCGTGTATCAGAAGATGATATGGATAGTGATGAAGATGTAGATCATAGTGCTCAAGAAGAAGAAGATTATAGTCAAATCTGTACCTGTGATGATTTATACTTGAGTGATGATGAGTTTGATCATGAGCTTGATTATATGATGGATAAGATGGGTTTGGCTGAGAACGACCACCAAACCAAAAGTAAGGAAGATGTTAAGAATCAAGTATCAGTTGTTGAAAAGGAAATTATGAATGAGATTGAAACGTCTCGCTCTGCTTTAGCTCGGGTTGAGAAGTACCGCGAAAATCGTAGAGAAGTTGAACGGAGACTTGATCTTCAATATAAGCGAAAAGTTGCTGAAGCACTTGATACTCATATGAGTGCAGTCCAACGTGAACATAAAATTAAATCGTATATAGAAGAAAGAAAGATAAGGAGAGAAGAAGCTCAGGAAGAAGCCAAGAAGAGAGAAAGGGCAAATCAAGAAGAGAAAATACGTCAAGAAAAAGGTGAAAAGGAGGTCATAGAGAGAGTTAGTGTTGTTGCTTTGGCATTGGAGAAGCAAAGATTGAAGAAACTTGAAGAGTTAGAATCAATGAACAAAGAGCTGAAATCACGTTTAAATCAGGACTTTAGGAGTTGAAAGGAGAATTGGAAGGGCGATAAGGCAAATAACTGGAGTAAAGGATACGGTGAATGCGAAAATCAACGAAATCGTCAAAGTATTTAAAGATCCTCGTTGTCCTTTATCCATCAGTATTGCAGCTTTTGCAAAGAGGATGGTCTCCTCTAGGCAAAACCCTTTTGCATGCAGCTACATCATTGTTTATGTCACTTCGAAGTTTCCACAAGCTATGGATATTCTTCTTGCTGAATTCCACAAAGCTTGCATTTACACTGTCCCAAATCATGATGTAAATTCACAGTCAATGTGGGATTCCGAGGCATATGAGCGCCTAGATTCTACAATGAGGCTATACGGTGCACTTGTCCAGACTGATATTCGCGGTGGTAATGCTACTAACCTTCATGGGATAGAACATGGATGGGCTTGGTTAGCTCGGTTCTTTAACAACATCTCAGCCATCAACATAGCTACTGCGACAGCGTTAAACGCCTTTCTCCAAACGGCAGGGTTTGGTCTTCATCAACGGTACAAATCTCAGTTTGTGAAAGTTATGAACGTTGTGCGAGAGCATTTCTTGACGAAACTGAGGGAAGAAAAGGATATACAATTGATCACGGCGTACTTAGATGACCGGATGTACCTCAAGGAACCTGAAGGAAGAACTATGAAGACGAGTCTCTTGTGAACGGAGTATACCGCTGTTTTAGATCAGCAGAACAACAATCAGCATTACCAGAGGAATGATTACATAAACTGCTATTGATTTGATGTATAATTCAGTTCTTTCATAACGTTTTCAAATTTTTTTAATTTCAAAATGAATTGGTTAACACTTGCTGATTTGAACAATTTAAACATTCAGAAGAACAAAAAACATAAGTCCAAATATTTAACATACTCTGAAACTTCAAGTAAGTTTGTTGAAGTAGCTGACATTATTATTTAATCATAAGGATTTCTGAATTTCTTCAAGAGATCTGGAATATCGTATCCCAGCATATCATCCACTGCTTGAATCATCTTCGGCTTCAATTTCTCGAATTTGTCAATGTTATAGCCTCCCAATACTTCTCTGAAATGCTCCACACTTGGGAAGTCTCCAGCCGGAAGATGAAACTCTCGCTGCACCTGTTTTTTTTTACATAAGGAGGTTTTCATAATACTGGAAAACATGTGTAAAAAATACGAGATAAATGTGTAATGTACATTCTGGTTTGGCTTACAGTCAAATACTTTGGTTTAAAACATGAAGAAATCAATTCTAATTCTACCAAAATTTATCATAGAAAGATTTTCACAGTAATTGCAAATGTTTAACCCCTATAGGGCTACACCTAATGCGATTAGTCTTAAGTTCTAGACCAAATGAGATATTTACTAACCTTTCCAAATTCTTCTTCGAGATTGTCCATGAGACGTTGCTGAGCTTTCGATTTGCCCATCATTGCTGGCATTTCCTTCTTAAGGTGACTCATTATGTATGCATTGATCTTTGCAGCTCGAGCTCGCTTCACAAACTCGTTAATCTGCAAAGTATAACAAAAAGATAGTCAAGTCTCCTTTTCAACTTCCAGAATGTCCTGAACTGAGACTTGTAATTCACATTACTGTCTAAACTAAGACTCATTAAAATCATACCTTTCTGTCACATGCTTTCTTGGGTATGTCCATTAAGTCTGCTAGAAGATCAGTTTGCTCTTTCTCAAAAAGTTCTTTTCCAATCGGTCCAACTGCATCTTCGTTTATGGGTTTGTCGTTGAAGGACCTGCACAAGTTAAAAGCAAAGAACAAATCAATCTATTATGTTGACAAATGAAATTAATGGCTTGCTAACTTCTTTGTTGACAATTCATGTTGTACTAAAAAAAACATACCCAATATAGACACGTACGACCTCTGGTGTGTTCAGGACTTTACCAAGCGACCACATCAATGCTCCATACACTCTCATTAGCTTTAGAAAAAGCGGCACAATGATGAGTAAAAATGAAGCTTATGAACGTAACAAATGAATGAGACGAAATCGAAACTTACTTGTTGAGTATCAACTTGGTCAGCTTTGTTTAAGACAACACGGATCTTGTCTTCATTACCACGTAGAGATGTTATCACGCGTTTGAATTCATCACTGATGTCAAGCTTGTGGGGATCAAAGAGAAGAAGAATCATATCACATTTAGATGCAAACCATGAGATGACACCAGTGAAGTCATAGCTCCTTTGCATCCTTTGCTTCTCTCCTGAAAGAACACCAGGTGTGTCTACAAGAGTAATTTGGTCCAAAACCTACAACAGAAACAGGAAGACAAAGCTTGTATAAACCAACAGAGGGAAAGATAAAGAATAGGCAGTGAGGTAATGCTTAATCACTCACCGGATGCGGCATTTGAGAACACTCGAACTTTGAGAGGAAAGCACCTCCAAAACTTGTTAGCCCGTTAAATGGCATGTCAGCTTGAACAGCCATGGTATTTCCAGGTATGGTCCGTTCATCTGGTCCACTCTATAAGAAAATCAAATCACAAGAATTAACTTAAATGAATACAACAAGTAACTAGCAGTCCTTTAACAAAATCAAGAAACATCAACTTACCATTGCAACCACAAATCTATCTGTTGTTGGCTCTGGACCAATGTGAGCTCCTGATAACAAGATGGCGAGGGTGAACATACAGAATTGAAGATTCCTTGTATTTCCAAGAGTTAAGGAAACGGAGCAAGGTACCTGGGTAGTCACATCCGAGTAAGTGTTTTATAAATGTTGTTTTACCGGTGGAATACTGACCCAAAAGCATTACCATTGGCTTGGCATCAAAATCGCTGTTAGTCTGCAAATCAACAAAGAGGGTATCAAATGAACAAACTAAGAATCATTTTCCATGGTAATATAGATATGAGTTCGTTAACTCTTGACCGAAAAAAGAGGAATAAACAAAACCTCACAAGTGTTTCTGAACCAGTAAGGATAACATAAATTCACTTACCAGTACTGGAGATGCAAAATCGTTGAAACGATATGTGACTTCCAAAGGCTTTAGCTTTTCAGTGTACAATCTTTTCAAGCCATCAACAATTGTCACAACATTCACTTGTGGCTGGACAATGCAAAGTAGCAGATTACTTGTTAGAACAGACAAAAAATATCTAGAAGATGGACATTGCAGCAACAAAGCAAGTATTATCCTACCTTGATAATAGATTTTGATTTGAACCAAGGAGCTTTAGCCGTGACTTGTAGCTTGGTAACTACTGCAAGTTTAGCCAGCAAATCAACAATTTTTACATAACAAAAACATCATGAATGAATCAATTGGTAAAAAGAAAGAATGTTGTTCAACCATTTTCTTCAACATCCACATTTGTTTTTGCCACTTTCTGCTTCTGTAAGACAATTCTTAGATTAGGAAAGCCAAACCATGTAAAGATTCAAAAACAAAATGAGATAAGAAAGAGTCTCACAGATACCACGTTTTCTAGTCCTTCCAACACTGGAAGTTCCACACTCTTCATATCAACTACAATAAATAAATAAATAAATAAAAGATAGAGATTAGCCAATTTCTGATAAAAGAATCCAACCTAATTGCTATATCTACTAACAAACGATGCTACTGTCTTTGACCATCAAGCTCTTACATCAGAACCTATTGATTCAAACATTTTAAGATGTAATTTTCCAATTACCTGAGCCTTTGAGAAGGTCTGAAGTAATTTCATGTCCCTCTTGTGCCAATGAGACGAGCTGAGCAACAAAATCAGTCCAATGAGTAAGAAATTCAACCAAAAAAATTCAATTAACATATGTATCCGATACAATTATACCTTCATCGCAGTGATGAACTCCGATAAACCGAGAAATCCTTGCCGCTTCGAATCCGCAACTGCCCAAACCTTTCAAACCAAAATCCAACTAATACAAATCAACCCTAGGTTATACACTTCAAAATCCACTTCATATTCTTATAAGTTCCACGGATTCATGAACTCAGAGAGTACAATCTTAAACCAAATAGCCTATATATTACACGATTCGTCGATTATAAGAATAATAACCTGTTTGAGTTCCTGGCGAGAAAGCTTTGACATCGCGAAGAACTTCGTAGCATCGTTACCGGAAACACGACCATCTCCATCTGAAATCTCAGAGAATCTAAACAAAATCAGAACAGAATAATCACGACGGACTAGTGAATTCAATCTGAGAAGGAGGAAAAAAGCACAGAACCTGAATCGGCGATGTTGAACCATTCCTTGTAGATCTTCTGATGCTCTTTCAAACAAGTACCGATCGAGATCGCCGACGACGTCTCCATTACTGAGAGATGAAGAAGAAGAGAGATAGAGAGAGAAAATGGTTTCTGAAATTTGAAATTGAAACTGAATTGTTGAGTTAGAGAGAGAGAGAGAGCGTCTAGAGAGAAAAGGAGATAATTCCAAATAGAGGATTTTAACGGGATTGGCGCTTGTCGAGGAAGGGGGAACTATATTACGACGTCGTTTTAGGAAGCCGACACGCTGTGTAACTCATGAAGTTTAAAACAACGTGAAGTTGGATTTAATAGCTAATTAGCCTAATTAACTAGATTTTTTTCCTATTACAGTTTAAAGAAGATCAGATTTTTTGCAAAAGCAATTAACGGCTGTGATTTGATATCCGAAGCTCGCAGATATATATATATATATTTTCTCTTTTTCTAAATTTGAAAACTTGAATAAAAGCCGCCATTTTGCAAAATTTCAGCGCAGCATACCTAAATAATTTGTGTTATCCTAAAGTTGTATCACACAAGTCACAAATTATGAGAAGATCACAAAACCATAATCATACATTTCACACTAGGATTCATCAATTAGACCAAACATATTTTTCAAAAATCAGTTTTTACTTTTTACACACAATCAATAAACATGATCTGGACGCATATATATAACTAAAAAAGGAAATACACACATTGAATATTTGTATCTATAGACGATCTACAAAAAAAAATCTGTTATATCGCCATTGTTGAAATAAAACATCTTTGGTACTAATCTCGTCGTGTGTTGTGTGACACTGATTTCGTTTTCATGTTATGTTCACTGCCAAAAACCAAAAACAAGAAGAGAATGTTTTCGGTTTATGTACAAGAGGAGAGTGATGAAATGAAAAATATAGATTTATAGAAACATATAACATTACCGATTGTCTTTTTGAGTAGCCATAGAAGAAGAGCAAGCTCGATGCTAAAGATCATACGCAACCATGTTTTATCCACCAAGAATCCATAAACAGTGATCCCTGCTCTGTTGTTCTCTAGATAGGTCACTATATATATACAAGAGAGATACCGAATTAGTTGAACGGCGAAAAAGATTTATTCGAATCATCGTCTAATTCAAGATTTTATTTACCTAGAGCTTGACGTTTCTGGGAAGAAATAGCGCGGGCAAAGATTGGATGTATATCAAGATCATTGTGATCTCCTTCTCCTTCTTCATCGTCGTCAGATGATTGAATAACATTACGACGACGCGATAAAATCTGGGAGTGTTGTATGGTCGTTGGACATTTAGGAGTCTCTCCATCATCAAGAACATCAAATGTATCTAAAGATGCGCAAACGTTCCACTTTGTGGCGATGCTCGTAACAGATTGAGCTTTATGAGTCATCTGCGTTGCACTTTTCAAGCATATGAATAGCCCTGATACCAAGCTTATGGAGCATAACTGTAAAAAAACAGAGACATTAAACAAAATAATGTTAAAAGACAACCTCAGCAAAATTTAAACATGTAATGATAAGAACAATGATTGAAAAATTTGCGTCTCTCTATGAAAGTGAAGAGGATTTCTTACCGCGAGTTCGCCAACTTCGTAAATATTAAAAGGAACACTAGCTCTGATGGTGGTAAGCAATGCCATGAACTGAGTGGCAGTGACGAAAAACAATGACAAAAGAATGAATCGCCTGAAACGGTGACTAACAATCTTCAGTTCACGCCGGATTTTGAGATGCTCGGCGAGTATGGAGTTAAAATCTTTGATCTCAGAGGCGAAACAACGGGCGAATTCATCAAGACGGAGGACCTGGAGGTGGCAGATGTTTTTGTAGAGGATACAAGCGATGATGAAGAGTGATGTACGGTAGAGCCAAGAAGAGAGCTGGAGTGTGCAGGCTAAGACATGGCTCAGCATTGGGTTGATGATGTAAGGGATTTGGTTAAAGCCTGAAGCATACCACCAAATGCGATAGATAGCTTGAAGCGTTATCGATGGGAGGACGAAGATAGCTAGTAGCTTCATTGATCTCTGCAACAAGAAACAGAGGAGACTATCAATTTTTATTCATTTCACTAATTACTAATTTTAATTCCAAATAAGTCGATTCTTAATTATGAAATTAGATACTAATCACTATAATTAGCAGGTACGTTTAATTTACCTGGATTTCAGCTTCGTATCCGATCCTAACTTTATCGGTAACATCTTTAAGCTTATCGAAGAAGAGAAATCTTCGGATTCCATATTTCTTGGACCAATCTGAGAGACTAACGAACGAGATTCCGGCGAAGATCGATAACGAAAGCTGCACTAATCCGTCGTAAGGACGGCGGTGTTTGAAATCGCAATCGGCGCAGATTAATACGAAGTGAGAGATCATTGGGACGATGACGGCGAGGAGGAAGAAGATGGACCATGAAGTGAGAGTTTTAACGCAATTTGATTGATCAAACCAGAGAAGGAGATTCGGGAACGAGAATTTGGTGGCTGGTGATTCCGGTGGTTTGTTGATCGGGTCGGGTCGGGTTGAGCAGTTGAGGAATTGTTGAGATCGTTGGTTTGATGATTCTTCCATGATCGGGTTTGAGGGTAATTTCGGAATTTGAGATAATCTGCAGAGTTTTGGACTTTTGACTTGAAATGGAAGGGAAAAGCTAATAAGTACCGGCACTTTGGATTTTGTAAGCCACCTGTACTAAACAACATTTATAATTAAAAATAATAATATACGATTATTTAATTTAGATTTATATACTTCTTTTTCCATTAACGGTGGCAATTTTTGTTTAAATTTAATTATTATTATTATTTAATCTTAAATTAATTAAGATTATAGTGGTAGACGGATATAATATACGGAATGGAACATTATGGTCGAGATATTCGGAGTAATACAATTTAGTTTTGTTTTTTATCAAAAAATTATTTAGAAAATACTTTTCGATCCAATTCATATCCGATTTTGGTTCCAATATTGTGAATAGTTTATAAATGAAAAGTGTAGGTGTAATATAAATGAAAAGTTAAATGTTTTTGGGGTCATGGTTTCTACTTTCTACTTTCTACTTGACTAAACTTGTATTTTTTAATATCTTGTAACGAATGTGTATAGATCGGATTTAAACTCAGATGTGATGTCAATTTTATATCTCTGAAATATAGACTATCAAACTAATAATTCATATGATATTATAGAAAATTTGGGTTTAATAATCTTGTATGTCTCACATTTGACCCTCTCCCCCATGTGTCCCCTTCACTTATACGTGAAATAGTTTAGACGGCACAAAAATATGCCACATTTCGTTAGAAACAATTTATATAATGATTGATTTGTTATTTAAGGAATCTTAAATTTCTTTGTTGACATTTCACTTTCATGTAAGACAAAGCACGTCTCCACTTTTTAAGTAATCTCACAGCACATGGAATTGTTTTACCGGAATTTTTATGCTTTAAATATATATATATATATATATATATGCTTGGCATTGTGTATCGTTGGAGCCAGTGTGGTCGGGGGTAGAAAATGGAGATAAATAAAGCAATTGACTGATTACGATCGGTGGAAAATTGGTAAAACTAATATAAGGATAATGTAGATTTTAATAGAAATATATGAATTGGTATAGTAGAAACTAGAAACATAAGTAATATATACAAAAATCATTTTAACAAAAAAAAGAAAGAAAGAATAATAATAAGATTAAACCAATATAGCGTAACTAAAACTTATTAAACGACGAATTACAATTATATAAACTTTTTAAATTGCATAATGATTATATGTACAATATTATGTTAGGTGAGATTAGAAAATCGTAGGGTTGGAATTTTCAAGAAAACGAGAATAATCACGATAAGTCGAAAGGACAGAGGTAAAAATGTTATTTGAAAGAGTATGCTCGGCATGTTTATGATATGGAGTCTTGATAGAGAGCGGAAGCTAAATAACGGACGAGAACACAAGATCTCCACGAGAACTCGGATTCACGAACGGATCTTGCCTAGAACGTCGAAACTTGACGAAGAAGCAATAGGGATAGGGTCGAGATCGGTAACGATATCAATGTGGTTTTGCATGTCCTCCTTGCAGGGCTTGAACACAAGCTCTTAGGGTTGAGAGTCCTCCTCTCTAGGCTTTACACAAAGCTCTCTTAAAACTCGTTTATTCAATAATCAAAAGTTGCCCCTCTTAACGCATAATCTAAGCCTTATATAAGGCGTTCATAAACAAAAACCCTAATCTAAAATCATAAACGTATATACTAATTAAAAGCCCAAAATAAAAGCCCATGTATCATAGATGACGCTACATCAGTCTCCTCGGGTTAGAGAAGATTCGTCCTCGAATCTTGCGACGTTCGATCTTGAAGATGCGCTGCATCAGTCCCTCCGGGTTAGAAAGATTCGACCCGAATCTTAAATCGTTGAACATATCCTTTGTCCACCAATTCATAATACTTGCGCATAAGAACTTCATGGCCTTTCTTTTTCCGCCTCAAGTGCAACTTGTTAAGACTTCCTTCATAAAGAGCCTTCGTCAAAACAATTAGGCTATCCAAACTTCCTTGAACACATGTGACCAAAAGATCTTCTTTTTCCATGCCTTCTTGTCTCCAATCGCATGCTAGAGATAATTCTTTACGAAGTGCTAGTGACACACTCAACATAACAATGTAGAACAGAGCTTAGTTGTTCTTCTTCCCCCACATTATTATAACCAGAAAATGACTTCCCCAACATACACTCTCGTGAAAAGAGAGTCATAAATATGTTATTTTCAACACATAGTTTCACCATATTCCTCTTGATTGTATCCAAAGCTCCAATGGTAAAGAAAAAATCAACGTGGTTTATGATATTTACGTCTTCGCCGGAGACGTCGCGTTGAGGAAAAGATGGAGTTTGCCGTATGTTTTTTTCTTGTTCAAAACCCCAATCCAAAAACTCTGTTGTTGACTTGCATATGTTGATTTCATCTTCTTTATGATTTCTCTCTTAACTCACATGGAAATCTTCTCTTATCAATCCCCAATGACCAAAAGGTACAAGAATTTTTACTTTCTCAAGCACTTTAACTTCAATTTTCTCTCTGTCTTCTCCGTGAGAATCATCATCACAAAGATTGATATTCTCAATATAGATACCTGAAACTAGAGAATCACTGAGCTTGTTGTGGAGTTCTACCTCACTGTGAACATAAAAAATCTCGCTTCGCCCACGATCTGGAGGTTCACTATAAATTTTCCGATGACGATTTGTAAGATAAATAGAGACATAGAGTAATCGTGCTTTCCCAGTTTCCCTTATTCATGTATGAATCTTCGTCTTCATCGAAAATTGGATCTCCATCATAGACGCGATCTGCAGTTGAAAAATCATCACGATAAACTTCACTATCTTCATCACCATACACGTCACCGATCGTATCATCAATGCTATTTTTGCAGGAGACACAATTCACACTTTGCTTCTCCACATTCATATATGTTCGTATGACATCCTCGTTGATTTTGTTGGTGACTTGAGCACGTTTTGTGTTTACAAATTTCACATGTTCCACCACTTGAACATCGACACCGTCAACACCATCTTGAACATGAGCCACTCTGTTGTGAATTTGATCTTTAGAAACTCCGACTCCAACCTGGTCTCCGTCGTCATCGTAGACTAGATCTCTAATCAGATCTGCACAAGTGTTGTCGTTGTGTTCATAATACACGTCATAGATCAGATCATCATCGTCGTTGTACACGTCAAGAACATCAACGTCTTTGTCTTGAATCTGGTCAAGATGCTCATAACGATCATGAACAGGCTTACCGACGAAGTCGTTGTCTTGAAACTGACAATTCTCGGCGAAGTTATCCACAAATCGCGCTCCTTGTTTCACAGTCTTCAAACGATAATACATCGTATAATCGTAATTACGAGGTAAAAAGGTTGCGCATAACTTTTGCCTAAGTTTAGCCCAAGTTTTATTGGGATTCTTGCCAGCTTGCTTGCGTGATGTCTTTACTTGATGCCACCATGATGCTGCGTATCCTCTAAATTTCTTAACCACGAGCGAAACAAATATATCATCTGAAACGCTTAGAAATTCTAAAATTTCTTCAATCTCCACAAGCCAATCTAGTAACGAATCACTAGATATTCCACCGTGGAACTTGGGAATATCCACCTTAAAATTGGTCTCCCATCTCATGTCTTTCAAAGACATCGTTGTAAGGGAATCAAACCACCAGGAACGAGATGAATCTGATACCTACTGATAGAGAGCGAAAGCTAAATAACGGACGAGAACACAAGATCTCCACGAGAATTCGGATTCACGAACGGATCTTGCCTAGAACGTCGAAACTTGACGAAGAAGCAATAGGGATAGGGTCGAGATCGGTAACGATATCGATGTGGTTTTCCAAGTCCTCCTTGCAGGGCTTGAACACAAGCTCTTAGGGTTGAGAGTCCTCTTCTCTAGGATTTACACAAAGCTCTCTTAAAACTCGTTTATTCAATAATCAAAAGTTGCCCCTCTTAACGCATAATCTAAGCCTTATATAAGGCGTTCATAAACAAAAACCCTAATCTAACATGGATTAAATATTCATCTATTTAAGAGACCAATAATAAATTTTGAGATTTAATTCTTGGCGATATTATTTTGTGAATCTAATTGTTTAATTGATTCCATATTAGCCTTTGCAAGAAGCCCGGAATTTTGCTGCATTGCTTTAAACCGATTTCAACATTGTTTACGTGTTTCGGTCTAATTGGTAGTCGTGAAATCGCACTTACTATAAATCTATAATTATTCTAAGCAAAAAGTATTTTCTTGCTCAAATATATTTACGTATGATGTTTGAATAATAATACACTATATATTTTTACAATTTTGTATTTATTTATTTAAAATTAATGTCAATCTACTGTTCAATCTTTTTTTTGTTGGAATCTACGGCTAAAACTATTATAATCCACTTTGTTAGTTGTCTAGTCGGTTGATCAGACTAGATATAGAGCCATTGATCATTTTGACATATTATGTTAAGTTTCATGGACTTCCAACTCAAAACCAATTGGCAATGAGTGGATTGACCCAAGTCCCTTATATACTACTCAAGTCCTTTCCTATCTTTCCAATGTGGGATCTTTCTCCACACGTTCCCTCGAGATAATGGCTCTTCTAGCCATTAATCTCGACAGAATCCATCACGCCCAATCGAGATAATGTTCTTCTAGCCACCTCGACACAATTGAACCTTCCTTTGAGCCATCAATTAGTGGGGGTGATTGGGCCATTTTCCGGGCCGGATTAATGGGTCAGCGTATGGATCGGGCTCTGATACCATGTTAAGTTTCATGGGCTTCCAACTCAAAATCAATTGGCAATGAGTGGATTGACCCAAATCCCTTATATATGTACTACTCAAGTCCCTTCCCATCTTTCCAATGTGGGATCTTTCTTCCCATATTGTTTTAACTTTTAATGATAGATTTTTATTTTTTTTTGACATCTTTGGATCGACAAGGCCCGATCCATAACCAATCCCTACTACGCGGCGTAACGCGACTTAGTGGAGTCGAACTTTGGTGGGGAAGGCGGAGTCAAGTGGACTTAACCAATGATAGATAGATGATAGATAGATGATAGATAACTAGAGATCTAGTCGGGTAATAAAGTATTAAAGGCTCTTATCACTTGATTACTCTAGGCCTACAGTATTTAATTATTTAATTACTTTGATAGATGGAAAATCTTCGGGCTTTGATTTTAAATAGAGGTAGAATCATACTAATTTTTCATTACTTTGATAGATGGTTTTGATTCTTCCGAATTTATAATTTTGATTAAAGTTAAAATCATACTGATTTTTAACCATATTTGTGCTTTGATCGAAAACTTGTTTATCTTTTTCATAATTGTTAAAACAAATATAACTCGGGAAAATGGACAAAAAAAAAAAAAAACTGCGAACATGTTCTTCCATTAGCATGAAACTTCAACGACGTTTACATGTTATTTACTTTTTGATCATGTGAATTACACAAATTATGTTTTAAAATATTACATAACGGCTCCGATTGGTGACCAAAAAAAAACAATAGGAACAAGAATAAAAAGGAATGAAAAAGAACATAAAGGAAAGGAAAATGACCAAAGCTAGGAATCAAAAAGAACATAAGAATTGAACAAATGATTATGGTAAATGGTAACCAAAAAAATTGAATAAATATTTAACATCATAATTATTAAAAATTATATATTTTATTTAGTTTATAAATTTTATTTAAAAGATAGAATAAATTCAAATATTTATTTAAAAAATAATATAAATTTTACTTGAAAGCATTTATTTGTTTATTTAAGAAATACTAATTTAAAACAAAGTCATAACATTCATTTAAATTAAAGTTTTGATAAAAGTATTTTTATACATAAATATATAATAAAAATATAGAAAATACTTATGTATATAAATGTAAATATTATCATAAAAGCTATTTAAAAATTATTTAAAAATTAAAAACGAATTTTAAGTTTTTGTTCCTTTTTGTTCCTCTACAATTTGGAGGAGGAACAATTTTGTTCTATCATTCTTTTTTTTTAAGGAATGAAGAGGAAAAATGTAGGATCCACATGTCTGAAAATGAAACAAAAATTTCTTGTAAATGGTAAAATAAAATGAGGAACAAAGAGAACATGACATTCCTACTCATTCTTTTCCTCAAAATTGTTTACCAATCGGAGCCTACGTTTATTTTATTCCTTGATTTGTTTTTCTTTTTTTTTTTCTTTTTAAGTCGCTCATAGTCATATTGATGACATATTTTTTGTTACTAACAAAAATAACTGATCATTTTTTGTTACTAACAAAAATATGCTTTTTTGTGTTGGGCTTTTTCACAAAAAGCCCATTCTAGTCAGTAACACAAAACGACCGTTATGCGTCTACATAATCTGAATTCTATAACGGTCGTTTTTGTACCGAGAAGAATGGGCCTTGTTGGGCTTTTCGTTTTCTTTTTCAATTTTTGAAATTTGAATTTTTTAATATAAGCTCTCATGTTCAATATAACGGAAACAAATCAAAGAAAACTCTCCAAAAAAAAAAGCGATCGTGTGTCCGTCTTCTTCTTCTCCGTGGCCTCTCCGGCACTGTGAGAGAAAATTTTTGGTCTTTAATTTCTGGTTCAAGCTTCGTCGTTTTATTGTATCTCCGGGTAAGGTTCGTTTGCCGGCGAATTTTTCTTAGGCCTAGGGTTAGTTGGCGGTATTGGTTAGGTTCAGTGATTTGCGACAAATTACAGTGTTTGTCTCAATTGGCGTGTCTTCAAGTTTCGTTTGGCTACTGCTTCTCCGGTTGTTTATTTCAAGGGTTTTAGTTTTTGTAGTTGGCTTGCTTTCGGCGTTTGGGTTATGAATTTGGATCCTTTCTCTTAGCTCTCTCGAGTTTTCGTTGGCCTAGGTTTCACTCTTTGGTGTTCATCAGTATATATTTGGTAATTACTATTTAGCCTCAACGTAATCTTATTCTGATTGTGTTTCAGGTTGCCAACGAATTTCGCTTACTGTTCTGTGAAAGACCCGATTAATATCATCGGGTTTGATTTTTCTTCTTTTCTTGAAAATATCACAAACTGTTTCATATATTTTAAGCTTATTTATATTTCCCTTTGTGATTTTTTTACGAGTTGGAAATTTGGCTGCTCCTGTTGAAGAATGGACAGTTGGTGGCACTATACTGCACTGACTTCGTTGATGGATGTTGAGAGAAGACATGGTAATATATAACCGTTAAGATGATGAATCGATACTTTTGTGAATTCTGTGATAAGATTTATCTTCGAGCTTCTTAAGTTTAATCCTTCTTCCAGGTTTTAAGACACACACACACTAGGCCACATTGTGAGTTATCATGTTAACGTACTATTGAATTCAACTTGGTTTCTAGTATTTGGTTTGTTTTGTTGTTGTTGTTGGTTTGATAGATAACTTGCAGGAATATGTGGAAGGAAGTAGTCTGTTTGGTTTCCGTGGCGGTCCAAATATATTGAGCTTAATACTTCTGAGTTTGTGTATCTTTATAGAAACCAGGTATGAGATAATTTGGTTTTGAGGTTTATGTAGGTTTATTATGTTCGGTTTGGTTTCGGTTTCGAATGTCTAGGTTCATGAGAACATAGAAACCTAAGATCTTTTCAAGAATGGTTTGTTGGAGTAATCAAAATTTGATCATAAAGAGTTGGACCTAGAAGCTTTATGTATTTACAGATTTGCATTGTGTTTATTCTTAGTAGTTTCTGTTGTGCCTTTTTTTGCAAGGTGGATTTGATATGGTATGCAGTAAAAGAGACAAGATTGAAACTCCAGAGCAGGTAGAAAGGTTTTTTTCTCAATGTTGTAACTTAGTTAGATGCTACACATTGCAGTTTCAGCAAGCTGAAGAGACTGTGACAAAGTTGGTCTTGTGGTGACTCCAATACTAATGCTTGTCTCCTTGCAGAACACTTCAGGTATTTTTTGAAATTGTTTAAGATGAATGAGATTCACTTCTCTCTGTTTTGCGATTTAATGGCTGGTTTCGCATTTTGCTGTTTACTTTTTTGCTTCCTTATATGTGCTTGTTTGCCCCCTTGGTTCTATGTGTGCTTGCTTTCTTCCTTGGTTTCTTGTGTGCGTGCTTGCTTCCCTCCTTGGTTCTATGTGTGCTTGTTTGCTTCCTTGGTTCTATGTGTGTGTGCTTGCTTGCTTCCTTGGTTTCTTGTGTAGTTTGCTTCCTTATCTTTTATTTGATCTCGTGATTCTTTACTTTTTCTCTACTAAGATTGTTTAACTTCTTTATATCCTTACTCACTTATTCGTCATGGCTAACTCTCTAGGTTTCTGTATTAGATAGTTCTAGGTTTTTGTTTGTAATTAGTACAGATGGAGACTCCTGAGCGTCTATCAAGGAAAAGTCCTCGTCGTCATCAATGTCGCTGCCACATGGACCATCCCCTTTATTGCTGTTTATGTGGAACAACGGTTTCCTCCAATCCAGTTATAAAAGAATCAAGGTCTGATCATTCTGCTCTCTTTATTTCTTCATCAAGTCATTTATTATACAGCTTATATATATAGGTGCCATGGGTTATACTGATGCAAGGTTCTTAAATTTGAAAACATATATAATGCTAACCTCTCAGATGCTGGTTTTCTTATTTCAGGTCCGACGCAAATGGAGCTTTGAAATGGATGACAGATGAAATTTTAAAGAAAAACCCCTTCCAGAGCAAGAAACGGACTTTTGGAAGAACGCATGATAAGTTGGAGTCAATATTTTGAGATAATTAAGTAACCTTTAGGCATTTGTTATGTTCTCAGAGAGACTGTTGTTTCACTATTTCAGGTCTATTGCAAAGGGAGTTCTAAAATGGTTGAGAGATGTAGAGAAAAACCAAAAAAACTGTAACAAGCAACAGACTTGTGGCGAACATCAAAGATTTTGCAGGGAAGTTGGTTTTAAAACTATATACTAAATTGTAAGCTTTGTTTATGTTCTCAAATTAGAATAACATATATGATAATGTTGTACCTCTCAGACATTGTTTTGCTTATTTCAGGTCCATAGCAAATGGAGCTCTAACAACCTCTAAGGTGCAATCCTCTTGTCTTTTTTCGCTCATACAGTTTGAATTTACATTCTCATTTACGGTAACAAACTTTTAGTTACCAATGTGATTATGCGAACCTATTTCAGAATTTTCTTCTTCGTAACTTGGAGCAGCTTTGAAAACTCCAAAGCTGATAAATTCAGAGTTACAGTACCAGTTTTAGCTTCTCAGGTGTACTTTATTCTATACGTGCACATCACCACTCAATATGCAGAAGATCTACATCGAGTGTAAAAGAGCAGGTCATGTTCTTGCTCAAAGTAATTTCGTCATTCTTTTCTTCTGCTTAGTTTTTTGTTTTTTGCTTTTATAGTTTTAAGTTGCATTCTCCTTTCTTCTTATACATGATCACATTTAATAGTTAATGTCAACTTCTCTCAGAAACCAAAAAGCTCTAATGTCAACTTCTCTCAGAAGGTCTACATCGAGTGTAAAAAGGCAGGACACAATAGTATTTGTGGAATTTTTGGTTAGACATTGTTCCTTTGTGAAATTTCGATTTATTCAGGCTTTTAAAGATTTTGAATTGCGATTGTAATTTTGTTGTTGTTGTTGGTTTGATAGATAACTTGCAGGAATATGTGGAAGGAAGTAGTCTGTTTGGTTTCCGTGGCGGTCCAAATATATTGAGCTTAATACTTCTGAGTTTGTGTATCTTTATAGAAACCAGGTATGAGATGATTTGGTTTTGAGGTTTATGTAGGTTTATTATGTTCGGTTTGGTTTCGGTTTCGAATGTCTAGGTTCATGAGAACATAGAAAACTAAGATCTTTTCAAGAATGGTTTGTTGGAGTAATCAAAATTTGATCATAAAGAGTTGGACCTAGAAGCTTTATGTATTTACAGATTTGCATTGTGTTTATTCTTAGTAGTTTCTGTTGTGCCTTTTTTTGCAAGGTGGATTTGATATGGTATGCAGTAAAAGAGACAAGATTGAAACTCCAGAGCAGGTAGAAAGGTTTTTTCTCAATGTTGTGACTTAGTTAGATGCTACACATTGCAGTTTCAGCAAGCTGAAGAGACTGTGACAAAGTTGGTCTTGTGGTGACTCCAATACTAATGCTTGTCTCCTTGCAGAACACTTCAGGTATTTTTTGAAATTGTTTAAGATGAATGAGATTCACTTCTCTCTGTTTTGCGATTTAATGACTGGTTTCGCATTTTGCTGTTTGCTTTTTTGCTTCCTTATTTGTGCTTGTTTGCCTCCTTGGTTCTATGTGTGCTTGCTTTCTTCCTTGGTTTCATGTGTGCGTGCTTGCTTCCCTCCTTGGTTCTATGTGTGCTTGTTTGCTTCCTTGGTTCTATGTGTGTGTGCTTGCTTGCTTCCCTCCTTGGTTCTATGTGTGTTTGTTTGCTTCCTTGGTTCTATGTGTGTGTGCTTGCTTGCTTCCTTGGTTTCTTGTGTACTTATTTGCTTCCTTATTTTCTTCCTTGCTTGATTCTTTGATTTCGTTGTTTACTTTCTTGCTTGCTTCCTTATCTTTTATTTGATCTCGTGATTCTTTACTTTTTCTCTACTAAGATTATTTAACTTCTTTATTTCCTTACTCACTTATTCGTCATGGCTAACTCTCTAGGTTTCTGTGTTAGATAGTTCTAGGTTTTTGTTTGAAATTAGTACAGATGGAGACTCCTGAGCGTCTATCAAGGAAAAGTCTTCGTCGTCATCAATGTCGCTGCCACATGGACCATCCCCTTTATTGCTGTTTATGTGGAACAACGGTTTCCTCCAATCCAGTTATAAAAGAATCAAGGTCTGATCATTCTGCTCTCTTTATTTCTTCATCAAGTCATATATTATACAGCTAATATATACAGGTGCCGTGGGTTATACTGATGCAAGGTTCTTAAATTGGAAAACATATAGAATGCTAACCTCTCAGATGCTGGTTTTCTTATTTCAGGTCCGACGCAAATGGAGCTTTGAAATGGATGACAGATGAAATTTTAAAGAAAAACCTCTTCCAGAGCAAGAAACGGACTTGTGGAAGAACGCATGATAAGTTGGAGTCAATATTTTGAGATAATTAAGTAACCTTTAAGCATTTGTTATGTTCTCAGAGAGACTGTTGTTTCACTATTTCAGGTCTATTGCAAAGGGAGTTCTAAAATGGTTGAGAGATGTAGAGAAAAACCAAAAAAAACTGTAACAAGCAACAGACTTGTGGCGAACATCAAAGATTTTGCAGGGAAGTTGGTTTTAAAACTATATACTAAATTGTAAGCTTTGTTTATGTTCTCAAATCAGAATAACATATATAATAATGTTGTACCTCTCAGACATTGTTTTGCTTATTTCAGGTCCATCGCAAATGGAGCTCTAACAACCTCTAAGGTGCAATCCTCTTTGTCTTTTTTCGCTCATACAGTTTGAATTTACATTCTCATTTACGGTAACAAAATTTTAGTTACCAATGTGATTATGCGAACCTATTTCAGAATTTTCTTCTTCGTAACTTGGAGCAGCTTTGAAAACTCCAAAGCTGATAAATTCAGAGTTACATTACCAGTTTTAGCTTCTCAGGTGTACTTTCTTCTATACGTGCACATTACCACTCAATATGCAGAAGATCTACATCGAGTGTAAAAGAGCAGGTCATGTTATTGCTCAAAGTAATTTTGTTTGGTTGAGTTCGTCTTCAAAATATCTTACGTTACTGTTAAAGTATGTGTTAACTAGTTTTTTAAACTGTTTTAAAGGATTACGAAGTACCTTAACACTGGAAATTTGGAGAGGAACATACCAAATGTTTCAACATGCTACATTACATATCTAGGTCATCTCGAAAGGATCTTGCCATAGATCCATAAGGTAAATAGTGTTTTAAGTACTTTGTGACAGCTTCATTTATGTTAGCAGCTGAGTTTTTAGATGATAACTGAAGAGTTTTGGTACCAATTTTACTTATCAGTTTGTAATCTTTTCTTTTGTTGTAACCCCACACACATGGAATTGAACATTTTACTTTCGCTTCTCAGATGTGCTTTCGTCCACACTTGCACATCACCACTCAATATGCAGAAGGTCTACATCGAGTGTAAAAAGGCAGGACACAATGTTATTTGTGGAATTTTTGGTTAGACATTGTTCCTTTGTGCAATTTCGATTTATTCAGTATTTTTGTTGTTATTGTTGGTTTGATAGATTACCTGCAGGATATGCGAGAGGAAGTAGTCTGTTTGGTTTCGGTGATGGTCCAACAGGAATCATGAATGGGGCATATATCGAGCTACTTCTGAGTTTGTGTATCCTTATAGAAACTAGGTATGAGATGATTTGGTTTTGAGGTTCATGTCGGTTTATTTCGGTTTGGTTTCGGTTTCGGATGTTTAGGTTTATGAAAACATAGAAAACTGAATAGAAATAATGACCATCATTCGGTTTATTTTAGCCGTTTATTGTCTTTTCAGTTTGGTTCGGATTGATTTTCCCGGATCAGATACTCTTAATAATTGGGATTGATTTTAAACAGTACGTTTACTGAAAGAAGTTTGTTAAGATCATTTCAAGAGTGGTTTGTTGGAGTAATCAAATTATAATTATAAAGATTTGGACCTAGAAGCTCTATGTATTTAAAGATATGCATCTTTTGTTTAATCTTAGTAGTTTCTGTTGTCCTTTCTTTGCAAGGTGGAAGAGACAAGATTGAAACTCCAGAGCAGGTAAAAAGGTTTTTCTCAATGTTGTGTGTGGCTTTCAAGCTAATTCTTAAGTTTAATCCTTCTTCCAGGTTTTTGTCTTCAACCTTTTCTTCTGCTTAGTTTTTTCTTTTTTGCTTTTATAGTTTTCAGTTGCATTCTCCTTTCTTCTTATACATGATCACATTTAATAGTTAATGTCAACTTCTCTCAGAAACCAAAAAGCTCTGATGTCAACTTCTCTCAGAAGGTCTACATCGAGTGTAAAAAGGCAGGACACAATAGTGTTTGTGGAATTTTTTGTTAGACATTGTTCCTTTGTGAAATTTCGATTTATTCAGGCTTTTAAAGATTATGAATTGAGATTGTAGTTTTCTTGTTGTTGTTGGTTTGATAGATAACTTGCAGGAATATGTGGAAGGAAGTAGTCTGTTTGGTTTCCGTGGCGGTCCAAATATATTGAGTTTAATACTTCTGAGTTTGTGTATCTTTATAGAAACCAGGTATGAGATGATTTGGTTTTGAGGTTTATGTAGGTTTATTATGTTCGGTTTGGTTTCAGTTTGGAATGTCTAGGTTCATGAGAACATAGAAAACTAAGATCTTTGCAAGAATGGTTTGTTGGAGTAATCAGAATTTGATCATAAAGAGTTGGGCCTAGAAGCTTTATGTATTTTCAGATTTGCATTGTGTTTATTCTTAGTAGTTTCTGTTGTGCCTTTTTTTGCAAGGTGGATTTGATATGGTATGCAGTAAAAGAGACAAGATTGAAACTCCAGAGCAGGTAGAAAGGTTTTTTCTCAATGTTGTGACTTAGTTAGATGCTACACATTGCAGTTTCAGCAAGCTGAAGAGACTGTGACAAAGTTGGTCTTGTGGTGACTCCAATACTAATGCTTGTCTCCTTGCAGAACACTTCAGGTATTTTTTGAAATTGTTTAAGATGAATGAGATTCACTTCTCTCTGTTTTGCGATTTAATGACTGGTTTCGCATTTTGCTGTTTGCTTTTTTGCTTCCTTATTTGTGCTTGTTTGCCTCCTTGGTTCTATGCGTGCTTGCTTCCCTCCTTGGTTCTATGTGTGCTTGTTTGCTTCCTTGGTTTCTTGTGTGCGTGCTTGCTTCCCTCCTTGGTTCTATGTGTGTTTGTTTGCTTCCTTGGTTCTATGTGTGTGTGCTTGCTTGCTTCCTTGGTTTCCTGTGTACTTGTTTGCTTCCTTATCTTTTATTTGATCTCGTGATTCTTTACTTTTTCTCTACTAAGATTGTTTAACTTCTTTATTTCCTTACTCACTTATTCGTCATGGCTAACTCTCTAGGTTTCTGTATTAGACAGATCTAGGTTTTTGTTTGAAATTAGTACAGATGGAGACTCCTGAGCGTCTATCAAGGAAAAGTCCTCGTCGTCATCAATGTCGCTGCCACATGGACCATCCCCTTTATTGCTGTTTATGTGCAACAACGGTTTCCTCCAATCCAGTTATAAAAGAATCAAGGTCTGATCATTCTGCTCTCTTTATTTCTTCATCAAGTCATTTATTATACAGCTTATATATATAGGTGCCGTGGGTTATACTGATGCAAGGTTCTAAGATTTGAAAACATATATAATGCTAACCTCTCAGATGCTGGTTTTCTTATTTCAGGTCCGACGCAAATGGAGCTTTGAAATGGATGACAGATGAAATTTTAAAGAAAAACCCCTTCCAGAGCAAGAAACGGACTTTTGGAAGAACGCATGATAAGTTGAGTCAATATTTTGAGATAATTAAGTAACCTTTTAAGCAGTTGTTATGGTCTCAGAGAGACTGTTGTTTCACTATTTCAGGTCTATTGCAAAGGGAGTTCTAAAATGGTTCTAAAGAAGAAAAACCAAAAAAACTGTAACAAGCAACAGACTTGTGGCGAACATCAAAGATTTTGCAGGGAAGTTGGTTTTAAAACTATATACTAAATTGTAAGCTTTGTTTATGTTCTCAAATCAGAATAACATATATAATAATGTTGTACCTCTCAGACATTGTTTTGCTTATTTCAGGTCCATCGCAAATGGAGCTCTAACAATCTCTAAGGTGCAATCCTCTTTGTCTTTTTTCGCTCATACAGTTTGAATTTACATTCTCATTTACGGTAACAAACTTTTAGTTACCAATGTGATTATGCGAACCTATTTCAGAATTTTCTTCTTCGTAACTTGGAGCAGCTTTGAAAACTCCAAAGCTGATAAATTCAGAGTTACATTACCAGTTTTAGCTTCTCAGGTGTACTTTCTTCTATACGTGCACATTACCACTCAATATGCAGAAGATCTACATCGAGTGTAAAAGAGCAGGTCATGTTATTGCTCAAAGTAATTTTGTTTGGTTGAGTTCGTCTTCAAAATATCTTACGTTACTGTTAAAGTATGTGTTAACTAGTTTTTTAAACTGTTTTAAAGGATTACGAAGTACCTTAACACTGGAAATTTGGAGAGGAACATACCAAATGTTTCAACATGCTACATTACATATCTAGGTCATCTCGAAAGGATCTTGCCATAGATCCATAAGGTAAATAGTGTTTTAAGTACTTTGTGACAGCTTCATTTATGTTAGCAGCTGAGTTTTTAGATGATAACTGAAGAGTTTTGGTACCAATTTTACTTATCAGTTTGTAATCGTTTCTTTTGTTGTAACCCCACACACATGGAATTGAACATTTTACTTTCGCTTCTCAGATGTGCTTTCGTCCACACTTGCACATCACCACTCAATATGCAGAAGGTCTACATCGAGTGTAAAAAGGCAGGACACAATGTTATTTGTGGAATTTTTGGTTAGACATTGTTCCTTTGTGCAATTTCGATTTATTCAGTATTTTTGTTGTTATTGTTGGTTTGATAGATTACCTGCAGGATATGCGAGAGGAAGTAGTCTGTTTGGTTTCGGTGATGGTCCAACAGGAATCATGAATGGGGCATATATCGAGCTACTTCTGAGTTTGTGTATCCTTATAGAAACTAGGTATGAGATGATTTGGTTTTGAGGTTCATGTCGGTTTATTTCGGTTTGGTTTCGGTTTCGGATGTTTAGGTTTATGAAAACATAGAAAACTGAATAGAAATAATGACCATCATTCGGTTTATTTTAGCCGTTTATTGTCTTTTCAGTTTGGTTCGGATTGATTTTCCCGGATCAGATACTCTTAATAATTGGGATTGATTTTAAACAGTACGTTTACTGAAAGAAGTTTGTTAAGATCATTTCAAGAGTGGTTTGTTGGAGTAATCAAATTATAATTATAAAGATTTGGACCTAGAAGCTCTATGTATTTAAAGATATGCATCTTTTGTTTAATCTTAGTAGTTTCTGTTGTCCTTTCTTTGCAAGGTGGAAGAGACAAGATTGAAACTCCAGAGCAGGTAAAAAGGTTTTTCTCAATGTTGTGTGTGGCTTTCAAGCTAATTCTTAAGTTTAATCCTTCTTCCAGGTTTTTGTCTTCAACCTTTTCTTCTGCTTAGTTTTTTCTTTTTTGCTTTTATAGTTTTAAGTTGCATTCTCCTTTCTTCTTATACATGATCACATTTAATAGTCTAGACGATAATGTGAATTTATCTCAGAAACCAAAAAGCTCTATATGGCGGGCATGACCTAGTTGGGACGGTAAAAAAATCCTTTCAATACACATATAGAATAAAGGTATGTTTTCTGTTATTACCCTACGAGTGTTTATTTGAATATTTTGAGATTATATAATTGTGAAATGAGATACTGTTAAATTTTCGTATGTATGTCGTCTTCGATCTCTTTACCCTCTCACGATGAAGAACAGTCTCCAATTGAATAATAACTCTGGTATGGGAGGTATGGGTTCTGTTTTTCTGCATCTCTTACTTCACTTTTGGAGCAATCTTCACTTCCAGGTTTCAGATATTCATCTTTGTTTCAAATACTTGTGACAAAATTATTAGTTTTCTTGTCTGTGCTGAATTTTGATAATTGCATTTATTTTCTTGCATTTGGGGATTGTGCTTTTTTAGGCAATGGTTGCCATCAGTGGTTTCACTGCGTCGTCTTAATCATGAGCTTTTAGCTGATAAATTGAGAGTTACGGTACCATTTTTACTTATCAGTTTGTAATCTTGTCTTTTATTGTAACCCCACACATTATCATGGAATTGAACATTTTACATTCGCTTCTCAGGTATAATTTCTTGCAAGACTTGCACATTATCACTCACTATGCAGAAGGTCTACATCGAGTGTTGAAAAGCAGGTCATGTTCTTGCTCAAAGTAATTTGGTGCTACTTGTGTTACTGTTAAAGATGTGTTAACTAGTTTCTTAAACTGTTTCAAAGTAATTTGGTGCTGCTTGAAGGTATGTCTTTTGATATGTCTTTATTCCAAAGATTTTGTGATCTAGCAATGAGGATTGGTTCTTATTTATGTGTTCATTCGTATAGGTTTGAACAAAGATCTCAAGAGAATGATTAGTGAACATGCTGAGTTTGGGGCATTATCTTTTAAGGATATTCGTTCGGCTTCAGATGGAACTAGGAAGGTGAATAGATCGTTTCTTTTTTTTGTATAAATAGTTGATAAGTATTCTGAAGTCCATATTTTGCGATGGTTATGAGTCACTTACTGGGCAACGGTTATATCTCAGTAAGTTTTTGGGGAATCTTCTCATTGATTAATAACTCGCAGGATGTTGCAGTCTCTGTTCACGTTGGATGATGGACTTGTGATTGAGACAGTTGTTATACCTTGGGATCGAGGCAGGACAATAGCTTGTGTTTCCAGCCAAGTAGGTTGTGCCATGAATTGTCAGTTCTGCTACACTGGCCAGAAGACTGCAGATATTCGCTTGAGCCACTTTCTCAGCTCTTGATTTTGTTTTAATGTATGTTTGGACAGTTTAACACTGAAAATTGGGAGAGGAACTTAACAATTATTTCAACATGCTACATGATCAATCTAGGTCATCTCGAAGGATATTGCCACAGATTCATAAGGTAAATAGTGTTTTAAGTACTTTGTCACAGCTTCGATTATGTTAGCAACTGAGACTTCCATTTTCATATATATTGAATTAATTAATGATTTTACTATTTGTGTTTTGTTGATCTTAAGTGTCTGCGGTGGTGTGGTAAGAATGACGACAGAAACATCAGAGTAACACAATACCTCTGATTTTTGGTAATTGGATTTGTACTTATTCCATTTATGCCCCAGGAAGTTTATACGTATATCGTGATGGTGTAAGTCTTATATATCTCTACTCATTTAATCAGTAATACTCATGCTAAAAGGGGTGGGTGCGTTTAATGAAACTATCTAATTTAGACATTCAACAAGTACTTACTCTACTTAACGCCTAACATAAATGATTTATCATGCATCTTTTGATTGATCTAAAATTTTTAGGTTCAAAACAATGGAAGCAAACATTGAACTATTTTAGAGAAAAACCAAGAACCGGAGATTTTGCAGGGTAAGATGGTTTCAATAGTTTTGAACTTATATCCAGTAAATTGTAACAAATATAATGTTGTACCCCTGACGTTGTTTTGCTTCTTTCAGGTCCATCGCAAATAGAGCTCTAACAACCTCTTGTTTCTGTAGGTATATGTCTTATTACGCTTTGCTGTTTAGTTTTGCTCTTATAGTTTGAAATTATATTACCATCAACGGTAGCGGATTTAGTTGTCTAAGTGACTATGTGAAATCATTTATTATGCTATGACATCTTCTGATTTGTTTTTTTAGATAACGGATACCAATCTTCACAGGTCTGAGTTTTGGTGGGGTTGTGTTTTCATTAGTGTTCGAAGAAGATTTATACGTGTATTTTGTTGCTGAAGATGTCGAGGGAATTCACAGGGCTTACTTGAATCTTTGGTCTACCCATTTAGTCAGCAACCTTGACGCTATATTGTTTGTAATTGGTAAGGTAGTTTAGTTATTTTATCAGACATTCAAAAATTTTGTATTCTATGTAAGGCGGAGAAATCATGCAGAACTAATCATGTATATTTTCATTAATTTTGTCTTTTAGGTGACAACAATTGAAGGAGGTACTGAATAGCAGATACTTCATCTGGTGATGTGTTGGTCCTGGCCAAAAAAGTGCACCAAAACTGAATATAGACTATAGGAAAAGAGGCAACCTCTAGAGTTCCATCTTCAAGCTGCTTAAGTTTAGTCCTTCTTCCAGGTTTTTGTCGTCATTCTTTTCTTCTGCTTAGTTTTTTGTTTTTTGCTTTTATAGTTTTAAGTTGCATTCTCCTTTCTTCTTATACATGATCACATTTAATAGTTAATGTCAACTTCTCTCAGAAACCAAAAAGCTCTAATGTCAACTTCTCTCAGAAGGTCTACATCGAGTGTAAAAGGGCAGGTACAATAGTATTTGTGGAATTTTTGGTTAGACATTGTTCCTTTGTGAAATTTCGATTTATTCAGGCTTTTAAAGATTATGAATTGAGATTGTAGTTTTGTTGTTGGTTTGATAGATAACTTGCAGGAATATGTGGAAGGAAGTAGTCTGTTTGGTTTCCGTGGCGGTCCAAATATATTGAGCTTAATACTTCTGAGTTTGTGTATCTTTATAGAAACCAGGTATGAAATGATTTGGTTTTAAGGTTTATGTAGGTTTGTTATGTTCGGTTTGGTTTCGGTTTCGAATGTCTAGGTTCATGAGAACATAGAAAACTAAGATCTTTTCAAGAATGGTTTGTTGGAGTAATCAAAATTTGATCATAAAGAGTTGGACCTAGAAGCTTTATGTATTTACAGATTTGCATTGTGTTTATTCTTAGTAGTTTCTGTTGTGCCTTTTTTTGCAAGGTGGATTTGATATGGTATGCAGTAAAAGAGACAAGATTGAAACTCCAGAGCAGGTAGAAAGGTTTTTTCTCAATGTTGTGACTTAGTTAGATGCTACACATTGCAGTTTCAGCAAGCTGAAGAGACTGTGACAAAGTTGGTCTTGTGGTGACTCCAATACTAATGCTTGTCTCCTTGCAGAACACTTCAGGTATTTTTTGAAATTGTTTAAGATGAATGAGATTCACTTCTCTCTGTTTTGCGATTTAATGACTGGTTTCGCATTTTGCTGTTTGCTTTTTTGCTTCCTTATTTGTGCTTGTTTGCCTCCTTGGTTCTATGTGTGCTTGCTTTCTTCCTTGGTTTCTTGTGTGCGTGCTTGCTTCCCACCTTGGTTCTATGTGTGCTTGTTTGCTTCCTTGGTTCTATGTGTGTGTGCTTGCTTGCTTCCTTGGTTTCTTGTGTGCGTGCTTGCTTCCCTCCTTGGTTCTATGTGTGCTTGTTTGCTTCCTTGGTTCTATGTGTGTGTGCTTGCTTGCTTCCTTGGTTTCTTGTGTGCGTGCTTGCTTCCCTCCTTGGTTCTATGTGTGTTTGTTTGCTTCCTTGGTTCTATGTGTGTGTGCTTGCTTGCTTCCTTGGTTTCTTGTGTACTTGTTTGCTTCCTTATTTTCTTTCTTGCTTGATTCTTTGATTTCGTTGTTTACTTTCTTGCTTGCTTCCTTATCTTTTATTTGATCTCGTGATTCTTTACTTTTTCTCTACTAAGATTGTTTAACTTCTTTATTTCCTTACTCACTTATTCGTCATGGCTAAATCTCTAGGTTTCTGTATTAGATAGTTCTAGGTTTTTGTTTGAAATTAGTACAGATGGAGACTCCTGAGCGTCTATCAAGGAAAAGTCCTCGTCGTCATCAATGTCGCTGCCACATGGACCATCCCCTTTATTGCTGTTTATGTGGAACAACGGTTTCCTCCAATCCAGTTATAAAAGAATCAAGGTCTGATCATTCTGCTCTCTTTATTTCTTCATCAAGTCATTTATTATACAGCTTATATATATAGGTGCCATGGGTTATACTGATTCAAGGTTCTTAAATTTGAAAACATATATAATGCTAACCTCTCAGATGCTGGTTTTCTTATTTCAGGTCCGACGCAAATGGAGCTTTGAAATGGATGACAGATGAAATTTTAAAGAAAAACCCCTTCCAGAGCAAGAAACGGACTTTTGGAAGAACGCATGATAAGTTGGAGTCAATATTTTGAGATAATTAAGTAACCTTTAAGCAGTTGTTATGGTCTCAGAGAGACTGTTGTTTCACTATTTCAGGTCTATTGCAAAGGGAGTTCTAAAATGGTTCTAAAGAAGAAAAACCAAAAAAACTGTAACAAGCAACAGACTTGTGGCGAACATCAAAGATTTTGCAGGGAAGTTGGTTTTAAAACTATTTACTAAATTGTAAGCTTTGTTTATGTTCTCAAATCAGAATAACATATATAATAATGTTGTACCTCTCAGACATTGTTTTGCTTATTTCAGGTCCATCGCAAATGGAGCTCTAACAATCTCTAAGGTGCAATCCTCTTGTTTCTAAAAGGTATGTGTCTTATCTCGCTCATACAGTTTGAATTTACATTCTCATCTATGGTAACAAACTTTAGGTTATCAATGTGATTATTCGAGCCTATTTCAGAATTGCCTTCTTCTTCGTAACTTGGAGTAGCTTTGAAAACTCCAAAGCTGATAAATTTAGAGTTACAGTACCAGTTTAGCTTTTCAGGTATACTTTCTTCTATACGTGCACATCACCACTCAATATGCAGAAGATCTACATCGAGTTGAAGAAAGTAGGTCATATTCTTGCTCAATGTAATTTCTATTGCTTCAGTCCGTCTTCAAAATATCTTGCAAACTGTCTCAGGACTACAAAGAACCTTATATTTTTAATTGTGTAATGAGATACTTTTACCATTTCGTATGTATGTCATCTTAGATCTCTTTACCCTCTCACGATGAAGAACAGTCTCCAATTGAATAATAACTCTGGTATGGTTCTCATACTTCACTTTTGGAGCAATCTTCACTTCCAGGTTTGAGATATTCATCTTTGTTTCTAATATTTGTGACAAATGATTGGTTTTCTTGTGTGCTGAATTTCAAATATTTGTTGCATTTGGGATTGTGCATTTTAGGCAATGGTTGCCATCAGCGGTTTCACTGTCTCGTCGTAATCATTGGATTTTGGCTGATAAATTAATAGTTACGGTACCAATTTTACTTATCAGTTTGTAATTGTCTATTGTAACCCAGACACATGGAATTGAACATTTTACAGTCGCTTCTCAGGCATATTTTCTTCAAGACTTGAATTACCCCTCAATATGCAGAAGGTCTAGATCGAGTGTTAAAAAGCAAGTCATGTTCTTGCTCAAAGTAATTTGGTTTGCTTTAGTCCGTCTTCAAAATTTCTTGTTTTACAATGTGTTAACTAGTTTCTTAAACTGTTTCAGGACTATGAAGAACCTTAACAGTGGAAATTGAGAAAGGATCTAGCCACAGATTCATAAGGTAAATATTGTTTTAAGTACTTTGTCACAGCTTCGTTGACTGAGATGTCCATTTGCGTATATATTGAATTTATCAATGATTTACTATTTGTGTTTTGTTGATCTTAAGTGTTTGTGATCGTGTAGAAACATCAAAGTAACACAATAACTCCGATTATTGGAATTTGGATTTGTACTTCTTCCATTTATGTCCCAGGAAGCTAAGTTTGTACGTATATCGTGATGTTGAAGATGTCACAAAATTCAAAGTGATGGTGTAAGTCTTATATATCTCTACTCATTTAATCAGTAGTATTGATGCTAAAAGGGGTGGGTGCGTTTAATGAAACTATCTAATTTAGACATTCAGCAAGTACTTGCTCTACTTAACGCATAACATCAAAGATTTATAAAGTATCTTTTGATTGATCTAAAAGTGTTAGGTCCAAAACAATGGAAGCAAACATTGAACTATTGTGGAGAAAAACCAAGAACTGGAGATTTTGCAGGGTAAGATGGTTTCAATAGTTTTGAAATTATATCCAGTAAATTGTAAGCTTTTGTTATGTTCTTTAATCAGAATAACATATATAATGTTGTACCTCTCTGACATTGTTTTGCTTATTTCAGGTCTATCGCAAATAGAGCTCTAATAACCTCTTGTTTCTGTAGGTATGTGTCTTAGTTTTGCTCGTATAGTTTGAAATTGCATTATCATTTACGGGTAGTGGATTTAGTTGTCAACGTGACTATGTGAACCTATCTCAGAATTAAACTCTTATGTCACTGTGTTTTGTTCGCTAGATTTTAAGAAACAAAGTTTCTTCTTCGTAACTTGGAGTAGCTTTGAAAACTCCAAAAATGATCAAAATTCTATTTACTTCTGATGCGTTTTAGGTATAGCTATTTTTGGATGTGAGAAATGTGAAGCTTGAGCTGGTAGCAGGTAGCATCTTCTGATTTGTTACTTCATAACTGATACCAATCATCCCGGTTCTGAGTTTTGGTATGTGGGGTTGCGTTTTCATTAGTGCTCCAAGAAGATTTTATACCTGTATTTTGTAACTGAAGATTTCCACGGAATTCACAGGTCTTACTTGAATCTTTGTTCTACCCATTTATTCAGCAACCTTGATGCTATACTGTGAGTAACTAGTAAGGTAATTTAGTTTTTTTATCAGAGAATCGACAATTATTTGTTCTACGTAAGGCGTTGCAATCATGCATAACTAATCATGTATTTTTTTTTTCATTAATTTTATCTTTTTAGGTGACAACAAGAGAAAGAGTTACTGAATAATGGATACTCCATCTAGCGATGTGTTGGTCCTAGCCAAAAAGGTGCACCAAAACTGAAAATGGACTATCCGCAACGACCGCTCATCTACTCTATATATACTAAATCGAATAACGTATTTTGTCTTAAATCTATATTAGGTGTCTGGTCAATCGAACTAAACCAACAAAGGAGTACGAGTCTAACAGTGCAAGAGAGTGGAAACTGCGTGGAAACTGCTTGGAGTAATAACATATGCTACGTCTCTACTAAAACACTTTGTAAGTTGTTATTTTATTCATCTTAAAACGTCTCTAATACAGAGATCATAGATCTATACGTTTTTTATAATCTCAATATTAGTAGTCCTCTTGATGTTATACTATTTCATATCCACTTAGAGACTGATATTATCCCTTCATTTGTATGTCTGGAACTGGTAGTTTAAAAGTACCCCATTATAGCTCTGAAAACAAGACAACTTAAGTTACAGAGAAAAGCAAATTTAGAAAGAATTCAATAGAAAAGGTCCAAGGCCTACATTTTGATGATTTTGAATTGATATCGTTAATATGTAAACTTTTGATGTGTTCTCAAATCTGTAACATATATAAGATATACATACTTTTATTTGCAGATCAAAATGCTTGAGAGACAACC
Organism: Arabidopsis arenosa; assembly: GCA_905216605.1. Lineage (NCBI taxonomy): Eukaryota > Viridiplantae > Streptophyta > Magnoliopsida > Brassicales > Brassicaceae > Arabidopsis > Arabidopsis arenosa. The sequence goes on from LR999456.1 coordinate 16,971,489, forward strand.
TCTAGAGTTCCATCGTTCAGTTTCTTAAGTTCAACTCTTGTCTCAGATATGTTTTCAATCTCTTGCTTCTATTTAGTCTTCAATTTCGCTCTTACTGCAGTTTGAATTTATCATCTCTTTTCTTTATATGCAGTATCAGTCTATCACATTCATAGCCAATGTGGCTATCTCACTAACCAAAAACTTCCACGTAAGGTATGCACCACCCAGATTACGGTATGGACGGAAAGGAAGTGATTATTGTTAAAGTGTATACGTAGTACATACATTACATCACATGCATACACATTCATACATTACATTAATTTACATGCATACATTCATATATTAGACATAGACATTCATGCATGCATATGCATTCGCATTTGTGTATATATGCTGCTTCTTTGGTTCCTAACTTTAATTGTTCGTTGTTTCTTTCTTACATGTTTAACGTGTTTACTTGTTTTCTTCTCTGCTTATTACTAGCTTCATTGTTTGTTTTTTTTGCTCAACTTGTTTGTTTGCTTCTTTGATTCCTCTGTTTCGTGCATTGCTTGTTTCTCTGCTTCTTTGATTCCTCTGTTTAGTGCATTGCTTGCTTTTGTGCTTCCCTGATTCATCTATTTAGTGCGTTGTTTGTTTTTGTTTGCTTCCTCTGCTTAGTTCATTACTTCCTTCTTTATTTGCTTTTTTGCTTCTTTATTTTCTCAATGGCTTCCTTGATTGCTTAGCTTCTTTAATTCATTTGTTTTAGTAAATTTCTTGTTTCTTTGATATTTTTTTTGCTTAGGGCGTTACTTGCTTCCTTGATATCTCTCAATACTTGCATGTTTCTTTGTTTTTCACGTTTTCTGTATCGTGTCTATTTGCTACAGTATATCATTTTGTAGCGTGTTCACTTTCACACACAAAATCTAACGAGCTTTAACATGATTATTCAATATAGTTTTAGTAATTTATTGCGACATAACATTTTTTTTGGTTCAGATTCCGATATTAACTTACTTACTCCGCACACTAACTAACTAACTAGCTCTATCTAACATAATTTCTTCAAGATCTGAATACATTTTAATTTTTTACTGTTTTATTGCATTAAACACTATTATCCGTTATATTTACCTATTTTTGTTCGTTTAGACTATGAAAATTTAAGCAGCTGACACTGAAAGATTTTGTAGAATAACTTTGTAATATGTTGTATGTATTATTCGACTTCATGACTCTTGTGTACAAACGATTAGTTTTGTTTTACAATGATAAATAAATGATATTTTAACTGAGAAGCCTAAACCCGCTCCAAAAAATTCAACGTCTTCTCACTAAGCAGATTTCATGACTGCATTATGATATATAACAAATTCTTCATTCAATGTCTATGTCTAATATATGAATGTATGCATGTAAATTAATGTAATGTATGAATGTGTATGCATGTGATGTAATGTATGTACTACGTATACACTTGTATGAATGTGTATGCATGTAATGTAAACTAAGCAGATTTCATGACTGCATTATGATATATAACAAATTTTTCATTAATTACATAAAATCTCAACTTGTATCTTTTTTAAATTTGACCAGTTTTTACTTACATAACTTGAACAATTTGTATTTTTATTTAATTGACATCGCAACAACAAATCACAAAGACACAAACCAATAAGACTACCTAATCACTTTATTAATTACACAACAGACAAATAAAATTTTGATTATTCAGACCCTTTTCCATAGTATGAGAGGATCAGAGGAATATTCTTCAAGATACCTTTTAACATTCCCCAAAGGCCCGAACAATCCAAAATATTTTTTTATTATCGAAAAAAAAGCTCTCTCCGTTTCCGCTTAGCTCTCAATACCATCATGACGTTAGATAGTTACGCCGGCGATGTTCACACCGTACCACAATCGGAGAACTCGATGGAGGAGAGAGGCGGCGGTGAGCTTTTCGTGCCACCTCTTAACTTCGCTATGGTCGATAATGGAATTTTCCGTTCTGGTTTTCCTGAACCCGTCAGTTTCAGCTTCCTCCAGTCTCTGCGACTCCGATCCATCATGTAATTTTTCACTCAATTTTGATGCTTAATTAGGTCAGCTTCGTCGTCTTAATCTCAAATTGTCGCTTATGTACAAGAATCGCTTTGAAGAATTTTGTTGATATGGAGATATAATAGCTAGGGTTTATAGAGTGACGAAATGTGAAATGGTCAAAGGAATAGTCTCTAATCTATTGATTATTGTTTTGAATGTGTATTGATTTAGATATTTGTGTCCTGAGGCATATCCAGAGGTGAATAGAGAATTTGCAAAATCAAATGGGATCCAAGTTTTTCAATTTGGAATTGAAAGATGCAAGGTGAGATTGGTGATACTAATTATTTGTTTTTTTTGCTCTCGTTATCGATGTTTTTGAAGCTTTGAATCGCCTCTTCTTAGTTGTTGCATAGTCTGTGGTTCTATGATGGTTGTTTCAATTCCTCACCTCCCAAAAGCTCTCTCATATTGGTGGAATCATGAGTCTTTCTGAATCTCATAAGAATGGATCATATCTTCATATGCTTATTCTAGGTTGTTGCTTCTGTCGTAAACTTGTGTTTAGCATGTGATGACTGATGAGATAAACATATTTTGTACTTGAGACTGATAATTTGATGGTTCTCTCTGTTTTTTTCAGGAACCCTTTGTTAATATCCCTGACGAGGTAATCCGAGAAGCATTACAAGTACTTCTAGGTACCCTCTCTTGTCTCTCTAAACCTATTTTCATCGAGACTAACAAGTGTTTAGATCATCTAATCCTTGACTTCCTTCATGCCTTTTTTTAACCAGATACAGAGAATCATCCTGTCTTGATTCATTGCAAAAGTGGCAAGGTAAATTGAGACATCTCTCCTCTGCTTAACCCTAGTCACAATATGATCGAAATAATCCTTATATCTTGTCTCTCTCTCTCGGTTGCAGCATCGGACGGGATGTCTTGTAGGTTGTGTGAGGAAGATTCAGAGATGGTGTTTGTCCTCTATCTTCGATGAGTACCAAAGATTCGCAGCTTCGAAAGCTAGAATCTCAGACCAAAGATTCATGGAGCTCTTTGACATCTCCAATCTAAAGCATTCACCACTCCACTTCTCATGTTCCAAGAGGTATAATAATAATACTATTGATTACTGAAAAACAAAATGTATTTATGTGTTGAATGCAAGTTGTAGTTTCTAAGCTAGATGATGAAAATGGGAGATTTTCTTATCTTTCAATAAAAATACGTTTATTCCAAATTAAATAAATAAAAATTGGATCGGATCGTCGTAGAAATAAACGAGACACTCCTTTAATCCTTTTAAATGCTATCATGTAGAACAAGTTTGTCATAAATTTTTGTACTGTGTTGTTTTTTTTTTTTGTACTCAAGTTTATCAGAACTGAATCATAGCAAAAAATTAAATAATTAGACAGAAAGTCATTTTATCTAAATTAAAAGTGAAACGTTTAGTATTATTTCGTGTTAAATTCAATTTAAAGAGAATAATATATAATAATAACTCCAATCGTAATTCGGACGTAACCGAAAAAAGCTTTAAAACCCCAGCGATACACAAATTCCAAAACACTTCACACTCTCTCTTCAATGGCGGAATTTTTTTTCAGAATCCATTCTTATTTATTTTTCTCGTAATCCTCTCTTCTTTAACACGTCTGTAGCTGAGTCGACAATGAGTCAACTCGCTGTTGAAACTAGTCAAGCCCAGCCGGAGACGCCACAGTCAACGACATTCCTCGATTTGCTCCGACTTCAAATGGACGGTGGTGTCGATCGAACTAGGAGAAGGAAACGAACACTTAAAGAACGGTTAGGATTCAAACGAATCGGATGCTGTGGTCCAACATGGGGTCTCCGGTTAACCAGTAACACTCGCGAAGACGACGAAGAACCATATGAAACCCGATTCGTTTCCGGTTCGGATCATGGACCGGGTCCGTTAAATCAAGGTATGAATCTCGCAACGGCGTTAGCAGCGGAGAGAAATTACCGAACAGAGGAAACGACGGCGTCTGGCAGTTTGACGCCGTTAAGAGTATCGTTAATGAGATTGCTTGAAGAAACGGCGGAGAGAGTCGTCGTTGAAGGGAAGGAAACGGAGAGATTAACGGCGTCGTCGTCGACGGTTAAAGGAGGAAATGATTCGGTGTGTTGCGTGTGCATGGGAAGGAAGAAAGGAGCAGCGTTTATCCCATGTGGACATACTTTTTGCAGAGTGTGTTCTCGAGAGGTGTGGCTTAATCGAGGATCGTGTCCCCTTTGTAACCGTCCGATCATCGAGATCCTCGACATTTATTGATACCTGAATCATACGGCTCATATTAGTCCGGTTGCACGTGACTTCAGTGAGGTGCTGGTGTGCCTAGAGATTCACGAGAGTGTTACAAGTGAAATTTAATTACGGTGTCTATGTTTCTCTTATTGGAAATTGGAGTATTATTCATTATTAGAGATTAAAAGTAATTCTAGATTATTAGTATTTTTTTAATTGAAAGATTAGTAATGATGATGCTAAACACATCTTCAAACTCAAGAGCTTAATCGCCAAACTCGGAAATCAGTATAAAAATTGTATTCTCTAATTTGAAGGTATTTGGACCTATTGGTGTATTGGATACAAAACTATTTTATGCATTTTAAATGGGTCTTATTGGTTAATAAAAGGCCCACTAAATATACTATGCAGGCCCATTTAGTCCATACAACTTGTAGTCTTGTACTGTGGATCAATCGCCGTTCGTTGATCTCAGAACGCTCGAAACGCTGCTTAGATATTTTGGATTCGAGAGAATCTTGACCGTCCACAATACTGACGATGGAAGATCACAAAAATCGGCCAAAAAGCAGAGTACACGTCCGAAGATTCTAGATCCATCATGCCATTTGCATGGCGTTTCTCTCGTAGAAAACCCAAACTAATCTCCCCCACACAAATAATGGGACAAAATCTCCCTACCAAAAAAATAATAATAATGGGACAAAATCCAAACTAAACCAAATATTTTAAATATTTCCTGTTGAAGAAAAAAATTCTTCCACAAATTTTATGGATTTTTCACAAAGTCGGCAATTTCAAGTCAATCACTGAAAAAATGAAAATAATCCTCGCTTCATGAGGCCATGTCGAATCGCAAACGATGATCTTTAACCACCCACGTGTCAAAATCATAGCTTAGTTCATTCGTTTTATTCAAAATTCCTATTCTATCCAATATATCTTGACATGTATGGACCATAAGCTTAAGTACAAGTCAAGGGTATATACGTCATTTACTACCCAGCTCAACGGTTATAAAATGTGCGACTTGGAATTTCCTAATTTGTGAGGTTTGAGTTTGTTTCTCTGATTTCATTTGCTTGTGAAGAAAAAAACACAAAAAAACAAAAATGGCGACGGTACCATTGTTCAGCCAATTCCCCTGCAAAACCCTAGTTCCAAGCTCATCAAACACTAAATTCCAGTCAAAATCTCCGATTCTACTGCCGATTAACTCAGTCAATCGGCGATCGGAGATTGGAATCTCTGTTCATCGGCCAGATTTCAAAATCCGAGCGACGGACATCGACGACGAATGGGGTCAAGAAGGAGTTGAGAGAGTATTATCCTCATCGTCACCAGTATCGGTGGCTGAGAAAGTAGCAGACGAAGCTATCGAATCCGTGGAGGAGACGGAGAGGCTAAAGAGATCTCTAGCGGATTCGTTGTACGGAACCGATCGAGGTTTAAGCGCATCGAGTGATACGAGAGCTGAGATCAGTGAGCTTATCACGCAGCTTGAGTCTAAAAACCCTACTCCAGCTCCTAACGAAGCTCTGTTTCTCCTCAACGGCAAATGGATTCTCGCGTAAGTAATTTGTCCTGGTGGAAGTTAATTTTCCGGTGAAAACTGTTTTAGTTCCGTTATGAATGGTTTGATTTAGATAGTGAAGCATGAATTTGGATTATGATTCTGTGTGTTGGCTGTTATAGTTGTATGAGTCTTTGTTTATTTTTAGCCGTTATAGTTGGATATAGCGTCATGTTATTGTTATGAATCAAGAACTTATCTTCAAATGGTAACCTTGTGCAGCTACACATCATTTGTGGGTCTGTTTCCATTGCTCTCACGAAGAATTGAGCCGTTGGTGAAAGTGGATGAGATCTCACAAACCATTGATTCCGATAGCTTCACCGTTCAAAATTCTGTTCGGTTTGCTGGTCCATTTTCCACTACATCGTTTAGCACTAACGCTAAGTTCGAAATCCGGAGTCCTAAACGCGTCCAGGTTAGTCATCAATCTTCATCTTAAACCACAAATGGTAAATGCCCGTTTTACATAACCTATTTGGATTGTTTTTGTTTGTTGTAGATTAAGTTCGAGCAAGGTGTTATCGGGACTCCTCAGCTAACGGATTCGATTGAAATCCCGGAGTCCGTGGAGGTTCTTGGTCAGAAAATCGATCTCAACCCCATTAAAGGGATACTTACGTCGGTCCAAGACACTGCTTCTTCAGTGGCTAGAACCATTTCAAACCAACCACCATTGAAGTTTTCCCTGCCTAGCGACAACACGCAGTCGTGGCTGCTCACAACTTATCTCGACAAAGACCTTCGGATCTCTAGAGGCGATGGCGGAAGCGTCTTTGTTCTCATCAAAGAAGGAAGCTCTCTCTTAAACCCTTAAATCATCATTACTCACATCACTTCCATAGTAAGATATATAGAACTATGTGTCTTGTGTTTGATAGTGTTGTAACTGTTATATAGCTTCTTTACCTGTTGGAGAGTTATGATGGATGTTACTCTTGGAATATATATATACATAGATACGTAATTGAATCGGCCGGTTATGATTTTGCTAAGCCAAGACTAAACATTGATTCACATTCATTAAAGGAGGGTGGATTATGTCTGGCATTTCGGATTTTCCGGTTCAGTTTGGTTAAATGTATGATCAACTAAAACTGAAATTAGTTTGGTTCATCAGGTTGTCAACAAAGGGGTTACCAAATTGAAATCGAAATTGTATCTCAATTCAGATTTTTGTAATTTCAGGTTTCTAATTGCGGTATGTTTGGTTTATAAAATGGCATCTGAATCAGTCTATTTATTACCCATAACACCGGTTTGTTACAAACCGGGTATCTTACACAAACATTTGAAAGAAACAAGTGATCTTTGTTCTCTCTTAGCTACGAAACAGATCAGCACAAACCTCGTAAAAGATCTCGAGAATGGCAGACCGGTATTCGCGAGGATTCATCGATAGATAGTACTCCAAAAGGCTTCTAAGTTCATCTGCTTCCTTGATCTTGTTTGCCACAATCATCTCAACCATGGAGTCTCTAAAATCCTCTCTTGGATCAAAAGAACATTTCTCCATCGCCATCATTACAATGAACTTAGTGCTACTGATGCTACCCTCGCTTCTTCTTCTTCTTCTTCTTCTCATCTTTTGTTGTCTTAATTTCTCTTGATGTGTGGCTTCTTGTGTCTCTCTGATCATCTGCTCTAGCTTCTCCTGAACCATGTAGTGTGCCAAGCTAGAGAGCGAACCGTGCTGGTCTGAAAATCTCGAACTCTTGTCTGATTCTGCCGAAGAACAAGAAGAAATGCTGAGTCTTGCTTTGTTACTGCAACACAAAGCTCTGCAGATTCTTGGTTCTCTGTTTTGGTGTTGTGATTGTTTGTTTAGTTTCTTGTTCTCTCTCTCTGTTTTTTCTTCTGCTCTGTTTACGAGTTTCATGTTGAATGTTTAATCACATTATAATCAGGTTTTGTGGATGAGTAATGTTTGTAAACGCAAAGAGAAAAGAGTTCTAATTTAATCATTTAAGTGTAAATTGAAAATGTGGGGCATGTTCATCATGATTATGTCTTGATCTTAATTCAATTAAAAACTCTAAAGAGTTTTAGACTAGCAAACAAGTTTGCAACGTTATTCATTTGTGTAAAACTAATATTTATTTATTTAGATTTTTCAAAATCATCATCTACGATTTGTGTTCATAATGCAATGCAAAGTTGTACACTTGATGGTTTAGATTGAACTTTAATTTTATTCTTAGAATTGATAAATTTTCTACAAAATCAAAGAAAAGAGTGTGTTTAGTGAAATTTGATTCATTATTTTAAATCAATAAACCAATGATAAATGGACTACTATCACTAAACTATTATATAAGACTTATTGAAAAGAAAAGATTTTGTAGTTCTTGAAAAATATATGTCAAATCAAAAGTTGGAATATAATAGAGAAGATTAGGTATGATTGAGGATAACTGAATTCTTTTTTTAAGAAAGGAGTGCTAAATGCATGTATTTGTGTCGTGTTTTAGAAATATAGGGGTGATTAATTTGATTTATGATGTGATGTAGCCCATCTTCATGTCTACTTTAGTTTTGTTGTTGTTGAAGATTAGATACATATCTAAACTTTATTTTGTAAAGCTTTTGGTAATGTGGAAAAAGTGATCAATATGTAATGTTTTAACTAGTTTGTCTCAATTAGAAATAGAGAGTAAAAAATATCAAGGGCAGCTAATTGTGGTTTTCAAGTGGCTATTGATGAATTCTAACTTCAGAAAACTGTTTTTTTTTTTACATTTTCTCAAAGTACATATTAATTGTTGTAATGTGCCATACATGATTTCGCTAGAACCTATATGATGCAATTTTCATTTTTTTCAGGCTTTACAGTTCAATAGTTTAGACCGGTTAGAATTGTTATATACAAAGCATACATTGTTGCCTTGGAGACAAGACATGCTTTATCTTGCTGGCTTGTACATATACCTCATTTTATGCATTGAGTTTTTACAAATGGAGTTTGTCTTTAAGAACAAGTTATCTCGTGTTATATTCATCAAAAGAGTATATGCAATAATTGGAGATTAACCCCAAAAGATGTTACACCGCTGGATAGAATCACTTTGTGGTGATTTATGTCTTTGTTGATTATAGAATTGGTTCTTTTAGGGATTTTGTCATGTGACAATATCCATATGACTTTTTATTTTGCTTATGGATTTTTAATTAAGCTGTTAAACTAAAAAGTGAACTTTTAACACGAAAATATTAATGAAAAATTGATTAAAGTTGATCTAAATACAGTCAGTAAGTACATTACCAACTTGTTAGGCTGACAGTTAAACCACATGTTACACTTATGGTCCATACTTTCTAGGGTTTATGATTGTCTATTACATCTTCCTTACCATTTTTATCATTAGGTCTAAACTTGTTCTTTCTATTAACTAAGAAAATTGAAATCACATTTTCGTCTCAAATTCGGTTCTTCAACATAAAACACATGTTCAATTCGCCCTCACTTATAACGACCAACTACATTTTTTTTGTTCGTTTCGTAGTTGTCACCGAATCAACTATTTCTTGTGTGTTTCACATCGTTAGTTTCTCGACATTTCTCAACGATGACGACTACAAAATTAGAATGTTAAAGTTTTTTTTTTCAATACTACTATTATACACTAGAAGAAAAAAATTTAATTCGAATTTGATGTTTGTTTTTTTTTTTTTTTACATCTTTGGATAGACAAGGTCCGATTCATATCTAATTTCTACTATGCGGGATAACGCGACTTAGTAGAGTCGAACTCCGGTATGAATGATGGAGTCAAATAGACTTAACCACTTTAGTAAAGACACACCCCCAATTTAATTGTTAATAACCCCATGATACGAAAATGCAAAATTAAAATTTTAATCGATATACAGTATCACAAAACAAATATAACAAGTTTTGTAAATTTCAATGTTTACAAATTAGAATGAAATGCAGTTATTTAAATGTTATAATTTCAAGATTAAAACAATAGAAAAACCATATAAACAATAAAAGATCAAATTTGGCATATTGGAATATTCGGAAACTTGTAATTTCATTATCCACTTTAAGAAAACTTATCCAAACTCTCACTTTCTGACACACATACTTCTGACATTCAGAGATTTTTTTAGAAACAAAAGAATCCAAAAAACTCACAAATGGCATCACAGTTAGATTTGATCGGAGAAGACTCCATCGCCGGAATCTCGAGTAATCCTCCGGCTAATAGCCGTGTGACTTCTGTATACAGCGAAGTCCAAGCGAGTCGTATCGACCACACGCTTCCTCTTCCTTCCGTCTTTAAAACTCCCTTCAAGATCATCGATGGTCCCCCGAGCTCCGCCGCCGGACATCCAGGTCCGATTTCTATGGTTTGATCTTATTAACCGGATTCACTAAACCGGTTCAAATTTGTTTGATTTTTGATGATCGATCATGGTTTTGGATATTGTTGCAGAGGAAATTGAGAAATTGTTCCCAAATTTATTTGGACAACCATCGGCTATATTGGTTCCTAACCAATCTAATGAAGTTTCATCGGATCAAAAGCTTAAGATTGGTGTTGTGTTGTCTGGTGGTCAAGCACCTGGAGGACACAATGTTATTTGTGGAATCTTTGGTTAGACATTGTTGTTCTTTTGTGCAATTTTTATTTTATTTTTCAGGCTTTTGAAATCTTGAATTGTGATTGTATTTTTGTTGTTGGTTTGATAGATTACTTGCAAGAATATGCGAAAGGAAGTAGTCTGTTTGGTTTTCGTGGCGGTCCAGCTGGAATCATGAAGGGAAAATATATTGAGCTTACTTCTGAGTTTGTGTATCCTTATAGAAACCAGGTTTGATATGATGTGCCTTTGTCGGTTTTTGTTGGTTTATTTGTGTTCCGGTTTGGTTTCGGTTTTGGATTACCTTCATGAAAACATAGAAACTGAATGGAAATGACCATCATTCCGTTTATTTTTAGTCGGTTTATTGTGTTTTAAGTTCGGTTTGCTGTCGGTTTATCTTAATCGGTTTATTTCCTTTTCGATTCGGTTTTGGTTTTAGTTTGGTTAGGATTGGTTAAACCAGATTAGATACTCAATTTTTAAGGACAGTAGGTTTGTTGGAGTAATCAAACTTTGATAATGAATTGTTGGAAATAGAAGCTCTAGGCATTAAAGAGTTGCATTTTGTGTTTATTCTTAATGATTTTCTGTTGTGCATTTTTCACAGGGTGGATTTGATATGATATGTAGTGGAAGAGACAAGATTGAAACTCCAGAGCAGGTAAACAAGTTTTTCTCAATGTTGTTGCTTTCATCGATGCTTTTATCGGCGGACTTAGTTAGATTCAGTTTGCTACATTTTGCAGTTTCAGCAAGCTGAAGAGACTGTAACAAAGATGGATTTAGATGGTCTTGTGGTTATTGGTGGAGATGATTCCAATACTAATGCTTGTCTCCTTGCTGAACACTTCATGTATTTTTTTTAATTGTTTAAGATGAATGAGATTCACTTCTCTCTGTTTTGCGTTTTAATGATTGGTTACGCATTCCGTTTTCAGAGCTAAAAACATGAAAACTCGGGTTATTGGGTGCCCCAAGACAATCGATGGTGATTTAAAGAGCAAAGAAGTCCCCACGAGTTTCGGGTTTGATACTGCTTGCAAGGTAAGTTACTTCAAAATGTATGCATAACTTAGTTTTCTTTTCATAGAAGACCTTATCAGTGAGTTTCCTTTTTGTGATTATATTCATGCAGATATACTCAGAAATGATTGGAAATGTTATGATCGATGCACGTTCCACGGGAAAATACTATCACTGTAAGTTTATTTTCTCTTAGCAAAATGAATTTATCTTGATACAAATTTACGATATCATTTCATCTGTTGATTATCTCAATAGTCGTGCGTCTTATGGGCCGTGCTGCTTCTCATATTACACTTGAATGCGCTTTGCAAACCCATCCAAACATTACCATTATTGGAGAAGAGGTACCTTTGAGTCACTCAAGCTTCATTCGTGGTTTTCGTTTTGCTATATTTTAAATATGGTTTGAGAACTAGAAAGCACCAACATTTTTGCAGGTTTTCGAGAAGAAGCTTACGTTGAAAAATGTTACTGATTACATTGTTGATGTGATCTGTAAACGAGCAAAAAATGGTTATAACTACGGTGTCATTCTTGTTCCTGAAGGTCTAATTGATTTTATCCCTGAGGTATATGGTTACCCTCAAATCTCCACTGGTCAATTCGATTCTTGTCCCAATTTTTGTTTTCTTTGACGTCCATCTGTGATCCATTTGTAGGTCCAAGAGCTTATATCCGAACTGAATGAAGTCTTAGCAGAAGGAAACGTCGATGAAGAAGGCCAATGGAAGAAGAATCTTAAAGAAGAGACTTTAAAGATTTTTGAGTTTCTTCCTCAAACTATCCAAGAACAACTAATGCTTGAGAGAGATCCACATGGAAATGTCCAGGTCTGTTTCTTGCCTCCATCTGGTTTCAAACAGATTAAAAGGCTAAAACCTCAAGCAAACCCGAACTGAAAACCGGTTTATCTTGAATCTATATATTAATTTTCTCTTCAGGTTGCTAAAATAGAGACAGAGAAAATGTTGATTCAAATGGTTGAAACCGAGCTAGAGAAAAAGAAGGAGGAGGGTACATACAAACGCGAGTTCATGGGGAAATCACACTTCTTTGGGTAACTAATTATCCTAAAATGTATCTGTTAATTACTAATTAGCCTCAACATAATCTTATTCTGATTGTGTTTTAGGTATGAAGGAAGATGCGGGTTACCTACGAATTTCGATGCAACTTACTGCTACGCATTAGGCTATGGTGCTGGATCACTTCTCCAGAGCGAAAAGACTGGATTAATTTCATCGGTTTAGAATTTTTCTATCTTTCTCGATAATATCACAAACTGTTTCTTGATTTGATGATTATTTATATTCCCCTTTGTAATGTTTTGCAGGTTGGAAATTTGGCTGCTCCTGTTGAAGAGTGGACAGTTGGTGGTACCGCGCTGACTGCGTTGATGGATGTCGAGAGAAGACATGGTAATATTAGAGCCACAAAGATGATGATTCGATAATATTGCGAAGTCTTTGATAAGATTATATTCTTTTCCAACATTATGTTTTTATGTTGCAGGTAAATTCAAGCCTGTTATCAAGAAAGCTATGGTTGAACTTGAAGGTAAAAAAGTCTTTAGCTCAAAACAGATATTATTCTCCGGCCGCTTATCTCACTAACACTTATTGCTTCTGATAAATTTCAGGTGCACCGTTTAAGAAATTTGCATCACAGCGCGAAGAATGGGCTTTGAAGAATCGATACATTAGTCCTGGTTAGTTCACATACACACGTCTCTGCATAAAGTAGTAAATGATTTCGTTCTTTAGTGTTTTTCATGCTCCCTCTCATTCCTTCTTTTGTTGCCAGGTCCGATTCAGTTCAAGGGACCGGGATCTGATGCGAAAAATCACACCTTAATGCTCGAACTCGGGGCTCAAGCCTAAAGAGTTTTCCTACTATCAGATTCACTCACTGACTCACTACTTTCTTTGTTGTAAAAACTTTGTAGTAAGAAAGTTACTGTGAGTTAAGTGAACCAACAAGTGGTCAAATCCGTGTACTGTGGTGATACTTGAATAGATGACACGTGTGTTAATAATAAAGTTTCGCAATTTCATATACTGTACATGAAACTTTTAATTTTTCGATAATCATATACTTAGTCCATTATTGAAAATGTCTTTGTCTATAAGTCGATTGATCATTATTTATATTATTTTAACAATATGCATTAAGTGGAGTTGAATTTGGTATGGTGGTAACCTTTTGATCATATTAAACCAGGTTGGTAGTTTAAAAAATTTCGTAGTCATCTTGGTGGTTCCGACTTTTAAAATTTTAGACTTGTCGTTTTTCATACCAGAATGACACGAATTTTTTAAATATGGATACATGTCTAATTTTTATACTCAATCACATACACGGTAATATATTGTATTTTACTCCAACATTGCAAACCACATGATTTATTTATTTCGCAAAATTTTTATAATATGATTTCCCAATTTTGTGTTAATCATATCATATGTGTTTATAAAATACTTGCTTATGCTTAAGAACGCGTCGACGAACTTTTAATCAATTTTTTTGTTGCTTTCAAAAGTGTTAGATGAATAGGCAAAAAACTAGCTTGAAGGTAGAGTCGGACTCCGCACATCTTATGGTTTTGAACATTGCAGATTTTACTATCTCCCCGACCTCGGCTTTTGGAAGCACCCAAACTGAACTTACTATTCAAATTTGGAAGGTTAGCCAATATATTTTACCATATAAATGTTTTCTAATATATAAATGAACACAAATATACGATACAAAGTTCAAACCAGTGGTTGGGTCTCGGCACTAAAGATAGCAACATCTTCGCGTCAGTTGGATATTGGCTAGAAATTTTCACTTGTCTTACTGACTACGTACAGTGGGACGGTAAAATTGTAAACAAAAACATGTATGGTTGGCACACGATTATCTAGATGGGATATAGGTATTTTTCGGACAGCGCCAAAATCGCTTATATGTGAACCCTGAAATTGTTGTTAACAAAACCGATTTCTTGCCGATCTATGATTTTGTAGTACACAAAAATATGGTATACTAACTTTTAAAAATATTAAGTTAATGTTTTGAAGGAATTTAATGATATCTTATTGGGAGACTCACAAAAATGCCCCTTTTTCAATACCCCTTTTCAAAAATGCCCCCTTTGGCTGTCTATTTTTAAAAATACCCCTTTTTATGTACAAAATGACTAAATTACCCTTCTTTTAATAAAATATATCACAAATATATAAGGAAATATAACAAAATTAGGTCTACAAAATACAAAATATTTTTTGGCGGGAAAATTGATCCCGCAATTTTTCCCGCCAAAACACTTGTAAAACCTTGTAAAAAACCTTTAAAATACCTTGTAAAATTTTCCCGTAAAATTTTTCCCGCCAAAAAATTTTTTTTGCGGGAAAAGTGATTCCGCAATTTTTTTGGCGTTAAATTTTTGGCGGGAAAATTTTTCCCGCCAAAAATTTACAAGGTATTTTAAAGGTTTTTTACAAGGTATTTATAAGGTTTTACAATGTATTTTAAAATGTTTTACAACGTATTTACAAGATATTATAAGATTTTACAAGCTATTTTATAAGGTTTTTACAAGTTATAAGGTTTTACAAGTTTTTTATAAGGTTTTACAAGTTATAAATACCTTATAAAACCTAATAAGTACCTTGTAAAACCTTTTAAAATACATTGTAAAACCTTACAAAACACTTGTAAAAAACCTTTAAAATACCTTGTAAATTTTTCCCGCCAAAAAAAAAAATTGCGGAATCACTTTTCCCGCAAAAAAAATTTTTTGGCGGGAAAATTTTTTGGCGGGAAAAATTTTACGGGAAAATTTTACAAGGTATTTTAAAGGTTTTTTACATGTGTTTTGGCGGGAAAATTGCGGGATCACTTTTCCCGCCAAAAAATATTTTGTATTTTGTGGACCTAATTTTGTTTCAAATAAGGGTAAAATGGTCATTAAAAATTAAAAGAGGGCAAACTTAAAAATGGACTCTCAAAGGGGGCATTTTTGAAAAGGGGTATTGAAAAAGGGGCATTTTTAACAATTTCTCTATCTTATTTGTAATGAATTTCTTACTAGAATTTAATGTTTTAACTATTAGAAAATCTGAAAATGAACAAATGCAAACAAATTAACAAAAGAAAAAACAGAAAAGCAAATAGAATGAAAAACATAAGCAAAACATAAGTAAAACACAAGGAAAAATTCAAAAACATGATAATTATTGTTTAAAATTAAAACAAAAAGATGAATAGTTTATACGAAATTGACAAAAATAACATCTGTTGGTGTTTTTTTTTTTTTGAACAACATCTGTTGGTGTTAAAAAAAGGTATCTAGCACCTAAAATAAAGTCAATTGAGTTTCTAGCATAAGTCAATTTGACACCAAAAAGAAAATGACAATTTTACTGTTTCATTCTTTCTTTCTACAAAATAGTCAACAACTTTCATTCCAGCGACATCATTTGTTGTTCGTTTCAAATTCAGATTCAAATTCAGAATTTGAAATCTAGTGCTATTGGTTATCATATTTACAATGATCAATTAAAGTTCTATGTTATTCATGTTTAATAGATTTTCGCAAATGATTTGATTTGAAAAGATTTGAATGAAAATTAATTAGTAGTACTATGCCGTCAAAAAAAAAAATAGTAGTACTATGTTATTGTCGTATTGCTTAAACGAAGAATTCAAGTACGCCCTGGGACTTCGGTGGATTCGGGTTATTCGGTTCGGGTTGTTCGGTTTGCCTTAGATTCGGTTCTTTGAAATTTGTACCGGATTAATCCGAATTGTAATTCGGTTCGGGTTCGGTCGGTTGTCGGTTTAATCGGGTCGGTTAGTTGATGTATTTTAGCCTCCGAGAACAAATGAATATAGTGTCCAATTCGGTTAATTTAAACCGAATATGACATTTTCCAAAGGCAACACAAGCTTAACTACTACATAATGACACAAATGAAGGGAAGAACCATTACAAAACCATACATAAAGCTGTACTGGTAGCTTAAAGCTGTGTTTGTGAGTTTAAGCTACTAGTACAGACCATGAAGCTGCCAAGCTAGCATTTTATCAAAGTTTAAGCTAGCATTACATCAAAAAACAATAACAGAACCATACAAATAACAAGTTTGCTTTAGTAGTTAGCTTACCATATGCAGATTCACAAAAGCATGTTGATTCGCACCAAAAAATTGTCAAAACAGCAGCTTCAAAGTCAGTACTGTCCATTCCAAGGCTGCTTTTCTACATCAAAAGGACAAAAAACCGCAGCTTCCTACCTACCTAATAGAATCATAACAAAGACATAACATTGTAAATCAAAAACAGAATCAAATACTTAACAATGAACTACTTAGACTACAACAGAACCAGAATCATACCTGCCATACTATGAAGAATCATGTAAGAGCAACTGTTGAATTCCGAGCATCTAGACAAGAAAACAGAAACAGGAGATTAGTTATAGCCTTATACTTATCAACAGTCTTGAAAGGATAAAAAAAACTGAATCAAAGAGAATAGTTAAACTTACCAAGTGACTCAAAAAAATCAACTTCTTCTAACATTTGGGCCAAGTTTGTTACAGCATCCTCTTTTTTGTAGGAACACCTTAACCATTGTTGTGTGCATATTAAAACCTCAACCATGTAAGGAGTTAAAGAACTCCTATAAGGATCCAACACCCTTCCACTCGTACTAAATGCAGACTCTGAAGCTACAGAGGAGGCTTGAATAGCAAGAACATCTCTAGCAAATTCTGACAAGATTGAGAACTTTGGGCAATTGCGTCTCCACCAACTGAGAACATCATAAGGAAACCCCAACTTATTTTCAACTCTAGCCTCAGTTTGTTCTGTGAGATACATTTTTAACTCATTGCAACTATCATCATTACCCTTCAAGCCAACCACTTTATCAAATAATGACAGCATCCCTTCACAATCATCTTCATCATCAGATAACACAAAGTTCTCAGGCTGTGGCTGAGAATCTGGTTCTTCATTTTCTACAGGTTTGCTCAGCTTGAAACTGTAATCCTCATACATTGAACTCATGACACTTGAAACGGATGCATGGAGTTTTCTATTCTCTATGGTATCTTTACCATAGAGCTGGTCAAAGCAGAGTGAAGCAAACCTCATCTTGTTGCGAGGATCAAAGACACTAGCCACAATCACTAGAGGATTCATGTTACCTAATCCGTCCCAATACTTGTCAAACTTATCTCTCATGGCAGTAGCCATCTTTCTGGTCTCCTCTTCGGGACTGTGAGACTTAGTGATGAGACTCCTCTCAATGTCCACAATTTCATTGTAACACAAAGTGGAAGTCACTGTCTTTGATGCAGAGAAAGTGACAGTACCCTTGTAAAAGACTTTAAGAAACTTCACTAACCTTGAAACTTTATCCCAATCAGAAGAAGTTGGTGGTCCTATTCTTTTAGTCTTGGTCTTCTCCTCCTCCTCTTCCAAGAAATAAGCACAATATAGCTTATCCTCAGCTTCCATCTTCTCAAAAGCAACCCTCAGCTTCAAAGCTGAGTTCAACATCAGATATGTTGAGTTCCATCTAGTGACAACATCTAATGGCAAGTTGCCTCTACACAATTTTGCTGTCTCACACCTCAATGAAAAAGACTTCAGCCTACTAAAGTTTGACCTGACATACTTAACTGCATTCCTAACTGCAGTTACTTCTCGCTTTGCTTTCTTCAAACCATCTCCAACAATCAGATTGAGGATGTGTGCACAGCAGCGCATATGTATGAATTTACCATCCTTAACTAAAGCTTCTAATCCTCTCAGCTTAAACGCTTCCTTAAAAGTATCCAAAGCCTTGTCATTGTTCCTTGCATTATCAACTGTAATTGTGTAAACCTTCTCAATTCCCCATTCTTCTAAACAATCCAGCAACTGACCTGCTATGGTATCTCCTTTATGATCTGTGATCACCTTAAAGCTGAGAATTCTCTTCTGCAATTCCCACTCTGTATTAACCCAGTGACCTGTGATCACCATGTAGTTGAAAGAAGTAATAGGACATGTCCATATGTATGTAGTCAGCGACACCCTTTGTTTCTCAACACGAAACAAAGTCTTTAAAGCTTCCTTCTCTTCCAAATACATTGCAACTATGTCTTGACTGCATGTCTTTCTACAAAAGGTCTTGTACATAGGCAAGACATTGAAACAGAACCGCTTCCAACCCTCAGATTCTACAAATGAGAATGGCAACTCATTGACTACTACCATCTCATTAACTGATCTCCTAAACAAATGCGGATCATACTTAATCACCTTCAGATTCCCTTTGTTATCACCACTTAGAACCTTCTGATTTTCCTTATCTACCCAATCCTTGTAATATTTGCATACTTTTATGTGACCAATCATTGGACTAGTACCAACCTTTTTTGAATCACAACCAATCTCTGCTAAACAGTACTTACAGTAGCTCTTAGTAGGATCTTCTCTCTGCAGAAAATGTTCCCAAATAGGAGCTCTTTTTGCATACTTCTTCCGGGGTTTGGGTGGCTTATCACCACCAGAGGCAGGCCTTGGACGTTTCTGCCCAGTTACATCACTATGAACTTCTTCTGTCGTCTGAGGTTGAACAGGAGGTTCAGTATCTTTCTCGACGTTCACGTTCTCCTCTTCTGGCATCTACAGAATATATAAACAAAGTATAAACAAAAGAGATTCAGTCATACAATCTATAACCAATGACTTTCAAGTATAACAAAGGCCGAACCCTAAATTTCTGGATGAAAAATGGAGTCCAAAACCCTAACATTCTCACAATCGAAGATTTGAGTAACATTAGGGTTTTGAATCCCAATTAATCATCCAGATATTAGCAAGTCGACATTAGCTTATTAGCTACCAAGAAGAACGAAGAGCTGACCTCTAACACTTTCTCGGTTACGGGTTGAAGATGTAGAAGTGTAGAAGATGATGAACTGATGAAGGTAGGAAGATGAGATGATGTTTAGATCAGAGAATAAGGATGAAAACTGATGAGATTAGGGTTTAGGATTCCACTCTCTGTTTCGCATGCGGCAAAGGCGAAGAAGAAGAGAAATGAAATTAGGGTTAATGTCTTAGGATTAGGCTTATATAGGTCTGCTACGAATGGGCTTAATATTGCTAATGGGCTACATAAAACCTAATAATTCTAATGGGCTACATAAAACCGATCGGGCCGATTACCGAACCGATCCGACCCGAAAACCGACCCCCCAAATAATTGATTCCGTTCGGTTTGGTCTCCTCAATTCGGTCTGTCCCGATAACCGAAAATTTCGGGTTCCTCGGGTCGGTTTGATCGGTTCTTACCGAAGTCCCAGGGCTAACGTTTACTTTTGACTACTTGTTATTCTCCTTTGAAAATGAGGTGTTTGGCAATTAATCTGCATTTCACCAAAATTTTTAGTATTTTCTTAAAAATTTGGAATTTCGCATGTAATCTATTACTAAAATTAAAAAGTTGGTGCTAAAATAACTACTGAGTACTGATTACTGACAATATCAAATTTAATCAATTAAATCTATATATATAATGGGAGAGTTTTCTCTCCATCTAGGCTATCCACATCAGCATCCACATCAGCGTCCACCTAAGCATATATTTAATTAAAAATTATAATTTATTTAAACTATTTATTTAATACATACTTATTTGTATTTATTATTATTTATGATTAAAAAATTAAGTTGAATCCAAATGAATTAATGCTATAATTATAAAACAATAAAATATGTTATACGTAATAATATAATTTGAACTTTAGTGAAAAGTTTTTTAAAATTAATCATATTTAAAATTTTATAAACATTTCAGTTTTTAAACTAATATTAAAAATTAATATGTTGGGTATTTCTAAAATTGTATGAAAGTTGAAAGGTCAAATATTTTTCAGTTAAAAAAAAAAGATATAGTGATGAATTTTATGACATATTTAAAATCAATACATTGGGTATTTTTCATATTGTTGTGAATTCAGACTCATGCGGTAGATAAGGTGATACAACCAACTACTGTTGAAGTAGCTCACAAAATCTTGGTCAAGAACTGTAGTTAAGTAAGGTGATTCTATTTCATCATTTTGTCGATTTGTTGCACAATTTGGACCGTCGATGAGAACCCATTGCGATGAATTCTTGCATTCTCCTAAATAAGTAGATGGAGAATTAAAAAATAGATCTTAAGAAGTATGTTATGTTGACGTTTTCCATGTGCCTGAAATCAAACTTGCTAAAGTACTCTCTCAATCAAGATCAAGACGATGTTGAAGGAGCAAGACCGCGACCTCCGACCAAACTGTAAAAGTGAATGGGTAGGCGAAGAAGAGATGGTTTCTAGATTCGTCTCACTCTCTGCAAAGAAACACATGGTTGAGCAAGTCCTCAAATCCGCATATGTGTTCTCATCGATAATCAATCACGAACCGCGAGCCATGTTATGAACTCACATCTTGGAATAGTATAACCAAATCACATTGCTCTATTTCAAACCATATAGAAGAGATGCTTTTAATCGGAGAAGTGCTTTTAACATGCTCCCATGTCTTAAAACTCTAGAACTATGATGAAAATCATTAGTTCCCCAACGCTAGAGAAACCGATTTGGTCCATTGTATGTAGACAGATTTGGTGTTGATCAGAGTTGTTCTATAACCGGGATAAGATGTGGAAGACATGTCCTTCTTAATCTCCAGTCGTTTTGTCTCATAGCTTCTTTAACCGAGGCTTTAAGTGGAATTCCTATGATTCTTGGTCCGGCCTCACATGTAATGTTTATTAGTCTCCCAATAGGCAAGCAATGATCTAACTATAAAAATGTATGCTCATCACCATTGTTGACATCCATACACGTATGAATGGTTTATTGTCCTCTCAGAGTTTAAGTAGTTTCCGCCAAACCCAAGAGCCCATTGTTGAATGTGGAGCTGTATAGAATAGTTTAACGGTCATAGGATTACTAAATTGAACAATGAAATACAAAAAAAAAAAAGATGGTTAATATATGTATTATATCATAAATGGACAATATTATAATTATCACTTATAATATTTATAATATTTTTTATATAACAGTATTTTTACCAATAAAATTTTAAATATTTTTAAAATAATATTATAATAACAAAACTATTTAAAATAATGTAACGTAAATTTACAAAATTATAAAAGTTGAATATATATTGCTAAACCCACGCAACGCGTGGGTCCAATTTCTAGTGAATAATAATAGTCTAGTACTCTAGTTACGTAATCACTAATCAGATTCATATGAACCCACTTAAACCGGTTCTCCTTGAAGAGAACCGGTTGGTTTTCTCTGTGAATCACCTAAACAAGTTTCATACGGTCGGATCCTCAAAAAACCTCATAAACCCTTGAAGCTCGAGAAATTGTGTAAAACCACTCCAATGGCGGTTCTGGAAAAATTGTTTCGAGCATCGCGAGCATGGCGCGGATCACTCTCTCATTCTAAATCCATTGGTCCATCGCAACCACGGGCACGAGCGCTTCGTCGCTGTTTCTATAGCGGTATTCTATTGATTCAAGAGTTTGTAAATTATTTATAATTTGGTGATCCCATGATTCTTGGTGGGTTTCAATTGAACCCATTTGATTGTATGAATTGGTGATTGGTTTAAAAATTGGGACTTTCGAGGAATTGGTGATCAAGAAACGATACTAGTTCTGTGCCACTTCTATATCTAGTAGAATCTTTGTCTCTTAGTTAAAGTTTGGTGTTTGATATTGCAGGAACCTTTGATCAGAGCAATTCAAAAGTAAATCAAGTCTTGAGATCTTGCAGCACCATAAACGATTCTCCATACTTTTCCATAGCACCTGCAGTTTTGGGTGCTCTCTTCAGTGTTGGAGCTATAGGAGTAGCTTATGCTGAATCTGATGAGGTTTTGTTACTCAACACAAAAACAACAAAATTGAATCATTGGTGTTGTTAGTTTTACTGATTCTAGTTTAAAACTTACCTTCTTGCAGGCTACTAATGACAAGTCATCTGCCCCAATAGATCCTCCACCAAACTATGTAGACATTGCCAAGAAAGAACGAGCTCGAATTGAAGAACTGATATCAAGTAAAGGAACTCAATATGGTTCTTACCCACGGTTCAATGTTGCTGTCAGGGGTCAAAAGGTTACCACAATGATCTCTCTCATTTTTTTTTTACTCTAGTTGCGAGAACTTGGGTATATCCTGGGATATGACTTACTTCGAGTGTTTCTTGATAAATGATTTCGATGATACAAAACTTTGTTCTATGTTTTAGATTACCTTGAAGTTCCAAGTTCCTTCTACTTGCGAAGTCGCACAGTTGATATCAAACATTGGATCCCAACTAGGTGTGAAAGTCTCAGATCGCACTGGTGGTTCAGATATGCTATTGCGTGCTTGGGACAAGTAATTTCTTGCTCTACTAAATTTTCTCCAAGAACCAATATTGGAAGCCTGATGACGTATAATATAAAGTTAATCGCTACTCCTTTCTTGTTACTTCAGTCCAGTCGCTTGGCAAATAACACTTCGCAGTGTGGAAAACAAGAAGAAACTAGGAGAGAGTGAAGATGATTCAGATGATGACTTGTGCATTCTTATCTTCGGTTCCTTACTTACCTCGGATAAAGTGGTAAGTTTCAATTCTCTTTCGAATATTCACTCAATCGTCAAATGTTCTTGGTTTTTTTTTATATAACCTTAATGTGCTCCAAAATGTGTTAGGAAGTTGAGTTTATAAAGAAGGGAAGTTTGACCACTGAAGAACTTGAGGCTTTTGTTTCAGCTTTGCGAGTAGCTGGAACAAAAGCTGGACAAAATAAGGGAGGTGGAGTTAGAGGTAGCGCTCGTGAATCGTCTACCGACAAATCTATCTCTCAATTGGAGTCTATGGGAGTGAGAATCTATGGAGTTAATAAACCTCTTGGGGAGGATTCTATTGATGATATATCATGGGACAATATTGCTGGATATGATCAGCAAAAGCGGTAAGCTTTGGTTACATCTTTGCTCTTGTATCCCATTAATATGATATATGATGTATTAGCTTCTATTATGATGCAGAGAGATAGAAGATACAATATTGATGGCCCTTCATAGTCCTGAAGTGTATGATGATATAGTACGTGGTACACGGTCCAAATTTGAATCAAACAGACCTCGGGCTGTTCTATTTGAGGGTCCACCAGGTTAGCGCAAGAAGAGTTCATTTGCAATTTCGTCCATTTTTGTATAAACAAATTTGTCTGATGTCCATAAACTCTAACCTTAGGAACTGGGAAGACATCTTGTGCTCGTGTTATTGCAAATCAGGCAGTGAGTAGTAGAGAACTTGAAAAAACTTTTTCTGAACTTTCAATTTTTTTTTATAATCTTGAGCTCTAATTCTTTGCAATTGTTGCCAGGGCATACCGTTGTTGTATGTGCCGCTTGAAGCTGTAATGTCTAAGTACTATGGTGAAAGCGAGCGGCTTCTTGGGGATGTGTTTTCACAAGCAAATGAGCTCCCTGATGGTGCGATTATATTTCTTGATGAGGTGAAGAAAAGATTGCTTCTTTTATATTCTTGTTTGACTTTTCCTTTCAAAATTTGAATATGATTAAATAATTTACTTGTCTAACTCACTATCCAGATTGACGCATTTGCTATCTCTCGTGATAGTGAGATGCATGAAGCAACGCGTAGAGTTTTGTCGGTACTACTAAGGCAGGTAAGACACACAAAATTGCCAATATCACATATCCACGAGATGAGAGACTAGTTATTACCAGTCTGATGAATCTGCTTCTATGTTTTTGCAGATTGATGGATTTGAACAAGACAAAAAAGTGGTTGTGATTGCTGCAACCAATAGAAAACAAGATCTTGATCCCGCTTTGATCAGGTAAGCAAGAAAATTTCTTAAAACCAGCTCAATTCGTGGCTGTAGTATCCTGACCAGTATCCTATGTTTTTCATCTGTACATCTTAGCCGGTTCGATTCCATGATCATGTTTGACTTACCGGACTTACAAACGCGTCAAGAAATCATCGCCCAATATGCAAAGCAACTCTCAAAGCCTGAGCTAGTCCAGCTTGCTCAGGCCACAGAAGCGTAAAGTTTCTAACTTTCTGTTAACATATCATACTAAAATTCGGAATTTTTTGTTCAATCTCCTTCAAGACCACCCAATTTTTCTGTTCCCGATTAGTCATTAACGAATCCATACCGACTTTTATCCTTTCTTGCGGTTTTGATTGGTTATGCAGAATGTCAGGCAGGGATATTCGAGATGTATGTCAAGGAGCAGAACGAACATGGGCTTCAAAGGTTAAAACCAAATTTCGTCTTCAACACTTGGCTAAATGTGACACGATTGCAAATCATTAACCTTTATATATTGTTGGACAGTTGATTCGTCGAGCAAAAGCGGGTGGAGAAGAACGAAAGATCACTCTCCCTCCAATACAAGAGTACTTGGAAAGCGCTGAAGCTCGTCGCAAAGCTCTTCTTAGTGTGACGGAGCAGAAGGAACAGAAATTTGCTGCTCGTTCCAAGAAACCTCTACTAGATTTTGAGTGAAAATATTCATTTGACACACCAAACTACTTAGGGACAATAACTATACAGACAAAAAAGAAGACGGTTTCTTTTGTTTGAGGTTGTTGTAAAAATACAGTTAATTAATTTGTTAACTAGCGCCCAGTATCTATTATGCATGAAACGACGTCATATAACAAAAGTTAAATTTTGAGCTCACGAAGCAAAAGACCTTTTAGCCACTAAACAAACAACAGTATCTCGTAGTCTCTCTCGACTCTGAGAAGAGAGACTTTTTTGATCGGCGTCGTCGGATTATTTCCTTTTGTTGTCAAATTGTTGCGTCGAATTCGGTAGATGCTTTCTGCTTGATTTCGCGTTGAATCTCGTAGTTTGTGGAGTTCAGGTTTTTCAAACGGGTATGTACTTGTTATGCCTAGAACATGTTCGATGAAATGCCTAAGTGAGAATGTTTTACAGTTTCTCTCCGTTTGATGATCTTTTTTTTTAAATGAATGTTCAGGGTTCCCAAGTTTGTTTATTTTTTCAGTTCTTGAAGTGATTTGATACGGAGCAGTCATGGATGGTGAGTGAATGATTCTTGTGCAATTGTGAATTTGTTTTTGCTTCAAGAAATTGGTGATTTAGATTGGAAACTTAGGATACCGACATTGTTCGGTAGCATAATGATCACGAAATGAAATCCAGGTTTACAAACGCTTAGGCTATTTTGCGGGTGAAAACGCTGTCAAGTTGTGTTTGTTTCTATTTTTTTGTATGATGTAAAATCTCAATCTGCATCACCATCTTTGCATTTGGAAATTGAATCTTTTTTGTTTGGAAAATTGAAATTGAGGTTGCATAGTGATTACAGTTGTTGAATCCTAAGAACTTTTTTTGTCAGCTGAATGAGAACTGTAACATTGGTGATTTCAAATTTTCAGTTGATTCACAACCAATGATGGAGGAGACCATACTGGTCGGTGATGACCTAATGACGGGTCCTCCATCTCCTGTCATCCCTCCTGAAATTGCTTCACATGTGCTTGAAGGTGTTGAATTGTGTGATGGGATTTTGAGGAACCTATTCTTATGTAAGTCTTTGTTTTTCCATTATCAAGTCTATCTATCCTCGGTTTGGTTTATATTCTGAATTGATTTTTATGGTTTTAGGCTTGCAAATCAATGATATTGAACCATTTTGCCAAGATGAGCTTGCCTTGTATCGACAATGTGCTGAAAAGAGGGTAATGTTGTCTGACCATCGGCTCAGATTATATTTCTATGAAGCTTTGCATTCTCATATCCATATTCATTTCCTTGACTTTTATTTTTCTTATATCCTTTTGTAGGACAAGATATTGAGAGTAAGACTTCAAGAGAGCGAACACAAGTTAGGATTGTCTATGCCCATTGAACTCGCTAAGGAAAGGATTACTCAGCTTGAAGCTGAAGCCACATCACTAGAGAGGTAGTCTTTCTTAACTGAAAATTTCTGTAGTATAATTTCGTTTTGGATTATCTTTATTTGAAGAGTTTGTCTCTGGATTTGTGCTACCATGTAATCATGTAAATCTACAGATGTTCACAAACTGAAACTCTGTTTTTTTTAAAATCGAAATGTTCACTAAATTAGTTAATATTTCTTATAATCAGGCACTTGATTCTAGCAAGTGGAGCTGAAGGAATTGAAGGATTTCGCCGGAGATGGAGTTTGCACGGTCGGATGACGGATACCAAGTACTGTAACAAAATCTAACCTTATAGTATAAACAATATTCATAATATAGTATCATGAAATTAGTATGCTGCATGCAACTAGATGAACCCATCATAATCCTTACCAACTTGCTTTTACTTTGCTGTGTACATAAAAATCTGATTGTTAGCATTATCGAAAGTGAAGCCTATAAACCCTTTATGTGGTAAAATCTGTTTGACTTTGGTTTGTTTCTTAAGTTTTTTTTCTTGTGTGGATGTCACAGAAAAAGACTGGAGTCACTGAAGCTGGGAATGGAGAACAGGAACAAGGATGAACATGAACATAACCATAACCATGATCAGTCCCCAAAACCTTCTGCTCCAAAAAGATGGTTCTTTTGGTGAATGAATCATGTTTTGGATCATAAAAGGTTCATAAATCATAATCATTACACTTATGGTGCAGGTTCTTCCCAATGTAACCACTTTTAGCTATTAAAAGTATTAATTAAAAATTAAAAATGTTTTATCTTTTCTCGCTCACAAACGTCAAATGGAGTAATCAATTTATTTCAGTTAATAACTTCTTAATTGATATGAAGCCCATTTGAGGCCCAATATCAATGAAACGACATCGTATCGAACCTAGATTTGACCCGAAAACGTATCGTGTCTCTGACAGTATCTCGCACTCTGCAAGAGAAAACTCCGAAGATTTGTGTATTGTCTCGATCCGCCATGGAAGAGAAGAAGACAGAATCTGCGACTAAGAACGTTAAAAAGGTTAACTTGTTAGACCACAACGCTATCAAACATCTCCTCGACGAATCCGTCTCCGATGTAAGTCATCGGAAATAACAACAATCCCCACGAATATTTTTCCTCGATTTCTCCATGTTCTGTATCAAAGTTTTGTCCTTTTTTGCTGTGTAGATCGTTACGAGCAGAGGGTACAAGGAGGATGTGAGATTAAGCAACGTCAAATTTCTGTTAGGAGCGATTATAATTGTGGTTGCTCTTGTTGCTCAATTCTACAATAAGAAGTTTCCTGAGAACAGAGACTTTTTGATTTGCTGCATCGGATTATATCCTTTTTTTGGTGTCAGATTGTTTCTTCGGATTTGCTGTTTCTAAGGTTAAAGATGAGATTAACTATGAATGCATAATAGAGAAATTGCTCAATGTCTTTTATCTTTGGATATATTTTTGAAGATATGGGATCTGTTTTGTTCTTGACTCTGGCAAGTATGTGGTGTTGACTGCGGTAATGCAGCTGATTCTGTACATTAAGGAGAAGAATGCGATATTGTTCACCTATCCTCTTGAGGTTTGTTCCCTGACTATTGAAAGAATATGTTACCTTGAGAAGTCATCTTTGATAGCTTGTGTGCTTTTGGCTACATTCTTGTTTTCTTTGTAATGCACCGACTGTAGTTTCTGTGATTCGGTGCATACTTCCCGCATTCACTTCTTCATAACTAGAGTTATATCTTAATTTCTTTCTGATTTGTAAGAATTAGAATTGTGTTTTTGCTAGCTTCACATGTGTTCTAGTATTGTTTGCATTATCTTAAGTGATCTTGTTGTTTACCATTTGAGTTATAGTGGGAGCTACATTTCTCTTTCTCTCCACCCACCCTAAATCTAACTTTTTCTCTATGTATTATTTGATTCATTGAAGTCTTGATAATTCGGGCTGTGGAAGTTCTTGTATCTTTTGGTGTTTGTGATTAGTGCTGTCTTGTTTCTTGGGCCATAGTTGTTCAAGATGATTTAGGAATGTGTAGTTACTCCTCCCCTTAAATTGTATGCAAGAGGAATAGAGGATGAGATTTTACTAAACATTTGATTTGCGCTCATTGGTGACTGGTGAGGTCGTCACAAACAGGAAAGAAAAAGATCTTCATTTGTTTTGCTAAAAAGCCATTTCAATTGTGATGATAATTTGGTTACCAGATTATTCACTTTCTAATGTTCTTTGGGGTTATACATGCACATTTTCATTTCTTTTGCTACGATTCAGACATGTTTATTTGGTTGTTTAGCTCTTCATTTGCTGACTTGAAATTCGGATGGTTGATATGCAGGGATCATTCACCAGCACTGGTTTGGTGGTATCTTCCAAGTTACCTAGATTCTCTGATCAGTACACTCTCACCATCGACAGTGCTGATCCGAAATCAATCTCAGCTGGGAAGTCAGTTCAGTTCACCAAGAGTGTAACTCAATGGTCTCTCTCTCTCTCTCTCTCTCTCTCCCTCTGTCTGCATTTCTCTTTACACGCGTTCACACAATATCCTCTACATTGTGATTTGTTTTAAATGGTTCTCTTTTTTTGTATGTGTACTCAGGCTCACTAAAGATGGAGTTCTTGTTGAGGGTTTATTCTGGAAAGATGTTGATGCCCTAATCAAGGAGTACAACGAAGCAGAAGAACCAAAGAAGAAGAGATGATCATCTTTAAGAGGGAAAGTATATTCATTTTAGTTCTAAATGTTGAAAACATTTTTAGATAACTAAAATCGATGGTGACTTCTTTTCGAGACGACACAATTATTTCCCCCAACAGAAGATTCCTTGTTATAAACTTTTAACAAAATTTCCAAATCATTGCGAGATATATTATTATTTCAACGTCTCATATTCTCTTATTTGGAGATGTTGCCGTAAGCCAAACTTTGTTCGGTCTTGTCTGTCCCAATTCTGTGGTTTAGTGCGCAACCGGTATGGTCCAACCTAACCGGGCAAAAACAATTCTGTGTTTCAAAAAATCCTGTCTGACCCAAATTGGTCTGGGTCAGCCAGTAGCTTTAAACCAGAGTAACATGTATACTCTAGTTCAAGTTCAGGTCTCTCATTGTTTTAATGTCTACACAAACCGGTTAAACCATTAAACCATGACTTTATTTATTTTCTTAAAAATTCAATTTTGTAAAATAAAAATAAAGTAAAGGTCTTTATGGGGGTCGACATATGTAGATATTATAAGCTTTAAAATATAAACCATAATTTTATATATTTTCTTAGAAAATTGATTCTAAATTCAAAACTTTTTAGTGCAAAATTCTAAATTAAGTAATAAAAATAATATTTATACTAAGGTCTTTTATGGGGGTCGACATATGTAGATATTTATAAGCTTTAAATATATAAACAAACATTAAAAATAGAACAAGTTCAAAACGTCATGACACAACGAAAGTTACTAAAATTGTCAAAACCACAAGTACCAACAAATCTAAGTTTTGTATTCCTCCTTTAATTCCCATGATTCCTCACGCGCCTGCGCGTGACTTAACTCGACAACGAACACACACCAGAAACCACACACATTAGTAATAAACTTCACGCGCCTAATCAGCGCGTAAAACGTCCTCTAGCGTTCGTTTTGATGATATCTTCTTGCTTGATTCTTCTCTGATCTTTTTGTTCCTCTTTTCTCGTCTCTCTGAAAATCGTTTTCCGTTCTTCGCATCGGAGAATAAAAAAGAATGTCTTCGAAAGACAAGAAACCAGCGAGACCATCGACTAGTCGTGGTGGAATCCGAACTCTTTCCGATCTTAATCGTAGGTCTGGTCCAGATTCCGACAGTGATTCCGATGGACCTCAAGAATACTACACCGGCGGTGAAAAAAGGTCAGTCTAGTTGAGAAAAGTTCTTTTAGATTTTTGATGCTAATGGTTGTTATTAAAGAAGTGAGAGGATCGTGTTTAGTTATAATTGGATCTAGAGTTATCTAATTAGCTAATGATTATTATTAATTAGAGGTTTTTTTTTTAATCATTAATTGTTTTTTTTAACTGTTCAAATTGGTGATATATCACTGTGGATTGAGTTTTAACCTAGCTAAGTATGCCAATTTAGGGTTATGTTTATGTTGAAACTGTATAATAATGTTTTATTGTTGTTGTTGTTGTAGTGGTATGCTTGTTCAAGATCCATCGAAAAAAGATGATGTTGATGAGATATTTAATCAAGCTAGACAATTAGGAGCTGTGGAAGGACCTCTTGAGCCTCCTTCGAGTTCGAGGAGTTTCACTGGAACTGGGAGATCGCTTTCTGGTGAAAATATGTCTACTGGTCTTCAACAGCCTGAGCCTGTAGTTCACAACATTGTTTTCTGGTCTAATGGATTCACTATAGATGATGGTCCTTTGAGGAAATTGGATGATCCTGAGAATGCATCGTTTCTCGAGGTGAATAGTACGAATGACTTTCATTTGAAGCTGTTTCAATCTTCTGTTTTGAGTTATTGATTTTGTTTGTGTTTTTGTAGAGCATTCGAAAGTCTGAGTGCCCGAAAGAGCTTGAGCCTGCGGATAAAAGAGCCCCGGTTCATGTCAATCTGATGCGAAGGGAAGAGAAATGTCCTGTGAGTCCCTCTCTGCTCTATCCATATTGTATATCTTTTTCCTGATCAGCTTTTATATGTTTTGCACCACTAACATAATGTAGTGTCTTAATTGATATGCGATTAGTGGTCTTGTTTAATCGACTTACCGGTCTTGTTTCTTGTTATAGGAAAGACAGAAGCGTAGGGTTTCATTTCAAGGTGTTGGAAGAACTCTAGGTGGTAGCAATGACGGCAGCGGAAGTAGCTCACCTGTGGCTCCAGACTCCGCTGCCATTCCCATCCAAACCAACCAAACCGTACCAGCCCCACCTCCAAGTCTTGTAATAGATGAAACTATTCCAATCACATCGATACAGCTTAGATTAGCGGATGGGACACGTCTGGTGGGTAAGTTCAATCACCATCACACGGTCAACGACATTCGCGGTTTTATTGACTCCTCTCGACCTGGAGCTCCGGTGAACTACCAGCTGCAGACAATGGGATTCCCACCTAAGCCTTTGACTGATCTCACTCAGACCATTGAAGAAGCTGGTCTCGCCAACTCTGTTGTTCTTCAGAAATTCTAGAAAATTCGACAAGGTTTGTTCTTTTTTGTCTTTCTATATGTATTATTATGAGATCTTCATAACTGTTATAGTAACCAGATCTTTGAAATGTAAGTTACTTCTTCGCTTTGTATACGCAGCATAAATGAGGGTCTCTCATATGAGAAGAAAAGACTTGTGGTATAGTTTTTCGTAATTTATCGAAATTATATAATGAACAACTGTTATATATTAGTTTGGTAAGAGTCTAATCAAGTGTTATCATATGTATGTATATCATTGTTCCTCGGAAGAGTATTAATAAAGAGTGTTATAAGCTTATTGAGAACACGGGTAGAATTTCATTTATTACAAAATTTATATATTATATAGTTATAGAATAAAATCATGATATATTATAATAGTAAGTAAAAAAAATATTAATTTTTTTATGTCAGTCCATATATATAATATTAGAATGAATATATTTTTTATTTTTCTGTAATCCTCAATTATGGATATATTTTTAAAGATATGAAAACGGAAAATATTATTATTTTCAAAAAAAATAATATTGTTTGAACAATGAGTTAATTTATGTTAACAACCACAAAATAAGAGTGCATATAATTTAGTTAGATCAAAAATCAAAATATCATAAATGAATCCAATCTAAAACGTAGATTATTTTGAATTAGTTAAAAAGTTAGCTATTATTTTGAATTAATTTAGGAAATTATTTTTTCAAATTCTAATTCATTGGTTGTTGAAATAGAGATTTGTTTGAGGTAATTACGGAATTTACCAATTATTCACATAATCAAATATGTTATGAACATATATTTGGTATATAATAATACCAAATTCGATCCGTGTGTGGAGTCTATATTTTCATTTTACGATCCCTATGAAAATATTGTGGCACAATCTATTATTCATTATTTTCAAAATTGCTTGCAGAATTAAATTTTCAAATATTTAGAAGTGTCAAACCTTATTTAACTCATCTCATCATAAAATCTTAAAATGTCGTCTATTATAAGGATCATAACTTTCTATCATATAATACATTACTTTTAACCCGCCGCCTACTATAAATATATTAAACATATCTTTTTAGAAAATCAAATTAGTATTTATAATTTTTTTATCTTTTTAATCTATTAAATATTTATGATATTCTTTAATATATTAAATTAAACTTTTTAAAAATGTTCCAAATTAAAATCTTTAAAATTTTTATTGTAGTATGTAAAATTATGAATTTTAAAAAATATATA
Source organism: Arabidopsis arenosa (assembly GCA_905216605.1). Classification (NCBI taxonomy): domain Eukaryota; kingdom Viridiplantae; phylum Streptophyta; class Magnoliopsida; order Brassicales; family Brassicaceae; genus Arabidopsis; species Arabidopsis arenosa. The sequence continues at coordinate 17,004,391 of LR999456.1, forward strand.
TATGAAATTAAATATAAATATTCAAATAGTTATAAGGATCATAACTCATTTCATCATATAATACATTATATTTAACCCGCCGCCTATTATAAATATTTGTTTCAAAAAATCAAATTAGGGTATTTATATTTCTTAACTTTTTGATCTATTAAGTATTGATGATATTAAAAAAAAAAAATATTACTCAAATATGAATTTTTGACCCGTTAAATTTGTTCTTTCATACATTGAACAATTTATATTCGTTTTTAAAAATTCAAATCTTTGTATATGCGGAAAAAATTTACTTTTTTTTATTATGTAGATGATATAATAATTTATTTATTTTATAGAAATAGAATAATATAAAGATGAAAGGTGAAGTATAATGATTAATAACAAATTAATGTGATAAGTTAGATATCAAATCTTATATGTTCATTTATTGGTCATTCTTTTTTAAAAAATTAATAATAGATTTTCGTTTTTATAATTAAATTAAATTAATTAAATTGCATAAAATAGTATTTGACTTGTTTATCCTTAATGAGTTGAATTAATTTACTCTATAAAATTTTATTTCTAATGGCATTCTTAAGTAATTTCTTACAAAATGGAAGGTTAGTTAAGGGTATCTTATAAAGTGTACTCCCCAAATAATAGTATAGGATTGAAATCTATATGACTAGTTTTGGTAAAATTACAACATATATAAGTTTATTGAAAATTTGAAACTTATGTTTGTGAAAGGAAGAACTAGAACTTTTTCATACTATTTTCGATAACTTTACTTTTTACAACGACGTTATGTTCAAAAAAACACTTTCAAATTTATTAAAATTAATTTTGTTAAAATATTTTAATAAGAAATTTAAGCATTGAATAACACCGAAATTACAAAGTAATTAAGATACATAAACAAATATGGAGTCAATGGTTTCAACTTTCAAGTCAGCATGATGAAATTTCAACAATTTATTCGTGAATGCAGAGATGCAGACATATCGTTATTTCTATATGACTAATTTTGTAAAAGGACAACATTTAACTTTTTTGAAATTTATGTTTGTTGAAATGAAGAACGAGCATTCTTTCAAGTTTCAACTACTTTTAACAAGTTTTTCTTTTACAATAACGCTAGGTTTAAAATAACAAGGTTTCTAAATCATTGTATTTTTATTGTTCGAAAAACTACTCTTTCAAATTTACTAAACTCTAATATAAAATTAAATATTAGCTAAAACAGTTTAAAAATTAAAATGATACCGATTTTAACTAGTATAGTATTAAATACCTCCGGACTTGTAAAGTAGTTGAAATACATAAACAAATGTGGAGTCAATGGTTTCAAGTCAACAATGATGAAATTTCAACAATTTACTTGAACCCTACAAAAGTGAGAGACCCTACAAGAGTTAACTTTGTTGATTAATTCGGATTTTGGTCGTTAACCAATCACTTGGATGACAAGAAGAACATCAAGTGGCAAAAGGCAAAAAGCTCTAAGAAAAAAAATGTTGAAGCCATGTCTTCTCTCCTGCTTCCTCTTCTTCTTCTTCTTCTTCTTCTTCTTCATACCAAAACTATCTTTCTCTTGTCCACAAGATCAAAGACAATCCCTTCTCGAGTTCAAGAACTTGCTGATTCACATCAAGGACAACTCCACAGCCTTCAAAGGTTTAGGGACATGGAGGCCAAACTCAGATTGCTGCAAATGGCTACGCGTGAGATGTAACGCTAGTTCGCCTTCCAAAGAAGTGATAGACCTGAATCTAAGCTATCTAATCCTCTCTGGCTCAGTTAGTTCAAGCATTTTGAGACCGGTTCTGCGTATAAACTCTCTCGTTTCGCTTGATGTCTCGTTTAATTCCATACAAGGAGAGATTCCTAGAGATGCGTTTGTGAACTTGACCAGGATGATCTCTCTTAACATGACTTTTAATCTCTTTAACGGCTCTATCCCTCCTGAATTGTTTACTTTGAAGACTCTTCAGTATCTTGACTTAAGCGTGAGTAAGTTAGGAGGAGAGCTTCCTGGAGAAGCGTTTGTGAACTTGACGAGGTTGATCTCTCTTAACATGAGTTATAATTACTTGAACGGCTCTATCCCTTCTACATTGTTATCTTTGAAGACTCTTCAGCATCTCGACTTAAGCGTGAATTATTTTGGAGGAGAGATTCCTGGAGATGCGTTTGTGAACTTGACCAGCTTGATCTCTCTTGGCATGAGTTATAATAGCTTTAACGGCTCAATTCCTCCTACATTGTTCCCTTTGAAGACTCTTCAGCATCTCGACTTAGGAATGAATAATTTTGGAGGAGAGATTCCTGGAGATGCGTTTGTGAACTTGACCAACTTGGTCTTTCTTGACATGAGTTATAATAACTTTAACGGCTCAATTCCTCATGAATTGTTCTCCTTGAAGAATCTCCAGCGTCTTGACTTAAGCATGAATGTTATTGGCGGTACGTTGAGTGGTGACATCAAAGAGCTCAAGAATCTGCAGGAACTGATCTTAGATAAGAATCTCCTTGTAGGAGAGATTCCTCCAGAAATAGGTAAACTAGAAAATAAATTCTCAAATATTAAACTTTATATTCATGTGTGTGTTAAAATGTTCCTACTTTTTAAAATGTTGCAAGGTTGTCTTGTCGAATTACGGACGCTGACATTGAGGCATAACATGTTCAATGGTTCTATACCGTCGTCTGTATCAAGGTTAACGAAGCTCAAAATGTTTGATCTTCAGAACAATTCCTTGTCTTCTAAGATTCCAGACGATATTGGAAACTTAGTCAATCTATCAACTCTGTCTTTGAGCATGAACAAGTTGTCGGGTGGTATTCCATCGTCGATTCATAATCTGAAAAATCTTGAAACCCTTCAGCTTGAGAATAACAATGGCTTCTCAGGTGAGATTCCCACAGGGTTGTTTGGTCTTCAGAAGTTGAAGATACTGCGGCTTGAAGGAAACAAACTCCAATGGAACAACAATGGTTATGTCTTTCCACAGTTTAAGTTAACTGATCTGTCACTTAGATCTTGTGGCTTAGAAGGGAATATTCCGGATTGGCTCAAGAATCAAACAACTCTTGTTTACTTGGATTTGAGCATTAACAGACTCGAAGGAAGTTTCCCAAAATGGCTAGCTGATCTGAAAGTCGGAATCATGATTTTGTCTGACAACAGACTCGCAGGCTCACTGCCTCCAACTTTGTTTCAGAGTTCGAGCTTAGACTATCTTGTACTATCAAGGAACAACTTTTCTGGTGAGATCCCTGATACGATTGGCGAATCACTGGTCATGGTACTCATGCTGTCTGAAAACAACTTCTCAGGATCAGTACCAAAGTCTATTACAAAGATCCCCTTTCTCCTGTTGTTGGACTTGTCAAAGAATAGATTATCAGGTGAATTCCCGAGGTTCCTCCCCGAGTCATACCTTGTGTGGCTCGATATATCTTCCAACGATTTCTCTGGGGATGTTCCAGCTTACTTTGGGGTATACACCAGTATGCTTTTAATGAGTCAGAACAATTTCAGCGGGGACTTTCCTCAGATCTTCAGAAATCTCTCTAGTCTGATCCGTCTTGATCTCCATAACAACAAAATCTCTGGAGAATTCGCGAGTTTAACCGACCGGTTATCTTCTTCTCTAGAGGTTCTTAGCCTGAGAAACAATTCCCTCAAAGGTTCAATCCCAGAAGGCATATCAAAGCTCACAAGCCTTAAGGTCTTGGATCTCTCCGAGAACAATCTTGATGGATATCTCCCTTCATCTCTTGGGAATCTTACATGCATGATAAAATCTCCTGAGAGCTCATCTTCAGCTACGCTACCCATAACCACCGGCAAGCATGACATAGAAAGATTAATCGACATCAAATCACAAGATTTATTTAGTCTTGTAGTGAACTGGAAGAATTCAAAACAAGTTCTTTTCGACAGAAACTTCTACCTCTACACTCTCTTAGATCTCTCCAAGAACAAGCTACACGGAGAAATCCCAACTTCTTTAGGCAATCTCAAAAGCCTAAAGGTTTTAAACCTTTCCAACAACGAGTTCTCTAGATTGATCCCACAAAGTTTTGGAGATCTTGAGAGGGTAGAGAGCTTAGACCTTTCACACAACAACCTCACAGGCGAAATCCCGAAAACGTTATCCAAGCTAAGCGAGCTGAATACTTTGGATTTGAGTAACAACAAGCTTACAGGTAGAATCCCTGAAAGTCCTCAACTAGACAGATTGAACAATCCAAACATTTACGCGAACAACAGCGGAATCTGTGGAATGCAAATCCAAGTACCATGCTCTCCTACACAGACCAAGCAGCCAGCTGAGGAAAAAGAAGAAGAAGACAAAGAAGAGGAAACAATGTTTTCATGGAAAGCTGCAATCATAGGTTGTTCTTGTGGATTCCTTATAGCAGTTGTATTCATGTCATACAATGGTATATGGAAGTAACAATCCCAAAATGTACTCATAAAATAATTTTAAATAAAATTTTCTTCTAAATGAAAATTTATTTATGATGACTGCAAAAATAACATGTTGTGTTTTAGATAAAAGGAACATATCATCACTCTCTAACAGAACCAGAGCAATCGAAACGGAGCAAACACAAGGCAAAATCTACCAGGAAACTACTAGTATTCCGTCTTAACGAAGATGAAGACTAAAGTAAGTAGTAACAAGGGAGACGCGAAAAAAAAAAAAAAAAAAAAAAAAAAAAAAAAAAAAAAAAAAAAAAAAAAAAACAAGGGAGACGAGAGCCATGAAGCTGAAACACTTACGACATGAATCTGCTACAAGGCGGAGTACAACACCACCGTGAAATCCACCCTAAATCATCACCCACCAACGACGGTGAGCGCTACTAACACAAGAGACGCCATGGGCCTCTCACAAAATATTAAAACCAGGCTGGGCATATAACCCGAAACCCGAAAACCGATCCGATTTCGAACCGAACCGAATAGTTACAAAACCTGAATGGATATTGAATTTTTCTACCCGAATTACCTGAAACGAATCCGATCCGAACCAAAAACCGAATGGATATATGCTAACCCGAAATAAAAGTATACGTCCAAAAATATCATTTATATTTAGTTATAATTTTATAACCAAAAATAACTAAATAACAAAAATCTCCAAAATAACCTAGATATCCAAAAAAATTAGTTATAGATGTTACAATTATAAATAAATTTGCAAAATTTAATCACAATTTTAGAAAACTTAACTAATTTTTTTATTAAAATTATACAATCAGGACGGTAATACCATCCGAACGGAAAATAAACTCCTCCATCCGAATTATCTGAATCCAAAAAAATTCGAATTGAATCTTATCCGGAATCCGAATGTCCAGACCTAATTAAAACGTAATCTAACAAGAATAACATGTTGATATTAAATTAAATTATTCTAAATTATTTGTTAAATCTAAATTAAATTGATATATTATTTTTTTGACAGCAAATTAAATTAATATTTTATACATGGTATATAGGAATGTTCTCACTGGTAATTCATAATTCGTTACCAACAACATTATTTGTTGGAGTTGCTAAGCAAATTACTTATCTAACACATTTGTAGATTTCCAGGAATACTTTTTGAGCACTAATTAGTTTCGGATGACAAAAAAAACACATTTTTAGATTGCATATTTCACATTTATTAATATAAAAATAAATTTTTAGGCTATTGAAATTTTGGAATAAAGACAAAAAAAAATACAATTTGATTTCTTTCCATAAATTGTGTGTTTTTTTCAACAAAAAAAAACTTGTAATAATTGGCTCATATTAAAAGTTTGACTGTTTGAGCCTATAAAAAAATAAAAAAAATGACAGAGGAAAAAACTTGTAATCTCCGTTCTGTACAGTGAAACTTCATCGAATCTAGGGTTCTAGATTTATCTCTTCGTTCTTCTGGGATTTGTTCTTCTTCTTCTTCTTCTTCCCATCGATCTCGAGCTTCCGATCTTCAAAAAAAAATCAATCTTGGTACATTTCGAGTAACAGAAACGAAAACGAGAGAAATCAAACAAAACCCAGCTTAATCGAGCTAATCAGTCGGTGGAAAAAAAAAAACCCTAAATTTCATGGCGAAAACTCGACCTGGTGTCGCTTCTTCGGCGAAGAGCAAGCTGAGCAAGAAAGATATCGACTCGTACACTATCAAAGGCACCACCAAAATTGTTAGAGGTGAGTTCTATGTGAATTCTCTGTAAAACTATTCACTATTTTGATTGCTTCTTTTGGGTTATTGAGTTGCGATTAGATTTCCATAAACTCATTTCAATCTGAAACGGAAAAAAAATCTGTTCTTTTATATTAACTTATCTTCTTTTGGATGCTTGACGTTGATTCAATGAAGTTGTGTTATGTCATTGCTTAATAAATACTTGTATGCAAAATGTAATCTTTGGTAGATTTCGTTTGTTGGAGTTATGAAGAGACAACTTTACTTGGAAATGTGATTGTTGAGGTGGTTTTTTTTTCAGTGGGTGATTGTGTGTTAATGCGTCCATCGGATGCTGGTAAGGCTCCTTACGTGGCGCGTGTTGAGAAGATTGAAGCTGATGCAAGGAACAATGTGAAGGTGCATTGTCGATGGTATTACCGTCCTGAAGAATCACTTGGGGGAAGGAGACAGTTCCATGGAGCTAAAGAGCTCTTCTTGTCTGATCACTACGATATGCAAAGTGCACACACCATTGAAGGGAAATGTATCGTTCACACCTTTAAAAACTACACGAGGCTTGAGAATGTTGGAGTGGAAGATTATTATTGTAGATTCGAGTATAAGGCTGCTACTGGCGCATTTACTCCTGATCGAGTTGCTGTGTGAGTGGATATAGTAATGGAACATACCTTTTTTTCTCCTGTAGTTACCATGAGTTTTGATTTATCCTTTTTGGATTTACTTGGCTCTACAGGTACTGCAAATGTGAAATGCCGTATAACCCAGATGATCTGATGGTGCAATGTGAAGGGTGCAAGGACTGGTAAATGCCAATTTTCATCATTCTATTTTCACCTCCTTTTTATTTCAAGTATTATTCCTCAACTAGTAAGATATCTAATGCTGAATGCTGATGGTTATAGACTTTTAGAAATTTGTTATTCCTAATCCGGAACAACTTGCTTGAGTAAATTTCAGATATAAATGATCTCTGGTACAGAAAAATTCAGATCTCTGCATCGTTCGTCTAGGCAAAAAGCCCATAGATTTTTTGGGGGAGTTTGTTAGGAAAGCATTGATGTTGCATCATTTGCTTATAGTTATCGCATCGGAAAATATTGGGTGCTCTCTGTTTGAGCTCCTTATGATGGTAGACTAATCGAAATAGTTATTGCGTAATATGTTCTTTTTATTAAATTGTAGGAGTTACTACTATGTCATTGTAGGTATCACCCAGCGTGTGTAGGCATGACGATTGAAGAAGCCAAGAAGCTGGAACACTTTGTATGTGTTGAATGCAGCTCTGAAGAAGATGGAGCCAAAAGATCTCAGAATGGATTTGCTTCATCGCCAACCAATGATCTTAAGGTAAATATTGTCTTTGTTCTTTCCTTTTCACATGTCTTATCAATGCTTCTATTACTTTGATAGCAATAACCTTTGCCACCATCCATAGTCCATACCTTGTTAGTGACTCTTTTTTTGGGGTCTTAGTAAAGTCATGAAACCAAAATTTTCCATTGGCTTGATGTTTCTGTCTGCTCAAGCGAATTGCGAAATCATGACTCAGACATTGTTGATCCACATCTCTTCTCCGGATCAAATCCATGTGTTCTTTTTTTACTTTTTACTGTTTTGCCTGTAACAACTTGTTCTGGTGCTAACAAACAACTTGTGTTCAGGTGGAAGCCAAGCGCCGGAAAAGATGATGGCGGGTAAGAGCCTCTTACGAGTGCTTGAAGCTCTTTGGGTGCAGATTTAAGTTAAATAGGGTTTTGTCTTGTCCGTCATTTGATGTTGTGAAAAAGAGAGAAAGAAGAACCACAGAATGTGCAAAGAGCTGTATAGCCGAAAATTTCGTTGGAATAATAACGTATAAAAGTTTCAAGGCCACTGAGAGATTGTTTTACTGTGGATTGGTTGTTTCTGAAAACCACTCCTCAGAGTCTGATGATAACCAGGTCGTTTTGTCATATACAAATACGGGATTGTGATAACCAGGCTGGTTTTCTGGTGATAAAGTGATAAACCGTATCTAAACCGAAATCAGAGTTGGAATACAGACTTATTGCTGAAAATTTCACATTTAGATTAAGAAAGTACTTAATTATTGAGTAATTTTATTCGTTGGATTTAGCAACCTACTTGATTAATTTCATTTTTAACGTTTGATTCATATAAAGTCGAGTGAAGTGAAGCGATAGGTAAAGTAAGAACCGACGCCGTTTTTAGTGTCTGTGTCTTTACGCTAGCCGTTGAAAAGAGAAGACAAGTCTCGATTTTTCCGATAGTTGAACGAACGGTCAGATTTTAAGGTTCCTGTCTTGTCTGATGCGAATCTTTTTCTTTCCCTTTTCTGCCGATTAGATTTTTTCAGGTTTTCGTGACAAAATTTTAACCGTGATGATCATAATAATGGAACAGATATGAGCAAGAAAAATCTAGCGATTCTGCTGCGTGCTAGAATGAAATCCAACAATCCCTCCAAATTTTCCCTCTCTCAATTTCCTGTAAGTCTTTTCTTTTTCTCCTTCTTTCTTCTTTGTTTGAATTCTTAGGATAATATTGTGATTATATGCCCAAATTCACCTAATTTGTAATCATGGGCAATGAAAATTTTACATCTTTTTGATGATCCATAGCTTTAATCAGAGCTTCAGTGAGAAGAGGAGGTTTTTGCTTATGGAGCTTGGTTGTTTTTTAAGAAGATATGAATATAATAAGGCCAGTTTGGTTCTAAAATAATGGTTGTTGACTTTGTTGTCAGAAGGAGATTCAATCTAATCCTCAAGAGAATCATTCTAGTGATCACATTGTGCAGAATTCCAATGAAGGAATTGGGAATTCTAGTGCTTTTGGTACCAAAGAAAGGTAATTTCTCATTGTAGATATTGATTTAGCACTTTTGATCTTTGAAGTAGTGAGTTTGGTTTTTGTTTTTGGCTATCTTTATATTGTGTTAGGGTGTATGATGTAGTTCGAGAAACAATGCACTCAGCTATTTCGGCGAATAAAACTGGTGTATTGGACATTACTCTTAGTGATTTTCAAGAGGTAAAACTATCTCCTTCTTGATTACTTTCTTCTATGTGTTTAAACTTTCAATTTGATTACTTATGGTCAGCATGCTTATAGGGTTACTTTAGCCTTTCGCTTGAAGATCGTGGGAAATTACTTCTTGTATTAGCCAAAGAATATGATGTAAACCGAGAGCAAGTCCGAGAACTTGTTAAGCAATATCTTGGACTTGAAAATCCAGCTAGTGAGTCTTTTTTTTGTTTAGTTGCTTTTTTTGTGCTATTCTTCGATAAATTCTCCATTGATGAGCGATCACTCTTTAGGTGATGATAAGGATGCTTTATCTTCTGTTTTCTATCGCACTGAGCAGAATTTGAGACATGCTCTTAGGCCAACATATGAAGTTCTATTTGAGAGGTTGAATACCCATCCAGGAGGGTTGAGATTTTTGTCCATCCTTCGTGCTGATCTTCTTTCGATACTCACGTAATGGTTCCCATCTTCTTGTTATGTGACTGGAAACTTAAATAGTTGAAGATAGTCTTGATACAGTTGGTAAAAACGTTCCTGTTGAATCTGACACTGATGGTTGTTTCTAATGTATAGAAAAGAGAACACGCCGTCTCTGCGAACACTAGATTCCTGTTTAAAGGAGAAACTCGGTATGTGGCTTAGTCCTGCCACTTTAGAGCTTCATCAAATTACTTGGGATGATCCTGCTTCATTGCTTGAGAAAATTGTCGCATACGAGGTATGCATTTGTAGTTTCCATTATAGCAATCTCAGCTATTCAAGATGGTTAAAAGTTTTATCTAATAACGCGTTATTTATAAGGCGGTGCATCCTATCAGCAACCTCTTGGATCTTAAAAGAAGATTAGGAATAGGCCGTCGATGCTTTGGATATTTTCATCCATCTATTCCTGGTTAGTTAGTTTCTCTGGACTCATGTTTCTTTGATTGTAAGTTGACCACTTGCTTGATCGTCTTGTGCCGTTACTTTCAGGTGAACCACTTATTTTTATCGAAGTTGCTCTTATGGAAACCGTTGCACAGACTATTCAGGTCAAACTAATCTTGATCCTATGCCATATAGCTTAGATTCTGTAGCTATAAGTCTAAAATTTTCATTGTCGTTGCAGGAAGTTTTGTGGGACAATCCTCCCATACCAGAGAACCAAGCAACATGCGCTTTATTTTACTCGATTTCTTCAACTCAGGTATGTGCACACTCTTTTCATATCTGTAGATCTCGCATTAGTTCTAGTTGATTCAAATCATCTAATTTCGATTTATTTCATGGTGCGGATTAAATTTATGGCTCTCTGACTCCTGTCTTATGTATTTGCAGCCTGGCTTAGCTGGGATAAACCTCGGGAAATTTCTGATCAAACGAGTGATTACATTGGTGAAAAAAGACATGCCACATGTTTCTGTGAGTACTTCGACTAAATTGTATGCAAATTTTGTTACTGGTAAAAATGTTTTATCTGCTTGCTGAACAAAATTATGCTTTTGTTTCAGACATTTGCAACACTTAGCCCCATTCCTGGATTCATGCAATGGCTCCTCTCAAAATTATCGTCTCAGTCAAGATTTGCTGAAGATGAGCGTGGTACACAGAGCAATTCACCATCATCTACTTTTAGTGAGAAAGTATTACTACCAGAAGAGGAACAAGCCCTCATGAGTCTATCAGAGTAAGAATTCTTCATGTATGTTCTTATTAGTTATATAGAAAATCAAGCTCAAGGCATCAACTCAGTGATCTTTTTATGCAGTGATTCTTCATCTGGTAGCAACGGCATGGAAGTTTTATTGAAATTGCTATCAGTAAAGAACTGCGATTGGGCTACTTCGCCTCGCCTATTGCCAGTTTTAGAACCTATTCTTATGCGGTTATGTGCTAGGTATGTTCATTCTTGGAGATGTAATGGTTAAATATGAATCATATAGGCACACATAACCTCCTATTTGTTTTTCTTGATTTTGATAGGTACCTCTTGCAAGAGAAGAAAAGAGGAAAAGCTTTAGACTCTGTTGCTAACTTCCACTTGCAAAATGGAGCGGTAAGTCCAGTGAATGTGATAGGGTTTAGTAAACAGAGTGATTGAGATTGATAAGCTTTCATGTTTTGATATGTTACATAGATGGTTGAAAGAATAAATTGGATGGCGGATCGATCAGAGAAAGGTATTCATCAAAGTGGAGGAATCATGGTTAACTATGTCTATAGGTAAAGTAATCTCTGGATTCTAAGTGACTCTGCTTCAAAGCTTTCATTTTTGTTGGTCATAAATCCGTCGTATTTGATTAATGACAGGTTAGAGAATATCGAAGACTATGCTCAATCGTATTTTGGGTCAGGCAAAATTCATGCCTCGCCTGGTATCCATTCCCGTCTCTAAGTAACTCCGCAAATCAAATTGAGTTTGATCGATGATTCTTGATTTTGTCATTCTCAAAAGGAAAGGGTTTTAGAATTAAGATATCAAAGCCTGAGATTAACGCAAGCACAATGTTATGTGTATGTACAAACGGTCTTATGTGTGTATACTCTCGAGACTATATGTGAATGTGATTCAAAGAGATATTAGGTTTCACTTATCGGAATCGGTTTCGACATGGCTAGTCTCCAAGACGTATTCACGCATGAGTCTTGTGTTGGATCCATCTACGTTCTGCATTTTCACAAACACAAGATGCTTATGTGACATACTTACACTCGTATATGTGTATAGAGATAAGGAGAGAGAGAGAGAGAAGAGAGAACCTTGAAGGCGAGGCGCTTCAAATTATCCCATTCGAAATCGTTTTTACAATAAGCAGACCGTACCTGGTTTCGGTAACAAAAGGTTTCAAACCGTAAATACAAACGTAGAGTGGAAAAATGATATTGAAGTTTTTTTGAAAGTGTATTAAAGGAGAAAAGGAAAGCTTGGCTTACCTCTAAAATTCGAAGGGCTTGTTGCATTGGTCATGATACCAAAAATAAAGTTTTTAGTTTGGTTATCTCATATCAAATATACTTATACATTTGATCTATAAGCTGGTACGTCAAATAAATAGCAGAGTAACTAAGTAATTGTTAGAGGAACGAACTGAAATACATAAAAATTTCGGAAAAACTTGTTTTAGTAGATAAGTCACTTTTTTTTTTCTAGTCAAATTTTTAACACGCTAGTGGTATATAGCGGAATCATTTTTTTAAAATGTGAAAACGTGAAAACTTGATGAATGTTTTGAATGGTAAAAGATAGCGGAATCACGATTTCAAAACGTAAAAACGTGAACAAATGGTATACCATTGGTATCCGCAAAATGGTGGAATTGTGTTTAATTAGGCACACTTTCCAATTTTAAAGAAGTTAATACTTTATAAACATTGCACAAATATGTTGTTATTTGGCAAAAAGTTTCACTGCACGAAAAGAATGTTTGGAGAAAGCAAAGAGATTCCGTCTAAATCACTCTATAGGAAGAAAACAATTTTTTTTAAAAAGTATGATGCATAACTTAAAGAAACTTAAAATTCACTAGAGTTTATAAATTTTGGTAAACTTCATGAATGTGAACCTTTGAATTAAAATTCCAACTTATATTCTATCAAGTTTCACAAAACACCTCATACTAGAATATTATTAGCAACTGCCATTTATTTATATTAAAGTGTTTTTTTTTTTGTACCTAAGTTCATGTGACGTGAAGACCTACGCATGAGAGTGGCGCAAAATTTGTCGCCGTCACTTACAGAGTTTGTGTCTAAAAATTCTCTCAACTCCATATACGCCTCAGGGTTATAACTCTGTCATTAATTTAACATAAATTAGAATTATTATAATCTAAACACCTAAATTAATTAAATAAATATATAAATCATCAAATCGACCTCAAGCTGCGCAGAAACTATCCTCACTGCAACGTAAGTAAAAAAGTCATGCAGATGCTTCGCTGCCTTAGCCTCCGGCGAAGCTTCTCCAAAGCCTAATTCAATTATACAAAAATAGACAATAATCTATATAGAACAATTGTGTAGAAATCAAAACAACATTTTGTGATTAATATGTCATATATTATTACATACCGGGAACATACATCTTGTTAGAACAAATGCGAGTTTGTTTACATTTTCGCAAATTCCTCATTAATGGAAAAGAAAGCAAAGGTCTTTTTCCAAATTTTGGATTAAGGTAAGAGAGGTAAGAGTGATGGAGAATGAGTGAAGAAGATGACTCCATAGAAATATTAGATGAAGAAAATTTGCAGGAGAGACATATTGTTTTACGATTTGGTCGTATATAAGAGAATGTATTAGATTCACACATTAAAATATCTAGGATGTGGACAAATAAATATCTTCTAGTTGGAAGTATAGAGACAAAACATGTCTTATTTGTTTCAATATCTGGTCCAAATATATCAATTGGATTTTTATCAAAAAAAAATTTTTTAATAAAACAATTTATCACGAAATAATAATTATGTTTTGTTTCTTTTGTCAATACCAGTTTTTTTTTTTTTTACGGCAAACTATAATTTATTCAAGGGTGAACAAAATATTAATCCATAGAAGAAGAGATATTACAAGATCTGGGAACCGAAATAACGTTATTAATTCTCTCTCTTCTGACACACGGAATTATGACGAAAATACCCCTACGTCTGACACAATCTCTAAAAGCTAACTTGAGATCTTTCAAGACGAGAACAATGAATTATTAAACCAAACAATGAAGTCAAATACTGATAGATAATTAAGAACGTATCGGGTAACAACATTAACGGCTAACAACAAATTTGACAATGGTTAACAACGTTATCCAAAAATAGAAACACAATATCGAAACGCAGGACCAATAAAGAAGGTAAGTAATGCAACAAATAAGAAGCGGTGAATCATTAATATAAAATGTGACAAATGTAAAGTATAACTAGTAGGGTAACAAACAAAGTAGACGATAACAAGCGTCTTTCCATTAAAATGAGCGAGCCTTAAAAAGCTTTAAGAATCTATGAAATAGAAAAAGGTAACAAAAATAATAAACATTATCATAGGTACGGTCGCTAAATAAGTTATCGGCTAACTAATATATCGGATAAATACGTTATCGGCTTGGAAAAAGGCAGATCACATTCACTTATCAAGAGTTATAACACTAAGGTAATAAACCCATTAGACGTTAACACATATGTAAAACCTAATAGCCGTGCGCAGTTATATTCAAATGTAAAGTATAACTACTAGGATAACAAACAAAGTAGACGATAACAAGCGTTTTTCCAATAAAATGAATAAAGGACTTCTAAATAAGTTACGGGTAAATACGTTATCGGGTTAAGAAAAGGCAGATCAAATTCACTTAGGAAATGTTATATCATATTATACGTTACCCGTTAACACATATGTAAAACCTTGTAGCCGTTACGAAATGTGTGTTCAGCCACACAATGAAGTCAGATACTGATAGATAATTAAGAACGTAGCGGGTGACAACATTAACGGCTAACAACAAATTTGACAATGGTTAACTACGTTATCCAAAAATAGGAACACAATATCGAAACGCAAGACCAATAAAGAAGGTAAGTAATGCAACAAATAAGAAGCGGTGAATCAGTAATATAAAATGTGACAAATGTAAAGTATAACTAGTAGGGTAACAAACAAAGTAGACGATAACAAGCGTCTTTCCATTAAAATAAGCGAGCCTTAAAAAGCTTTAAGAATCTATGAAATAGAAAAAGGTAACAAAAATAATAAACATTATCATAGGAGATAGCGGGGTAGACAAGGTTGAAGGAAACAGTTAGTGGGGAAGATCATTGGAAGATTTATCGTAATTAGAAAGATCACTGGCGGACCAAGCGGATTTGTTCGGAAAATCCAACAAACCCCTGAGTGATGAATCTCTGATTAACTGAATTTCGTTTTTCCTCCAACGAGTCGATGATGCCTCTAAGAATTTTCATCTTGTAGTACACATTGGCCCTTTCTCCAAGGGGTTCTTCACCACCACCGATAAGACAATGATGAAGGTATCTCCCATCTATAAAACCCAGAAATAAAAACAATCTAAGAACAAAAAATACGACATAGATCCGAAAACATTAAACAAAAATAAAGTTTAATTGAGATACTTACTTTGACGAACTAATCGTAAACAAGCAGCAACTCGATCGAAGAATCGATATGAATATCGGAGGAAAAAAAGAAAATTCGGAGATAGATGAAAATTGAAAACACTGAGAAAAAAAATAAAAAGCAGTTGATATAGAGCCCAAAAAACACGATCCTTCGATTTCTCACCGTTCTCATGATTAATACAATACAAATCTTATTCTTAAAGAAGTCTCGAAAATCAATTCTTTGGAGAGATATGATATCTTTGTTCTGACACACGGCTACTTTTCCTGCATATATCTCTTTTATTAGATCATAGGAAAATAGGGGTTTATTGGTCATTTTTTGGCTACAGTCGATGGCCAAATAGTACAAAATCCTGTCAGTTAATTTCCAACTCCTCTGTGGTCACCGCCTATAGATTTCAAATAATAGATTCTTTACAAATCAAACGTTTTAGCCACATCGGCTTGTGAACAGAGTTAGAATAGAACTCTCCATTGAAAGAATTAAAACTTGCTAAATTATGAGCTATAAAATTTCCTGAACGTTTAGTAAAAGTAAAAATTACAGAGGAAAATTTGGTAGCCCAATGATCAATGTCCTGAAGAAGATTAACTAATTCACTGTGGTTCGATAGTCCATTGATCAATACCAGTTAATCAGTAAATTTTATTAACTAATGTATATATGGGATAATTGAAAAGAGCTGTGTCAAATTTTTCATTACCAAATAAGCTGTAGAAAAAAAATATTTAAGAAAGTTTCTAATTTTCTGGAACCACGTCTATACACCAAAATCATTATTAAAAAAAATAACATATCTACAAGTGTGTGAATCAACCACAATTCTCTTGATGTACAACTATGTTCAAGTATATGTAACTCTTCATGACAAACTAACCTTAAGTTAGACTTTAATCCTAGGGATCTTCCACGATACTAGCTCACCTCTAGAAACTACCGTCATTGCCTGCTGTTATAAGTTCGTGTTGCTCCACTTCATTTTTTTTTTTTTGGTAAACATGTGAAGATCTCCACTTCATTTTTTGACTTGGGTTCACGTTGAAAAGACATCATTCTCGCTTCTTTGTCAATTTGATGGTTCCTCTTCCCATGGACTGTTATTGTTCCTTGCCTTATTTAACAAGTGTACTTCAAAGTCTTGCCAAAAGCATCGCTTATGGTATAATCGATGATTTTGCACTCGAATATCTATGCTTCTATGTTTTTTTTCTCTTTTTCTTTGGTATGCGACCATATTTTTAGGATTTTGTTTGTTGTAAAACCTAAACTTTTTTTTTTGAAATAATATTTAGTTGTAAAAAAAAAACTACCTTCAAGCACCAACGACCCCTACGAACAATAACACAACGACGATTCAGCTCAAAACATCTAACACTTTACAAAACAAACGCAAACACGACGCCTTAATCTTCTTAATTAAAAATTGAACTCAAACTTCCTTTCTAAATCCCATTTCACATAAACTCCGTAATTTTCATATATTCTCATTAGCGAAAGGCTCGTGCAAGGATTTACGTCGTTTTTTAGAATTAAACCATAAGTTTAAATGACATTAGTTTGATAGGTTAACCCATTTAGCATGTTTATAGTGTAAATAAATGGATTACAGGCATAAATTCTTATATCGAGTTCATTTTAGGCCTGTAGACTCTAAATATATAATTATTGCAAACTCTAACATACATAGACAAGGAGAGGTAGATTATATGATATCTAAGTTTGGTATAGTAGTAATCTAATTTATGATTTCAGGAAATAAAACTTTTATCCTTTTGCTGTTATTGATTTCATAATTCTAAATTCAGTAAATTTAAGTGGATCATGATCGAACACCACACCTTACCCACTTTTAAAACGTTGGCCCATGATCATATCAATGTCACATAAATATATATTCATAAAAAATTAAATTATATGTACACGTGTCGATACTTTAGCCTAGTGAAAGGTCAAAGTCAAAACGCTAAAAATTAATGTTCTAAGGGCATCTCCAACCATAACACTATTTTGGTGCTCAAATAACACTATATTTGGTGTAGATTTGACACTAAAATATTTTCCTTCTCCAACCATAACACTAAATATCACACTAAAAATAATATGTTCTATTATTATATTATTAAACTAAAGATGCCTTTTATTTGTAATATTTTTAATTTATTAATTAATATAAAATTACAATCGATATATCAAAAATAGCTTTTAATTTTATAAGTTTATGTTTTCCATGGTTAATTGAATTTTATTATGTATTTTTCAATATTGTTGTTGTTTTAATATTTTCTACTGATTTATATTGCATATTATCAAAAATAAAAATAAAAAATATATGGTTTTGATACATTATTTTTTTACTTACAAAATTTAGTAAGATTATTCAGTTACAAGACAAATCATATTTAGTATACTATAACTAAATAATAATGTTAATGTAAAAAAAAAAATATTTTATTTTTACCGTTGCTACAGTAACACACCAAATATAGTGGAGTACTGTACAAAATAAAGGAATCACACTATTATAGTGTAATATTTACAGTTGGGTTGGAGTAAAAAAGTGGACTGCATCACTTCAAAATGCAGTTTTACCGTTGCCTTGGAGATGACCTAAATCACCCAATCACATGCCATGCGCGTGTTAACACGGTTAAATTGTCCACACCACACGTGTGAAATGCTTACTTATTTTTTTATTTTTATTCAACAGCTTATCTTATCTTCCGATATTAGATTATTAGTGGTTCGTGTACCTCACGTACTTTCTCGACGCGTGCTATATGAAGTCCAAAATCGTTTCAATTAGCCGTTAGGATGTCGACAGCGTGGCAACAACTGTTGTAATAAATTCTCATTAAAAACAATTATAACCGATGAAAAGAGAAAATAGTACTACATCAATTTGCATGTATAAAGATTTTTGTTTTTAGCTTTTGGATTTGTAAATTCTTAGTTTTTTTTTTGGAATATTCTATTTCCAAAATTTTATTGGATGATTATTATTTTATTTAAATATTGATAGATTATGACCATGTAAGTTGTAACTTATAAGGGTAAGGCCTTGGAATTTTACTGTTCATCCTAATTTTTATTATTATTATGAAATGCTTAAACTCTTAAATAGTAACTTTCACATCTACCAGCCACCAACATATGATCTCCATTTCTTGTAAATAATCCAATTCAAAACCCAAAAAAATTACCATTTCTTCCAAAAACGATCTTTCCACATCTTATATGTGTTTGCACTGTCAAAAACCATCATTGGTCGATTAAATTTAATATCCATCCAAGTTTTACTTTCACTTAAAGCGTAATTTACGTACTAAAATTTGGAAACTCCCAAATTTCTTTATATCTTAAACAGCTTTCTATTCTCAACTTTCCATAATATACACCACATAATTTAAAAATATATCTTCTTCTACATTGAGAATCAGAATGATTGGAGATGGCTGGTGGACATAAAAAAGTAAGGAATAGACCACATAAATAAATAAAGCATAAATCATATAAGTATTAACATTACCTTTTGATTGATAATTGGCTTACACTTTCAAGTTTATATCGGGATTATTTCATTACCTTTTAAAAAAATAAAATGTATAAAACCACTTGCTACAATTAGAAGATTTTTAGATCCACGACAAAAGAAAAGATGTTCTTTGTCAATCATTCTACTTAAGCTATAGGACCAGGTTTAAACAAAACTCATGTCGGTATGTCTCTCAGTGTCAAGATCTAAAGTTTTTTTTTTTTTAATAGAGAGATTGAAAGAGACAAAACTTCAATAATTTATTCATGGATGCCGCTTCTAGTGAAGTGATGGTTGGAACGAAACTAATATTACATGCTGTAGTTTTAGGTCTAGGGGGATTATGGACTTTGGTCCAGAACCTCTGGTATTAAAAAAAAAAAAAAAAAAAAAATTGTTATTTTCATAGCTTCTAAAAGTCAAAACCTTTGATTGTCAAAAAAAAAAAAAAAAAAAAAAAAAAAAAAAAAAATCAAAACGGTCCTGAAAAAATAAAAACTTTAGATAAACTGAAAAAAAAAAGTAAAAAGGAAAAATCTTATCGTCTTCTTTGTTTGTTCGTTACAGTTTTTTTTTTATAAAATCCGACAGAAACTTTAACTCAAGAGAGTGGGTCAGGTCTGTTCAATCTCTATCAAAATCCCTTTCGACATCATTCATAAACACTGACGAATCAGTGAAACAATATCTCAAACCCAGAAACCAACAATAATTCATACTACTATACAAAATTCTATATAATAATCTGTTTATCTTCTCTCTCTCTGGTGGGTTTCCCGCGTGGCTTGCGTGTTACTTCACATTCATCAGTGCTTTAGCTTCTCTTCATATGAATCTCGAGGCAATCCAGTCACTGCCTTCTCTCACTCCCCATCTCTAGGGTTTCTCACTCTTTCCCTTTTTAAAACTTTATGTCATTGAATCTCTAAATCTCTTTCTCTTTTGTGGAGTACATTTATCTAAAGCTTAGATTTTTATTTGGGTTTCAAGCAAACCAAAAAAAGATACGATTTTTATGATGCTCTGATTAGATCTCCTGTTTTCTGATACACTTTCTCCTTTCGTGTCAATCAGAACCCAAATAAAGAAACCAAATCGTTTGTTCGTGTCAAAGTTTCAGTAGTAATCAGAACTGCGTTTGTTCTCAAAGGTTTCTTTGTTAATGTTTTGTACAATTCTTCTAATTTGTGGGGTTTTTATGTTGGTTCCTGTCTCTAAAGGTTCGATTTTGATGTGTTTCCTTGTTTGTAATCAGATTTGAATCTTAAAGTTTCTATTTTTATGACTTGATCTTAACAAATTGTGACTCTTTTCAGGTTAAACTGTGAGATTTGGAGCAACAAAAGTAACAAATCATGGCAACACTTCAAGACATTGGTGTATCAGCAGGGATAAACATCCTCACTGCATTCATTTTCTTCATAGTCTTTGCTTTTTTAAGACTTCAGCCATTCAACGACAGAGTTTACTTCTCCAAATGGTACCTCAAGGGGTTAAGAAGCAGCCCTGCAAGTGGCGGCGGATTCGCGGGGCGGTTTGTGAATTTGGACTTGAGATCATACCTCAAGTTCTTGCATTGGATGCCTGAAGCTCTCAAGATGCCTGAGCGTGAGCTGATTGATCATGCTGGTTTAGACTCTGTTGTCTATCTCCGGATTTACTGGCTCGGGTATGAAAAAGATTTGGATTCTTATTTAGTATTAGGAAGAGGAAAATAAGTAGAGTCTGTGGTCAAGATTTGATAAATAGATTATGTTTTTATGCTAATTTTGTCATGAGGAAGAGGAAATTACGTTGACTAAGTCTTTAGAAAGCAGAAGCTGTTTTTATGTCTGTCCATTAGATTTGAGTCATTTTCTTGGTTATCTTATGTTGCAGGCTTAAGATTTTTGCTCCAATAGCAATGCTTGCTTGGGCAGTTCTTGTACCGGTTAATTGGACGAACAATGAGTTGGAGTTGGCTAAGCATTTAAAGAATGTTACTTCAAGTGATATCGACAAGCTAACAATTTCAAATATCCCAGAGTCTTCACATAGGTTTGTTACACCAATCTTGAGTGTGTTTTTTCTCGGGTGCTTTAAAATGTCGGTTTTAGGTATACATCTCGAGTTACATTGTATTGATTTTTTCCAGGTTTTGGGCTCACATCGTAATGGCTTACGCCTTCACAATCTGGACTTGTTATATGCTGATGAAGGAGTATGAGACGGTTGCTAACATGAGGCTTCAGTTTGTTGCCACAGAAGCCCGTCGACCTGACCAGTTTACTGTAAGATTCGTATCATTTCCCGTGGTTAAATTCAGAACACAGCTGGTACTGATCTTGTATGCCATGACGTTTTGACAGGTTCTTGTTAGGAATGTACCTCCGGACCCCGACGAAACTGTGAGTGAGCTTGTGGAGCATTTTTTCCTAGTCAATCACCCTGATAACTACCTCACACATCAGGTAAAATTTCTCATAAGCATTTCTTGGGGTACAAAACGATTTCTACTGGTTTTTCTTCCTTACTTCTGGAATCAATATATAGGTTGTATACAACGCAAACAAGCTCGCCGATTTGGTTAGTAAAAAGAAGAAGCTGCAGAATTGGCTTGACTATTATCAGCTCAAATACACTAGAAATAACTCTCAGACCAGACCTATTACGAAGGTACTTACAGTGTTAAACGTGATCATTCTGATGTTTTCTTTCTCCTAGCTCTTGTTCTGTTAAGTAATAACCGTCTTCTCGCTTCTTTTTATCAAACCCAGCTTGGTTGCCTTGGCTTGTGTGGACAAAAAGTTGACGCAATCGAACATTACATTGCTGAAGTTGATAAAACATCAAAAGAGGTAAGCTTTGTGGTCTGTCTGGTTTCCATTTTTGTGCCATCTAATGCTTAATATTCCTTTTTGGTTTAAAATCTGCATTGTTTGTAGATTGCTGAAGAGAGGGAGAATGTGGTGAATGATCAAAAGTCAATCATGCCAGCATCTTTTGTCTCCTTCAAAACCCGTTGGGCTGCTGCTGTTTGCGCTCAGACCACACAGACCCGAAACCCAACCGAATGGCTAACCGAATGGGCTGCAGAGCCTCGTGATGTGTATTGGCCAAACCTTGCGATTCCATATGTTTCTTTGACTGTAAGAAATTTGGTTATGAATGTAGCCTTCTTCTTCCTTACCTTCTTTTTCATCATCCCTATCGCGTTTGTACAATCTCTTGCTACCGTTGAGGGAATTGAGAAAGTTGCGCCATTCTTGAAGTTCATTATCGAAGAGTGAGTTCTCTTCTATTCTAACATTTTTCCATTCTTCATGACATTGAATGTGATGAACATGTTAACTAACAGTGGACCCCCGATTGATTATCCTTTTTATTCGCAGTAAATTCGTAAAATCGCTGATACAAGGTCTGCTAGCCGGTATTGTGCTGAAGCTTTTCCTCATCTTTCTGCCAGGCATACTGATGACCATGTCCAAATTTGAAGGCTTTACTTCAGTTTCATCCTTAGAAAGACGATCCGCGTCTAGATATTACATCTTTAACTTAGTGAACGTCTTTCTTGGAAATGTTATCGCTGGAGCTGCGTTTGAGCAGCTTAACTCTTTCCTCAATCAGTCGCCTAATCAGTACGCGACTCTCTATATCAGTTTTTTTCGTTCTTTCTGGGTAATGGGCTTTTCTAAGGACTCTTCTTTTTCAATCTGTGCAGAATCCCTAAGACAATTGGCATGGCGATACCAATGAAAGCAACCTTCTTTATCACATATATAATGGTTGATGGTTGGGCAGGAGTTGCAGGAGAGATTCTTATGTTAAAACCTCTCATTATATACCATCTCAAAAACGCACTCTTGGTGAAAACAGAGAAAGACAGAGAGGAAGCAATGAACCCGGGAAGCATCGGTTTCAACACTGGAGAGCCTCAGATACAGCTTTACTTCCTTCTCGGTCTTGTCTATGCTCCCGTGACACCAATGCTTCTTCCTTTTATCTTAATCTTCTTTGCGCTTGCTTACGTCGTATATCGCCATCAGGTAAATGTAGTTTCTTCCTCGCCTAAATTTGATCAAACTGGCTAGTTTGAAGAGATTATACACAAATCTTCAAACTTGAACTTTTTTTTTTTTTTTCTTATTATCAGATCATAAATGTGTATAATCAAGAGTATGAGAGCGCTGCTGCGTTTTGGCCAGATGTTCATGGACGGGTTATAACGGCATTGATCATATCTCAGTTGCTTCTGATGGGTTTGATAGGTACAAAACATGCCGCTTTAGCTGCACCGTTTCTCATCGCTCTTCCCGTGATTACCATCAGTTTCCACCGCTTCTGTAAAGGCCGTTATGAACCCGCCTTTATCCGATACCCCTTACAGGTCAGTTTCTTCTACATATCTGTAAAATTCACAGCTACATAGATTTATATTTTTCGGTGTAGTTCGATTTTTGTCACTGTTTAGATCAGTTCAACCGGATTGGACACACTATTACTCCTACCATTTTAATCTGTGTTATATATATTGCGATTCCTCATCGGTTTTACGAGCCCGGAGATGGCAAAATGTTGATTATTCTATAGGAAGCTATGATGAAAGATACATTGGAAAGAGCAAGAGAGCCAAATCTGAACCTGAAAGGTTACTTGCAAGACGCTTATATTCATCCGGTTTTCAAAGGCGGTGATGACGACGACGATGGTGACATGGTCCGAAAATTGGAGAATGAAGTCATCATAGTGCCAACAAAACGCCAATCGCGGAGGAACACTCCCGCGCCAAGCAGAATCAGTGGTGAATCGTCTCCATCTTTGGCCGTTATTAACGGTAAAGAAGTCTAGTTTAACTGTTTCAGTAAAAGCACCTGCATACGACTAAAGTATGAATATAGTTCATGTATGTATGTACTTTTATATGTATATAGAGAGTTTGTGTTTTTTGCTTAGAGACGTTGATGGGTTTTTATTGTTGAAGTATTAAAGTTTCGGGGTCTTTTTAGAATAATATAATTTTTACTGGGTGTTTTCTCAACATTCGATTTCTTCTTAATTCCACGTGATAATCTTGCTAACAAAATTATACGAAGAATTTTTTTTTTTTTTTTTTGTGAGTGAGAGGGAGGCAATATACGAAGAGTTTGTAGAAGTAAACAGAAAATATTTAACCAGTAATGAAACAACAATTGCATTATTTTGTTTGCAACAGAAATTAAATTGAATTTTTTTTTTTTTTTTTTTTTTTTTTTTTTTTTTTTTTTTTTAAATTAAATTGAACTTAAAGAAAGCCACATTACAAAAC
The DNA here is from genome assembly GCA_905216605.1 of Arabidopsis arenosa. Lineage (NCBI taxonomy): Eukaryota > Viridiplantae > Streptophyta > Magnoliopsida > Brassicales > Brassicaceae > Arabidopsis > Arabidopsis arenosa. The sequence continues at coordinate 17,028,548 of LR999456.1, forward strand.
ATGAAATCTTTCTTATATCTAATAATAGAGATACATGATAATTCGTCAAAAAAAAGAAGGTATATGATTTATACCTGGTCGATATCCTAACGATTAAAAAATCGTAACTACTGATTTAACAACAGTATATATCGACAACATAACAATGTCGTGACTTATACAAAGCCATGTTACAAAATAAGATATTGAATCCTTTTTTTTTTTTTTTTTTTTTTTTTTTTTTTTTTTTTTTTTTTTTTTATTGAATCTTATTTATAAATGTAATGATTTCACATCGTTGAGATCCTAAGGAAAAAATAACGCAATTATTGTTTTCACAATAGTAGCAATCTCAACTCCATACCGAATGACGTAGAGAAATGTTGCCCAAGACATTTTGCCGGAAACTACGATCGATGTATTTCAAGAAAGATAAACAAAAAATGAGAGTGAAATTTGTGAATTACGTTAAAAAAAAAATGAAGTATTGAGGCTAATTTATAGAGGGTGAAAGGTGGTGAATAAAGCAATGCAATGGGCAATGAACTCTTCTTGTAAATCTGTAAAATCATTTAAGACAGTGCATAAATATTAATTGAGAGAGTCAATAAATCTATAAATTCGAACATCGTAACTTGTTGAGTTTGGTGGGAATATGGAACGTTCTACAATGTCGAGTTTGGGCCTTAAGTCCAAATTTATCCTAACTCTGTTGAGCCCAAACTGTCCCAACTACTCATGTATAGCTGAACAAAATAATTTTTACTACATCAGTATATCAAAATGTTCAATTTTTTTGTATATATATATAAATTTTAGATTTCTGGAAGTTTTTTTTTCTATAGAATGTATTAAAACAAAATATGAATAGAAAGTGTTTTTAATTTATGCTATAATTATGTTATGTGTATATAAATTGTTAAGAGTAATTTTCAAGCTATCAATATGATCGTGACATATGATCAACACCATGTCGAAATCGACTCTCAGCCGATTAGCCATAACTTGCATAAAATAATTTAACGGCCAGAGTAAACGGTTCATCTTCTAAAACAATTTATGTTAGTGATTATATATTTTGGATTATTTAAAGCCGACCAAACATTAAATGCACTCGTACAAAAAGTCATGTCTATTTTGATAGCGCACATCATAGATTCTCAAAAGTGATATTTTTCACCCAAACCAAAACCAAAGCAATGTGTCAAATTAGCCAAAACACAATACAATCGATCTCCTAAAGTTTTACGATTATGGCAATCCGATCCAACCACTAAAAAATCTGGTCACAAAACCAAAACATGTTATTTTCTATATATACATATTCACTCGGAAGCAAAGGAAGATGTGAGGACGACGAACATCAAGAGAGCGAATCTATCAAGAGATTGATCACACACATAAGCTAAATCGACCATATGCTCTCACACACGCTATAATAGGTTCTTCAACGTAAAGTTGAAGAACCAACTCTTCTTCCAATTATTTTTATCAAAATCTTTGGTTTGAATCAAATCCGTCCAACGTAACCACATTTGCCTCTCGTAGAGCTCCAATCTCATTTTGAGGATTACATCGTGCTAAACCCTCGTATCTTTTTTGGGACCTTTCGATCAGTAACGTTGTCTAATTATGTTTAAAGATAGTTATTGGAAGGGACAATCTCCATGATGACATAACCATGTCTTTGTCTTCATATCAATGTGATATTATTCTTGCTCAACTCAAAAAATATTTTTAGCCGTTAGACCAAATGATAACTGTTAAAAAAAAAAGTTCTGTTGACGAAAACGACGTCGTTTCGTTAATTTTGTTTCCAACTGATCTCAATTTTCAAGGTTCAAAAGAGCACACACTTATCTCAAATTATCCACTGAAACATTCGTCGTCTCCGGCAAAAAAACCACAATGAGCTCTCATCAAATCCTCCAATTTCGTTCTGACCCATTTGTGCTGTCACACTGTTGCCGCCATACACGCCTCACCAGCTCTCTCACGCTTCAATCTCCTCTAAAGCAGCCTTTTTCCGGTCTTCGTTTCCGGTGGCGTCGCTCTAATCACGGCGGAGTCAGGAGCTCAACGACGGAGACTCAGAGTAACAATGGGAACCGAAAAGAAGAAGCTTTGGTGTCGGAAACGGCGACGACGACGATTGAATTGAAAAGGGTCTATCCATTTCACGAAATTGAGCCCAAGTGGCAGCGTTATTGGGAAGATAACCGAACTTTTCGGACACCAGACGATGTCGATACTTCGAAACCTAAGTTCTACGTCCTCGACATGTTTCCATATCCAAGGTCTCTTCTTTTTTAATATTGATTATGTAGAAAGTTCACAACTTTGACTAATTGAGAAGCTACTTAAGCTTAAAGTTGTGGTTTTTCATAAGTTTCCATAAATTTTAGTAGCATTCTTGGATTTTGTATAGATGAATTTGTGTGTGTGTGTGTTGTGGTTTGTTCTTCAGTGGAGCAGGATTACATGTGGGACATCCATTGGGTTATACAGCAACTGATATTCTAGCGAGGCTTAGGCGAATGCAAGGTTACAATGTTCTGCATCCTATGGGATGGGATGCTTTTGGATTGCCTGCAGAACAATATGCTATTGAGGTCCATTTTCTTTTTTCTCAAGTCATTATGGATGCTTTTGTTGATAAAATTTTGTGTCCTTATGAGTATTTGTAATCTGCGTTGCAGACAGGAACCCATCCGAAAACTACGACATTGAAGAACATTGACCGCTTTCGTTTACAGGTGATGTATTTCTTTCAATTTAGCACTAGCCTAGAAAATTCAGTTTTCTTTAGTGTTCATCTTTTTCCATGAAAGATGAATATTCAAAGTTCTGATATCGGTTGTGTTGTGAATCTCGAATCTTGATCATCTTCAATTTTCCGGATTACTTATCCTTGAAGATTATGCAAAAGGGTCTTTAATAATGTTTAGATGTAGTATTGCTGCTTTGGACTGTTTGCTTAGGTCTACCACTGGAGTAAAGATCCGAGGACCTTTATGAATGTGTTTCTTTTTGTTTGTTTGCAGCTCAAATCACTGGGCTTCTCATACGATTGGGACCGTGAGCTTTCTACAACAGAGCCAGACTATTATAAATGGACACAATGGATCTTTCTTCAGCTTTATAAGAGAGGTTTGGCATATCAGGTCAAAATCATTTTCTAGTTCACATGTTAAAACCGTGCATTTGTGTATAGAAAAGTTCTTTGAAAGATTGTAAATTCAGGCTGAAGTACCCGTCAATTGGTGCCCAGCTCTTGGTACTGTTTTGGCCAATGAGGAAGTGGTGGATGGTGTTAGTGAGCGTGGTGGCCACCCAGTTATAAGAAAGGTACTATCTATTACCATCTGGGAATATTATATCGTTTTCCCCCTTTCGAAATCTGTATTCCTCTGTTTTGAAAATTCTCATGAATTTTACAGTGACATTGTTTATTACCAAGCAGCCGATGAGGCAATGGATGCTGAAGATTACTGCGTACGCTGATCGTCTTCTGGAAGATTTAGACGAGCTCGAGTGGCCTGAAAGTATAAAGGAAATGCAAAGAAACTGGATAGGAAGATCCGAAGGAGCTGAATTGAATTTTTCATTTCTTGATGGCGAAGGCAGAGAAACCGACAAAAAGATTACAGTTTACACCACGAGGCCAGATACACTTTTTGGAGCAACGTATGCTTAAAGGATTAAAAATATTGATGATTTAACATCTGAAATCTTGATCTTGATTGTCTTAATATGATCTGTTCTTCCATTCGCAGTTACATGGTTGTGGCACCAGAACATCATTTGTTGTCTTACTTTGTAACCGCAGAACAGACACAGCAAGTAAGAGTTTTTTCTTCTTTCGATTATTCAACTTGCCTTTCAGATTTGCATGAGTCCTCTCATATGGTTGCAGGTTGAGGAATACAAAGATTTCGCTTCGAGAAAAAGTGATCTTGAGAGAACAGAACTTCAGAAGGACAAGACAGGCGTATTCACGGGATGTTATGCAAAAAATCCAGCTAATGGTGATGCTATTCCCATATGGGTAGCTGACTATGTTCTAGCAAGGTCAGTTCGGTCTAACTATTTATATTGCTTTGAATTGAATTTGTGTAAAAGAGAACGTTGTTATATGTGACAGTTATGGAACCGGAGCAATCATGGCAGTCCCAGCTCATGATACTCGGGATAATGAGTTCGCATTGAAGTATAACATTCCGATCAAGTGGGTAGTCAAAAATGAGGCAAATTCAAGTGATGATGCCAAGAAAGTTTATCCCGGATTGGGCATAATTGAAAATTCATCAAGTTCAGAGACAGGACTTGACATAAATCAACTATCTAGCAAAGAAGCTGGTTTAAAAGTTATTGAATGGGCTGAGAGAACCGGAAATGGAAAGAAAAAGGTTCATCTTCGTGTCTTTCTCATTTGGATTATGTAAAAAGTGTTCTTCTTGTTTCTTACTCAAAAGGCTTTTGGCAGGTAAATTACAAGTTGAGGGATTGGCTATTTGCACGGCAGCGTTATTGGGGTGAACCTATCCCGATTTTAATTTTGGATGAGTCTGGTGAAACTATTGCTGTTTCAGAATCTGAACTGCCCCTTACTTTGCCTGAGTTAAATGATTTTACACCCACTGGAACAGGGGAACCACCACTATCAAAAGCAGTTTCATGGGTATGTTTTGCGGTTTATGTGATTAGCTTTTGGGTTTGCGATGGACATTTTGGTTATGATCGAGGACTTTGCAGGTGAACACTGTAGATCCTTCAACAGAAAAACCTGCCAAAAGAGAAACAAGCACTATGCCACAATGGGCTGGGTCTTGCTGGTAGATGTTTATCTTTAAACTATTTACCCTTCTTGATTCTTGTATATAATCACCTCCTTACACAAAATTTATCTCCCATTTAAGAATCCTCGATGCTCTCATTTAGTGATGATTCGATAGGCTAGGCCGAAGTTGATCTAGATCCTTGTTGAATATAGTACACGGTGTGTTGTTGACGGATGTTGATTTTAATACTGAGAAACTAAAGAAAATTACATGACTTTTCAGGTACTATCTGAGATTCATGGACCCGAAAAACCCTGAAGCATTAGTTGACAAGGAAAAAGAAAAGTGAGAGCATTTCAGAATGCAATCATTTATGTGCCATCGAAGTAAAACATTGTTTCTTTTTGCCAGATCTTTAAGTTTTTTTTCGTGTGGCAGATACTGGAGCCCAGTAGATGTATATGTTGGTGGTGCTGAACATGCTGTTTTACATTTACTATACTCGAGGTTTTGGCACAAGGTGTGTATCCTTTGAAACCTCCCTTTCTTTAAGCTATATTGTGATCTAACTACAAATTTTGTTACTGCATCATTCCAGGTACTTTATGACATTGGTGTTGTTTCTACCAAAGAACCATTCAAATGTGTCATAAATCAAGGAATCATCCTTGGGGAAGTGAGTCGGTCTTTTGCACCGCCTTTTTCAAATTTACAATTCTGCTGAATATTTTCTTCTTAATAGTGTTACTTTTGCAGGTCCAATATACAGCTTGGAAAGATCAAGAAGGAAATTTTGTATCTGCAGATACTGAAGAACGGTTAAATGAACATCAACAAGTGACAATCCCGGAAGAAAAAGTATGAATCTTCTTTCTCATTCACTAAAAATGATAAGCTCTCCATTGTTTTAACCTTGTGATTTTTAATGGTCTAGGTTATGAAGTCCGGAGATCATTTTGTTCTGAAGGAGGATCCTAGCATTCGTCTGATTCCACGCGTTTATAAAATGAGCAAAAGTAGAGGAAATGTCGTGAATCCTGATGATGTTGTATTAGAGTATGGTGCAGATTCTCTACGTTTGTATGAGATGTTCATGGGACCATTTAGGTAAATCTCAATTCCAAATTTATTTTTCAGGTTTTCTCGCTTTCTCAGTGTTTATATCTGCCTGCATTTCCTTCTACTAGGGACTCAAAAACTTGGAACACGAGTGGGATTGAAGGTGTGCATCGTTTCTTGGCAAGAACATGGAGACTAGTCATCGGTTTGCCTCAATCTGACGGTTCTTTCAAAGATGGAACCATAGTGACCGATGATGAACCAACCCTTGAACAGCTCCGAACTCTTCATAAATGCATAGCTAAGGTCATCTCATTCCCCAAAATGATCCCTTTGCGGTTTGGATACATCTTACTTAAGATCGAGATGTAAAATTTGCAGGTGACAGAGGAAATTGAGAGTACACGATTCAACACGGGAATTTCAGGGATGATGGAGTTTGTTAATGCAGCTTATAAGGTTAATCTTAGAATCTTATATCAGTTAGCTTTGTCTTTTCACTTTCCAGGTACTGATATTTTCTCTGGTTTCTTCTTACTTTGACAGTGGAATAATCAACCTAGAAGAATCATTGAGCCTTTTGTTCTTTTGCTCTCACCTTACGCGCCTCACATGGCTGAAGAGCTTTGGTCGCGGTTAGGCCATCCGAATTCTTTGGCCTATGAAAGCTTCCCTAAGGTAGAGATAGTAAACTGAACATATAAACACAACAGAGGAAAGTGTTTTGCTGTACTGATTATTTTGGTCTTTATGCAGGCAAACCCGGATTACTTAAAGAACACAACTATTGTTCTTCCAGTTCAGATAAACGGCAAAACAAGAGGCACCATAGAGGTTGAAGAAGGATGTTCTGAAAATGATGCTTTTGTTCTAGCTTCACAGGACGAGAAACTCAGGAAGTATCTAGATGGACAATCGATCAAGAAGCGAATTTATGTGCCTGGGAAGATCCTCAACGTTATCCTAGACCGGACTAATGTCAAGGTCACTACAAAGTAGGATTTAGAAAGAAAAAAAAACAATTACAGAACCTGTCAAATGAACAAATTTATCTTGGGTTAACTCAAGGGACGTTAACTCAAAATCTCTATTGAATAGTTTCCATTATATAGAAAAAGATTCTTCTAGCAAAAGATCTGTTCTTAGATAATATCAGAAGCAACAGTTCCTTCTTTCCATCCTCTTTGCCGAGCTCGAAGCTCCCACATGTAAGATAGTCTTCTCTGTTCATCTAGAGTTGCCTCTGCTTTCTCTCTTGCTAGCTCACATGTTTCCATCCCCATACTGCATTTATCAGCCTCTTTCTGATACTGAGATGCCGCTTTCTTAGCATCTAGTAGCAACCTATCTGCACGCCATTCGTCTTCTTGAGCTTGTGCTTCTCTTAGCTTCAGCTCTTCAGCTACCATTTCAGTGAAACTACTCTCGTTCTCTTCACTCCCTTCCTCGTGCCTCATGCAATCTTGGCAATGAAACAAGAACCAACAAAAATGCATATGAAATCTGCAACATTTTAGCATTCTTACTAAATACATAAATAGTTATTGCCAGAAAAAAAAAAACTCACCCAAGAAACTATGATTGCTTAATCCTGCAGAAGAAACATTGAATCAAACGCATCAAAAGTTGGGTTTTGTGACCAAGGAAAGAAGAAAGGAATGACAATAATAATGATGATTACCGTCGGGGATGGAGAGGAGAGGCTGAGAAGAACAGTCACATACACAAGGAGGGCAAGAGGAGTGGAGAGAATCTGCAATGGTCTCGTTGAGATGCCAATACAGAGACGGTCCTGCAATGTAGGCGACAATACACAGTCCCATTACCACTGTTACCACCTTCGCCGTCTTCTTCTGCCTTCTGGTCATCTCTCTCTATATATCTTTCTCTGCAAATTAATGGTGTCTTCTCTTTTGTTTGAATCTTAGAAGATTCTCAGTAACTGTTCTCCTTGAAATGTCCCCCAAGTATTGGATCCCTTCCAAACTTCACGCATTATTATATCCTATTTTTAGTAAAGCAATTATATAATTTATGTCATAATTAATGGATTAATCACATAAATTCTTTGAACCAAACTGCATCATTCCCCTGCTAAGAAGTTTTAACAGCGACACTGTTTCATCTGAATGTGACGTATGATTCATGAAAAATGTTGTAGTTTTCCCGTTCATCTCGATTTTGCTCCATCCCGGGAGCTTTTTCAGGCCGAGAGACCTCATCTGATTCCATGATTCACTCACATCGTCCCATCTCTTCATCGCAGCAAAAGAATGTCCAAGTCTAACGTAATGTCCAGCGTCAACTGGCTTCAACTCGATCATATCCCGACAAATTATATCTTCGACCTCTGTTTTCCCATTTGCATGGCTAGCATCGAGTATTATACCCAAGACATCAATCGAAGGTCTCGTAAAGTTCTCTTTGTAGAACTTGAACGCATCTTCTACTCTCTTAGCTCTACATAGAAGATCAACCACACAAGCAAGGTGTTCGTGATTCGGTTCAACACCAAAATCTCTGACCATTGAACTGAATATTTTCAAACCTTGCTGAACCATTCCATTATGGCTGCAAGATGAGAGAACCGCAAGAAAAATCACGTGGTTTGGCTCCATTCCAGAGTGAAGAAACTCTGAGTAAATTTCCAAAGCAATATCCCCTTTACCATGAAAACCATACCCTGCAATGAGTGTTCCCCATGAAACAACATCTTTCCATGGGATCGAATTGAAACACCTCTGTGCAGCTTCTAAGTAGCCACATTTCGAATACATATCAACCAGAGCCGTATCAACCAAGGTACATGGCCGGATTAAGCTTCTGATTACAATACAGTGGATCAGTCTCCCTACTGGGAGAGCTCCAGCAGATGAACAGGCTTGTAAAAGCGAGACAACTGTCAATGAATCAACTTGTTGCACGGTTTTGAACTTCATTTCTTCAAACAACAACAATGCCTTACACAGATCTCCGTTCTGGGCATGTCCGGATATAATTGCATTCCACGAAACTAAGTCTCTTTCATTCATCCGTTCAAAAAGAATTAAACTTTTATCCAAATGACCGCACTTTGCATACATTGTGATAAAAGAGTTTAACGCAGGAGTGTCTAGTGTATACCCTTGCCTCAGTACATAACCATGGACTGAAGTGCCAAGATCAAAGGAATCCAATTGAGCACAAGATGCTACAACACTAGCAATTACTTCACTCGATAGGTCTGATCCTGAATGTAACATTTCCGAGAAAACAATCAGTGCCTTTTCCGCTCTACCTAACCGCATAAGTCCTGATATCATGACTGTCCAGCAAACAACATCCTTATCAGGAATGGTTTCGAGTACTCGATATGAAGCTTCCTCCTCTCCACATTTTAAGTACATAGTTATCAACGCCGTCCTGAGATGCGTGTCTACATCGAAACCAGTTTTAACAATTTGGCAGTGCAACATTCTTCCCATTTCAAGATCACACATTGTTCCACTTACTGAAAGTGATGATCCAAATGTTTGCTGATCAGGTCTTAAACCATCACCTCTCATTCTGTACAAAAGCTTCAAGATTTCAGACATATCACCAACAAAAGCAAATCCTGAAATCATTGTGTTCCATGAAACCATATCTCGTTGCTCCATCTGATTAAATAACTCCTTAGCATCACCAACACGATCACAATTGCAATACAAATTCAACATAGAGTTCATCACAGCTATATCACAATCAAACCCATTAACCACCGCAAACGCATGTAAACACTGTAACTGCGTAATCTCCGAAACACCACTAAGCATTTCCAACAACGTAACCGGACTCGGTTTAATCCCCTGAAATCTCATCTCTTTCACCAACGAACACGCTTCTCCAAAAATTCCAGCGCATGAGTAACACCCAATCATCACAGTCCAGTGTACAACATCCCTCTCACGCATTTCGTCGAACACTTTCCGAGCATGACCCAAGAGTCCAAATTTCGCATAAAGATTGACCAATGAAGACGAGATGTAAGAATCAGAAGAGAACCCATTAACGATAACCTGCTGATGAATCGACAGACCAAAAGATAGGAGCTGAAGAGAAGCACAAGCTTTGAGTAGACTAGGGAAAGTAAAAGTATCAGGTAAGAGTTTATTAGCGAGCATGGAAGAGAATGTGGAGAGAACTTGCTTGTGATCGCCATGAGATGATAAATGGTTAATGTGAGAGTTGAAGTACTTGGTGGACTTTAACACAGACGAAGTTCTGATCATAGCTTCATGGTTTTGATCAAAACGTGAATAATGAAAACGACACTAATGAAGAAGATATTGAATTTGTTTAATGGTTATACTTATGAGGTTTATATCAAGCCGAACCAAAATGAACCAGACCGAACCAACCCGAACCATACCGAAATTTAAAACTATATATTTACGAATTATTATTACTCTTCGGAGGTAACTAAAAACCCTAAGTAAACAAACCAAACCGCACCTATGACGATGTTGGAGCTTCCATGGGATATATAGTAGAGGAGATTCTTTGTCACGTTCCGGCCACATCTCGTAATTTGGAACCGTGTACCGGTCAAACTAAGTGGATCCAACCGAAAACTCCCTACAATGGAGGCTACTACACAACCTAAGCTTTGGGATCCTCCGAAGACAAGAAATCCGGAAATAATAATAGCTACAAAATATTGAGCTGTGACTTTTGTAATAGTGACAAGCAAGAATTCGCAATTTTATGAGATTAAGTATAATTCATGGAGGAGTCTTGACGTCACTCTAGACTGTTACTTAGTGTATTATAACAGCGTGTCTTTTAAGAGAAAGACTTATTGGTTTGCTGAAGATAGAAAAGAGAAACACCTCGGTACATTCTTAGTCAGTTTTGATTATACAACAGAGATATTTGAACGTCTGCGTCTTCCGCGTCACCGTGGAACTGTGGCTCTCTCCGTTGTTAGAGAAGAAAAACTTTCCCTGTTATTACATGACGGATATACCTATCTATGCATTGGTTTTTTGTTTTGTCAGAAGCTATTTTCTTCACTTTATAACAATTTTCGTCCGATCAAGTGTTTTGAATCGTAAATATATCTCAGTTTAAACTTTTATTCAATTTATAGGTTATATAGCCTCTTTCTTATCTCATCGTATTTCATTTTTCAATGTGCAAATGTTGTAAACATTGTGATAAAAGGAAAATGTTGTATTTTATAACCAAGCATATCAGCTGATTGACGACGGAATTTTGGTATCTAGAAATCGAGGTTCGAGAGTTTAAATTGCGCTAGGTAAATGACCATATTACATATTGATCTGATCTACTATCTTAAAGATATACAAATCTAGGTCCATCACAAACTCTTACTTAAAAAAAAGGTTGTATTTTATAAACGTTTCTGAATTTCGCTATCAACTCAATTACACATCACCACTTTGAATGGTCATTGGTCAATTCCATCTGTTGGTTGGCTGAGATTTTATTTTTCTAATTAACTCGATCCTAATAATTTTTGTTTACCTAGTCTAAATTAATAGTTTATTGCCAAATCAGTTTAATGAGTCATGAATCATGATAGTTGACATGCTTCCTCCGGCGTTCAGTTTGCCGCATAAGATATTTTTTTAAAAGAGAGCAAATCTCCAACTCGATCCAAATGAATAAGGTTCTAATATTAAAAAAAAGGATTCTTATAGTTGTATAATTCTATTTACTATTTTAATGTCCACAACATACTTTTTCCCTGAGATCATTAGGTCTAGATTCAATGTTCAACCAATGCAAACAATAGTATTATTGTTTTTAGACTATCTAGAATAATCAGTCTTCGAATATTGATAAGAAAAATAATTTGTCGGGAAAAAGATAACAAACTGAATATACTAATTAAATATGTGTTCATACACTAGAGCAAAATATATATATATATATATATATATATATATATGTGTGTGTGTGTGTTAAGCTGATAGATAATCTGGGTTGAAGTTTGATCGGCCTATTAAACATTTAAACTCTAGGTTTTAGATTTTAGTTAGGGTTCGAATTAGTCTTCAAAAATATTAAGAATATTGTATATTAGATATATAAGTTATTTGAGTCTTACTACGAGCTACCACTACATGCATGTGCCAATTTACGGTTGTTATGAACCTTTTTTTTTTTAAACTTGATTTTTATTATTATGAACTTATGACTGAAAACAAATTGTGGACCAATAGAGTTGCTAGAAATTTTAATACATAAAATAATTAGGGCGTGGTCGGTCTAATCCATATATGACAATTGACAAGTTATTTTATTTATAAAAAACAGACAATTGGCAAGTTATGCTGAAGTTAGAGTAACCCATCAAAAATGTTAGTTTAGTCTTGTATCTGGTTATGATGTATACTTTGAATTCACAATGCTTAAGAACTATATATCTTCCAAGAAATTTAGAAATTTTATAGATAGCTATATACATTAGTACACATACGTAGTAAATTAGTTTGCTTATGACCTATAAAAGCTTATGCATAATCCTAAATATAGTCTATAGACTATATATAAGATGTATGTTATGTTGTTTAAATTTTTAGTTACACGCAAAGAGTGGTGGTAATAGAACGAAAGAATAATTAGTTGTTCCATATGACTCGAATACTAGTTCTGAATTCATTTCGAAATTCTCGGATTTAAAGAAAAACAAGTCCAAACGTTAAAACTAATGATTTTTTCATATATAGTATATTACTTTTTCAAGTATTATAAAGAGACCATTCTTCATCTTGAGGCTGAAAAGTCAAAGAGTGGCCGGGTCCGACGGTGTGATAGTCAACAGGTTAACCGGTAAGCATCACTTTATTTATAGAAAATTAAGTGGGGACTCATAGCCAGTCACCGGTCAGGAATGTGTGAGGTATTCCATTAATCTCGTTGACTTAGCTTAACCATTGTTTATTGTCTTTTAAAAGGATATTAATTAGTCTGTTGAATTAATTTATTACGGAGAAAAATATATATGCAAAACTAATGTTAGTAAGTACTTTGGTGTTTTTGTTTTTGCATCATTTATATGAAAAAAATATATGTAGTGTCTTGAAATATTATATTATCTAAAATAGGTTAGCTCAACTCAAACCTTGGTCTTTCAATTTATATGATGAATCTTTCAAAACCACAATAAAATGTTTATTCATGCTTGTAAGATACATTAGACACATGTTTAGTTTAGGTAATAATACAAGGTATCGAGTCTTAAAAAAAGTCAACAAAAATGTCGTACATGTTTGAGTTTATGTGATTTATTTGATAGGGAATTAAATTGAAATAAAGCTTTTAATAATTTCAATCACGTGGGAAGCGGCGATTGAATTGCGAACGGTGGTGAGATTCATTTCTATTTTCTGATCTATTAATTCTATGAATAAGTCAAAAGTCTTTCTAATAGAAAAAGGGAAAAAGAAAATTAATTTTAAGTAATTTAGTCCAAAAAATAGAAAATCTATAATGACAATTATGTGAAAAAATCTTTCCTAAAAATAGTTTTTTTCTTATCTAAGGCTCATATATTGACTTGATCAAGATCAACCAAGGATTCAAAGTTTTACTAATTAGGACAAAGTCTTTGAAAACATTTCGTAGATTAGAGTGCTTTTTTTAGAAAACAAAATTCTTAGGTGAGATTCTTCAGTAGAGTAGATTGGTCAATAGTATTTTATGTAATCTCAATATATATAACTAAACCCTTATAAAAACATACATATAATACTAGGATAATTTACCAATTTAATACTTTTTTGTTTCTGTATATCTGTTTATTAGTTAAAATAACTTTCGTTTTTTTTTTAATTTTTTGTCACTTAAATTACTAGTTATTTTCCTAATCAAATTTTTAACTTTTAATTAACTCAAAATTCAATTTCGTTTTCTCTGTTTATTTTCCTAATCAATTTATTAGAGTAAATGGACTAATTAACCATTTCCATTAACTAATCAGTTAACTTGACTTTTTGAATGATTACAGTTTAATATAATTAATATGTTTTAAGGGTGATTTAAATAAATTATACGTTAATTTTCCGGATATCACACTATTTTAGAAAACATGCAGTTTTTGTATTTTTCTGATGATATGTGTTTGCTATTTTACCTGATAACATGTTATTTTATCAAATATCATAGTTTTTCATGTATTATTTCCGCTTCGCTCTAGTACAAAATGCTAGCTATTTTCCATTAACCAGTTAAATGACATCACCTCTTGTCTACACAGAAATAATTTTATGGCTGATTAACGAGGTTTTATACTCCAGTGATTGGTAGTGTTATCGTTACGCACTATTGGAGTTTAAATAATATTAACACTATATTATCAGAAAACAAAATTGTACACCTTAATATATTACATGTATTTGTTATTTTACCCGATAACAAGTTATTTTACTAATTATAAAATTTTGCTTGATTACGAAAAGGAATTTTATTTTTTTATCAACCACACATTTATTAAAAATAACTCCACAATTGATTACCTAATTATGAGGAGAAGAGTTTACTAAAATAACATCAGCAAATAAAAGTCTAGAAGAATGCAAAAGTACATTTCTACAAATTTATTAATTTACGAGAAGAATGAAACCCAATTTTTAAGAAGGGCAGCAAAACCGCAAGGAGTGGCGTTAAAAAATAACTTCTTTAATAAATCATACTTTCTCGTTGACAAAAAAAAAAAACCAAAAGAAAAAGCACAGCTCTTCTGGTAGGCAACAGTTGATTGGTTTTACTCTTTTCGAATTGTTTGATCCAACAACACGTCTGTAATGTATAAAACAAAATGGTTGGATCGCATGATTTATTTGTTAATAATATGGTTCTAATATGACGTCGACACTGACGAAAAACGAACCAAAACAAATCTTCACAAATATCTTTCCACGAGAATCTAAATTAAAACCGATATTATTATGTGGAAACAGGCATAAAACAAATATAGACATACAACAATATTGTCTTTACATAACAATATTATTATTAAAAAAGACGAGAGAACGTTATATTTATATATTAGTAGAAAAAATTGACAATATCTGAGTCCACGTCAAAACCTTTTTTGTAGCCGAAGCATCTGGTTCTCTATCCTCGTCTCTAACCACATACTCGACAAAGTATCTCTCTTTTCTCTCTCTTCTAAGATATCTTCTTCTTCACCTCTCTATATATGGATGATTAGATATGGTACGGAACAATCACTCACACACAAAACACACTCTAGATCAAGGATTAGATACGTAACATATCCTCTTTTTTACTAGGGTTTCGGAATTTTGGATATCAAAGTTTAACATCAAGCAAATCTTTATCCGTACGTTCTCATTCATACTTTTTAACAAAAAAGAAAAACACAATCTAAGATATCTACGTAGAGATGTTTCGTTTTCCGGTAAGTCTTGGAGGAGGTCCACGTGACAATACAAAGCCGTTGGATGAGCAGC
Organism: Arabidopsis arenosa; assembly: GCA_905216605.1. Lineage (NCBI taxonomy): Eukaryota > Viridiplantae > Streptophyta > Magnoliopsida > Brassicales > Brassicaceae > Arabidopsis > Arabidopsis arenosa. The sequence goes on from LR999456.1 coordinate 17,043,831, forward strand.
ATCATCGGGCGGTGGTGGATGAGGTTGACTTTTTCCGATCGGCGGAGAAGAGAGATAGGGTTTCACGTGATGATCAAGATATGATCGCCGATGAGACTCATAGGGTTCATGTTAAAAGGGAGAATTCACGTGTTGATGATCATGAAGATCGTTCTACGGATCATATCAATGTAAGTAATTTGATTACTTCATCATTTTAATCTCAATTTATTATATTTTTCTTACCGTTCCTATCGATTTTTGTATAACTAAAATTATAAATGATAGTTTCGTTATAGATGGAAACTTTGTTCACTGAAATTTGTATGATTATTGTAAATAGATTGGACTTAATCTTCTCATTGCGAATACGGGAAGCGACGAGTCAATGGTGGATGATGGATTGTCTGTGGATATGGAAGAGAAACGTACAAAGTGTGAGGTACACTTATTATTCAATTAGTACAGCTCATTTTTGAAAAAATAAATAAAACACCGAAATGTTTATCGTACTAACCAATACGAACAAAACAAAAGATTGTCAAAATCCAACAAAAAAAAACAAGATTATCAAAATCCATTAAGACGGTATACTTTTGTACTAAATCTTCAGGATATTTTACCATTCATCTTCAATTTTCCTCATATTTAACCATTTATAGTTATTTTTTTTATTTTCTCTACCAATTACTTTTTATTTCTTTAGAATTGGTATAAATAGACTTTGACAATCTATTTTTATATTTTTGTTAGTATTGGTTCGTAAGATAGACATTTTAGAAAGATTTACATTTTTTTTTTTTACTATAATTATTTAATATCTGATATATGGTTTTCTTTGATAAAATGAAGAATGCACAACTTCGAGAAGAGCTAAAGAAGGCGAGTGAAGATAATCAAAGACTAAAGGAAATGCTAAGTCAAACAACCAACAACTTCAACTCCTTGCAGATGAAGCTCGTTGCTGTCATGAGGCAACAAGAAGATCATCATCACCTGGTAATTAATTAACTAACAAATACCGATCAAAATCCTCCCAAGTTGAAATACTTAAAGGTTTTAAACTCTTGTTTTCACCAGGTTACAACTGAGAACAAAGACATCGCCAAGAACCGACATGAAGTGCCTGAAATGGTTCCGAGACAGTTCATCGATTTGGGACCGCAGTCAGATGAAGTTTCCTCCGAGGAGAGGACGACGGTTCGGTCAGGATCTCCTCCATCGCTTCTAGAGAAATCTAGCTCACGTCAAAACGGAAAGAGAGTGCTTGTAAGAGAAGAAAGCCCAGAAACCGAATCCAACGGCTGGAGAAACCCTAACAAAGTTCCTAAACACCATGCATCCTCCAGCAATTGTGGTGGCAATGGCAGTGAAAATACAAGTAACAAGGTCATCGAGCAAGCAGCCGCGGAAGCCACCATGCGTAAAGCCCGTGTCTCGGTTCGTGCTCGATCGGAAGCTAACATGGTAATACTAATTAATCTTGCTCTCTAGAATTGATCTCTACAATTTTTTTGGAGGTTAATTAACATCAATGACATTGTTTTACAGTTAAGCGATGGATGTCAATGGAGAAAATACGGGCAGAAAATGGCGAAAGGAAACCCGTGCCCTCGAGCTTATTACCGTTGCACAATGGCTGTTGGATGCCCCGTTCGCAAGCAAGTACGTTAGCTAAACATTTCACACATCTAATATGTTTTAAGGTTCAATCAAGTGTACAAATATATGTTGATTAATGTATTCTAACTAACTGATGATGACCTAACAGGTGCAACGTTGCGCGGAAGACAGAACCATTCTCATAACAACCTACGAAGGAAACCATAACCATCCATTACCTCCCGCGGCTATGAACATGGCTTCAACCACAACCGCAGCCGCAAGCATGCTCCTCTCAGGCTCCACAATGTCGAACCAAGACGGTTTAATGAACCCAACAAATCTCTTGGCTCGAACCATCTTACCGTGTTCTTCAAGCATGGCGACTATCTCAGCCTCGGCACCATTCCCAACCATTACATTAGACCTCACAGACTCATCCAACGGTAACAATCCAACCAATAACCCGCTGATGCAATTCTCTCAACGGTCTGGTTTCACGGAGTTGAACCAATCGGTTTTGCCTCATATGATGGGTCAGGCTTTGTACTACAACCAACAGTCTAAGTTCTCGGGTTTACATATGCCGTCTCAGCCGCTAAACGCTAGCGAGAGCGTTAGCGCCGCTACTGCCGCCATCGCCTCCAATCCCAACTTTGCAGCGGCTCTAGCTGCAGCCATAACTTCTATTATCAACGGTTCGAATACTCAGCAGAATGGGAACAACAATAACAGTAATGTTACGACGAGCAACGTTGACAATAGGCAATAACATTTTTTATATGTTTTAGTTAATTAGGGCCTTTTTATCGGTCGATTTTGTTTTTTGCTTTTGTTCTTGTTTCTTTTTTTATGTTTCATTTTTAGTTACGGCTTTTCTTTTTTTTTTTCGAACAACAAGAGTCTTGAGAGCAATTTTTTTCTCTCTCGTTTCCTTGTGGTATGATCGACAATTGTGTTCAGGGATATAAATTGCTTAAACTTTTCCGAAAGTAACTAAATAGTTAATTCTTACGAAATCAAATACGCATTTTGAACCAAGTCGATCGCCTTGGTCTAGTGGTAAAAGCAAGTAATTTCGCCACCTAGGTTCGAGTAGCATTAGCCACCAGGGTTCGAAAAATTTAACATGATTTCTCTGATCTGGACCCCAGGATTAATCTTTGGGTTAGAAAACTTTTAGAATCACCTGAGTTATCAAAAAAAAAAAAAAAAAACGCTTCTTGAACTCTATAAAAGCTTAGACCGGTCTATGTGCCATTGTGAACCAATTCGATGTGTTGTGCCACTTAGACTCTGGACTTCGGTCTGTGCTGGATTTATGAAAGCTGCTATTAAGGAACTTACTCACTCTGAAATTAGTCGACAATGGCCTAAAGAGTTTTGCTTGTGAAAAGTTGACGACCAGACTAAACCGATGATGTGTCAAGTGTCGCATTATTTTGAAGGTACGTCAAAAGTATAGAGGGTCAGGATTGGACTGGATTTTGGGAAAGTGAAGAATGAGCCCATACCCAAATAGAAACATAGTTGAGAAATTGGGATATTTAAATTTCGTTTGTCAAGTTTTATTATAAAGTAAAATATATACTATATAGTTTTTAATCAGATCAATTAGCCAGTAGTCAACATCTTTTATGTGCTCCACTAGTTTTTCATACTTAAACTATATTTTTGAATGCCTAAAATGGGGAATAGTAGTTAGACACTAATATAGGGTTTAGAGTGAAAGTAAGGAATCTTGAAGGGGTTAAACGAGCAAATATGAAAAGTTGAAACTTTAAGGAAACGTGTTGTGATTATGGGTCCTACGCAGCGTCAACAACGTGAAGGCGTTTGCTTGTGCTATAAATCAAAGCAACCTTATAATTTCCATTTGCAGCAAACACCAATCAAACAAACCATCTGTTATTTATTTGTGCAAGAAACCAAATCCGTTTTGCTTTTAACATTTTCTTGTGAAAAATCCAGAGTTTAGTGTGTGTATATGTGTGTGGAGAAGATATTAAATTTTTTAATCATTTTTATTTAAGGTATGGACTATAATTAACTAGGGATCAAAATAGAAATGGTATAATTAGGGTGACAAAGTAGATATAAGACGTTACTGTTTAAGAAAGGGGATAATGCTAAGCTGGACCCAAGCATGGGTTCAACGTGAAGCGTACCTAATGCTAAACAAACCCAAATCAGCGGATATATTTGCCAAGCATTATTCACACATTCAATTTCAGATAATTAAAAAATAAATTAATCAATCAATTACAATTGCATAAGCAAATAGGATTGATTTTTTAAAAAAATTTGGGATTTTAAAATCAGAAACAATATTATAAAAATTAAATTGATAGTTTCAAGGTTTTGTTTGTTTATATCATTGTTAAATGATATTACATATTTACTAGATTTTTTATCTAATACTAGTATATTCCAATTACAGATGCTGATTTTTTTTTCAAAAAAAAATATTTTCTAAAAAGTTATATAAAAAAACTCTATATACAGTATCTATATTAATGAATAAAAAGTTTAATTGAGTAAAATAAATTAATACATACTGTATATATAAGGTACTTTTTTGAAAAGAGACAGCTAAGGTTCTTCCTTGCACACTTTAAATAAAATGAGCTTGATGTAGAAAACAGAAACTAACAATGATATTATCCTAGAAGATATCATAACTATGTACATAAAAGAAATTAAACATAACACTTTTAAAATTACCCAAGAGTTTAAGCAAAATATTATGGGATAACTTTTATATAATTCAAGAAAACAATTGGGGTCAAGATGAAAATAAGATATAATCCAAGGGTAGAGAGATTCATTAAAGTAATGAAAAAGAACTTTTTCCTTAAAAAACAAAACGAATTTTGCTGATCTGTCTGGGTCCACGCATAGCAAGCAAGGCTTCATAAACGTGACGCTTGCTTATGAATCTAACTCACATTTATAACTTTAATTTAATACCTTCATATACTTCAAAAGTTTCCATTCGCAAGCAACAACTAAATATATTATCAATTAATTATTGACATTTGACAGTAAAAAGTTGAACTTTATTATGTATCTCTAGTTTTTTTCTTGAGAGTTTCAATCTTTGAAGTCATTTACGTATGTATATATATAAACCCTTGCACCATTCTTCTTCGTCTTGTTAAGCTTATAAGAATCTCTACTCACATTTTCTCTGTGAGTGTTCTTTTACTTCTTTGCTGTTTTCCAAATTTTATATATCTCCTCTAAAAAATTATAGGAACTAGTAAATCATTTAGTTTATGTTTGTGTAAATTAAACTTAATTCCAAGTTCTGTTCGTTGCTATGTTTTTTAGAATTTTGACTTGTTTGATTTATTTGGTTAATCAGAAACCTAATGGATTTCTGTTTTATTTTTATGTGGCTGTTCTTTAACTTGATGTGAGATTGTTTTGGATGATAGGTAAAAATGGGAACTAGGTTCCAATCATTCTTGCTCGTGTTCTTGCTTTCATGTTTAATCCTCATATCCACTGCCTCGTGTGAGCGGAAAGGTGATGGGACGATTAGAATTGGATTGAAGAAGAGGAAACTAGACCGGAGCAACAGGCTAGCTTCTCAGCTTTTTTTGAAAAACCGAGGTTCTTGGTCTCCCAAAGACTATTTTCGCCTGAACGATGCAAATGCGGATATGGTTCCGCTGAAAAACTATTTGGATGCTCAATACTATGGTGACATTACCATTGGTACTCCACCTCAGAAGTTCACTGTGATCTTTGATACTGGTAGCTCCAATCTCTGGATACCATCTACTAAATGTTACTTATCGGTACGCATTTAGTGGTTAATTTGTTTTTAATGCATACTAATTGTGAAAATGCTATTGTATTCTTTTTCCCATAAACATACAAAATATCTCTGTTTCATATTTTCAGGTTGCTTGTTATTTCCACTCCAAGTACAAGGCTAGCCAGTCATCGTCATACAGAAAGAACGGTTTGTTCTCTCTATTTAGAGCTGGTCTTTTGATATGTTTGCTGATAGTTTTTGACGATAAAAATCTGTATCATTACAGGAAAACCCGCGTCTATCCGCTATGGGACAGGTGCTATTTCTGGTTACTTTAGCAATGATGATGTTAAAGTTGGTGATATTGTTGTCAAGGAGCAGGTAAACCCGATTCATCCGCTTACATATCTCAGAATATTCTTGTGAGTTTACTCCTTTTTTGTTTTCATATCTTACTGCTATACGTCTATATCACCACAGGAATTCATAGAGGCTACTACTGAGCCTGGTATAACATTCTTGCTAGCAAAGTTTGATGGTATCCTCGGTTTGGGTTTCAAAGAGATTTCCGTTGGAAATTCAACTCCGGTTTGGTATGAAAACGCTTTCTTACTTTTTTCATATGATCCATTATCTGATTAAAGAATTGTTGTACAAATTTGAATTCTTACTGACGAATTCATGATGTGTGTAGGTATAACATGGTAGAAAAAGGTTTGGTTAAGGACCCGGTCTTTTCGTTCTGGCTTAACCGTAACCCGCAAGATCAAGAAGGTGGTGAGATTGTTTTTGGCGGAGTCGACCCAAAACACTTCAAAGGAGAGCATACTTATGTTCCTGTGACACATAAAGGTTACTGGCAGTTTGACATGGGTGATCTCCAAATTGCTGGCAAACCTACAGGTACGTAAGGTTTTGAGATGTTTCAGTTTCAACATGATTGAGTACTTAAAATATAATTTGACATCTGAATTTATATGTAATATAGGATATTGTGCTAAAGGTTGTTCTGCCATTGCTGATTCCGGAACTTCTCTGCTCACCGGTCCATCGGTGAGAAAGATTTCGCTGAAAATTTTGTAAAGTATGCACTACTTAGCACCTGAAACATGCGGAATAGTTATATTTGCTTTTGCATTTGCTTGTTTAGACTGTCATCACGATGATCAATCATGCGATAGGAGCACAAGGAATCGTAAGCCGTGAATGCAAGGCTGTGGTGGATCAGTACGGAAAAACCATGTTGAATTCTCTTCTAGCTCAGGTTTAAATCACTGCTCATGACACATTCAACTTATCTACTTATAAGCAATACAATCTTGCATTTTACATCACTTGCTTGCAGGAGGATCCGAAGAAGGTATGCTCACAAATTGGAGTCTGCGCTTATGATGGTACACACAGTGTGAGGTCAGTACTGACATAATCCAATCAAAAAAATATGTCAGCATAAAATTTAAAACTGCTTAATGTCGCTCTGCAGTATGGACATCCAGTCAGTTGTAGATGATGGGACATCGGGTCTTTTAAACCAAGCGATGTGCAGTGCTTGCGAAATGGCAGCCGTGTGGATGGAGAGCGAATTGACTCAGAATCAAACACAAGAACGCATACTCGCTTATGCAGCTGAGGTGAGTTTTGACTTTGAGTTTATCTTGAAAACCTTATTTTGGACAAACATGTTAAGACTCTAATCTCTGTAAAATCTGTATAGCTATGTAACCATATACCAACTAAAAACCAACAATCAGCAGTGGACTGTGAGAGGGTTTCGTCGATGCCTATAGTCTCATTCTCAATTGGCGGCAGAACCTTTGATCTCAGTCCTCAAGATGTAACTACTCTCATCAGTTTTTCCTTAAATTTTATCTTACCAAAATCATCACAAGGAGATTACTTAAAGTCTTTTCCTTCTTTTTTTTATCGATCAGTATATATTCAAGATTGGGGACGGAGTTGAGTCTCAGTGCACTAGCGGTTTCACGGCCATGGATATTCCTCCGCCTCGTGGACCTCTCTGGTAACTATCATCTCCTAAATGCAATATGCTAACCAAAAATCTCAAAAGGGTTTACTCAAAATTTTTGTAATGGTGTGAAAATGCAGGATCTTGGGTGATATCTTCATGGGACCATATCACACCGTGTTCGATTACGGGAAAGCAAGAGTTGGATTCGCCAAAGCTGCTTAAACAAGATCTCTTCTTCAATACCCTTTTTTATATGATGTTTGTGGATGTGTTTTAGAAAAAATCTTAAATGGTTGTAATAACTTAAACATATTGGCATATTGCTATTCTAGAATGGTATCATCTTAATACAGTTTTTTATTTGGTTTCAGAGCTGTTTGATTTGCTTTAACTTACAGAGGACTAAGTGATCATAATGAGTCCAAAGATTGAGTTCTTTCACGATCGATGTGTTTCCCTAATCACTTAGCCTTTGCCAAAGCCAGTGTCATTGACCTCGCTCGCAGCGTCAGGAAAATTCCCCTGAAAAACAAAAGGAGAATGTTGAGATTACGAACAAGTTTAAATTGAGTAACAACAACAAGAATGTAAGCATTGTGATAGAAGTTTTTTCTTTGGGAAGGTGCAGCAAATGATTCATGGTCTTACCAAAAGAATGCGACGAGGCTGTGCAAGATGACTCGGAAGTGCAGAGGCACATACTTGTAGTTTATCCATCCGACCACCGGGAAAAACTGTGATCGAGATCATAGAATCAATCATCCACTATGGTGGTTGTAGATCATACTCTCTTAAAGGACATGAACTAAATTGATATCTATCACTTACCGTCCAAGCTGTAAGCTGGACCGTAGGGTAAGTCTTCTTGATCCTTTCTCTAACAAGATTCCAGGGAGTTCCTGTTTCACTCAACATTGCAGAACTGTTATCAAGAACTCTAAATACCATCCACGACAGTTCGGGTTTTACAAATGGAGTGTAAAAAAGAGGAACTTACTTTCGATGACCACTCCAAAATAGACCATGAAAAGCAAATGGTTCAATGGTGACAATGTCAGTTGTTCCAAAACTACCTGCCAAACAATTCACATTAAAACAGACCATTTAGCATAAATCTCGATCAATCTTTAACATAAAAAAAATCATCGAAAAGTATTGGAAAGTATACCTTCTTGGCCACAGTCTTTGTGTCCTTCTTCCCTTTAAAAAACTTATCTAGATATGTATGAAAGAAATGACCCGCTGGTCCAAGAAAACCACCCGCAAATATCTGTTGAAGAAGGCGATAGAACTCAGTGGTAAAACATCAAAAAAGCTATCAAATGAAGCTAGGATTGGCTTCAACTTGGGACTTAACAAGAGAAAGATTCAAGCTTTATACCATTTTGAGAAGAACCCTTCTCAACTGAATCTTCTGTATGCCAGATAGTTTCTGCGATACAACATCGCTGACACCGGACAATACTCCAGCAGTTATTGCCTACAAATCACACACAAATTGACTCCAAATTCATAAAAAAAAAAAAAAAACTTAAAATCATTCACATGAATCCCAGCTACTTGTAAAACAGAGTCGACGATGCTCTCAGATAATTAACTTTATAAACAGGGTTAGGTTAAAAAACATAACTTTCGATCGAAAAACAACATCATCGTCTCTCAAATCAATGAAACTAAACCTAATCTCAAGAAAACTAAACCACCCCAGAAACTAGATCAATCGCTTCCCCCAAAAGGTAAGAAATTGATCAAATTCAAATCACAAAGAAGAAGAACAACAAGAAGAGAAGAAAAAGCTCGAACCTTTGTCCTTAAAGGATGTTGTTGAAGCTGTGACAAGTACCGTTGCAGAGTCGTCTTCTTCGGTGAAGATCCCATTTTTTTGGATTCTTCTCTTCGATACTCTCTAGTGTTTTGTGTTTTGACCAAATTCCTACCTAACAAAAACCGAACCGGTTCAATCCCAATTTAAGAAACCAAACTAAACCGGTCCGGTTTAAGAGTAATTAAGACTCGTTCTACGAGGATGGCGGGTAAAATTGGGAGGCTTTACGGTTAGACCAAAACCGTCACAGAAGAAACTATCAAAGCCAACTTCAATTTAATTGGTCTTTGGTCAAAATTCTCTCTTTGGTCAATTCAATTCCTTCAATTTTCTTGTTTTGTTTTATGCCTATCATCTTAAACCTATATATAACCACACATCACATGTCTCTCTTCATTCATCAAACACAATCACAAATCTCCTGAGAAAGATTAAGAAACCAACGTAACCAAAACCAATCAAGAATCGGTTTAAACAAGAATCTTCATATTGGTCTTTCTTTGTAAACACTAATGGCTTCATTGCAACTTTCAAGATTAGTTCTTTCGTCTTCTTCTTCTTGTTCAAGACCTAAAGCAGCAGTTTCAATCCCGAAACTACCGAAATTTCACGTCTCGGTTCCGAAAATACCGATAAAGAAGCAAACTTTATCGGTTAAAGAACCGATCTTTGAGTTTGTAGAAAGTCTTCCTCTTTCGTTGAAACAGAGGAGAGGCTCTGACTCTATCCAAAGAGCGCGTCTTAATGCGGTTCTTGAAGAAGTTATGGATAGGATTGAGATGCACAAGAACATTGGAGATCAACGTAACAATTGGAACTCTCTATTGCTCAATTCTGTCAACATGATTACTCTCACCGCGGCTTTGATGGCCGGAATAGCCTCGGTTAATGGTCACGGTGTAGATTCTGTGACCGCGGTGAAGATAGCTTCAACGGTGTTGTTAACCTCTGCAACGGGTTTCACTGCCTTGATGAGCAAGATTCAACCTTCGCAGCTAGCTGAAGAACAGAGGAATGCGACGAGGCTGTTCAAGAAGCTGAGAGTCGAAATCGAAAAGTTTCTGAGAGAAAACGAGGAGATCGAAGAAGAAGATGTGAAGGAAGCGATAAAGAAAGTGTTGTCTCTAGACAAAGCTTACCCTCTTCCTCTAATCGGAACAATGCTGGAGAAGTTTCCGGAAGAGTTTAAACCCGCGACTTGGTGGCCTGAAAACAAAAGGGAAAACCCTAAAAGCGGTCTAGCGAATGGGTGGAGCCAAGAGCTCGAAACGGAGATGAGAGAAGTTGCTCATGTGGTGAAGAGCAGAGACGCAGAAGAATATGAGAAATTAGGTAACGTGGCGTTGAAGCTAAACCGGTTCTTGGCTATCTCTGGACCAGTTTTAACCGGAGTTTCTGCAGTGAGCTCTGTTTTTATCGGTCAAGATTCCGGTTTAGCCGGAATCGTGGCAATGACTTGTGCTTCTTTAGCCGCGGTGGTCAACACTTTAGAACATGGTGGTCAAGTGGGAATGGTGTTTGAGATGTATAGAAACTCAGCTGGATTCTTCTCTCTATTAGAAGAAACGATGAAATCGACGGAGAAGAGAGAGAACGGACAAGTGTTTGAGACAAGAGTTGCGGTGAAGCTAGGGAGAAGCTTATCGGAACTGAGAGATCTCGCGAAAAGATCGAATCTCTCTCAGGTTGAGGCTAATGAATTCGCAAGCAAGCTTTTCTAGTTTTTGTTAGAGAGAACATTCTTCATTCTTTTTTTTTGTATAGGTGAATTTATTCATTCATATATTCTTTGATTTATTTGTTACCAACAAATTTTATTAACAAATTTATTTTAAGTGTTACAAAGAGATTTGTCTTTTGATCGAAACTTCAAACGAGAATATGAATGAAACATGAATCTTTGTCCTGATCTTGAGCATAAGTTGTAAGAAGAGTTGGCCTTCTTTAAACCCACCGAAAATGATCTAACTCAATCCAATAGAAACGACCGATTCAAAACAAAAACGAAATTATTCAACGAATTTGACCCAATCTAATTATAAACCGATTAGGGTAAAGAAAGTTACACTAGAAAAAGCAAAGTATACTCAAACAGAATTTATACTAAAGATTAAATTTAATGAATGAAAAATAATTATTTACTTAACTAAATTTGGTTATAATTCGGTGACAGTGTTTCCATACCAAAGTAAACCAAATCATCCGAATATCCACCCCCAAACAAGTTCATAAGAACATCGTTTCTTGTGTCTTACGCTATCCAACGCTTGTGAAATGGTCGCGAAATGTAGGTGAGGTAAGAAAAAATGAAAGATTCACCGGGGATACAACACCGTAATCGAGACCTCATCCACTGAAAATGGATCCTTGTCTTTAAGCTTATTCATGGATCCATTTGCAGGTTTCACCGAGAGAGGGAGAGTGACGAAAGCAGCTTCTGTAGGTTTAGGTATATTAAAGGCACCGTCTCTTGCAAGCCAAGCTATTACTGAGTTCATGGTTGGTCTCTTTGCCGCATTCTCTTGAACACACAACAAGCCAATCTGAATCAGCTTTATGATCTCGTTTCTCGGATTCTCGTTTAAGTAAGGGTCGATTATACTCTCAAGCTCTCCTTCTATCCATCTCTTCCATGCCTGAATCAAAAGGAATAGTTCTTTATAAGTTTTCTTTCTAAAAATTGATAAATAAAATGTGATTAAGAAGCTTACAAAAGCTGGAAGTCCTTCTGTTTCAAAGTTCTTATTTTTTTCACCACTTATCATCTCCAAAAGCATAACACCGAAGCTATAAACATCAGATTTAGCTGAGAATTGTCCATGTCTCACGTACTCCGGAGCCATATATCCGCTGCATGAACAAAGATCACATTAGTGGTAACTCTGTTCCCAAGAATCTGAATTTTCTGTTTAAAAAAACAGAGCATCCATGTCTAAAACAGAGCATTTAGGTATGAAACAGAGTTTACTTACTAAGTTCCAACTACTCTGCTTGTCTCTCCTCGAGTCTCATCCATGTTAAACAGCCTCGCCATCCCAAAGTCTGCAACTTTAGGGTTCATCTCCGCGTCTAAAAGGATATTGCTTGCTTTCAAGTCTCTATGAATAATCCTCAACTGAGAATCTTCATGGAGATAAAGAAGCCCTCTTGCAACTCCTTCTATGATTCTGTACCTCACATCCCATGTCAGAAGCCAACGCTTATCTTCATCTGCAGATTTTCAAACAAAACGTTTTTGTTTTCCTTTCTGAAACCGTTGTAACGAAAAATGCATCGGTATCGCGTAAGGCTTACCGAATATAAAGTGATCAAGACTTGAATTAGGAACATGCTCGTAGACAAGAATCTCTTCATTTCCTTCATTACAGAATCCAAGAAGCTTAACCAGATTCCTATGTTGGAGTCTTGTCAAGAGTAAGACTTCATTCTTAAACTCTAGTTCTCCTTGTCCTGAACCTCCAGCTAATCTCTTTACCGCTATCTCTTGCCCGCTCGGTAATATCCCCTGAAACCAGTATAAAGATCACTAACCGAGTTAAAGATTTTGATAAAGACTTTACAAGTTTTGATGAAATTTCTTACCTTGTAGACAGATCCAAATCCACCTTGTCCAAGCTTATTTTCAGGGGAGAACTCATCGGTTGCAACTAAAATCATGCCAAGATCAAATCTTAACGTAGATTGACCATCAGAATCAGAATTCTCTGCATATATTTAAAAGCTTTTTCATTCAAAACAGCAATCCATAACTTTCCAAACATTTACTCAAAATTCATGAAATTATTATACTCCCTATTGATTTCAGCATAAATCCTCCTCCGCATCCGGCGATAAGCAAGCACGAAAGCAACAAAGACGGCAAGATTAATGACCGTAGGAAAAACAATAACCACAACGCTCCATGGTTGAAAAATTCTTCCTGAAGAAAAGGTCAAGTTTTATATATGAAAACGAAGTCAATTCAAGATTTCAGCAAGAAGATAATCCATTCTAGTGTACCTTTCTTGTCCCGAGAATCTTCTCGAGGTTGAGGAGGTCGAGGAGGCGCGGGAAATCTCTCTAGATTATCGAAAGCTCCTGCGAATCTGTATGAATCCCATCGGAAATAACAACTAGGACGTGCAACCGTTCCCCCAACTCTGTCCCAGTTATGTTCTTGATTATACCTAACATTCTCTCTTAGGCAATGATTACAGTCACTAGAAGATAAATCAGGTGTGCATTGCATCAACATATTAACCTCAGGAGTGTCTGTAAACTCTGCACTTGAGACTCCATAGTACTTCAATACCGAAGACTCATCAGCCGTGGATGCAACCTCAACAGTTCGATTAGCCATAACGGCAAACTCTTGGCTGATTCGGGTCAGATTGGAAGAGGTGAGAAGACTCGAGTGAGGAACATTCCCAATTGGCTCAAGCTTTAGTTTGCCAAATGTATGGATATTTGAGTAGCGTACTAGACAAGAAACGTTTGCATCGTTTTCGGAATCCCAGTGATATGCTTCTGTTTTGCCTTGGCATTGTGTTAATAGAGTCCTACTTGCTCTATCAACGCAGCGACGACAAGCTTGAACTTCGTAGTGTTTTCGACAAAGGGCAAGAGCGTAGACTCCGTCTAGCGAAGCGTTGTAGAAACCGCGTTCTCTTGTAACGTTTGAAGCAAGAGAAGACAAGAGAGCATCAAGGTTTTCGCGGTAGGTTGTATTTGGAGAGAAGTCTTCGTCGCCGCAGACGAAGGTGGTGTGAACGCCATTGATGTTGAAGAGAAGAAATAAAAGAAGAAAACAAGGGCTGTGGAAAAGAAGGGATGTTTCCATCTATATGAACAATTAACGTTTCATTATTAAAACCTTTAGTTTGGCTTTAAATAAACAGATTTTGATTTGTAAACTTTCTCTTGGGGAATGAGGATCAAACACGAAGAGACTTTTCTATCATCATGTCGTTTTCACAAGTGAAAAAAACCCTTTAGAAACCCTGACTTTTTATGGTGACGTAAAGAGCAAGGCAAAACGACTTTTCTTCCTTCAATTTCGCTTACGTAAACAACACGTCGTTGTCCTTATGCCTTAAGTGGCATGTAAATGTCTTCGATAATAACATTGGAAAGAACGACGTCGTTTCTGGTTACAAACAAAACAATATAGAAATGACAAGGGGATATGAATCGAGTCAAGGCCTAGTACGGGTTTCATACATTGTCAAGTATCAAAGGACTATGAAAGTCAAAAAATATGACCAAAATGGTTTCATGACTCATTAAAATTTCACGTTTACCAATTGCGTCGAAGACTAGAATTCTATACGGTGATGCAAAAACATTTAAAAAATGAAAAATGAAATCACAAAAAAAAAACGAAGATATCTATTAGATGGCTTATGGATTGTCATCACAATTTCTCTTATTTAGTTTTTGATTATCAATTTATTAAAGAAAATTCATCTTTCATTAGAATTTATTAAGAAACAACTTTAGCTCTAATTAAATTACACTAGTCGATGATGCTCTATTCATCCCACGCGTATCTGACTCTCACCGTGCCCAAAAGAAAGGATATCTTTACTATAAAAAAGTAACTACAATTATGAAAGTGTTACTCCAAAATATTATTGTAAGAAGTGCTACTACCATTATATTTTTAAAAATGCTTTCACACCTAGTCAAGCTACTATTTTCCAAGTCAACTAGTACCCATTTCCCAGTTCTCACGTCATATATTAACATGCAATGACGTGTTATAAATTAAGCTCTCCTATAATGAAGTAAGATGAGAAAAAGATTAAGAAAAAAAAACCATTTTAGCAACCTTATCAATTTGTGTAAATGGGAAAGAGTTATGTTGTGACTAGTTCCCTCTCGCTTCTCCTTCTCTTCCTTCAAACCCTAAAATATGTTCATGCCGGTTTCATCTGTTACGGCGACTTTTTCAATGTTAACTACGGCGTCAGCCGAAACTATCTCTTCTCTTCTCTTCCTTCTAACGTCGTTGCTAACGGCGGTTTCTACAACGCGTCGTTTGGCCGAGCTTCCAAAAACAACAGAGTCCACGTTGTTGCCTTATGCAGACGAGGCTACGAGGAGCAAGCTTGTAAGACATGTCTCGAACATGTGATTGAAGACACAAAAGCCAAGTGTCCTCGCCAAAAAGAGTCTTTCTCGTGGGTCACTGATGAATTGGACGACGTTTCTTGCTCTCTACGTTACACCAACCACTCAACTCTTGGCAAACTCGAGCTCTTACCAAGTACTATTAACCCTAACCCAAACAGTATAGATTCCAAATTCAACAACATGACCATGTTCAGCCAAGAATGGATTGCAATGGTTAACCGGACGCTCGAGGCTGCTTCTACCGTTGAGACTTCCTCAGTTCTTAAGTACTATAGCGCCACAAGAACAGAGTTCACACAAATTTCAGATGTTTACGCGTTGATGCAATGCGTGCCTGATTTATCGCCAGGCAACTGCAAGAGATGTCTTAGAGAGTGTGTGAATGACTTTCAGAAGCAGTTTTGGGGAAGACAAGGAGGTGGGATTAGCCGGCCTAGCTGTTATTTCCGGTGGGATCTTTATCCTTTCTATAGAGCTTTTGAAAATGTTACGAGAGTTCCTGCTCCTCCTCCACAAGCTTCTTCGACTATTCTCGATTACGGGAGAGACAAGCAAAGTTTTCAAGGAAGCTACATAGCAATTATTGTGGTGCCTACAGTCATCAATCTCTTCATATTTGTGGTTCTAATATTTTCTTGGAAGAGAAGAAAGCCGTCACACACCGAAATCAATGGTAAAGTCTTTTAAAAGAAGCTACATATTAAGTTTCACTCAAAACCAACTGGTAATGAGTGGATTAATTTTCAAAAAAAGCAATAACCGATCAAAATGAACATGTTTTGTGATGACGTGCAGAGGCTCTTGATGGTCAATCTATGTTACGTTTTGATCTTCGAATGATTCTAACTGCAACCAATAACTTCTCTCTAGAAAATAAGCTTGGCCAAGGTGGATTTGGATCTGTCTACAAGGTAAAGAAACTAGTAAGAGTCCTAACAAAAATCTTTAGATGGGTCAGTGACCTTAATTATAGCATGAGAATCCGTTTTCAGGGAATATTACCGAGCGGACAAGAGATAGCGGTAAAGAGATTAACAAAAGGTTCAGGGCAAGGAGGTATGGAGTTCAAGAACGAGGTCTTACTCTTGACAAGACTCCAACATAGGAATCTGGTTAAGCTTCTTGGGTTTTGTAAAGAAAAAGATGAAGAAATTCTTGTCTACGAATTCGTCCCCAATTTAAGCCTCGACCACTTCATATTCGGTGAGCCTTCGCGAGATCCGTGCTTCTTTGTTACAATACTTTTAGCAAACAAGAAAAAAAAAACTGTTTCTTTGAGATTTTCAGATGAAGAAAAACGCCGGCTTCTGACATGGGATGTGAGGTACACAATCATAGAAGGAGTTGCAAGAGGACTTCTTTATCTCCATGAAGATTCTCAGTTGAGGATTATTCACAGAGATTTGAAGGCAAGCAATATCCTTTTAGACGCGGAGATGAACCCTAAGGTTGCAGACTTTGGGATGGCGAGGCTGTTCGATATGGATGAGACTCGAGGACAGACAAGCAGAGTGGTTGGAACATAGTAAGTAAGCTCTGTTTTTTTTTTAAGATTCTTTGATCAGCATCATCATTAATGTGATTTGGTTAATGCAGTGGATATATGGCTCCAGAATACGCGACATACGGACAATTCTCAGCCAAATCTGATGTTTATAGCTTTGGTGTCATGCTTCTAGAGATGATAAGTGGTAAAAGCAACAAAAACTTGGAAAAGGAAGAAGAGGAAGAAGAAGAGCTTCCAGCTTTTGTAAGCTTCTCACTTACATCGATCATCTTTATTCTTATTCTTCATCTTCTTATCGAACTTTTGTAAATTATTTGCAGGTGTGGAAGAGGTGGCTTGAAGGGAGATTTGCAGAGATCATTGATCCTTTGGCTGTTCCGAGTAACAACATCTCAATAAACGAAGTAATGAAGCTCATCCACATAGGTTTGTTGTGTATTCAAGAGAATGTTTCCAAAAGACCTAGCATTAATTCAATCCTCTTTTGGCTTGAAAGACACGCTACTACCACAATGCCTGTGCCCACGCCTGTTGCTTATCTTACGCGACCATCACCATCGCAATCATCATCACTGTGCCGCTAATGAACCATCATGCCTGTACGTTTTATATCTCTTTGTAACTTTGTCTCTCTCTGTACAATCAATGAGAAATGTAAAGAGATGCCGTGTAATGTAAGCAAACTTATGTTTGATTCGCGATAAACTTATTTATATAAACTGAATATTTGATTCTCGCTAAAATAGTATCCCTAGTAGTGGAAGAGTCAAATCATTGAGCTTCAAGAAATTCTAGAATAAGCTCAAATAAAGAAAGACATTCCTATAGAAGAAATTCTTGATATCAAGAACATGTTACTAAAGGCGTATCATGAGGATGTTTTCTGGAGACATAAAAAAGAGGAATGTTTGGCCTCAATAAGGTGATCGACATACTAAATTTTCTCACTATGCCTCAAAAAGATCATAGAGTGAGGAATGTAATCAGCCTTTTGGAAATTGGACCGAAACGGAGGAATGCATAGAGGAAGTTGCAGTCCAATTTCTATGAAAGTTCACACGAGCAAAAACAAAAACTTTTATCTAATGTAAAACTTTTATTTGACTTCAGAAAGAAAGGAATTTGAACAAAGCGGCACATTGTTAAACTTACATTTAAGGCTCGGACATTTAACAAGAATGCTCAAGTAAATACCATTTGACATTTTTTTTTTGTATTTACAATAAAGCTTTCTTTTGCATTTCTTAATATAAGACTAGAGGTTAATCCGGGCTACGCCCGGGGTATGAGTATTAGTATTTTCAATCTATATCTCTTGCATATTTTTTTTCCAATTGTTATTCTCCTTTTAAAAAAAATCTATATAGCATTTTTTATGTGATTTTCCACTATATTGGTAAGGATAGTAATATGTACATGAGAAATTGAGATGATTTTAACAAAATGCATGGTAGCTTGTTAGTATTGTTTTTAAAGCTGATTGGCTGTTTATTTTAACAAAATGCATCTTATACTTGTAGGCTACGTTTATCAACTGGTACTGGTAAGATTTGATGCAATGTGGTGAACAAAAGTTTAAACATTAAAAAGTACTTAATTCTTTTCCATGTTAAAATAATTCAAAATATTGTAGTGAAGTATCAACATCTCTTACTAATATAAGGCAACGTGAAAGAAGATGATAAGGAAGACGAAGATTCCATGTTTTGTGGAAAACTCACAACACCAGTTTGCTCGACAATGTCGGTGAACTTTTCTTAAGCAGTTTTGTTCTATTCCTCCATGGACCATGATTGTAGCAATGAGAATGGTACTTTTTTTTTTAATTGCTTGAACTCTTTTAGCATGGTTTCGAGAGGTCGGTCACTGATGAGTTCTATGTTCTGCCATCCAATTACATCTGTTTTGGCTGACCCATTGGATCCGGTTCGTAGCTGGGAATATCGAGGTGTGACGTTGATAACTTTGGCTGCACCTAATGATACCTAGCTAAATCATCAAATCACCGATTCAGATTTCAAAGAGACAAAGAGATTACATGTTCAAGTGCTTCTACAATGCAGACCACTAAATGAAGAAGAGCATAATCAAATGTGATATCTTGTAATGAACAAAGAAGAGGAAGTTACAGACTTGTAAGCTCAAGATGACTCTTCAACATCTTCTGAGGATAAGCAGAAGCAGCCGATTTTTTTTTTAACTTTGGCTCCATCTACTGATACCTAAATCATCAAATAACAGATTCAGACCAAACTTAATCATCATCATCATCATACACAAACACACCCAAATCCTCTGTACAATGATTAGCAGAATCAAGAACTGAAAAGCCTATTGATTACTTTTGAAATCATAGTTCAAATTCCATATAGTCAACACTCAACACAGAACTATTCAATCTTCCTCTATTGTGATTCAAAAAGTAGATATTGGATAGATTTTGTTTCAACCTGTGATTACCCTGTGATTACTCTATGAGCTTCTCTTTAGGGAATCATTTGGATGAAAGTGCTTCGAGGGAATCTGTTCTTCATGAAAAAATATGTGACTGAAAGAGGAAGAGAACCTCAATCTATTTAATTACTTAGATCGATATATTGATAAAGCAATCAATTAGTTTGATACAGAGAAGTTAATACATGTTGAGGTGGGGAGGGAGAAGAAACGGTTCAGTTTTCTAAGCCTAATTACAAAGTTTGCATTTAGGGACTGAGGTTACTGCTCACGTGTTCAAATCCAGGTTGAGACTTATAGGATGACGTGGAAGTTTTCTTCTAAAATTAAGTGTGCTGAGGTGGCTACCTCTTAGATGATTTCATTGTGCTGATGTGGATGGCTCTAGAGGCCTCAATTAGCATCTTTTATTAGTAAGAGATTTTCTCTATATTTAAAACCAATTTACTATATACTAATTATTTTAATATTACAAATACCAAATTTTTTTAATAAAACCATATATAAAGCTATATTGGACGATCGATGGTGGGTGTTCATGAAATTGATCATTTTCCCACTACATATCAAACCATTTCTGCAAATTTAAGAATGACAAACTGTCCAAAATTACTTTCAAAGACTATCCATTACGAGTTTCTCAGAAATTAACAATTTATACAATTTTCACTTCTTTTCTTTCTTTATACAGTAAGTATAACTCTGTAGACCTAGCAAAGGAAGACTTTTTTGGTCATGCATGCGACCAAAAACAAAGTACTTACATAACCATATTTTTTTAGTATTTTTTTGAAGAAAAACATAACCATATTGAAAGGACAATATTTTCAATACTTCTAGAGAAGAGAAAGAAACCCTTAGTTCATACGAAGTGATTAAGAAATGTTTACCCTTTCTCTACGGCTATTTGAATTTGAATGGCCATCTTTGAAGTCAACCACTGCTCAAATTTTTTCCATGTGTAGTCGACCAAACCCAATCTCTCTCATGTACACCTAATTATATATACAAATATATAACATTCATTCCCTCATTAACAAAAAAAAAAAAACCCTAAACTCTATTTCTTAACAATAATAATGAAGAACTTTGCTGCTATCTTCCTCACTTCTTCCCTTATTCTTCTTCTTCAAACCCTCCACAGCGTTAAAGCCGGTTTTGTCTGCGTAGGCAGCTCCTTCCCCACCAACAGTAGCTACCACGAAAACCGCGACTCTCTCTTCTCTACTCTTTCTGATAAAGTCACCACAAACGGTGGATTCTATAATGCTTCACTCGATGGAGTTCACGTTCTTGGCCTCTGTAGAAGAGACTACGAGCGGCAAGGTTGTATCAACTGCGTCGAAAAATCCATTCGACAGATCAAAAGAAGTTGTTCTAATCGTGTTGAATCGTTCAATTGCGACAGTGACGATGGAGACCGTGTTTCTTGTCTTGTACGTACCACGAATCAATCAACTTATCGGAAACTCGAGCTTGGACCAGCTACAAATGACCCAAGTCCTGTTTTTATCGACACATCCGCCAAGAACATGACCCTTTTCCGTCAAGAATGGGAAGCAATGGTTGACCGGACGGTCGAGGCTGTAACCATTGACAATTCCACAACGGTTCTCAAGTATTACGGTGCTGTCAAAGCAGAGTTCACTGAGTTTCCAAATGTTTATATGATGATGCAATGCACACCGGACTTAACTTCAGGCGCGTGCAAGAGATGTTTGCAAGAGTCTGTTACATATTTTAGAGACCAGAATTGGGGCAGACAAGGAGGCGGGATTTGTCGACCGAGCTGTGTTTTCCGGTGGGAGCTTTATGCCTTTTACGGCGCTTTTGCTAATGTAACAAGAATTCCTGCGCCTCCTCGAGCTTTGATTCCTCGAGAAGAAGCAATCTCTATCTCTCGCTTGAAAGGTGTGATAACAAATGAGTTGATTAACATTGTTACCTATGAAATTATCTGAGATTCGCATACAAATATAAAAATGCTAATCTTGCAGGAGGAATTATCGCGATATTTGTGGTTCCTATCGTGATTAATCTTTTCGTGTTTATCGGTCTGATCAGAGCCTATAGTCGGATAAGAAAATCGAACAATGAATTCAATGGTATGTTGTCATGCTTTTCAATAAATTTTTGTGATGCATCATTTCTCATAGGTTGTTTTTTTTGGTATGTGCAGAGCAGCAATATAATTCTGGTGGTCAATCCACGCTCCGGTTCGATTTTAGCATGATCCTAATCGCAACCGATGATTTCTCCTTTGAAA
The DNA here is from genome assembly GCA_905216605.1 of Arabidopsis arenosa. Lineage (NCBI taxonomy): Eukaryota > Viridiplantae > Streptophyta > Magnoliopsida > Brassicales > Brassicaceae > Arabidopsis > Arabidopsis arenosa. The sequence goes on from LR999456.1 coordinate 17,065,313, forward strand.
ATAAGATTGGCCAAGGTGGATTTGGATCTGTCTACAAGGTAAGAAAAAGTACTATCAAAATCTTTAGATGGGTAAGCGATCTTATAGCATGAGAATCGGTTCGCAGGGGAAATTACCGGGAGGGCAAGAGATAGCGGTAAAGAGATTAACAAGAGGCTCAGGACAAGGAGATATAGAGTTTAGAAACGAGGTCTTACTCTTGACAAGACTCCAACATAGGAATCTAGTTAAGCTTCTTGGATTTTGTAACGAAGGAGATGAAGAGATTCTTGTTTACGAGTTTGTCCCCAATTCAAGCCTCGACCACTTCATATTTGGTGAGCCTTTTCACTTAGATGCTTGTGTGAAAAATTTTGAATGTTCTGGTCGCCGGTTCGAGTGATACATGGGAAGGGACCATATAAAATGTTCTGGTCTCGGGCCAGAACCTCCTAGTCATTCAAAAAAAAAAAAAAATTATTTTGAATGTTTAGTATTTACGCTTCTTTGGAAATCTACAGATGAAGAGAAGCGTTTGCTACTAACGTGGGACATGAGGTCCAGAATTATAGAAGGCGTTGCGCGAGGTCTTGTTTATTTACACGAAGATTCTCAGCTGAGGATTATTCACCGAGACTTGAAGGCAAGCAATATCCTTTTAGACGCAGATATGAACCCTAAAGTTGCAGACTTTGGGATGGCGAGGTTGTTCAACATGGACCAGACTCGAGCAGTGACAAGAAAAGTAGTTGGAACCTTGTAAGTATGCTCTGTTACGAACATAGATGCCCTGTTTCAAGACAATGATGCTCTTTTTTGGCAGATTCTTTTAGACAAAACAAGATACTTTTTTAATAAAAAAACAGAGTATCTCTGTTTTTTTTACCCCATATTTCCAAGATTCTTGGAATCAGCATCACCACTAATTTGATTTTTGGTTTAGTGGCTATATGGCTCCTGAGTACGTTAGGAACAGAACATTTTCAGTCAAGACAGACGTTTACAGTTTCGGAGTCGTGCTTCTCGAGATGATAACAGGTCGAAGTAACAAGAACTATTTCGAAGCCCTCGGGCTCCCTGCATATGTAAGCATAATCCAGTCTTTTTAACTACTTTAGACCCAAATAAATCTCAAAAGATATTGAGTAGAAATTTATGGTGATAATATATAGGCATGGAAGTGTTGGGTTGCGGGCGAGGCAGCGAGTATCATCGATCATGTCCTCAGTAGGAGCCGAAGAAACGAAATCATGAGATTCATCCACATTGGTTTGTTGTGCGTTCAAGAGAATGTTGCAAAAAGACCAACCATGAGTTTAGTTATTCAATGGCTTGGAAGTGAGACTATCACCATTCCTTTACCTACAGCTGCTGGTTTCACCGATGCATCGAATCAAGGCAGAGATGAAGCTGGTACATTATCACTAAATGAGCTCTCAATCACCGAGTTAAGTCCTCGTTGAAACCAAAATCTCTCTTTGTAAACTCTTACATCTAAGTGTTATGCAGAAAGAGAGATAAAGTGTACTTCCAGGTCAAAGAGTGGATAAATTCATCTGATACACAGAAAAAAATCAAAAGGAAACATCAGGAAAAATTAGTATTCCACCATACAAACATTGCATAATACATGTATCTAAAAACCCAAAATCTTATTTGTTAAGTTAAGACTTTCAACTCAAAACCAATTAGTGGATTGGTGCATGTCTTTTATCTACTACTCAAGTCTTTCTCTATGTTTCTAATATCTCCAATAGAACCTATATTTCCACATTATAACAATGGATACGAAATATAACAATGATTCAAAATATTCGTTGTATGTCCACTTGAAAGTGAAGAGTCTTTGTCTTCCATGATACTCCCACGCTTCTTCCTTATATTGTTACTTGTTAGCCCTTGAAGGGTAGTTGGAAGTTGGAACCTAAGTATGTATGCTCTAGTTTTAGCAATTAATTAAAATTTAATATTATTCATTATCAATCAGGGATTTTTTTAAGAACTTTGTACTCTTACTTGGCCACCGTTGCCAATTACGACCAAAGATTTATAAGTTTTCTAATTTGCTACTTGACAAAAAAAGAAAGGCTACTTGAAAATCGCTATTTTTTTTTTTTTTACTCATTAGTCACTATCAATAATTTGTAAATTTGCAATTGCTTTCCAAAGTTAAATTTTGTGGGTAAATGTCTTTTTGATAGTAATAAACATTCTCAATTTACTACAATCAATTATACTATAGTTGTTTTAAACGTACAAATGAAAAATTGTCATATTGGCTGGATAACATATCATACTACTTTCTTTCTTTTTTTTTGTCAACATCATACTACTTTATGTTAGGTATTCAGTTATATCTTAAGCTCTACAAAGAAAACCCAAATACAAATAATAAAAAATTTAATCATGGACATCTCTGAATAACGTATATATTGGACATAAGAAAAACATGTATTGGCAAAACCTACGCGTATGTCCGGGTACTTTCCTAGTACTAATAAAATTTGACCAATACACACTTTGTCAAGTCAAGAAGTACTCGTTTTCTCAAGTCACGACCTAAAAAGCTCTATAATTGATTATCCTTTTAACAATAAACGAAGTAGAACAAGATAAAGAAAATAAAACAGTTTTTTTTTGGTTCATTATTGATAAAAAAAGATATGGGGAAATACTCTGTTTTGATGATCTTAATCGCTTCTTCTCTTCTTCTTGTCCTTCAAAACGTCGAAATTGTAAACGCCGTCGGATGTACCGGAAGCTTCTTCAACGGTAACAGCAGCTACGCTCAGAATCGCCGCGATCTCTTCTCTACTCTTGCTAATAAAGTCGTCACCAATGGTGGCTTCTTCAACGCTTCACTCGGCAAAAGTCCCAACAAAGTTCACGCTGTTGCTCTCTGCGGAAGAGGATACGAGCAACAAGCTTGTATCAGTTGTGTCGAAAGTGCGATTCGGGGTATACTAACGACAACAAGTTGTCTAAACCGCGTGGATTCATTCACGTGGGACAAAGACGAGGAAGACAACGTTTCTTGTCTTGTAAGTACCTCAAACCACTCTACTTTTGGGAACCTCGAGCTTAGACCTTCTGTTAGATACCAAAGTCCAAATAGTATCGAGCCATCGAAAAACATGACCCTTTTTGAACAAGAATGGAATGCAATGGCTAATCGGACTCTCGAGTCTGCAAAAGAAGCTGAAACTTCCTCAGTACTTAAGTACTATAGTGCCGAAAAAGCCGAGTTCACAGAGTTTCAAAATGTTTACATGCTGATGCAATGCACACCAGACATAACTTCCCAAGATTGCAAGACATGTCTTGGAGAATGTGTGACGCTTTTTAAAGAACAGGTTTGGGGAAAACAAGGAGGCGAGGTTTATCGTCCGAGCTGTTTTTTCAGGTGGGATCTATATGCTTTCCATGGTGCTTTTGATAATGTAACAAGAATTTCTGCACCTCCTCGACCTCAAGCTCAGAGAAAGGAGAGCTCTATAACAGAAAAGAAAGGTAAAACAACTGATGTGGACATTGATTTGAGTCTTATTTAAATTTGTAAGTATGATAAAGAGGTTCTTAGGCTAAAAGGTGTTTTGATGATTTGCAGGAAGAAGCATTGGATATCGTGGAATTATCGCAATAATTGTGGTTCTTACTTTCATTAATCTTTTGGTGTTTATTGGCTATATCAAAGTCTATGGACGGAAGAAAGAATCATACAACAAAATCAATGGTAAGTCATAAGTGTACCATATTTCTTCCTTCAATAAAATCAGTTGAGTAAATTTTATGATGTAGTGACAAAGGCTTTTTCTTTTTTTGTATTTTTAGTTGGTAGTGCAGAGTACTCTGATTCTGATGGTCAATTTATGTTAAGGTTTGATATTGGTATGATCTTAATGGCAACCAATGACTTCTCGTCCGAAAATACGCTTGGCCAAGGTGGATTTGGTACGGTCTATAAGGTAATAACATTTTTTCCTAATAATAAGTTATTGGTTCATCTCGATCTTGGATCAATAACAAATCTTGAGAACCGGTTTCAGGGGATATTACTAAACGGGCAAGAGATAGCGGTGAAGAGATTAGCAAAAGGTTCAGGACAAGGAGATATAGAGTTCAAGAATGAGGTTTCATTATTGACAAGACTCCAACATAGGAATCTAGTTAAGCTTCTTGGGTTCTGTAATGAAGGAGATGAAGAGATTCTTGTCTACGAGTTTGTCCCCAACTCAAGTCTTGATCACTTTATCTTCGGTGAGCTTTCGAAAAACAGCTGCCATTTTGGATATTTTGGAAACTTTTAGCATAGCATGAATATGTTTCTTTGAACTCTGTAGATGAAGAGAAGCGTTCACTTCTTACATGGGAGATGAGATGCAGAATTATAGAAGGCATTGCTCGAGGTCTTCTTTATCTTCATGAAGATTCTCAGCTAAAGATTATTCACCGAGACTTGAAGGCGAGTAACATCCTTTTAGATGCAGAGATGAATCCTAAAGTTGCAGATTTCGGGACAGCGAGGTTGTTTGACTCCGATGAGACCCGAGCTGAAACAAAAAGAATAGCTGGAACACGGTAAAAAAATATCAATCAAATTTGTAGACACATTTAAATGCTCTGTTTTTTAAAACAGAGTCCATGAATTAATGTTAATGGTTTGCATTGCATATATGCAGTGGATATATGGCTCCCGAATATCTGAATCACGGGCAAATCTCAGCTAAATCTGATGTTTATAGCTTCGGTGTTATGCTTCTCGAGATGATAAGTGGTGAAAGAAACAATAGCTTCGAAGGAGAAGGACTTGCAGCTTTTGTAAGCTTCTTCACATATTAGTCTTTGCTCAATTTTTGTTTTTCTAATCTTCAAAACTCTATTCAGAAAGTGAGAACATGTATATTTTTTTGGTGTAGGCATGGAAAAGATGGGTTGAAGGAAAGCCTGAGATTGTAATTGATCCTTTCTTGATAGAGAATCCAAGAAACGAGATCATCAAGTTGATCCAAATTGGTTTGTTGTGTGTTCAAGAGAATGCAGCAAAGAGACCAACCATGAGCTCTGTAATAATTTGGCTTGGCAGTGAGACTATCATCATTCCTTTACCTAAAGCTCCTGCTTTCACTGGAAGTCAATCCCAATCTGAAAATGGTATAATGTCAATGAGCGACGATGTCTTCACAGAGTTGAGTTGTCGTTGAGTTCATTTAGCTAATTCAAATGTTGTTAAGGTATAACTGTTGTATATGTCATCTAATAGAAATACGTTTAGATATTTTGAGTGAATGTAAGGAGATTAAAAAATTGTATGAATTATTTCTACATTTTTGTTTTAAAACTTTTTTGACCAATACTAATTAATATTATAGAGGAAATAAAATAAAATAAACTTAAAATGTTGCACAGATAAATATGATTTAAAAATAAATAGCTGAAAATATCTTTATAACCCCCAATAGAGTGAGGATAAGAAATCTTTTCTGCCCAATTAGATGAAGTACCAATTCCTGATTTTGGTTAACTTGATTCTTATATAACTTACTCTGAACATAAATATAAAGAAGTTTTTTTTTTTCTTTTTGTTAAAAAATAAATATAAGGAATTTTTCTGAGTATTTTCACATTAATTCCTAAACAGGAATATATCACGTACTTTATATAGTTCTCCTCCCTAATATATTTCTTCTAAATATATACCTAAACAACCAAAAAGTTTCAAAGGTGATTTCAATTTTATTTCACCAATAGCCTGAAGATAAGAAATCTATTCTGACCAATCAGATAAAGTATCAATTCCTAATTTCAGCTACTCTACTTAATTTTTATTTTACTCTGAACAGAAGAAATATAAGGAAGATTTTTTTCCTTTTTGTTAAAAAATACAATATAAAGAAATTTTCTGAGTATTTTCACATTAATTTCCAAAAAAATGAATATATCTATGTACCTAATATAGTTCTTCCTAACATATTTCTTCTAAATATACACCTTAACAAAATCTAGTGCAAAATATTTTCATAGTTGTTTTCAATTTTATATAATACCAAACAAAATATGTTCTACACTTCTACTACATCATTTTTTTTTTGTTCAAATGTTTTACTACATCTAAATATCTCTTTAGGTGACTTATTTGTGCTTCCAAACAAGCTTGTTTGTTTTACGTTTGTACCATTTTACGACCGGTACATATTATTTAATAGTATTTCCCATACCCGCATATCCACTTTGCTTACACCATTCAAAAGCTATATCAGTTTTTGAGACTTTCTAATCAGCAATATATAAATTCTTAGCAAAACAAATATTACCAATATATTGAGAACTTCCAAAAACTATTTAAATGGATTTCTAAATATATTTTTACTAGTGAAATAGAAATATTTTATATAAATAATCTTTCACCCAGATGGATGAAAAAATCACATAAAAACATATTATAAACAAATTACCATAAGATATTGTTCGGTTTTATTTTTCTTATCCCATTATGTATATGGGATAAGCATTACATAATATAGAGATCAAGCATAAAAAAAAGAGATAGAAACCAAAGTCTTCTTAGTACTTGTGACCAAGAGTGAGTTCAAGGGATAATTCTTCTTTACCAATTGCACTACCACCAGCAACAACGACATCATTGTCTCTGTTTTCATTAAGTCTCTCCTGCAGAAAATATACATTTATCTAATTTCATATGCATCAAATCTACATGTTGATGATCATACATGATAATAATGTAAGAAATACAAAAGAAAAAAAAAGAACGAAGAAAAATTACTCTTGAAAATTGATAGAGAAACTTGTTACTTGATTCCAAAACTGGGGTTATCTTCTCAATAATATCCAATTGTGGCCTACAAAAAATTGAAAAAGAAAATTGCTTTACTGATAATAATAAAAAAAAAACGATTATACGTAATCTTATGATAATACATGAACAAAATAACCTTTGTTGATTTTGGATAAATTGGGTAGCATCTCGAGCACGTTCGTAGATCTGAAGGTATTGTCGAGATTGCCTCCTGTTCATTTCCTGCATCAGTCTCCTCTCTGCCAAAAGATTGCACGGTGCATAATTATGTTAAAAAAAAGATATGAACTCACTATGCATTACGTTGAACATCAAAATATTTCCCTATGCAAAATTTCACTACAAACATAATTATTCAACTTTAAATTAAAGTGTAAGATAGTTACTTATACCTTTTATAGATTCTTCTTTCTTCTTTTTCCTATACATCTATAGAAAGTAAACAGATATATTTAATTCATTACATACCATCTTAGATAATATAATTTATGACACTATACATTGATGCATATACATGTGTTATATATAGACGTATCTTATATAGCTAGCTGATAATGTGTATATAAATTATAAAGACCTGGAGATGGCTTTTCACATGTGATATTGTGAGGTTTCTCAGATCCATACACTTCAAAATAGGCTTAGGAGTTGCCTCTGCAAATTTAAGGAGAATTTTGATATCGATTATAGTGAATAAAAAAAATATATAAAGAAAATTATTATCATGCGTAAAATATAATAATCAAAAAAATTGAGACAGTGGAGGTATCTTAAAGGAAAAAACAGGAGATTGTTGATTTTAATGGCGAAAATTTTGATTTCTCTGAATTTTTTCAAAGGAATCGTCTTTGTGTTAATTTTGCGATATGGAAAGAAAACCGCTTACTCCTTTCGCCACCAAGTAATTCAACAACTTGAGTAAAAAGGAGGTCAAGATCGTCGGTCCAACGCATAGGCGGCACTTTTGACCTAATGTACGATCTAACGATCGTTTTTTTCATTGTTTTTCTTTCTCTCGTGAAACTCTAAGTTTGATAATACTTTAAACTGCGTGCCGATTATTTATACAAAAACTATATGGAAACATATTAATATATATTTCCCAAAAATAACTAAGAAGAAAATATTTAGTGCTAGTAAATTTGTTTTTGTCACGTGTAATTTTTGATTTTACTATTTCTCTAAAAATAAATATAAAATTGCATTTTAAGAAATAATTATCTTTTGGCAACCCAAATTTTTCTTTTCTCTAATAATAATATGTATAATAAATATTAAAATTAAAACTTAATACTACCAGATTTACTTTCTTTTTATTCTAAAATTAAATCTATATATGCTGAATATTTATATAAAAATAAAAGTTAAATCCAAAAATAATTTATGGCAAAAAGCCTTGTTTATTATCATCATTATGAACCAAAGGATATAAATAACTAAAAAAAACTATCCAAAAGAAAATATGAATTATATATATATATATATATATATATTGAATTGAAATTAGAAAATTTAAACGAAGATATCAATACAAATGAGTTGTAGAAAATGAATATGCGAGACGAAACCATTTTCTATATAAGAAAATGGAGCTACGTCGTAGAATCGTTGTTTGTGTGAACTGTTCGTCATAATTGCATAGGAAAAAACCAATCTAAACTACAACCCAGTTAGTTTATGAGTTGATCTAACTCATTTGTTAAAGGGTCTATTCAACCCATAAACCTATAAAATAAATAATAATTTATTAATAATTAAAATAAAAAAATAATTATTTATCATTTTTATCATTATTATGGGTGTCAAAATGGATAAACTAACTCATAATCCAATGAGTTTACATTTAAATGACTAGATTTCAATCCGCGGTATACCGCGGGATGATTTATTTTTAAAGTTAGTTTATAGAAAATTTTGCAAATTGTATAATAATTTATAGTTTACAATTGTTATTAAGTAACGGTATAACACGAATCCACTGGACAAGTAAATAAATCAATTTAAATTGAAGTAAATTCAGATAGAGAAAACGTTAGGGTCAGAAAATTTCTCAAGAAATATCAGAAATGCAAATCAATTATTGCTAGGATTTTATTAAAGACCGTCGTAGAACTCAAATCACAGAATTAAAACCGACCAACACTCGTTTTGAAGGTCTACTAAGCCTAAAATTTAGAATTCCAACTCTCGTTATGAATTCCTAAAATACCTAAACCTAATCTCTTTGAGAATAGGGATTTTTGCTCACCTGAGATAGTTCAGGGAAAATCACCCTCTCTAGCTAATTAATCCTAATATCATATTCTAGTTAGTTACTCTAAAATAGGTTTTAAGAATAATCTTAGATGAAGAACTCTATAAATATATCCTAATAGTTTATTAGATCTAACAATTCATCTAAATCCCTATGAGAATCTTTAACCCTAACAAACAGACTACTCATACATGATCATAGAAATAGAAAACATGTTTTGAATAGAAAGTATAAAAGAAATCAAAGAAATCAAGAACAGATAAGAGATTAGAAAGATCTTCTCTCTACAGGGATTGGATTTCTGAAAAACAAGTTATCTCCAATTATCTTCCAAGGGGTTCAAGCTCTCAAAATCCAAAAGAATTACCAAGTAAAAGATGATAAAAAAGATAGGTCTCAACAATGACCCAAAAATCTATTTTTAAGTTCTTAAAATTGTTCAGGGACTAAATTGCAAATAGAGAAGTCTTCTGGGCGTTTCTGTAAGTTTTCAAAACTTGTTAAATCTTCGAGACTATACTGGGCCGCGACCGGTATCGACCGACACCAAGGGGGTGTCGATCGACACTCACACCTTGATCTGACTCCAGATTTGATTATTCAGCTTAACTCTTCGTTTATCTCCAAATGCATCATAATCGTGTAAATATCTGAAAAGACTCAAAAAGACTGTAAAAATAATAAAAAAGACTCTAAATACCATACATATAGCATGGTTAAAAACCGTAAAAATTATGATATATCAACCATTACATTTTAGATATTTGCCATATATTAAATTCGTTTTTTTTTTAACCAAAGAAAGATGCTTAGGTTTGAGAAAAGTACATTTGGAAAAAAAAATGTACGAGAGTCAAGATTGCAGATTACAAGATGTTGTCGTTAAATAACATTTTAACACATGAGTTGGATGCAATATATAACTCGATGCAATCATAACCCAAATCATGTTAGTTTTATAGATACGTATCTATACTAGTATTTTTGCAGTTGGTGACTAGTGGGTAAAAATGCTCCCGGATTATTTGGATGCCCGACCCGTTTCCAAATTTTGGTCATAAAAAGTTTGTTGGGTCGGGTTTTATATAACCCAACTCATACATCGGATATTCCATATTTAATAATTTAGATATTTAGAAGATTTGATTAAGATTTAGAATTATGATTCTCCTATCATCTTTGTTTGAATTGTTTTTAACTGTTTTGAATCATCGTATAATACATAAAGTAAAAAAAAAAATCAATTTTTTTTCTGCATATATTGTGATTCGAAATTTTAAAAACGGACATATATTATTCAATTGACAAAAATATGTGTTCAACGTTCTACATCGATTAAAATATTTAGACAATGATTGAGAATCATATCATAAATAAGATCAACATTAATAAAATAAATGAGTTTTTGGCCAGACGGGTTTGGCGAACGGGTTTTTGAATCAACAGTAATAAAAAGATTAAAATATCAGTAATCCGCCGCTTCAATACGGATTAAATCCTTATTTTTTTTTAATACCACCAATATTAGACATATCAAATCATTCTCATTTAGAAAAGATTGTATAAAATCAAAAATTGTCCCGTGGTATAATGTTACTTAATAACAATTGTAAACTATAAAATATAAATGTCTTTGAAAATGATACAATTTACAAACTTTTATCTATAATAAATAATCGTTAAATTTTTTAAAATTACTACTTTTAGAAAACAAATTACGAGACGGGTTAAAAAAAATTACAGGACGGGTTCTATGGTGGAAGAGTTTGAATCAACATTTATAAAATTTTAAAATATCATTAACATGTCGCTTTAATACATATTCAATCCTTAGTTTATTAAAATATAAATGTCTTAGAGAATGATAAAATTTATAAACTTTATATATAATTAAAAATCATTAAATTTTAAAATCACTACTTTTAGAAAACAAATCACGGGACGGGTTAAGAAATTATGAGACGGTTTATATTTCGGAACGGATTTATATGGCGAACGGGTTTGAATAAATATTTATTTGTAAAATTTTAAAATATCATTAACATGCCGCTTTAATACGAGTTAAATTCTCAGTTTATTATTGTTCCGTGAACTCGTGATATACCGTTACTTGATAATAATTATAAACTATAAAACATAAATATTTTATAAGGAGATACAATTTATAAAATTTTATATATACTAACTTAAAAAAATAAATCATCCCGCGGTGTACCGCGGATTAAATCTAGTATATAATATTCTTTCACCAAAAAAATGAAATAAAAAAATTATCATTTCCCATCAAAACCACCAAACTATGGAACTGCATTTTTCTGGTATAACCAGGAAGTTATAGAATTACGTTCTTCCACCAAAAAAAAAAAGAAAAAAAAAATTACGTTTTTTACCAAAACCGTGAAATCACAATTTTATAAATTTCTCGCCAAAATTGCAATCTTAGAATTATAATTTTTTTACCAAATCCAAGAAATAGTAATTTTGATGGAAAATATTGCAGAATACGGTTTTCTCACCAAAACGGCAAAATTGGCGAGTTTACTTTTTTACTAAATCTGTGAAATTGTGACTTTGAAAGGAAAATTGTGCAATTCCAATAATTTGTCCTATGCTTTTTTCTACCTTAACAACGGTCTAATGCTTTTTCCTTCCCAAATTTCTTAAAAATTCAAAAAACATACTCTAACTCTTTAAATTGTGCGTAAATCATAATTGTCTATAACAAATGTTAGTCAATTGTAACAAATGATAATTTTATTCAGCTGACACGTATATAACAATCATACCCGACCCAAGTCGTTAGGAATTGTTTTTTTTAGTATGAATCAGAACCCAAAATATTAAAAATTAGAACATATATTTGATGAAAAAGCCACAAAAAACATAAGTTTTAGTGAGAAGCCCATTTTTTTTTTTTGCCCAAAGGTTCTTATTATTGGTGGTCCATGGCTGGTGACGTTGCATACAAGCAAAACGACGATGTTTTAATTTTTGAAGTTTATTTTAACAGAAAAATTATAAAACCTAGATTCAAACCCATGACCTTTTAGACATACTGCATTCACAATACCAACTAAGCCACATTATTTCTAATAATAAAAAATTAAACAAACAATTATATATGTTAAACTGTTGTTCTTGATAAGGTGTCTCTTACTCTCTTGCAGCTATGATTTGAGAGTCGTTTTGTTAATACTCAAGGCTGTAATGAGCGTGAAGGTAGTAGTAGTCTTCATTTCTCAGATTTATCTTCTTGTACAAGTAGAAGTTTGGTGGTGAGATCTTTCCCGCTGTGGGAGATTTGTCTGGAATTAAGGTTTTGTCTCTTACTTTTAATGATCTGAAACTGAAAGGTAAAATTTCAATTGAGATATGACGATTGGAAAATTTAGAGATTTTGAACATTAAAGGTAACAACCTTTACAGCGGAATTAGGCTTCTTGATCCGTTGAAGAAATATGACCTTGTTGAATTTTCTAGTTTCTCAAGGAATGTTGTTTTAAGGAAGCTCATGAGTTTTGAGGATGAAGGTGAAATTGGTCCGATTGAGATTGCTTAAATTATGTTGGAGGCTTGTATGAAATGCCACATTGTCACACACGTGTCAGCTGAGTTATCTACTTTACAGTTGACTAATCTCCGTTATCGACAATTTTGATTTACGTACAAATTGGAAAGTTGGATTATGTTTCTAATACTTTTAAGACGTTGAAGGAGAAAAAAACATTGGACCATTGTTTAAGTAGAAAAAATCCTTGATGAATTATTAAAGTTGAAATACGTCATTTTTCCGTACATAAAATTGTATTGACGATACTGAGTGTCCATTAAATTGATCTTTTTATCCCATTATATCAATATTTTTTATGAGAATTTTTAGAATGACAAAACTGTCAATTTTTCTTTTCTTACAAAATGCTAAATTTTTGAAGAATATTATTAAGAGTTTCTCACAATTTGACATATTTATATTAATAAAATCCCAAAAACTGATATATTATATAATTTTTCTTTAAAAAAAAAAAGTGATAGTCTTGAAGAAGATTCTTTTGGTCTTGCCGTGACCAAAAAAAAATGCTTATATTAAATGAAAAAGATAACCAAACCCCACGTATCGAAAGAAAACATGTGGTGGTGGTTACCTTGAAACAAATGAAAAAGATAAACAAAATGATAATAATCCTTCCGTTTTCTATAAACTGTATATGATGTTTTAAAGAAAATATGTACTCCCTCCGTTTCGTTTTACTTGTCGTTTTAGAGTTAAAATTTTGTTTCATAATAGTTGTCGTTTTAGGTTTTCAATGCAAATGTTTTGTGAAAATTCCAGTTTTATCCCTACTGTTTTAATGTTTCGGCCAATGAATTTTTTTATAGAACATATTAATAAAGGGTAAAACAGAAAATTTAATGTTTTTCTTAATCTGTGTGAGAAAACTTTAAACGACAACTAAAACGAAACGGAGGGAGTATTTGATATTAGAAGATATTTTCAATTTTAATGTAAAACTAATAAGTTTTTTTTTATTGATTTTGAGACTTTATATTTTACTGTTTTAGTTTAAAATTAAATAATTTCTTAATTTGTGTATGAAAGTATAAAACAAAAACAACACAACTGTATTGAAAGCATGTGGTGGGGTTACCTGGAGAAAAAATGCATGTGGTGGTGGGGTTACCAATACCTGGAGACAAAAAGAATGACTAACACAACCGTATTGAAAGGGTACAATCTACACACCCGTAACGCTAACCATTTTCATTATTCCTAGAGAATAAAACCTTAGTTCATAGTTCATACGAAGTGATTAAATCGCTAAATGTTTATCCTTTCTATACGGCTATTTAATTTTAATGCCCATACATGCGACATATGTGAGAAGGTGGGAAGATGACCAAACCCTTGTGAGGTTCTAAAATCTACTTTGGTCTTCTTCAATCAGGTTTCCTTTATGACATAGTTTGTGCATGCACTCTGCCACTATTTCCAGACATTTGATGTTTCTTCGAATAACAAATTTAATTTTTTTTTAATAACATACTTTACCTGGATTTAAATGTGGGTGGTGAATGGTGATACATCGACGACTTTTTGCTGCATGTCTTAGTCAAAGTTTTCTAAAATATACCCCCTCAGTTCCTAAGTAATGTATTTTTTAGAGTTTTCACACATATTAAAAATTAATTATAAGTGTATTATTTTTTGTGATTTATAATTTTATATAATTCTAAACCAATAGTATTCATTTTTTTTTTTTGAAATTTAACATTCACCAATAATAACTAATAAATTTTGCATAGAAAACCTAAAAGACCTATCTTAGATTATAAGAAACATAGGGAGTATAAAAATAGAAGACAAAATTATTTAACTAATTGATAATAAAAATTGTGTATTTTTATTTGTAATTTAACGCCCACTAGATTTTTGAGACTTATTTGCGTTTAATGTATTGAATTCTAATTAATATTTGAAACTAGATTTATTTGTAGTAATTTACGACTCCAGTAGTCAATAGTTTAAATGCTTCTAATCAGATATGGAAGTTGACTATAATAGAAGTTGACTATTGCAGATTATTGATATAAAGTTTATGAGAGGTTCCAGGACATTGCAGATAAAACAGTTTGCCGTGCTCTTGAGAGTGATGCAAAAAGAGAAGTTGTATACATAAAATCAACTATTTATGATTATATATGATGTATCTAAAAAATTAAACAACAAAAATTATTGGAGTTGCTATGAATTAGATCACTTTGTAGGACATCATCAGGGCTCTCAATCGCTCAAAGGAGTGTCCTGCAATTATAGGACACATTTCAGTCTTGTTGAGCTACACGGAAAATAGATCTCATTGGCTATCCTCGTTTTATTTATTTATCCTCTTTAGAATGATGCTTTGTGTTATTGCTTCCTACAAGGAATGATGTTAGTGAAGTTGGTTTCTTTGCATCTTTGAAAATTCAACCAATACGCGTTTTCTCAAGGTTTTGTGGGGGCCAAAAGTTCTTAATGGGTTAACGTCTCACAGCTAATACTAGACATTTCATTTATTTGTGTTTTACCATCACTATCTTTTTCACATTTTATAATGTTATTGTCAAATCTTTTGTTATGACTAAGAAGTTTATGGTCAATGAGTCTGTACATCTTCCTGGAAATTTTCTTTTGTAAAACAGGATAGTATATGTTACTTTCGTTTTTATCCTTTTTATATCTTAAAATAAGATTTAACACATTCTGCTTGGGTTTATAAAATTCCAATTTTTTGTAAAGTATAAGTTTTGTTATGAAGTATGTATTTTATAAAATTCTAAATATTTCGTTTTTAAAAGTAGCAAAGAAAGCAAAATTGAAAAAATGTTTTTTAAAAAGGCGAAAACCAAAAATGGTATGGCAAAAAGAGCATTTTGTGTAATAATCCCTATTTTGTTGTCTGTTTGGAATCTTTGAAATGTCAAGGCTGGCAGGCTATACAAAAATATAACAAAGCTCAAAAATCGATTATTATACTTAGCAATAACGAAGTAGTAGTAGTACATCAAAGAAACAAAGAAGATGTTATCAAAAACAAAAATGGGGAAAATCCTCTGTTTTTCTCTTCTACTTGTCCTTCAAACACTCGATGTTGTTAACGCCGTCAAGTGTTTCGGAAGCTCCTTCAAAGTTAACAGCAGCTACGCTCAGAATCGCCAGAAACTGTTCCCTACTCTTGCTGATAAAGTCGTCACTAACGGCGGATTCTACAACGCTTCACTCGGCCAATCTCCCGACAGAGTATATGCTCTTGTCATCTGCGCAAGAGGCTACGACAAAGACGCTTGTTACAATTGTGTCCAATCATTGACTCAGAACACACAAACAGACTGTCGAAGCCGCATGGATTCGTTCATATGGGGAGGCAATGACGATGTAACTTGTCTTGTACGTTCCTCAAACCAGTCCACTTTTGGGAACCTCCAGCTTAAACCTCCTGTTGTATGGCCAAGTCCAGATACTATCGAGTCATCTAAAAACTTGACCCTTTTCGAACAACAGTGGGAAGAAATGGTTAATCGGACCCTCAAGGCTGCTACGAAAGCTGAAACTTCCTCGGCACTTAAGTACTACAGCGCCGAAAAAGCCGGGTTCACGGAGTTTCCAGATGTTTACATGCTGATGCAATGCACACCCGACATAACTTCCCGAGATTGCAAGCAATGTTTGGGAGATTCGGTGATGTATTTTAGAAAAGATTATATGGGAAGAAAAGGAGGCATGGCTAGTCTTCCAAGCTGTTATTTCAGATGGGATCTATATTCTTTCCATAATGCTTTTGATAATGTAACCAGAGTTCCTGCGCCTCCTCCTCGACCTCGGTCTCAGGAAAAGCAGAGCTGCATAACAGAGAAAAAAGGTAAAACAAATGAGTTAAAGCATTGCCACTTTTTTTTTTTTTTTACCAGGGGTGATTCGGGCTTTTACCGCCCGACTAATCCCTCCAGGGTGAGACACAATTTGCTAGTATGATGATTAAGAGGTTAATTCTCAGAAAAAAGGGTTTATAATTTGCAGGAAAAAGCATTGGGTATGGCGGAATTATCGCAATAATTGTGGTTCTTACTTTCATTAATCTTTTGGTGTTTATTGGCTTCATCAAAGTCTATGCACGGAGGGGGAAATTAAATAATGGTAAGTGTAACTTGCTTCAATTTAACCTTATGATGTAGAGAGTAAGGCTTATGTTTTTTTTTTTTTTTATAGTTGGAAGTGCAGAGTACTCTGATTCTGATGGTCAATTTATGTTACGGTTTGATCTTGGTATGATCTTAATGGCAACCGACGACTTCTCTTCTGAAAATACACTTGGCCAAGGTGGATTTGGTACGGTCTATAAGGTAATATATAATAACCTTTTTCCCTAATAATGAGTTCTTGATCAACCTTGGTCTTTTATGGGTAATTAAATCTTGAAAATGGGTTTCAGGGGACATTTTCAAACGGGCAAGAGGTAGCGGTCAAGAGACTAACAAAAGGATCAGGACAAGGAGATATGGAGTTTAAGAATGAGGTTTCACTCTTGACAAGACTCCAACATAGGAATCTAGTTAAGCTTCTTGGGTTCTGTAATGAAGGAGATGAAGAGATTCTTGTCTACGAGTTTGTCCCCAACTCAAGTCTTGATCACTTTATCTTCGGTGAGCTTTCGAAACACAGCTGCCATTTTGGATATTTTGGAAAGTTTTAGCATAGCATGAATATGTTTATTTGAACTCTGCAGATGAAGAGAAGCGTTCTCTTCTTACATGGGAGGTGAGGTTCAGAATTATAGAAGGCATTGCTAGAGGTCTTCTCTATCTCCATGAAGATTCTCAGCTAAAGATTATTCACCGAGACTTGAAGGCGAGTAACATCCTTTTAGATGCAGAGATGAATCCTAAAGTTGCAGATTTCGGGACAGCGAGGTTGTTCGACTCCGATGAGACCCGAGCTGAAACAAAAAGAATAGCTGGAACCCGGTAAAAAAAAAATCAATCAAATTTGAAGACACATTTAAATGCTCTGTTTTTTAAAACAGAGTCCATGAATTAATGTTAATGGTTTGCATTGCATATATGCAGTGGATATATGGCTCCCGAGTACTGGAATCATGGGCAAATCTCAGCTAAATCTGATGTTTATAGCTTCGGTGTTATGCTTCTCGAGATGATAAGTGGTGAAAGAAACAATAGCTTCGAAGGAGAAGGACTTGCAGCTTTTGTAAGCATTTTCACATATTAGTCTTTTATTCCATTTCTTTAACTTGAAACCTCTGTCTACATGAAAGTAAAAACATATATATTTATTTGGTGCAGACATGGAAAAGATGGGTTGAAGGAAAGCCTGAGATTATAATTGATCCTTTATTGATAGAAAATCCAAGAAACGAGATTGTCAAGTTGATCCAGATTGGATTGTTGTGTGTTCAAGAGAATGCAACAAAGAGACCAACCATGAGCTCTGTATTAATTTGGCTTGGCAGTGAGACTATCATCATTCCTTTACCTAAAGCTCCTGCTTTCACTTGGAGTCGATCCCAATCTGAAAGTGGTGCAATGTCAATGAGCGACGATGTCTTCACAGAGTTGAGTTGTCGTTGAAAGATAAATCAGTTAATCAAAATGTTGTTTCTTTTTTTGAAACTGAAGGCAAACTATACATTGTATCTTGTTTGTCTTGTTCATTATCATGATCAAGGAACCTTTCATTGTATTTTGTGGTCTTGAGATATTTTCCCTTTTGGCAAATAGACAATTAATGTTTGAAGTCTTTACATTCCAACGGCATATCTTAGCCAAATCTTAGCAAACATCTTAGCATTAAAAGCAATTATAATTAATCAAACCAACTAAGATATATATCTTAACTAAGATGTTTTTCTTAAGGTAAGAAGCCCACACGTGTCGCTATGTGAAAGAAAAAACAAAACCAAAAAAAAAATTATTCACCCTTGTTTTTTTTTCCTGACATTTCTCGATCTCTCTCGACACCTTTGGCGACAAAAATGAGGAGATTCGAAATCTCTTCGATCCGGTGGAGATATCGGTAAATCTTCAGATCTCTGATTTTGGTTTTCCGATCGGGATGTTTCAGATCTTTCTAAAGTCTGCGTTTTTTCGATTTTGGGGATTAGGGTTTGGTTGATCTTGTGATCTCGAGAGGAAGAAGTCTCCGAACAGCCTTGTCGTCGATGAGGCTTCAACGATGATAACTCCGTCGTATCTCTTCACCCTGCAACCATGGAGAAGGTTCAGCTCTTCCGTGGTGATACCATTCTCATCAAGGTTTGGTTTGCTTTTCTTTGTTTGGATTCTCTTTTGATTGAGATATTGAATGGTTGGTTAAATTCTGGTTTTTTCCCTTTGCTCGATTGATGGATTCTTATGTGGTACACTTAAACTAGGGTTTGTAGACTTTTGAAACCAGTGATCTTGGGTATTATACAAACCCAGTGATCAGTGATCAGTGATCATTAAGTTTTGAATTTTTGGCTTGTATGTTGGTTTATTGAAAGCTTTCTTTGATTATGTTGATTCTTAGATGTCGAGAGAAGCAGGGAAAGAAGTTGTGAACAGAAAGCTCAATGCCATAAACAAACTCTTGATGGAAGAGAGTGATCGTTTGCAGAGTTGATATAAAACTCAAATTCTATGAAACATTTTGTTTGAAAGTTGTTATCTCTCTTTTGTTGTCTTATAGCAATTCCAACTCATGTCTGATTTAGCATATCCTCTGATTTCTATGTGTGATCAATGCTTGAATAAGTAAGACTTCTTTCATTATAGAATAGGTGAAGATATTGAATCATTGAATATGTAAATATTGTTTGTTTTAGATTAGGTGCAGTCAAGGTTCTCTCTGTGACATCTTCTCCTCTGTTTCAATGATGATACTAGCAATTCTATTCTCCTTTGTAATGTGTTTTACTCATTGTTACTTGTATTGTAAGACAATGTTTTGCAATAATTTGAATTTTTTTTTTTCTTAAGAACCCCTTGATTCTTAACCATTGGAGTAGTAATTTGTTAAGATCTTCTCTAACTTTTCTTAGCTCCAAAACAGTGAAATTTTAATTTAAAATAAGGCTAAGATTCAAGGTTAAGAACCAATTGGTTCTTAACCATTGGAGATGCTCAAGCTTCTTCACATATCAGTTTTGCTCCATTTTCTAATATTTTAAAACCTCTGCCGAGAAAGTAGAACATGCGTTTTCTCTGAAGAGATAGCTTGAAGGAAAACTTGAGATTGTAATTGATACTTTGATCCAGATTGGTTTGTTGTGTGTTCAAGAGAATCCAACAAAGAGACCAACCATGAGCTCTATAATAGCTTGGCTTGGTAGTGAGACAATCACTATTCCTTTACATAAGGCTCTTGTCAGAGGACCGGCCCAAACTATTTCGAACTTTATCCAACATAGAATATACCACTATACCACAAGCTACTTGTACAAAATAATACCTTTAACTTTAAATATACATCTGGGAAAAATGGGTAAAAAAACCCTCACATTTCTTAAAAACATGTAAAAAAACCTCAACTTTTTTTGTGAGTTTTTAAACCATCACTTTTTCATAAGTGGTAAAATAAACCCTAATATTAATATATTCAATTTAAATTCAAACATATATAAATATAAACAATTTGATTTAGGATTTTTCTTCTTATTCAAGTTTTCAATTTTTTTCTAAATTGAATTTTTTTAAGTCATGATGTAAAAAATTTAATTAATGAAGTTGTACTCAGTTGTGTTACAAAAATTCATCAACGTAAAACCAAACAGATTTTGTTAAATGATATATAATTTTTTAAACCGAACCAAATATGAGTTTATGTTAATAAATGTTTATCCGGTTCGATCATACAAATTTACTAATGTGAAACCAACCCAAATTTATAATACTATGAAAAGTACATGAACGTCCATATCTAAATATTTTCATAAGAAAAAGTAAATAAGATTTACTAACAGTTAATATTTTTATATAAATATATTACGATATGTTAAAAAGGTAATATAAATTACATTTACTTAATAATTATTTAACTATATTTTTATCAAAAACCGGAGAGCTCGAAAAAAAAAATCAATGTGTTATCCTATAAATTTTTGTAGTTTATAAAACATAATTTCTAATGGTAACAAAAAATGATTTGCCTAATCTCACCTAAATTATGAATGAATTTTTATAGCGCACAAACTATAATCTTAGAAAGAAAATTGTAAACTCGAATTTGAAAAACAAATAAATTAATTATATTGTTTTTGTTTCTTACTCTTTTAATATAACGATTTTTTTAAAGAATAATTTAAATTGATTAATACCAGGGTTTATTTTACCACTTATGAAAATGTGAGGGTTTAAAAACCCACAAAAAAAAGTTGAGTGTTTTTTACATATTTTTAGGAAAGGTGAGGGTTTTTTGACCCATTTTTCCATACATCTGTGATGCCTAAACCACCGGTTTCATGTGCTTTAGCCATGGGCCGGGCCTGGTTTCTATTTTCACAAGAGATCAATTGATTGAAATAGTACAATGTCAATGTGAAAGGTCTTCACAGAGTTGAGTTGTCGTTGAATTCAGTTAGCTAATTCAAATGTTGTTTTAAGGTATAAGTGTTGTATGTGTCATTTAATACAAATACTTCTAGATATATTGAGTGAATGTAAGGAGAGTAAAAAATTGTATGAATTATTTCTACAATTTTTGTTTAAAAATTATTTTGACCGATACTTATTAATATTATAAAGGTAATAAAGTAAAGGGAATCTTGCGATATGTACCACTTTCTGACGATTCCTTTCGAAATCTAGCACAATTAGAAAAGGTTTTATGTTTCTACCACATTTTTTTGCCATGTGATAATTTGTGGACGAACTTGCCTTTGATGGCGACGGACTGTTGTGTTAGAAAAAGGGACAGCTGCATTAATTGCACTCGGAGACAATTTTTGTTCCATTCGGGGACAAATTTTATTACACTCGGAGACAATTTTTTTCCCCCAAAACTAGTAAAGTAAAAATAATTTTAAAAAGATTTCGTCATAGACATGGACATAAACACATCTTTCGATAATAATATCAAAAGAAAGAAAAACAAAAAATGGAGACAACGAGAATCGAAAGAGATAAACAATGATCTTTAGAAAATCAAAGGACTAAATCGGAGGATAAATAAGCATGAACAAGAAATCGAGAGGATTACAATTACCGGGGACGACCTAGATCCGATTTTATGAATAATGGACAAGACTGAATCTTGGGACTTCGATATTGCCGGAGACAACCGAGAGGATTACAATCGCCGAGGACGATTTAAAATCGATTTGGTGATTATTTTAGATCGAATGGGTAATATAATTAGATCGGGGACAAGTTCAGTTCAGATAAACTGGATAATAGAATTAGATCAGGGGCAAGTTCAGATCGAATGAATAATAGAATTAGATCAGGGACAAATTAAGAAATGAGTAATAGAATCAGATTGGAGACAAATTCAGACCAAATGCGTAATAGAAATAAGATCGAGGACAAGTTCATATCGAATGAGTAATATAATTAGATCGGGAACAAGTTCATATCGGATGAGTAATAGAATTCGATCGGGAATAAGTTCATATCAAATAAGTAATAGAATTACATCGATGACAAGTCCAGACCGAATGCGTAATAGAATTAGGTCGTGGACAAGTTCAGATTGAATGATGAAGATGATGAAGACAGTAATCAAGAGAGACAAAGAGAAAGAGAATGTGAGAAGAAAAAACAAGGGTAAAATAGTATTTTGAAATGAAAATGTGGTAGATGTAGAAATGAGGTGGAGAATGTGGTAGATTTGGAAAGATAGAGAAAAATGTGATAATTGTCTTAACTTTTCCTAAAGTAAAATAAACTTAAAATGTTGCACGGATAAAAATATGATTTAAAAATAAATAGCTGAAAAATATCTTTATAAACTCCAATAGAGTGAGGATAAGAAATCTTTTCTACCCAATCAGTATTAATTCCTAATTTCGGTTAACTTGATTCTTATATTTCTTATTGGGTGATTTATTGAGATGTAGCTGTAGATGTAGATTGATTGCTGTAAGATTTTTCTTTTATCTATGTTGGTTGTACATGTAGAATTGTGGCTGTAATTTTGTTGGCTATAACTATAGATGTAATTTTTTGGCTATATATATATATAATGGATAGTAATATAATTTATATAAAAAATATATATTAATTACTTTTGTGTGAATGAAAAGGTTATGTGTTTTCATGGTAAATAAAATTATTTTACTAGTACAGAGAAATAAAAAACGATTAGTATAAATTTTCTCTCTATTTATATAGCGTAAATAATAAACTTCAATAATTATATTTAAATGGACATAATTTTTATATTTTATTAGTAATATTATTGGAAATTAAATTAATATGAGTTGTATATGTATAAAATATTGCATATATAATAAATGTGACACAATAAAGTAAGTAAAATAAGTTATGCCTTTATATATATATATATATATATATATATATGTGTGTGTGTATGTATGCTAAAAATGTAAGAGAGAAAAATGTAAAAACAAAAGATCTTGTATTTGTTTTTCTAAAACTCTAAATTAAAGGCTGTAGAAAAATAGCTCCTATAGTTAAAAAAAAAAAATATATTGTAGCTTTAGAAATCATGATAAAGTTTGATTGGTTGATTTTTGGGCTGTAGGAAAAAAAAAAGGTTGTAAGTAGTGCCTACAGTCCAACCAATCATCACCTTAGTTTGAACATAAAATATAAAGAAGTTTTTTTTTTAATATAATATAAGGAATTTTATGAATATTTTCACATTAATTTCCAAAACGGAATATATGATGTAACTAATAGAGTTCTTCCTAATATATTTCTTCTAAATATATACCTAAACAACCAAAAAAATTCAAAGTTGATTTCAATTTTATATGACTAATAAACTGAGGAAAATAAAAATTTTCTGACCAATCAGATAAAGTATCAATTCCTAATTTGCATATCAATCAAACAAAGTTGATTTCAGCTTACTTGATTCTTATCTTACTCTTAACAGAAATATAAGGAAGGTTTTTTCCTTTTTGTTAAAAAATACAATATAAGAAATTTTCTTAAATATACATATCTTCATTAACTCCCAAAAAGAAATATATCTACATACCTAATATAGTTCTTCCTAATATATTTTTTCTAAATACTGTATATACCTAAACAAAATCCAGTGCAACCGAATATTTTTAAAGTTGCTTTACATTTTAGATCATACCAAACAAAGTGTGTTCTTTTTTTTTGGTGAAATGTTCACTACATCTAAATATACCCTCTTTAGGTGACTTATTTGTGCTTCAAAACAAGTTTGTTTGATTTTGCGATCAGTACAAGTAAATTTTAATAATGTTTCTAGGGGTGTCAAAATAGATCAAGATTCATGGGTCAACTCAAATCAACTCAACCCATGAACCCTAATGAGTTGAAATTTTTGACTCAAATGAGTTGATAGATCAAATGAGTTATTGAGTCAAATGGGTTGATGGATGAAATGAGTTGGCTTGTAATGGGTCAATAGTTTCAATGGTTTACCTATTTAACCTATCAATTTTTGTTAAATTGAATCAAACCAATTTCAAATCTCTAAACAGATTTCAATTTAAGTCTAACCAAAAGTTTTGAACCAATGGAATATAATCCTAAATTTTCCCGCCAAATATGTGAATACACACTTTTCCCGCCAAAAATATAAATTCGTAATTTTTCCGCCAAAAACGTAAATCCGCAATTTTTTCGCCAAAATGTTTTACAATTTTTAACCAAAAAACAAGAATGTGCAATTTTCCCGCCAAAAACGTAAATCTGTAACTTTCCCGCAAAAAACGTAAACCTGTTATTTTTCCGCGTAAAAAATTACAATTTCTAACCAAAAACAAGAATGGACAATTTTCCCGCCAACAACATAAATCCGTAATTTTCCGCCAAAAACGTAAATCTGTGATTTTCCCGCCAAATATTTTTACAGTTTTTAACTAAAAATGAGAATATGCAATTTTCCCGCCAAAAACTTAAATCCGTGATTTTCCCGCTAAAATATTGACACCGCTAAGTGTTGCCCATACCCGCCTATCCATTTGTTCTTGAATGGAATCGTAAATTTTCTTGAAGCAAATACTTTGCTTACACCATTCAAAAGCTATACGGGTTTTTTAGACTTTCTAATAAGCGATAGAAATTCTTATAAAATCGGTAAATCATATTTAGAACTTATAAAACTTATTTAAATGGATTTCTAAATAAATATTTTTACTGGTGAAATAGAAATATTTTATATAAAAAAAATTTCACCCATATAATGGATGAAAATTCACATAATAACATATTATAAACGGAATACCATAATATATTGTTCGGTTTTTATTTGTCTTATCGCATTATCTATATAGGATAAGCAGTACATAATATAGAGAGCAAGCATAAAAAAAAAAAAAAAAAAGATAGAAACCAAAGTCCTCTTAGTACTTGCGACCAAGAGTGAGTTCAAGGGACAATCCTTCTTCACCAATTACGCCACCACCAGCGACAACGACATCATTGTCTCTGTTTTCATTGAATCCGACCTGCATAAAATATATATTTATTTAGTTTCATAGGCATCGAATCTTTATGTTTATGATCATGCATGATAGTAATGTAAAAAATACAAAAAGAAAAAAATTACTCTTGAAGATTGATAGAGAGACTTGTTACTCGATCTCAAAGATGATGTTATCTTCTCAGTATTATCCAACTGTAGCCTATAAAAAAAAAATTACTAACCAAAAAAAAAAAAATTATATGAAAATCTAAGTTAATACATGAACATAAGTACCTTTGCTGATTTTGGATAAATTGGGTAGCACGTTCATAGATTTGAAGGTATAGTTGAGATTGCCTCTGCTTCATTTCATGTATCATTCTCCTTGCTGCCAAAGGATTGGACATGCATAATTATGAATAAAAAGGGATATAAACTCACTATGCATTATGTTGAACATCAAAATATTGCCCTATGCAAATTTACACTACAAGATATTTATTAAACTTTAAGTTAAAGTGTAAGATAGTTATTTTACCTTTAATAGATTCTGCTTCCTTCTTGTTCCTATACATCTATTAAGTAAACATATATACTTAATTCAGTACACACCATCTTAGATAATACAATTTATAACACTATACATTGATGCGTATATAGGTTTTATAGATATATTGTATATAGCGCGTTGATAATTTTTGTATAAATTATAAAGACCTGGAGATGGCTTTTCACATGTGATATTGTGAGGTCTCTCACACCCATGTGACTCAAAATTTTCTTAGGAGTTGCACCTGCAAATTTAAGGAGAACAATAATATCGACTATAGTGAATCTAAAAAGTGATAAACAGAAATTTAATAAAAGGAAAAAAAAAAATTGTTGATTGCAATGACGAAATTTTTGATTTTTCTGAATTTATTACAGAAGAATCGTCTTTGTTGTAGTTTTGCGATATGGAAAGAAAAGTGCTTACTCCTTTCGCCACCGAGTAATTCAACAACTTGAATAAAACGGATGTCAAGATCGTCGGTCCAACGCATACTCGCAAGTTTTGGGCTAATGTAAGATCTATCGATCGGATCTCGCATTGTTTTTTTTTTCTCTCGTGAAACTCTTAGTTTGATAATATTTAGAGTACGCTCCTATTATTTATAGAAAAATTATATGGAAACAATATTAATATAATTACCCAATAATTACTAAGAAGAAAATCTTTAGCGCTAATAAATGTTTTTGTTGTCACCTGTAATTTTTGATTTTAATATTTCTCTAAAATAACAAATATAAAATTGCATTTTAAGAAATAATTAATTTTTGATAGCTCCAAAGTTGTCTTTTCTCTAAGAATAATATTTTATAATAAATTAAAACATTAAAAATTAATACTGCTAGATTTGTTTCCTTTTATCCTAAGATTAATTCTATATATGCTTAATATTTAAATAAATAAAAATCCAAAACTAATTTATTTCATAAAGCCTTGTTGTTAATTATCATTGTTTTGGGCCAAATGATATAAATAACTTAAAACCCATCTAAACATCTATACTAGTATTTTTGAAGTACATTTTTAGCGGGTGGTGTAAAATGCATTTGGATATAATGGATATCCGATCCGTTTGCAAATTTTGGTCATAAAAAATCTGTTGGGTCGGGTTATATTTAACCCAACTCATACACCGGTTATTCTATATTTAATAATTTAGATATTTAGAAGATTTGATTAAGATTTATAATTATGATTCTCCTATCATCTTTGTTTCATTTGTTTATAACTGTTTTGAATCATCATATAATACATAAAATAAAAATAAAAATCAATTTTTTTTTTGCATATACTGTGATTCGAAATTTAAAAAACGGACATATATTATCCAATTGACAAATAATGTGTGTTCAACGTTCCACATAGACTAAAATATTTAAACAATGATTCAGAATCATATCATAAATAAGATCAACATTAATAAAATAAATGGGTTTTTTAGCGGGACGGGTTTGGCGGGACATGTTTTTGAATCAACAATAATAAAAAATTAAAATATCAATAATTTGCCGCTTCAATACGGATTAAATCCTTAATTTTTTTAATACCACCAATATTAGACATATCAAATCAGTCTCATTTATGAAATATTGAATAAAACCAAAAATTATCCCGTGATATAATGTTACTTAATAACAATTATAAACTATAAAATATAAATGTCTTAGAGAATAATACAATTTGCAAACTTTTATATATAATAAATAATGGTTAAATTTTTTAAAATACTATTTTTAGAAAATAAATCACGGGACGGGTTAAGAAATTACATGACAGATTATATTTCAGAACGGAGTTATATGGTGGACGAGTTTGAATCAATATTTATAAACTTTTGAAGTACATTTTTAGCGGGTGAGACAAAATGCATTTGGATACAGTGGTTATCCGACCCGTTTACAAATTTTAGTCATAAACAATTTGTTGGGTCGAGTTATATTTAACCCAACGCATACACCGTATTTTCTATATTTAATAATTTAGATATTTAACAGATTTGATTAAGATTTAGAATTATGATTATCGTATCATCTTTGTTTGATTTGTCTCTTCATATACTGTGATTCAAAATTTTTAAAACGGACATATATTATCCAATTGACGAAAAATGTATGTTCAACGTTCCACATAGATTAAAATATTTAGACAATGATTCAGAATCATATCATAAATAAGATCAACATTAATAAAATAAATGGGCTTTTTGGCGGGATGGATTTGGCGGGACAAGTTTTTGAATCAACAATAATAAAAAAATTAAAATATCATTAATGCGCCGCTTCAGTACGGATTAAATCCTTAAATATTTTTTTAATACCACCAATATTAGACATATCAAATCATCCTCATTTAGATTAGATTCTATAATGTTACTTAATAACAATTGTAAAATATAAAATATAAATATCTTAAAGAATGATACAATTTGAAAACTTTTATATATAACAAATAATCGTTAAATTTTTAAAATTACTACTTTTAGGAAACAAATCATGGGATGGGTTAAGAAATTACAGGATGGGTTATATTTTGGAACGGAGTTATATAGTGGACCAGTTTGAATCAATATTTATACAATTATAAAATATCATTAACATGCACCTTTAATACAAATTGAATTCTCAGTTTATTAAAATATAAATGTCTTAGAGAATTATACAATTTGTAAACATTTCTATATAATAAATAATCATTAAATTTTAAAATCTTTACTTTTAGAAAGCAAATCACGGGACGGGTTAAGAAATTACGGGATGGGTTATATTTCGGAACATGTTTATATGGCGGAAATGTTTATATGGCGGACGGGTTTGAATCAATATTTCTAAAATTTTAAAATATCATTAACATACCACTTTAATACGGATTAAATCCTCAGTTTATTAACAATTTCCCCGTGGACTCGTGGTATACCATTACTTTATAACAATTATAAACTATAAAAGGAGATACAATTTGCAAAATTTTATATATATTAACTTTAAAAAATAAATCATCCCGCGGTGTACCGTTTACAAATTTTGGTCATAAAAGTTTATTGGGTCGGGTTATATTTAACCCAACTCATACACCGGATATTCTATATTTAATAATTTAGATATTTAGAAGATTTGATTAAGATTTAGTTTTATGATTCTCCAATCATCTTTGTTTGATTTGTTTTTAACTGTTTTGAATCATCATATAATACATAGAGTAAAAAAAATCAAATTTTTTTTCTGCATATACTGTGATTCGAAATTTTAAAAACGAACATATATTATCCAATTGACGAAAAATGTGTGTTCAGCGTTCCAGATAGACTAAAATATTTAGACAATGATTCAGAATTATATCATAAATAAGATCAATATTAATAAAATAAATGGGTTTTTTATCAGGACGGGTTTGGCGGGACAGGTTTTTGAATCAACAATAATAAAAAAAATTAAAATATCATTAATCTGCCGGTTCAATATGGATTAAATTCTTAAAAAAAAATTATTACCACTAATATTAGACATATCAAAACAGTTTCATTTAGAAAAGATTGTATAAAACCAAAAATTATCCCATGGTATAATGTTACTTAACAACAATTGTAAAAATAAAATATTAATGTCTTAGAGAATGATAATATCTTATAAACCAATAGAGAGAGGATAAGAAATCTTTTCTCCCCAATCAGATTCTTGATTTTTGATTTCGGTTACTTGATTCTTATCTTACCCTGAACAGAAATATAAGGAAGTTTTTCCTTCTTTTTGTTAACAATTATAATATAAGGAATTTTTGAGTATTTTCACATTAATACCCAAAAAGAAATAAATCTATCTACTTAATATAGTTCTTTTGTTGATACTTAATGTAGTTCTTCCTAATATATTTTTATATTTCTTCTAAATATATACCTAAACAACTGAATATTTTTTAAGTTGATTTTATTTTTTCCATACCAATTTTTCTACAACATATAAATATCTTTTAGGCGACATATTTGTCCTAATCTCATTTAGAAAGAATATTATTGCCTTTTTGTTAAAAAAAATATTATAATGCATGAGAAATTAATCTGAATATTTTCACATTAATTCCCAAAAAGGAATATATCAAGTACCTCATATAGTTCTTCCAAAGTTGACATCAAATTTATCATACCAAATAAGCCTATTCTACTACATCTAAATACCTCTTTAGACGATTTATTTATGCTTCAAAACAAGCTTGGTTGTTTCATGTTTGTACCATTTTGCGACCAGTATATATTCTTAATAGTATTGCCCATTTGTGCAAACACCATTCAAAAGTTGTGTTGTTTTTCTGATAGATTCTAATCATAAAAATATTGAGAATTTACAAAAAATATTTAAATGGATTTTTAATTGATAAAATAGAAATATTTTATAAAAGTAATCTTTCACCCATATTATGGATGAAATATCACATAGTAACATCTTATAAACGCACTACCATAATATATTGTTTGGTTTTTATTTTTTCTAACCCATTATATATATGGATAAGCAATACATAAAATAGAGAGCAAGCTAAAAAGATATATAGAAGCCAAAGTCCTCTTAGTACTTGTGACCAAGAGTGAGTTCAAAGGACAATTCTTCTTCACCAATTGCACCATCACCAACCATAACAATATCATTGTCTCTGTTTTCATTTAGTCCCACCTGCCATAAAATATACAAATCTATTTAGTTTATTTTGATGATCTAGCATGATTATAATGTAAGAGATGCAAAGCAAAAAAGGAAATAATACCCTTGATGATTGATAGAGAGACTTGCAAGATACTTCCATAGGTTTGTTACTTGGTTCGAAAATTGGGGTTACCTTCTCAGTAATATCCAATTGTACCCTAGAAGAAATTGAAAAAGATAGTTATTTTACTAAACAACAACAAAAAACGGTTGTACAAAAACCTAAGTTAACACATGAACGGATTAACCTTTGATGATTTTGGAAATCTTGGGTAACATTTCGAGCACGTTCATAGATCTGAAGGTATTGTTTAGATTGTCTCAGCTTCATTTGCCTTATCATTTTCCTTTCTGCCATAATAGAGGGACTTCTGGGTAAAATCAGATATATACTCTAAACCCAGTATACGTTTATGTTTAACATTATTAGATTGTCCTATACAAAGTTACAACACAAATATATCTATTAAACTTTAAATTAAAGCATATATAAGATAGTTATTTACCTTGTATAGAATTGGCTTCCTTCTTGTTCCTATACATCTGTTGAAAGTATACACATATATTTGATTCAACACCAACCATCTTAGATAATATAATTTATGACACTAATATAGACATATTGTGTATAGCTAGCTAATAATGTGTGTATAACTTATAAAGACCTGGAGATGGCTTTTCACTTGTGACATTGTGAGGTCTCTCACACCCATATACTTCAAAATTTTCTTCGGAGTTGCACCTGCAAATTTAAAGGGAACAATAATATAGACTATAGTGAAGGGAAAAATGACATAAAGAGAAATTTAATCATGGCGAGGGCAGGTATCTTAAAAAGGAAAAAAAAAAAAGAGATTGTTGATTTCAATGGCGAAATTTTTTATTTCTCAGAATTTATTTCAGAAGAATCGTCCTTTTTTTGTTTTGCGATATGGAAAGACAATCGCTTACTCCTTTCGCCACCAAGGTACTCAACAACTTGAACAAATCGGCAGTCAAGATCGTCGGTCCATCGCCTACGCGGCATCTTTGACCTAATGTAAGATCTAACGATCGAGTCTGTCATCGTTTTTTTTCTCCGGTGAAACTCTTAGTTTGATAATATTTCAGATTACATGCTAATTATTTATAGAAAAAATTTTGGAAAAAATAATAATATATAATTAATGCTAGTAAATGTTTTTGTTGCACTATATCTCTATAAAGAAATATAAAATTACCCATTTTCAGAATTAACTATTTTAACAACTCAAAGTTGTCTTGTATTTAATAATAATATGAATGATAAAATCAATAAAAGATACAACTAATACTACCAGATTATGACAAAAAAAAATAATACTACCAGATTTATCTTTTTATTATTCTAAAAAATAAATCTGTATATGATGAATGTTTGTATAAATAATTAAGAATTCAACCAAACTAATTTATGGTATATATATATATATAATTACCTATATATACTGTATATTGAATTTAAATTAAACTTTTATACGAGGGTTTGTAGTATATAGTTTGATTTAAACACAAAATGAGCTATAGTCAACTGAGTTTAATCACAAAACATTGCAGCCATATAGGTCTTGTATATTGTACTTTACTTACATATATTGTTTAAATTATTTTCAAAATTGTCAGAGAATCACTATTTTTGGAAATTTCCATAGTATTTATTACTTTAACATATTGAAAAATTTGTTTGTAGTTATAATTTATTATATTAAATACTATAGTAACAACCTTTTTAGATTTCTCCTTATGTACATTTCATTTAGGAAAGTTTTCTTTAAGCCAGGTAATGTTAATTAATATGTGGACCTAGATCTAAATTTGTTGCCATATATCTATATATATTTTTAGTCTTTATTATTTGTTTCCTTAGAAAGTTTTTTTAAAAAAAGGAAAAAAAAGGAGATGTTTAGATTTGAGAAAAGTTCAGTTGAAAAAATGTGTGGGTTTCAAATAAAATTAGGTGTTGTTCGTTTGTGCTTCTAGATGTTGTTGGTTAAATAAATTACAATTAAGCACATGAGTTGGGTAAAGCAACTCGATGCATTAGGGTCTAGGGAAATGATCATGAATGTCTAGGCCGAAGGTCTAGAATACATGTGTTATAAAAAAAAATCCAAATCTATATTGAAAACTACAAACATTCATGACCAAAATAATAAAGAGATTCCCTGGTTTATAAGAGAAATAAAATTCTAGAAAATTGAATGGGTAACTAAAACAACAATAAAAAGTTTTCTGGATCCTAGAAAAACTAATTTCTAAAAACATGACCCATCTCTTTTTTCTTGGTTGGACCAACAGGCATCAGCCCACTAACCAGAATCTCTTAGTTTATGCCTTTATGGTATTCTTGAGTTATGGGTTTCCACTGGTCCAATACATTTTATGGGCTCTCAATCCAACTGTTTTTCAATCTTTTTTTTTTCAAGAAAAGACATTATCCAAGAACTTTCAAGCCAATATTTTTATTTTCATTGTATCATTTCAATTTCGTCTCAAATTATGTTTGTATATCCTTTCCTTTTTAAAGATTTTAAGTTGAATACACTTTGTTTAAAAAAAAAAAAAGATTAATCATCATATATACACGGACCAACCACTTTTAAAAATTGTTTGCAAATTTGCAGAGTTAGCGAAAACAATTATTTCAAAATTTATGATAGTATTTGCAGAAAACTTATATAAGTTCAGGAGTTGGACATTAACTTTCATAAGAAAAAAATACATAAGCTTGAAACATGTTTTTTTTTTTTGTCAGTTTAACATTGAGTCCGAACGGATCTCCAAAAAGAAAACGTAATACCATTAGTCGTCGCCTCGTCGGTTTCATAATTGAAGTAAAAAGTTTTATTAAAAAAAAAAAAAACAGTTGCAACGATTTTCCCTAATATACAAGATTATTTATTTATGAACATTTTATTAACATTTTTGATACATGCATCTACAACATAGTTCCAACGGTTTCTACAAAAAAAATATCAAAATCCTGTTATGCTTTGAGACCAAGAGTGAGCTCAAGAGACAATTCTTCTTCACCTTTTGAAACTTTTATTGAGTTTAGTGACAAAGTAACATCATCATCATCATGTTCACCAACAACATTACCATCATCACCAATAGGAACAACAACATCACCATCTTCATCATCATCTCTAGTTTTATTTTGTGGAGCCTGTTATATATAAACAGTATAATATAAAATTATTTCTAAATTTACATGTATACTTTTGGAAATCAGATAGACACAAAGATGACTTGCACACATGTTAACACAGTGAAAGAAATGCATTAAAAAGGGATAAATTACCCTTGATGATTCATAGAGAGACTTGCAGGTAAAATAGTCACTTGGTCCTTCCTTAGTTTCACTACTTGATTCTCCAAATGTTATAATTTTTTCAGACATTTCCTCTTCTTGCCTACAAGAAATTTATATTAAGAAGATATATTGCTCTGCTTCACGTATATAAACTTAAAACTTTATTTATTTATATTAATAACTACACGAACCTTTGGTGATTTTGGAAAAAGTTGGCATTGCCTCGAAGGCGTTGGTAGTTATGAAGGTATTGTTGAAATTGCCACCAAGTTACTTGCCCTGTCACTCTAACACTTCTCTTTGCTAATATCTCTTCTGCCAAAGATTGAATGTGTTTCTATATTATATACATATATATATATATATGTGTGTGTGTGTAATTTAAAAAACTTAAGATGCAAAAGATGTATATATATCTACCTTGCATGGATTCTTCCAGCTTGATGCTCCTATACATCTGTTGAAAGTTGAAAAATATATATGGTTTACCAGAATTTATAAAATATGATACTATTTATAAAAACACATATAATGATATGTAGAAACAAGAAAGACATGCTTGTATAAGTAGCTGGATGTATATAAATGTTAGGACCTGGAGATGACTCTTCACATGTGATATTGTGAGTCCTCTTACATCCATTAACTGCAAAACCATCTTAGGAGTTGCTCCTGCAATTTTAGGGATAAGATTACCAACCAAACTCATTTATCTTGAACTTGAATGAAAGGAAATCAAGAGAATTTTTAATGATCATAAATAAAAATTAGATAACTTCACAAGAACAGAAGTCTTACAATTGATAAAGTAATCTAAAAATGTTGTTATAATGGCAGAAATTGTGAATGAATTTTGAAATATTTAAGAGAAATTAAATCATAATTATAGTTTAACGAAAAGAGAAGCAAATCACTTACTATTTTCTCCACCAAGTTGTTCAACGGCTTGAACAAAAGAGTTGTGGAGATCGGAGTTCCATCGCAACCGCGGCACTTTTGATCTAACATAAGATCTAACGATTGGGTTTTTCATCGGTTTTATTTCTTACAGAAACTCGCGATTTGATATTGCTTGAGAAAAATTCACAAACGTTTCCGGCTAGCTGATTCAAAATTGTTGCAGAAAATCAAAGAGATGCGAATCCAACTACTAGAGAATTCTCTATTATCAAATAGGCAAGTTTTCATTGACTACTTGTCCTTTGTCTTATTTTCTACTTTTTCATTCTTTCAATAAAAAAAATAATAGAAAAATAGATATTAAACCCTAAAGAAAGATGAATAAATGCTATTTGTTGTGGCTTGTCATTTTATGCTGCTTTTCTGCTCTTTATAATTTTTTCAAAAATCGTTTCTTTTTCATGTTTGTACTTGTGACAGCTTCTTATTTAAGAATATCAATTCGTACTACCAAATTTTATTCTTTTTTCAAATACTTGCGAAAGAAAAAACCATATATTGAAAACAACACTTATAAAAAGGCCACAAAGTAAGTCAGACTAATCATATGACCTAAAGCTTCATGTAGCATATATATAATCATTTTGACCTGAAATAATTTAGATAACCATATGACCTGAAGCTTCATGTGTATCATATAATCATTTTGACCTAAAATGATTTAGATAACTTAACAATATTCTAACAACAATAAAAAGAACTCAAAGGATATATGTACGTAATATATTAGTCACAACTTTCTAAATTGGCAATAATTTTGGTTTAAAAAATCGGTTCTCAAGATTCGAATATTAAAGAAATGTTGAACACATGTTTAATCAATAAATACGTCAAACGATATTAATATAGTGTAATGTGTCCACTTCTAAATTTAAATACTACTATTCTAGTATTGTAGTAGTATAGTTTTTTGAGAAAAATGTCATTTAAATCATCAGTTAGCTATTTCGTTGATTTAAAGCATGAACTCTGCACATGATGATTAAAATGCTCAATTTTATGTTGACTTTCAATTTAATCACGAATTTTCATTGACAAAAACCAATTGAGACATAAAATCAAAATCGAAAGAAGAAATCTTGAGAAACTAAGATTAAATCGGGATTTGAGAAGAAATCGATAGGATTATAGAAGAAATCGAGAGAATTTTTAATTTTGAAGTTCTAATTTTGATATCTATTTTCTTCTTTCGATTCCGATTTTGTGCTTTAATTCGTTTTGTCAACGAGAATTCGTGATTAAATTGAAAGTCAACATATAATTAAGTATTTTAATCACTAACTGCAGAGTTCATGCTTTAAATCAACAGAAATAGCCAACTGATGATTTAAATGACATTTTTCCCATAGTTTTTTAGTTAACTACTTAACTGTGGGTATTGAAACTATTTTCTTTGGAATTTGAACTTTCAAATATTTTATAAAGTAAAAAGTGACGGACTTTCAGGTTTTGGCATAAATTCTCTGTAGAGGTTTTCAAATATTTGATGCCGTGACAAAATATTGGTCAAAAGACTGGAAATTACTACTTTTTAAACGTCGAATTTGTTTAAAACAATTTCCAGACATTAAGTTAAACTGTGGTAAATTATGAATAAAAGTATGCATGAAAACCATTCAATGGAAAAAAGAGAGTATGTAAATAAAAGTATTAAAGTAATATCTAATACTATTGTATATGGAATAACTAAAATATACTAAAATATACTAGTATATATCTAATTAACTAATGCTTTTCAACATATTTGGAAAGTAATTTTTAAAAGAAAGTGTATTATTGGCTGTCTGGATCTCCATTCATTTTATATCACAAATTTTTAACGAAACTTTGGTCTCATTATAAATGATCTTATGCAAAAGTATTGATGGTTTTTCTTATCTATCTGTCTTTACAGTAAGTGATTCATTTACCCAAAAAAATTAAACTTACAAGTTTAGAAGCTCCAAAACCGAAAACATGTGTACAAAAGTAAATTATGCACACAGAAACAGAAATAGAATTTAATTCTCATTATAGTTTTGTAACTGACGCGACTTCCTTGTCCTTCGGATTCTCTCCAACAAGACAAAGAACATGGTAAGTCATGAATACCAGGTCTTCTTTAGCGGTGTATATTGAACTAATAAATATCATGCCATGTTTGTGTGATTTGAAAGACAATTATATAATATCTATTAAAAACTGTATATATTTATATCAATTATTAAAAATTTGACTTTTCATTGCTATATATATCATGATTAATTTGGATTTTGAACCGCATCTTACCATAACACTGATTAGTGACATTCTCTCAATTAGCGGCATAACTGACAATTCTTCACCAGTCAAAATTGTAAAATTTAGGTTAATGGAAGGAACGAACCTGAACAAATAGAATATACAAATACTTTTTTTTTTTTTTGGCATATAAATAGTTTACATATTTGTCCCCATGCACAGACGTTACGTTTGACAGAGAAGCGTTGCATGTTTGTTAGCGAACAGATTCAAATTCTTCCCATTACTTTATTATAGTCAACTAAAATTCTCATTCCATTTCTCTTTGTCACTTGTACTTTCTTCGTTATCATTTAAATATCACTCATCAATTTCTAGAGAATTGGACTCACGTATGTAGAAGACGGTGATTAGGGATGTCAAATAGGCTTCGTGACGACCATGGGCAAGACCAGTCCAAATTATAATGGTCCGGATTTAATCACGTCCAAATTCGCCCAAATTCGAAGCAGTCCATATGGGCTAGAAGCTCATTTAGTCCACAAACAAATGGGCCGAACCCATCTGGACATGGGCCGTCCAATAAGCTTTAAAAATTAGGGTTACTAATTTGGAAAAAAAAAAATTCTTTATTTCTTTAAACATTAGGATTTACACTGACATTTTCACTCCAAAAAATATTTTTACAGTTTTGGCGGAAAAATGTGATTTTACAATTTGGCGGAAAAATGCAATTCTTCGATTTTGAGAGAAAATGTGTTTTTCCGGTTTTGGCGGGAAATCAAAAATTATATTATTTGGGCCCCATGGGCTGTCCAGTTGGTCATGGTCTTATTTGGGCTTGGTCTTAATTGGACACGGTCCTATTTGGTCTTGGTCCCATTTGGACAGACCCATTTGGACCTGGACAGCCCAATTGACATCCCTAACGGTGATACACATTACATGTACGTAGATCGTTTTAACTGAAGATGATAAGAAACGCAACATTTACTGGCCGCATAGATGATATGTTCGCAACAGTTAATGTATATTAGTATATACACAATGGGTTTAAACTAAACCTAAAACAAACCAAAACATATGGATTTGTAGCCAAAAAAAAACCAAAACATATGCACCTTATACTAGATACTTGAAGCCACCAATAGTTATGCATCTACTCTAGTAGTTTCGGGTGCATGTCCTTTGTTACGATCATCTTAACACTTTAAGCGACAAATCTGATTGTGATGGTGCATGTCCTTAAAATATGAAATTTTGAAAACTTAACATGATGGAGTTAATTAGCCATCAAAAAGTAACTAAATAATATGACGTGCGAGCATATTTGCATGTATGTGAATCCTCATGCGATGACACGTAACACGTTCAAAACAAAAAGTCTCCGTTTCGGATCATAGAATATTCAAAAGAAACAACAATATATATTAATTGTCTATTGTCCGCTGACGTTATATTGATATCTAATTATCTAAACATAAACCTTCCGTCGTTATCCTAAGATTAATATAGGTTTTTTTACAATGTATTTAGTTGTAATTAATTGTGTTCTTTCAATAGAAGTCTTTTTGTCTACGTCATTTCTTCTCTTTATGTCAAAACTAAATCATGGTTCATACTATATTCAGCATTTACTTTTCTTACTATTTTCAGTAAATATCCGATTTTTATTTTATTATTTTATTTTTTTATTTAAATCTTAATTAAAATAGACTTTAGTTTAATTAGTTGATACTTAGTATTTGACTTACCAAGAGAATTAAGTGTCTAACTTTGATAACAAGAGGACAAGTCGGAAAAAAAAAAAAAAAAAAAAAGAGGACGAAAAAGAATCTGAAACTCTTTGGTGAGGCGTTGCCACTTGGCTAGAATATCATTTTATTACATTACACATCTTACATCATCACGTTTTTCCAACATCGTCGCATTATTTATTCTTTGTAACGCATGTATTTTTTTCTTGTCACTTTAATACTATTTTGGAAAAATAGTGTAGTAGAAGTATTTTTCTACAAGAATATATATTCTAGTAGCATAATGATGCTAATTAACCATGCTCAGTCACTGCATGCGATTAACTAAATTTGTTACTAGAATATATATTCGTGTAAAAAAATAATGATGCTAATTAACCATGCTCAGTCACTGCATGCGATTAACTAAATTTGCTACTAGAATATATATTCGTGTAAAAAAATACTATATATATATATATATATTTGGTATCAAATAGCATTATATATCCTTCTTTTATTCAGTGTCGGCTTTGTGAAATATGTGGTCTGATACAAAACAAATTTTTTTGATGGATTTTATTTAAAAATTTTAAAACTTGAAATCAATTCTTAAAATTTCAGAAAATAGAGCCTATTTTGCAATAACAAATAGATCAACTTAAAAATTGAGACTAAATCTGAAAATTTTAGAAAAATGGAGTATATTTTTTGCAATAACAAAATTTTTTGGGCCTAATTTTGATACTAAAAGTTTTAAAAATTTTAGAGGCCCAATACCTATATTTTTTGAGAATTAGTGACGGACCGAACATGGTTCCATTATCCAAAAGTGGCATCGGAAAAAAGAGCCTCGTCTATGATTTTTTTTTCTTTTATTAATTGTTGGTTTAATTTAAGGTTCTGTTTTTTTAACCTAACGGACCTAAAAACTTGTAATCAGCTCCGCTATATAAACGGAGCTCATGTGTGTGAAAATACATACTAGTATTTTATGATTAAAAAACAAAAATTAAAATCAACATTTGTTCGATTTAAAGCTTAATATACAAGGATATGGACCTAGCTCAGCAAATTGTTTGGACAACTTAATGCGTAAATAGTTATGCGGCCCATTATCCAACAAAATTAGAAAGATGGATCAGTGATTCTAAATGTATAAAGCCCAAATCATATTCTAATATTCTATTTATAGGACTTACGAGGAAAGGGATATGGAAGACCTCAGAACAAAAATAGTTATCGTAATGATATCCTAAAAAGGAGTTAGAATTATGTTCAAAAAGAAAAAAAGAGTTAGAACATATTAATATCTTATCTAGCTACATTGGTTAATATGATCCTTATTAGTTAATGTTTAAATTTAATCTTTCACTAATTTAAGCATAACTATATATATTTTACCACCGTTAAACCAATCCATATTAATCTCTGTTTAAAGCTTCTAGAAATCAGAAATTAGCTATTTTCTTATTTTATTACAAGAAGAAAGAAAAACATGTGTTACTCTCATTTTGCCACATGCATTATAACGTTTAGGTAGGTGAATCACCTAATTTCATAACTTGGTGAGCTTATGTAATTAATTAACTCTATCTATAAGTATACTTTAAATTAAGATATGGGGACCAGAAAAGTAACAAAGAATCTAACTTTAGAAAAATGCTTGCATTAAAAAGAGAAGAATATATATCAATAATATCGTATAAAAACTTTAACAAGAAAAAAAATGAGTATATCAATAATATCATAATATCTTTTTCAAAAAAAAAAAAAATATCATAATTGTATATACTATGTTTTATTGGTAATCCAATATAAAAATATGATCTCATTTAATTATAATTTACATAAGTTTATTGACCAAAAAATACATGTGTTAGTATTTTTGCAATTTATGCCACCATGTGGCAAAAAAATGGAAACCATTAATTAAAAATTTTGATTGGTTCTGCCAAAATTGACTAATGATTTTAAAAATAAATGCATCCAATTAAAAACTGCCACGTCATAATATTGGACCAGAATATTCGCAGTTGCCAAAAACAAAACAATGTGTCTAGGTTCAATGAATCTGGAATCACCTGCTTCTTCGAGTTTTGTTATATAATTCTCACAAATCATCTTGAAAAAGAAAAATAAAAACGAAGAAACAAAACAAATCTTACAACAAAAAGATCGAATTTTTGCTGTGAAAATGGCAATGTCTGTGAATGTTTCTTCTTCTGGGATCATAAACTCTGGTTTCTCTCGTTCCAGTGCTTTATCGGAGCCAAAAGGTAAAATTAAGTTTCAATTCTGAGAAATTTCAAAATTTTCGTCCAAAATCTGAGAAATTGTTTGATGGGTCAATGTGGGTTTTGATTATTACATATGAAATTTGATTAATTTGGGTATGAATTGCTAAAGTTTCGTTTTTTTTTTTTTTGATTCTTACAGTTTCGCAAATCGGTTCGTTGAGGTTATTGGATCGTGTTCATGTTGCTCCGGTGTCTCTGAATCTAGCTGAGAAGCGATCATCATCTGTTAAGCCTTTAAACGCTGAACCAAAGACAAAGGATTCAATGATTCCTCTTGCAGCAACAATGGTAGCAGAAATTGCAGAGGAAGTTGAAGTAGTTGAGATTGAGGATTTTGAAGAGCTTGCAAAGAAGTTAGAGAATGCTTCACCTCTTGAGATTATGGATAAAGCTCTTGAGAAATACGGGAATGATATTGCTATTGCATTTAGGTATATAGATCAATTCAATCATGAGATATGATCAGTTTGTTTAATTTTGTGAAAAGATTGCTGATTTTTTGGTTTCTTGTGTTTGCAGTGGTGCAGAAGATGTTGCTCTTATTGAGTATGCTCATTTAACTGGGAGGCCGTTTAGGGTATTTAGTTTGGATACAGGGA
Source organism: Arabidopsis arenosa (assembly GCA_905216605.1). NCBI lineage: Eukaryota > Viridiplantae > Streptophyta > Magnoliopsida > Brassicales > Brassicaceae > Arabidopsis > Arabidopsis arenosa. The sequence goes on from LR999456.1 coordinate 17,106,849, forward strand.
GATTGAATCCCGAGACGTATCGGTTTTTCGATGCGGTGGAGAAACACTATGGGATTAGAATTGAGTATATGTTTCCTGATTCTGTTGAGGTTCAAGGTTTGGTTAGGAGCAAGGGATTGTTCTCTTTCTATGAGGATGGTCATCAAGAGTGTTGCCGTGTTCGAAAGGTGAGACCTTTGAGACGTGCTCTTAAGGGCTTAAAGGCTTGGATTACTGGTCAGAGGAAAGATCAGTCTCCAGGAACGAGGTCTGAGATTCCGGTGGTTCAGGTTGATCCTGTGTTTGAAGGTTTGGATGGTGGAGTTGGTAGTTTGGTGAAGTGGAATCCGGTTGCGAATGTTGAAGGGAATGATGTTTGGAACTTCTTGAGGACTATGGATGTTCCGGTTAACACATTGCACGCAGCAGGGTATATATCGATTGGATGTGAGCCCTGCACGAAAGCGGTTTTACCGGGCCAGCACGAGAGGGAAGGGAGATGGTGGTGGGAAGATGCTAAAGCTAAGGAATGTGGGCTTCACAAAGGGAATGTCAAGGAAAACACCGCTGATGCTAATGTAAACGGGGAATCGAAATCCGCTGTTGCAGATATCTTTAAGAGTGAGAATCTTGTAACTTTGAGCAGGCAAGGGATTGAGAATTTGATGAAGTTGGAGAACCGTAAAGAGCCTTGGATCGTTGTGCTTTATGCTCCGTGGTGCCCCTTTTGTCAAGCCATGGAAGCATCGTATGATGAATTGGCGGATAAGTTGGCTGGAAGTGGGATTAAGGTTGCGAAATTCAGAGCAGATGGTGACCAGAAGGATTTTGCTAAGCAGGAATTGCAGCTCGGTAGCTTCCCAACCATACTTGTCTTTCCCAAGAACTCATCAAGACCGATCAAGTATCCGTCTGAGAAGAGAGATGTCGATTCTTTGACATCGTTCTTGAATCTAGTCCGATAAAGAAACCACAAAACCAGTCGACATTTCTATGAGGAATAAGAAGTATTTCTTCATCTCGTTCCAGATTGCTAGAACAGATGAAGTTGGTGTTTGGAGAATCAGTTCAAAGCTTTATAGATCACAGAGTCAGAGATAAGCTCTGCAACAAAGCTTGTGTAATTGCAGTATTGTAAGATTATAAGTTGCAATAGTGTTGATTCTTCATGTAAATGTGTGGTTATTAGTAAAATCAAGCCCCTGTTTCTTCTTTGCATTCATTTTTCAGTATATAGAGCTAACAAGTTGATGATTCTCCATGAAAATCAGTGGTTAATAGTAAAATCAAGATCCTACTTCTACGCATTCATATCAAATACTAAGAATCACATCAAAGCTGAGATATTCAGGAATCAGAACCACAGTAAACAATGCTAAGTAACTGATTATTCTCCATACAAATTTGTGGCTTCAAGAGAAATCAAGCTCTAGTTTCATCACATTTCATATCAAACTATCATAAAATACAAAGATTTACCTCAAAGTTGAGATTTTTAAGAATCGAAACCAGAGTAAACGCCACTCTCTCTCAACTGTCTCTTCTCTTCTTCAACGTAATTCTTGCCCCTACTGGCTTGTCCCAAATCTCTCTTCTTCTTCTCCTTCTGTGAAAAAGAGAGATTCTTCCTATCAGTCCGCAACTGCGCATTCTCAATCGTCTCACCACCTGTAACCGCAGCTCTTGTAGCTTCTCGTTCTCTATAACTCTCTTTCACTTCCTCTACTCTTTGTTTATCCTTTCCCGTAGCCCATGACCAATCCTGTTTCTCCATGGGAGCACGAATATCAGGAAGACCAACAGCTTTGTAACCATGCTGCTGCAGAGATTCATAGTCAAATGCTTTCTTATCTTTCTTCGCAAACCTCGCTGCAACCATAAAAATACAAAGTCACATAAGAGAGATCCCATCTCACAAAATTAAAAAAACAAGAATAACAATGAAGTTTTTCTCCTACCTATTGGCTTCTTGCTCTTTCTCTTCTTCTTCTTCCCAGCCTCTGTATCATCCACATTTGAGTCAGAAGCAGAAGACGATGATGATTCCTCGGATGAGTCATCATCATCATCATCCCATCGCATCATACCTTTCTTCATGATAAGAGCTCTGACATAAAATTAAATCTCCATTAGTCCAATTTACAAACCAAAAAGCTCATAACTTCAAGAGAGAAAGTAATGAACTTTCTTGAATATCTATCATCAATAAGAGGAGGATTCACAAATAAGTCATTTCCCAATAAGACAAACTCTTCCAACAATTCGAAAACAAATAAAGTACGAATCTTTGTAATCGAATTGATAAACCCTAAATTGAATTGACGGTTCACGAAGATACCATAAATCCAATTAGAGCATAACATCAGCTTCCTAAAGCAATCATACCTTGCCGGTGTAGTCGACGATTGCAGGAGCTCGATTCGCGGCGGAGACTGCGACAGTCGCAAGATCAGAAAATACTCGGGTCCCAAGTCCCGTAGAAGAACCAAGAGAACAATAAAAGTCTTAAGTCAAATTTTTTGGTTTTGGTTTTGTTTGGTTTTCTTTCGGTTAAGTCAATTTCTATGATTTTTTATCGGTTAAGACAAGTGAGAAATTTTACCAATGTATATCGGTTTATTCATGGCAATTGATAAAATATGCAGAGGAAACAGAACAAAGAAGATAGAGTCAAATTAGAACTAAAGATAGAAACTTGTTTCAAATCCATCTTCAAAAGCAAAAGAGAGAGTGAGAGCTCAAAAGGTAAACCCCAGAAAGTAAAAAGACATTATTAGTGCAAAAGCTAGAGAATGTACAATCATCAAGAATCGTAGAAGCTAAGCTGATTAGCAGACAGATCCAAATGTGTTCTCTCCACTGTATGTCATGTAGAGAAACCCATCTTCGTCTCTGTGTTCTTCATAGATTGCAGACATCAGTGCCGCTGTTTGTAAGAAACAGAAAAGAGAGAAACCAAATTAATAGAAGATTAGAAATTGAAGATTCACACAAGGTTTATAAATCCTTTACCGGTTGGGGGTAGTGTGTTCTTGACAAAGACAAAGATGGCTTTTTCGGCTCCAAGCTTGATTCTTTTCCTCACAACGTACACAAACTGGCCAACAGTTAGATCAGCTGGTACAAGATACCTAAAGAGAAGAAACAGGATCAGCAAAAAACCAACAAAAAAGAATGCTATGCAATTCAATCTGTATCTAGAAACTGTTACCAAGGGACAAGCTTTGAAGAATGAGAACCATATAATGATTAGCTCAAACCAACTATAGTAAGAGTTTTTTCTTTAGTGTATAAGCGAGACTCAAACTATATATAACACCAAAACAGAATTTCCCTTGCAATGACTAACTCATCAGCTAGTGATACCATTATGATCAAACAAGAGAGATAGAGATAATATGTATAATTTACTCACTTCTTCTTGTCAATGTCAGGAACATCACTCTGTCCAGCCTTCTCCACAATCACCTGCATTCAGTTTCTCATTAGAAACTTAAGCTAACATCGTTCCATAAAGGGAAAGTTTAGAAGACATACGGGAACTCTGTCAGGGTATTTCGCTCGGATACGAGTAGATTCAGCCATTCTCATCTCTGAGATCAAAACAAAACCATAAAAATTCAGTCACAGCTAACGGATCATACAAACACATGAACACATCTTGTAGATTAACAAGATGCAATCCAAGTAACAAGTACTAAATCTTTGGAGTTTCAATTAATTGAGTTGATGTAAATCAATAGAGGAAAAATATCAAAAACAAACAGAGTAACCCAATATCAAAGATCGAATCAGAACCAAATCAGAACCAACAAACTCTTGATCAGGCTAATCAAAATTGAGTTTCTTAAACAAAGATCAGAATCATAACACAATCCATATCAAAAAAAATCTTCAACAACAATTCTATAAACGCTTATCGAGTGACATCAATAAAGCAAAAAGTTAAAAAGAAGAAGAGAAGAAACTAACCCAGAGGATTAGAAAGCTTGAAGGAGTTCTTAGCCATGGCGATCCGATTAGTATCTGCGATGATTAAGAAAAAAAAATCGAAACTTTATCTGTTAGGTTAAATCGGGATAAAAACCCAAAACACAAAAACTCGAAATTGACAAAGTGGAGAGGCGAAATCAAAACATACCCAAAAGAAGAAACTAGGGTTCGATGATCAGAGAGGAAAAAAAATTGGATTTTGATTGAAAAAAGAAGAAGAGGATCAAAAAAAAGAAAGAAGGAGAGAATATATATAAAGGAATCAGAGGATGGATTTAGGGTTTAGTGATTGTTACCTGCACGGCACCCAAACTTATTTACTTGGATTTTAATTATTTTACTTTAATTTTTAATTAACTTGCAAGGAAATTAGTTACGATGTTTATCTTACGTCAGCGAGACCATACGACGTCGTTGATTGTATTGGTGAGTTTGTGAGCTATTCGTTGGGCCTTTATGGGTTTGGCTCCATATTGGGCTTTCTGTGTCTTTTATATTATCACGATTAGAATTTTAATTTGGCAATGGTTCCGATTGATCACCTCCTACCAATCATAAAAGCATAAAAACGGTGTTGAAAACGGTATTTTTAATTTTATTTTTTGGTATTGTTACTTTTTAATTCTCTCTATTTCTTCTCTAATCCTTTCGATTTCTTCTCAAATCCCGATTTAATCTTATTTTCTTAAGATTTCGTTCGATTCTGATTTTGTGTCTCAATTGGCTTTGTTAACGAGAATTCGTGATTAAATTGAAAATCAACATAAAATTGAACATTTTAATCACCAGGTACAGAGTTCATGCTTTAAATCAACGAAAATGAACAACTGATGATTTAAATGACATTTTTCCCGTTTTATTTTACCAATCATACTAATATAATTAATCTTTGTTTCTAGTTTTCTACTATCAATACAAAATCCATGTACTTTCACCCTCTTCTTATTCTTATATAAAAGCATTTTTTTAGTCTAATCTCTAATGTGATGTTTTCTCGTTACATTATTTTCTTCTCTCGCTATCCCATAGTTTTAACTTGTAAGTATATATTTTTTTTCTGTATGAAACATTTATCTATCCTACTATCCACCGCATTGCATTGTAGAACACTTGTTTTAACTATACTCAAACAAACAAAGCATTCAAATCTATTCATCAAATATTTCTACAGAAAATCATGGATTCAATCCTTTATATGTACAAGGATGAAGAGATACGATATATATCGATTGATATGGTTGAAAACTGTCTTCAAAAAATTGTAAACTCAGCATTTTAGGGCTTATTTCTTTTTGCATGAAATCGGCTTAATTCTGATTTTGGACTTAATTATAATGAATTTGTGATAGTAGCAGAAGAAGATAGACAATTACACATAGCTAATGTTAACATAGAATTAAAGATATCTAATTAATATATAACATTGATTGCAAACGACAAAAACTTTCACCAAACATGGTGAAGAACTAACTCAAAGTGGCTCCAATTAAAGGTTCTAAAGGATATGCCCTCTCTAGGCTCTCTAATTTAAGATCATAAAAAAAAACACTTCAAAAGAGAAACCAAAACACAACAGAAGAAAATAAAAGGGGACCCATGCATGGGGCTGACAAGTCATCATCATCACTATGATACTTATCTACTCTAAATAACACATTGAAAAATAATAACAATAATAAAGAAAAACTTAACAAAAAGACTATTGGTATAGTGATCCCCACATGATGATGACGACAATGACATTGATAATGATGATGATGTGGATACCATAAAGTTGAGTTTTTCATGATGATAATGTTAAACAGGAGTTATGGGATTCATGCTCCATGCACATGGATGATGATGATTGTGATGATGATGAGATATTATATCCTACTTACTCCAAGAAACCAGTTTTTGACAAGACAGCATTTCTCACTTTGCTTAGATCTCTTCCTTTAAGTGTTCTTCCAACTCCTTCACACATAGAGAAAGAAGAGATCTGTGTTCTTGCTAGCTTTCTTGCAACCCATTCATGTGGAGGAACCATGCAACCATCATCATCATCGTCAGCATCATGATAATGCAAATGGCTACTCCTTCTGTTGCTCTTTGAGTCACCGTAAACCTTGGACCAGTCAGGGACATTCATAGGTGCGGATGACTGTTTTACTCCTGAGACCTCCTTGCTTCTATGAATGTTCCATGGTGAAGATGAGGAAGAAGATGAGGAAGAGAAATGACTTTTGGGTATTTTCATTTCAGGGCCTGAAGTTTCTCCTTCTCTCAGAACTGACCACACATCTTCTTCTTGAAACTCTTCTTCCCCTTCTATTCTCATTGAAGGAACCCTACGGCTATTATGTGTCCCTCTTCTTGATCCTGAATCCATTGAGAGAGAGAGAAATGAAATTCTTCAACTGCTAGTGAAAGTTTTCTTGCTTTTTAAAGAAGATGTTGTCGTTGATGTTGTTATTTTCATCAAGTGAGAATATATATTAAATGTGAGAGAAGAGATAATCACAAAATGAAATAGAAAGAGAAAAGTCATATACATATTAATAGAAGAAAGCTTCAAAGATTATTTACAAGAGCCTCTGAAAGAGACAGAGGTTTCAGAAAACTCCAAAAGTTTATTACTTTTGTACTCTTCTTTTTTCTCTGCAATAATTTGTGCTAAAGACCTAAATGCTTCTAAAATAAATCAACAGTTGCATTACACAACTTACAAGAGTAAGTAGCCTTTAGTACTATTTTCTACTGAGACCTGCCAAATCATTGACAGAGTCTGATTCATACAATAAGACAAAAAAACTGTACTATATGAAAAGACTTGCTTTTATGTCAAATTAAATTTACTTTTTCCGGTAAAAATTTAAAAGAACTACGACAAAAATCAATGTTATCCCAAAAATAAGAGGACGAAATTAAATTTAACTCGAAAGTGCCTTTAATGACGTTACCTGATTAGAGTTTTACTTACCATCTTATCCATAACGAAAAGCGAGTGTGAGAGAGAGAGAGTGAGAGATCGCTTATTGCATTCAATTTTACGTACGATTTAATAATTAGGTTAGGTTCTTCGTTTTATTTACTGAGTGAAAATGATAACTATTGGAAGAGTGTAATACACAAAAAATAATATTTTGAAAACACTAAAAGATCTAAGAAATGCATGTTGCTGATCATACATTAACTTGCCAATGTTTATAACAATTTATTATATGTTATGAACTGATCGTGTGATAGATTTATGGATTGAGAGAAAATAATGTTTGTTTTTATGTTTTTACTTGCATAATTTAAAAGTTCAAATAGATTTATGAATTTATGGAATAAGATACAATTGATATACATATGCTATTAGCTTCTTTAATAAATTGACGTAAGAATATGATACTGCAGCATCATTGCAACTAGAATCTAAGTTATGTCTTGTCCTAACTCCTAAGAACAAAATAGTGAAATACACACATAGATACATTAAACTTGCACAAAAATGTCAAGACAATGTCTCTATCCATTTTTTGTCAACCAAGACAAAGTCATGTAAGAAAATAAGAGCACATACGAAAAAACATAAAAACAACGAGATGACTTGTTCTTCTCATGTTCTTATTCCTCTCAGGTTTGGTCATCTATTGCTCGAGGAATTCTTCAAAACGATTTCACAACTCAATGGGATCAGATTCTCTTAATTTTAACAGATTCCACTCGGTCGAAACTCATCACCTTTGCTATCTGAAGCCCCGGCCCAATATATTTGGGAGCCTTAGGCCATCTGCAGTGGCATAACTTGGGTCATGTTCTTCACATTATTAAAATTGGGAAATAATGAATAGTGGGCTTGGATCAGAGAGAATCGATCTTGCCCAAGATGTGTTTTAACCCTTGTTCTTCGGTCTACGTGGCACTTTTCTAGTGGTTCCGAATTTTAGCACACGTGGGCTGTGGACAAATTCATCAATGCCTCCAAATGAGAAAACATTTGTTCTACCGAAAGAATCAAGTCAATATGTATTAGTCTCTAAATTAAAGAAAACAAAAATCTCTTAACATTCGTTTTTTTGTTACATATGCTTTCTGATTTTTTCTTTTCAAAATTGTACCCTCCAAATTTTTTATCTGTCCCCATAAGTACATGACAAGATCACTTGCGTAAAAAAAATTTTGTTGTGTATATTGTTTCTCTTCATCATATACCACTTTATTTATAGATTTATATATTATTACATGTGCATTCTGATATTTTTTTGTTGTAGAATTTTTTAGGTGATGGTCACACAGGAATTCGTGATAGACAAGCACATCACCAATTACAAGAGGATTTGATTGAGAATATATGGAATAATTTTGGACATTAAACTTTGTATTACTTAAATAAAATGTTTGTGTGCTTTAATTAAGTAAGAAGTTTGTTTGTTTTTATGTTTTTCATTTATATCTTTAATGTTTTTTGTTTCATAAAAATTTGGTCTTGTATTTTGAATTTTAGTATAAGTTTTTTATGTTTTCAATTTAAATGTTATTTTTTAAAGTTTTTAAAATTGTAATATTTTTTTATTATTATATTATTAAATCTTATGATTTTACACATGTTCTCCCAATAACCAACTTATTAACAAAAGATCTAAACTCCTGATCTTACATTATTTTAATAATATTCTTACTCTAAGAACACCCAAAACAGTTCCCCCATTAAGGATGCCCTTAGGGCATATGTATCGGCATAACTCTCAATACAGATGTTAATATTATTTTAATAATAAATATTGCTTTAGTAACTGAATGAATTTATTAAGAGAGAGAAGAAAAAGAAGAAAAAAAAAAAGAAGGAAGAGAGAAAAAAAAAGAAGGAAGAGAGGAAATTATGGAACCAATACTTTTCAGACACGTGGCTCATAACTTGTATTAGAACAGATCTTGCAGAAGATCGCAATTCAGGTTCGTCTTCTACTGTTTGAATTTTTTCAAATTTTTAATGCCTAAGAACACTACTTGTGTTGCTGCGATACTTATGATCTTAGGGCAAAATTTTTTTTTTTGGCCTATTATTATATATAAAAAGAAAATTTAGTTATTTTTTATAGTGAAAATTGTTATTTTAAAAATTTTGGGCCTTTTTATACTTTTTCTTATAAAGAATTAGGCCTCTTGAAATATAATTTTCAAATTAATGATATTTTTAAAAAATATTTGGGACGGGGCTGGCTATCTGTTACTTAGTTCAAGCTATATAGTTCACAGTCTATGGAGAGAAAGAAATGGTCGACGTCATGACGAACCCTCAACCTCGGCTCAACATCTCAGCCGTCTCATCGACAAAAACATTCGAAACAAGCTCAGCCTTCTCCGAAACTATGGGGGTTATGAAGGTGGGATCCAATTTTGGTTCCAAACTCATCCTTAAAATTATTGATTATTTTATTTTTTCAACTTTTTTAAGAAATTCAACTCTCTATGATGCATTTATTGTAAAACGGTTTTTTTGAATATAATTTTACATTCTTTCAAAAAAAAAAACATAAAAACAACAACATATTTAAAAAAATAATAATGACAAATTAGAGTTTTGGAAAAAATCATACAGATCACCAATGTTTTGGAAAAAAACAACATATACTTTTTTTTTACCAACCATATATATATATATATATATATATATATATATATATATATATATATATATATGGTTCTAGATAATTTAAAAAATGGTAACAAATGTATGAGTTATTGATTTTCCTTTAAAAATGACAAAGCTTTGAGATGAAGAAATAAACAAATTTTGTTCTCAGATTAGTTATAACAATGGTTAAATATAATTACAAGTTTACAACAATTACAGTTGGTGTAAATTCTAATTACTTACTATAAACCTATATTGTTTAGTGTTTAAGACGGAAAAAAATCTATATTGTTTACGTAGTGATGTCAAACTATTGAATAAACGAATTAAATGACAGTAGAAATAGTAAGTCTAATTTTCACTAATTTGGTTTACGTTTACAATATAATGATTGGGACATATACAGTTAATTTTTCTTTATTTATCGCAATTATATACGAACAACTTTTCAAAGAATACATACAAATCAACTGCACATATACAATCAAAAACAGACAAAAGAATGATTTAGACGCAAGTCTTAAACTCTCTCTACTTATTAATTTTGTATCGTCACCAAGTTAAGCTAATATCCGATCCGTCCAAAGGAATGAGAAATCTTATCTCATGGGTTCAAAGGTACCTTAGAAGGAAACTACTTTAATCCTACTCTGGTCACAAAGGTCCATGAAGATTACATACCTCGGCTCTAGGTAATAAAAAAAAAATTATGGTTAGCTGGTCACAGCAATTGCAATCGTTGCATTTTACTATATTTAAGTCTTTAAATGCTATATAAGATTGTTGGGCTATGTTTAGAAAATATTAAAATTGCAATGGAGATTAAATTAGATGATGAGGAGTGGAAATTGATGTGGACACATCATCCCTACACAGTACACACACTTTAGTTTCAGAAACCCTTATCTTTTTATAAACTCCTCTCACCACCAACACATGATTCTTTTAATTACTCCGGTAAACGAGCAAAAAGATTAAGCACACATACTCATGTAACTATTTTTATAATCAACTGTTAAATCCTAAACGAGACCTTATCTAGACCTACTAATACTAACTGTTAGATTTATAACCAAGCTTTCTCAAGTTCCTTTAATTTCCAAAGAATGTTTAGAACTAATAGAAGAAGATAATATTTGTTCATAATCTCTTGAATTCAAATCAAAGCTAAAACAACAATTTTGTAGGCATAAACAGTTTTAAAAACAAAAGTGTAGTAGACGTTGTAGTGTTGTACACTGGATGAAATATATAAAACTTACTAATTAAATAGATAAATAAAACAAAGTAGCTAGTAAGATTTTTTTCTTAGTATAAACATAACAAATAAGCAAATACAAGTTATACAATCTAAACAATAGTCGAATCATGCATGACTTACAAAGTTATAATAACTACTAAATTTCCAACTAATTTGTTATAACATTTTGAGTTACTAAAAAAGATTCCACATAAAATGATTGGATAAAAACTTGCTCGTCTTTTGTAGAATACTAGTGTACATTTTAACGCATTATTCAGCAGCATGCGATGACAAGTGTCGTTGCTGCATTAGCTGAAAAAGCTTGTTTGTTTCTATCCTTGTATTATACCGACTCGGTTTACAAAAAACAAAAATCAATAACAAGACATTAATGTAAAAGTCCATTGACTAGTTGGTTGCCTCTAATCCGACAATTTGTTTAAATTAAACACTAAACAGTGTTGATAGAAGAGTTTTCTTAAACCAATCTTCGATTATCTACCGACTTCTAGAGATTTGATGTAACTAAATTACTATTAGCTGTAAGGATATTTGAACATGTGTGGTAAATTCATACTCATGTTTCTTATCATTGTATTTTTTTTTAAATGTTTTGTTTTAAAAAGATAAATATTTTTAAGTTTTATATGTAATATTTATTAGTTGCTATTGATAAATTATGAAATACAAAAAAATAATTAAATACTATTGATTTAGAGATACATAAAATTGTTAATCACAAAAAATAAGATATTTATAATCAACTTTTAATAAAAATTTTTAATATGTGTGAAAATCCTAGACGATACCTTAATAAGTAACAGAGGGAGTATTCAATTTGGATAAGCCATTTGCTAGCTTTCTCAGCGTTCGTGGGTTTCACGATTTATTTGAGCGGATGGTATATTCATTTGAAACCCCAAAATTTTAGATATTTTGCAGCATCCTCAAAATTAAGTTTATACCAGTACAAAACGCCCCAAAAATTGGAAGACGATCAACTTAATTGTTGTATTTAGAGCTTTATAATATTTTGTTGTATGAATGAGAATTAAAGAGAAAAATGAAGCCGCTAGAGTATAGTAAAAAACTGTTCAAACATCTAATAATGTGAAATTGACGTGGTTAGGAATTAAGTTAAATTCTAACCGAAAAGAAACAAAAACAAAAAAAAACCAAAATTTATACAAGCACTAGTGCCTATAAATTTTATAAGATTCGGACTTGCACGTTCGTGTGGGGTTAAGTTTGTAAACATATTTATTTGGTATAGCAAACAGTATACAGTTTAGTTTTCGATTTGATTTTAATCTGATTTTTATTTAAAGGTTTGAATGTTTAAAATAATAATAGGTTTATCGGTGTTTTAAAACATGTGACCGACCCAACGGCTGGACCATTATCGAAGGCGATTGTTACTAAACTTGTGAACTATCAAATTGGGTATAAAACTATGAAGGACGACTAAAGCCCCATGAACCGGAAATGACAGCCATTCGAACATAGTGGTGGGCATAATTCAAGTTCCTTTCCACCTCATCTCGTTCTGCATAATTCAGAGATCCCATTTCAAGTCATCCATTGCCAATGAGTCCAACATAGGGCAAGCAGACAAAAGATTTTTCAAGGCACATGTCTGACTTGGAGGAGCATCAAACTTGTCAGAGTTAAGAATGAGGCTCTGAAGCATAGGTAGAGAAGCATTCTCATGGAGACTCCTAACCCTATATTTCTTGCTTACCTCTAGCTTAGTAATGGTCTTTAGTTTAAAGATTTCCGGAGGCCGCCGATTGAACCGAGTATTTACATTCACAGTAAATTCCATTACACCTGTCTGAGAAACATGCTCTATACAAGATCGAAACTTCCTGAAATGATCTTTGTGAACAACCCCATGTATCTGATAATTAAGACGCAATTTGTCACCCGAGTTATTTCATCCAAAAGAGACATTCTTGTCACGAAATCCGTGAATGATTCTTCGGATATCGAGTACTCAAAACAAGAGATAATATCGAAGATATTACGGTACTCGGGAGCAAGAAGCTTCACATACGCAACGTCTTTTATAGAGCAAAAACGAATGATGGATATAATCATCTCAAAAGGTAAACTTCTAAACTCAGCATTTATGAAATCGCTATTTTATATGTATGATAGCAGATTTTCGTGCTGAAAATATAAATATTTCTTGTAGTGTATGCATAAAGAAAGAAACGAAGAATGCATAAAGAAAGAAACGAAGAAAGTATAAAGAAAAATCAAAGAACGAACCTGCTTCAATGTATCTTCTTCTCTCTGCTTTTTTGTGATTTTCTTGATCGTTCTCTTTGATTTTCTTGATCGTTCCGTTCGTAATCAAAAGAATATAATGGGTGGGGAAAAAACAAGAAAGAGATGACATAAGTGTGATATACGGTCTTATGTTCAAAATGTTAATAAAAATCATAAAATTTTGTCATAAAAATATATTTTTATTTGTTTACTACAATTTTGAAAACAATATTAGATTAATATTCTTAAAACATTAAAATAACTCTAAACTACTATCTGATTTTAATCCAATTTTCTGATTAATCTATAGGTCCATATCAAATGTCCGACTAACGCCTAGCGATTTTTCGAACAAAAGATATACCAGAACTATTGGGCCTATTAATGCTGGGCATACCTGAACAAATTTAGGCCCATATCGGCGGAGGAATATGCGATCAGACGGTGATTTTTCTTGTCGTTAAGCACTACTCCAGAACCTGTTAGAAGCTCAGCGAATTGCGTTGAATCTAGGTTTCTCCAAATCGATGGCTGAATCACAGAGGAGTTAGATGGAATCCATGGCGAGCATGTCGGATTTGAGATTGAATTCTCTGAAATTGAATTGCCAGATGCATGTACAATGGCTTCTTGTTGGATTGATGAACTTATCTGTAATGCTTATTAGTCAACAATCCTAATCAATTGCATTTTCTTTAGTTTCAAAATTTTTCTTACCTTTCCTTTGATTTGGTTTCCCATTGGTAATTCTGTGGTGTGAGAAGGGACATTAGAGATTATTTGAAGCTTGTCCATTGATCTCTGGATACTTAACATATATTTGTATTTTGTACTTGTGCCTAACCACACTGATGTTGTAACTCTGTCAGCTGTATCAAGAGCTCTGTGGTCATCCAACATTTTGCATTCCCCGTCTTCGTCTTGACCACCTCTCACAGACAAGACATATTTGCAACAAGAAATCTAATGTGTATCTCATGTCTTTTTACAAATGTTGTCCGACGATGAAATTGAGAAGGATACTACAAAAGCTGCCTCAAGTTCAGGTAATTTCAACGTGGGGACTCTATGTGAAAATGTATCAAATTTAAGTCATTAAACAATAGTATAACTTTATTACCCATGAAGTTATGTGATTTGATGATGATTCATGGTTCTACCTAACTAAGATCCTTCATAAGTCATAACAACAATCAAAAGACAACAAGTCTTATTTCTTCAAAGGATCCTAAAAAAGCTCATCATCATCCACATATATTCAACGAAGATCTCCATCATTTAATCCAATGAAAGGCCAAAATAGATACAACCGCATTTTGTTTGTAATTGCATGATTATAAAGAGTTGTTCTAGAGATTAACAATTATACATTATACAAACGATAACGAAAAAAAAAAAAAAAAAGAGTTTTGGACTCATATAAAAGATTCAAAGAGGGTTCAAAACAAATCAAACCTGTGCATTAGCTCCAGCAACAATCTCAAGAATCTCTCCAGTAATCTTAGCTTGACGCTTTCTATTATACACCATCGAAAGCGATTTCTTAAGATCCGATGCATTATCCGAAGCACTACTCATTGCACTCATTCTAGCTGCAAGCTCACTAGCCAATGACTCCTGTAATGCCCTAAGAATCTGACTGTTCAGATACAGAGGCAACAAAGCATCAAGAATCTGAACAGGGTCTTGCTCGAATTGCAATATCGGCGAGAAATCAGCTGTTGGTGTCCTAAAAGTCTCTCTTTCAACCGTCAATTTCCCTCCTTTCGTCGTTAGCCTGAACAATTCATCTTCCGCAGCATCCACACAGGTCCCATTAATGTCACAGATCTCTCCTTTAGGTGATAGAGGCAATAGCGTGTGGATCACGGGTTCTGATTTGACCAAAGACACAAACTTTGTGTACAAGAGCTCGACTTTATCGACTTCTTCGCTTATAAACAGAGAGAAGACATCATCAGCCACAGCTTGAGCTTCTTTAGCCGTAGGTAAAGTTCCGGCTTCGAGGTATCTGTCGACAGGTATGTACGGACGACGGAGGAAATAAGAATTTCCCTTCTTCCCCACGCTAATGACTGTGTATTCAAGACCAAGACCTTGAAGCTCTTTGATTCTTGCCTCTGCTTTCTTAATGATGAAATTGTTGAATCCACCACATAATCCACGATCACCGGTAACGACAACGAGTGCTACTTTCTTAACCGGTCTGACTTTGGTTAAGGGGACATCGACATCATCGGTTTGAAGCTGTTCGTTGATGTTGTAAAGAACTTCAACTAGGGTTTCTGAGAATGGACGACCATTGACGACAGCTTCTTGAGCTCTCCTGACTTTAGCTGCAGCGACAAGCTTCATAGCTTCGGTGATCTTCTGAGTGTTTTTGACTGAATCGATACGGTCTCTGAGCTCACGAAGAGACGCTTGGAGTGGTGAAACAGAGGAAGATCTTGAAGGAGGAGATGAAGTGTGATTTGGAGGAACTGGGCACTTGAGAACAGATCGGAAAGATAAGGAAGATGAATCAGAAAGAGATGGTTTTGATGAAACCCACATTGTTGTTAGATTAGAGCAAGCCATTTTTTGTTGTTTGTTTCAGACAGTGTTTTGCTCTAACCTTATTTCTCTGTTCTTTTGATTGTATTGAAGAAGAAGAAAGAAGAGAGGAGAGATTTGAGTGGAGGGAAGAGAAGGTAATAAGATTAGGTTTGGAGATAAGGTTTTTTTACCTTTGGTCTTTGGAGTCTGTGGGATCCTTTTTGTTGACGTGGCGTTGTATTAGTGGATGGTTCGATATCTTCAACGTTTTTTTTTTTGTGTGTATATCTTGCTTCTTTGTTTATCAGCCAACCAATGGTTTTATGAGTTTTGAGTCTCTCACAATGAGAGAAAATATCTGATAACTGAGGATAGAAATTAGTGTAATTTGGTTTGGTTTAATTTTATTTGGTATGGTTTTGGTTCATTAGGGCATATGCAAGGGTGCATCTTTGAAGATTGATCTTAAGGGAGAAAAAATATTAATAATGTAAGAGGAAAGAGAAGGAAAGAGTTTTTAAATATCGATTGGATCTTGAATCAAATATCCATGGATATCGGTTCGGTTCGGGTAGGAACCGATATCCATTCGGGTACCCGAAAAATATAGCTCATCTACTTAACATTTTTGAAGTACAAATTTGCTCTCTCCAATCGGGTCGGGTTTTTTACAAGATTTTGACCCGGATTTTTTTTTTGACCCGGAAATAAAACTTTTGGATCATACCTTATTTGTGATTTTGACCCGTATTCTCTCAATCGGAACCTTCCTTAATAGATACTCCCTACATTCAAGGTAAAAGCATTTAGTTTCTCATATTTAAAGATACACAGAATATATATAGTTATAACAATTTATAACAAATTGATCCGTATAACACAAAATGTTTCCTATTAAAAGGGGAGATAAACGATTTGATCTAGAATCCGTATAACAAATTGATACTAAATACAAAACATTTCCTAGAATTATACAATTATCAAAAACGAATTTATTAGTTTGAGTTTAGGAAAATATCAGCTGTATATATCTTTTAAACAAACCAATATTCTATAACTAAATTGTTTCCTATTTAAATGGTAAAGATTTTGAGCCCATTAACATTTGTTTCCTAAATAAATAAACCATATCAAATTGACATTCAATCACAACAACTGATTTTAAAGTAAACGACTAAAGCATATTCTTTAAACATCCTATATTCAATTCTTATAATTCTCGAAGATATCTTGGCATTTATTTCGGATTTCTTATTATGTAAATGTTGGTTAATAATATCTAACAAATCTGGCTTGATCACAAAGTTATTGTCGAATTTGTATCCAACCTAAGGCCAAGAGACTATAACCTCTATAAATAGGTTTTCACTAACTGAAAACTATCACATCAACAGAGATTTTACCTTTTAACCTAATAAGAGAAGACTTTCCAGAAATCAATGGTTGCTTCATTTTCCAATCTCAGAGATTTGAGACTTTACAAAGCCGTATGTGCGTCCAAGTTTAAGATCCTGCATTCATGGACAATATACTGTCAAAAAGAGAGACTCTTGATATGGTCTAAACTGATGAGGAAGTAAGTTTTTCTGTACTGAAATTTGGTTCTAAACCTTTTTCTTATTAACTAACTTGATATGTTATGTCTTAGGGAGCAAAAATATCTCTTTTAGCTGCCAACTTCATCTTCGTGTTTTGGATGTTTCTGTTGAAACTATGATAACTTGATATGCATACGAGGAATACCGAGAAAATCAGGTAGGTTGCATCTATCTTTTACAAACTATGATAATTTGTTAAATCATATTAAGTTGTTGATGGAATCATGATGATATGTGATACCTTTTTGTTGTTTCTTCTCATTTTGCTTATCTTACTGTTGTTTCAGATCTTCATTCACACCTATCAGACTAGCAAATCTGTGTAAAAATCTTGAGAATCTGGAAACAAAAGGGAGTTTAGGATGAAGCAATCGAGTTATAATTCACTGATCCACAAATTCCAGAATTTACAAGATTAGGCAAAAGTAACCTTAGTCTAACCAAGGTAAATAATTAGTGTTGGTCGTTTGGCAACAAAAACATCATTTATTTTACTTTAAAAAATAACAATACGTACTTAGAGCTATTGGATTGATTATTATCAAGATTCAAGCATTGGTCTATAAAACTATAACTATAAAAGATAGATGCGTAAACGGATCTGAGAGAAAGAAATTACCATTTCTTGCATGTGCTAATTATATTAGAATTATAAAATCAATTGGTTAGAGATTTATATACCTGCAATTGAACAAAGACAACGTGGGTTAGAACCAAAAAAATTGAACGAAGTGGTTGAGAAATCAGACACCAAAGATTAAACTAAGCATGTGATCTCTTACAATTAAAGTCAAATTAAATGCAACAACGACGGGTAGTCTGAGAAAACATATCCCGTCGTTGCAACGACCTCTCCTCCCGCATATGGGATGCTCTTCTCCGTATAATCGCTTCCACTAAAATTGCTTCAAATCTGTCGATGCTTTGATTCGAGAGGATGAACTTACTCAAGCTTTCGCCAATCAAATCTTCAGACATGGTTCTCTGTTTGACCTCCTTCAACCTAAGTAGCACCGAAACGGGTACGGGAACTAGAAACGGGTACGGAAACGGGGACGGAAAACGGCAAAGTAAAAATTCATAGATACGGGGACGGCATGGGTACTTCAATAAATATATAAGAATATATACATATATACCTTTAGTGAGAGGCAATTAGAAAGTTAATGGGAAAAATATAGAAGAGAAAAGCAACTAGAAAGTAGAAAAACATGAAAATGTGAGGAGGTAAAAATGTACTCATGATAAAAGGGTTGGGAATGAAATTATAAGGATGTGAATGTTAGAATTTCAATGTTGTTTTCCTCTGAATTATCTAAAAATGTTTTTTAGAACACTAGGAAACACCAACTTTGAAGCTAGAATATCTGGGAAACGTCCCCATAACTACTTATTGTCCCCGCCTTACTCGAAACATCTTGGGGACGTTTCAGAGCTGTCCCCATGATGTCCCAGTTTCCGAAACGTCTCTGGTACGGGAACGGCTACCAAATAGAAGTCCCCGTGCTCAACCTCTATTATCGACTCTTCATCTCTGTTCAATCGAATCTTCATCTCAGCCTCGTGGAATCCGAAGTACATAATTACTCTCCTTCTTGGGCCATCTCTTCTTTCTAGCCAATGTTGGGCTTTTTCTGATTCAAAATTGGTTCTCCTTTGAAGTGTGTTGGACTACTTAGCCATTGGGCCATGTAACATTTTAATTCTAATGCTTTTAGTAGAATATCGTTTATCTCAACAAAAATGTAGTGGACTAAAATATTTTGCATTTTATATTAGAAATGGTATAATATAATGTTTTTAAATAATACTTTTTAAACGGGTTCTTTTCATTGTTTTAAATATATATCACTAATCTAAAGATAAAGTGAATAAAATAAATATATATTTTTAACAATTGTAAATATTTATCATATCTACCCAAATTATTTATTTTGAGTAAAAGAAATTATTTATTTCATGAAATACATTATTTTATTTTGTTTTGAATCAAACTGTTATGTACATCACATGTGATTGTGTGAACCATTTAAAATAAAACTTTTAAATTTACTCGAATTATATGTTTTTAAATAAAAAGTGTTATTAAAAGAAATAACAAAATGATGTTTAATTTTACGGAACGAGATTATATGGTGGGACGGGTTTGGATTGAAATTAATACGAGACAATATATCACGGGTGAAATCGTAGGATTAACAAATCAAAATATAATTATACAATTTTAAACACTAAACAAAATATATACAACTTAAAATTTCTATTTTTTAGTTACAACGCATGTGATCCGCGGTGTACAACAAAAAATATTATATACAACAAATGCATCAGTTTATAAAAAGATAAAAAAAAAATCAAATAATTAACCCGCGGTGTACCGCGGGTCATAT
The DNA here is from genome assembly GCA_905216605.1 of Arabidopsis arenosa. Classification (NCBI taxonomy): domain Eukaryota; kingdom Viridiplantae; phylum Streptophyta; class Magnoliopsida; order Brassicales; family Brassicaceae; genus Arabidopsis; species Arabidopsis arenosa. Next base: position 17,126,466 of record LR999456.1, read on the forward strand.
CCTAGTTAACCTATATTTATATAACCTAAAGTTCCAAACCCATCAAATCCTAAACCTAACTACCCAAGCCCAATAGCCCACCATAAACCTAACTCAAAGTCTCTCTTAGCCTCTTATATATTCTTCTCTACGTCCAAACCTAAATCCTACTTTGTTCTCTCTTTCTCAAAGACAGAGCAGACAAAAACTTTCTCTTGTGTTTTGTGGTATCTTTAAAACTTTGAGTGTTTTTTGACCTAATACTTTCCAAGTTTCAACTATTTTTTGGATTTGTTATAGTATAATGACTAATATGTGATGTTGTATTACATACTTACATAATTGTATTTGAATTTTGCATTATGATTCTATTATTATTTTCGGTTCCAAAAATACCCGAAACAATTTGGTTCCTATTTGGTTCCAAAATTTATTACCCGAACCGAACCGAACCGAATAGGAACCGAACCAGAACCGAACCGATTTTGATTTGGTTCCAATATGGTTCTTAAATCTTAGAACCAAAATACTAGGAACCGAACCGAATACCCAAACGCCCAGGCCTAATAGAAACCACAATAATTGGCAACCTTGCTATGAACAAGTTTTTAGTTTTATTTGTTTTATCTTATCTCCATCACCAAACATTCTTTTATTACGATGTACGCTCACTTTCTCATGGTTTTGGACAAACTTAATTCATCTTTATAAAATACCAACGATCTAGTGACATTCTATTTCTTTATTAAGTAAGGATCAAATTGATCTTTTAATATTTGATAACATACTTGAAGTAAAGCCCATTATTCTTTCCATCTATTATTGCATAGTGACAAAATAATAGAACATTAAGGATGCATAACTTGTTGAGTCATAAACCTTTATGGGATCTAGGGTTATAGAGACAACCCATGTAAAATATGCACTCGTATCAATAATATGAAGCCGTTTCTCTTTAACATGGGTTGACTACCATCACCCTAAGTTCAATGAAGATTATGATCAATCAAATCCAGATGAAAAAAAAAAAAAAAAAAGATCAATCAAATCCGACATTTTTTCAGTTATCTAAAAGATGTAGATCATTAGTGAAAAATGCAGTAATTGCTGATTATATATAATATGCAAGAAATGAGTAAGTGCTTTAAGGGGTTTGATTTTTTTTTTTTTTGTTCTTTTCATTTCTTTGGAATTGAAAGATAATGTAAAGTGTAAGTAACTTTCAAAATATATAAGATTTTTTTCTAGGTCACAAAATATGCACCATTTGTACATTCTCATCCTGCAGATTGTGGTTTCCAAAACAGGGTATACGGATTACTTAGGTATTTGTACATTCTCATCCTGCAGATAGACAGTTATTTTATTAATCAAGATATACCCGTATACATCACGAGTTATTTTATTTGTACATTCTCATCCGTATACCCTGTTTTAGAAACCACAATCACTTGATGGTCAGCTTTTGTTAACGAGTCTATTGGCTTTCCGTAACCAGAATCGTCTGAAAGGAAAAGAATGTTATGAGTACGAGGGTGATTCCGAATCCACTTTGGTATAATCTGTTTTATCTTCAGATCTGCAGCTTGTTTTGTTTTTGGCGGTTGGAGGTCCTGAAATAAAACTATATTTCATTCATTACATCAAAGACACAAATAGTTCACCAAAATAAAAGAATAACTTACTTGGAAAATTGTTGGTAATGATGAGTTCAATGTTCTCTGTGTTCTTCATCATCTTCAGGTTTGGCATAGGTGATAGGTGAGTCAAGGTAGCCCACAACCACCACAAATTGTACTGGTCCACCAAATCCGTTAACCTTAAGATGGTTCACGATCCTCTCAAACGCTAGTCCGTGATTCATACCAGCTGAAATCTCTAAGTTCTCGTAGTCCCACCAAACAATGGTGGGCACTTCTTTCTCCACAAGTGAGCGCATCTTTCTCCACAAGTGTCAGCGCATCTTTCTCCACAAGACTGTTGTAGTGGCTCATATTCTCCCATGACCTAAACGAGAGTAAGTTAGTTATAAGTGTCGAGTAATTCAATTGACTAAGATATAAAGAGCTTCATATTATTAATTACATGCATCAAGAAATATGTTCTTCAGATTTATATCCCGATGGATGATTTCTTTCATCATGGATGTGCATTAGGTCTTTTACAATTTGATGGATTTTTCCCCATACAAAATCGTTATTGGAGAAATTAAATTTATTCAGAAACTGAACGGAGGGTCCTTTATACAATACTCCAACTGAATATAAACAGTTAAAATTTCATCATCCGGATTTTACTTGAATTCTCACACGATTTGCTCGAGATGGGACTCGCAAAAAATATTTGAGTGAGTATCTTCTGCAATTTATGTTTAATTTCAGTTTACCCAACAATAAATTTCATTATATTTTTGAGTTTGAAAATTCAAAATATTTAATTTTAAAGAAATTGATGTATTATAATTTATAACAGTTAAAATCATACGATTTGGTATTAAGAATTTCAAAATCCAAAATTCATTTTTTAGGTTTTATTTAGTTGTATAAATTATTATATGTTAATATTATTATTTTTTTCTTTTTTGGATTAGAAAAACAATTTTTTTTTTTCTTTTTTGATAATGTTAAGGAAATAATTATATATTTTGACACGTGTCTTGATCATCATGTGGGTCTGGAAAACCAAGCTTGAAACTCTTACTACAAAACCTAATAACATGGGTTTAGATGGGCTATCATCTTGGGCTTTTATGTGCTCTAATAGTATTGTCGTTTGTATGACTCATGTTCTTCATCGGATCTAAAGCGCCACTCAAAAGGGTTTATGAAACCTTAAAGGTTAGGGTTTTAACAAAAAAAAAAAAAAACTCAAAGAAGATGGATTTCGAGAAGAGAAAAGCTGCAACACTAGCTTCAATTCGTTCGTCAGTGACTGACAAATCTCCCAAAGGTTTTCTCGACGAACCCATCATCCCTCTTCTCGAAACCATCAATCACCACCCATCTTACTTCACTACCAGTTCCTGCTCAGGTCGAATCTCAATCCTTTCTCAACCCAAACCAAAATCGAATGATTCAACAAAGAAGAAAGCTCGTGGCGGTTCATGGCTCTATATCACACACGACCCAGCTGATTCGGATTTGGTAATTTCTCTGCTTTTTCCTTCGAAGTCAAATCAGATTGACCCAATTGACCAACCTAGCGAATTAGTCTTCCGATTCGAGCCGTTGATCATTGCTGTGGAATGTAAGGATTTGGGTTCGGCTCAGTTTCTTGTGGCGTTGGCTATATCAGCTGGGTTTAGAGAATCGGGAATCACATCTTGTGGTGATGGCAAAAGGGTAATTATAGCTATACGATGTTCGATTCGAATGGAGGTGCCTCTTGGTGATACAGAGAAGCTGATGGTTTCACCAGAGTATGTGAAGTTTCTTGTTGATATTGGAAATGAGAAGATGGATGCGAATAGGAAGCGAACCGATGGGTTTAGTGTAGCTTTGACTAGTAATGGTTTCAAGAATCCAGATGAAAATGATATTGATGAAGATGATAATTACGAGAATCTAGCTGGAAATCATGATTCAAGTATCAACAACGGAAACTTGCATCCTGGTAATTTTTGTATAATTTCCTATGTGATTGTTGTATTTGTAGATAGCTTGAGTAATGCAATGAGGTTGGACATGTTGCAGTCTCTAATATAGTGTTTAACTATAGTCTTGTCTTGTTTAGTTTGTATTCGTAGAGTTTGAGTTATGTCTACTTGGTTTGCAGGATAACTTTCAAATTTTAAACGTGATAGCCAGTTTCCGTATGTAAATCATTGGCAGGGCTTCAGCAAGATCTCATACCGCTCTCGAAATTATCCATAGTCGGGGAACCTGTTGAGAAGCTCCACCTTTGGGGACACTCAGCTTGTACGATAGATAAAACAGACCGAAAAGAGGTTATCGTGTTTGGTGGGTTTGGAGGTTTTGGTAGACATGCTCGAAGAAATGAGTCTCTGTTACTCGATCCTTCATGTGGCACCTTAAATTTGATCACAGTCAATGAATCTCCGTCAGCACGACTTGGCCACACAGCTTCAATGGTTGGCGATTTCATGTTTGTGATTGGAGGAAGGGCTGACCCCTTGAATATTTTGAATGATGTGTGGAGGCTCGATATATTCAAGGGGGAATGGAGCTCACAGAGGTGTATTGGAAGTGAATTTCCTCCAAGGTAAATGTCATTTTTATGTGTCCATTTCTTCGACAAACCTTTGACCTATTTCCAATGATAAACCTCTATGGACTGTTTATTTTGTTAAATGAACCTCAATATCTCAGAGATGCCCTCTATTTTATTTTAGAAACTATTGATCCTGTTTATTGCACTTGGTTTGATGCCTATCTTGCTTCATATCTTTGATTTATTATATATGTTTTTTGTTGCTTGTTGCATTGGCATCCCTTCAGATAATTGTTATCTCGAATTTTCTTCTAAAGCAAATTCTTTGAATTTGAGCAGGCATCGGCACGCAGCAGCCAGTGTTGGCACAAAAGTATACATATTTGGTGGGCTTTACAATGATAAGATAGTTTCCTCTTTGCACATTTTAGATACAAAGGACCTGCAGTGGAAAGATGTTGAACAACAAGGTCAATGGCCCTGTGCGCGCCACTCTCATGCTATGGTTGCATATGGGTCGCAGTTATTCATGTTTGGAGGATACAATGGGGAAAATGTACTCAATGATCTATACAGCTTTGATGTCCAAAGCTGTTCTTGGAAACTTGAAGTGATTTCTGGAAAATGGCCTCATGCCAGGTTTTCACACTCAATGTTTGTGTATAAGCATATCATTGGCATAATTGGAGGTTGTCCTGTTTCACAAAATTGTCAAGAGTTGACTTTGCTAGATCTGAAGCACCGATTGTGGAGGAGTGTGAGATTGGAATTTATGAACAAAGAGTTGTTTGTTAGAAGTACAGCCAGCGTTCTTGGTGATGATCTCATTGTCATTGGGGGTGGGGCTGCTTGCTATGCTTTTGGGACAAAGTTTAGTGAACCAGTGAAAATCAACTTGGTTCAATCTGTGACTCTGAGTGAAAATCATGTTCCTCCACAACCTGAAGATGTTTATCTAGAATCGAACAGAAACAATGCAGATTTGAAGACTGAAATGTCTTTTTCTCAACCATGGGTGATACAGTTAGAAAGAAAGTATGCAAAGTTTGGCAAGGACATTCTTAAAAGTTTCGGATGGTTAGACCTTGAGAGGAAGGTTTACTCAAGCGAAAAAGGTCTTTGTATATGCTTTCCTGTGACTGAAAAGTTTTCTGAACTTTTCCATGAGAAGCAGCTTTTGGGCATGGACTTAGAAGGGCCAGAGGATGATAGCCTAGCAAAGGGTCTATCCTTAAAGGATATATCCAGCTCAGCGGCTTTGAATCTATTGAAGGAACATGGTGCTAAAAAACTCATTAATGTAGCTTTTGAAGCCAAAAAAGTTGCAAAATCCCCCTTACAGAGAATGAGAGAAGATATCACATCTATACTTAAACAGAAAGGCCTTCCGGAAGAGCTTTTGGACGAGCTCCCACAGAAGTAAGTGTTCCAGAATGTTGATTTTATAATACTCGGGACTAAAATGGTGAGAATCTGATTGCGTGCATGTTTGTTTTTGCTTCCGTCTGATAAGTAATTGTGTTTTATCTACTGGTAGATGGGAACGGCTTGGGGATATTGTTGTGCTTCCTGCAACATCCTTTAAAGATCCAACTTGGAGCTCTATCAGTGATGAAGTTTGGTGTGCTGTTTCTAAATCACTTAGTGCCAACCGCCTTGCACGCCAAGTATGTTGCTTTTAGAACCTCACAACAATATTTTTAAAGTGCAAACCTGTATCTCTTACCTATTCATCTTAAAGTAGGCATGACCACGGTTACGGTTATTGCGGTTACGGTTTATTAACCCCCGGTTACGGTTATAAAATTTCTCTAACCGTAACCTTAACCGTTATATATACGGTTAAAACGGTTACGGTTAAATACGGTTACGGTTACAACGGTTACGGTTAAATACGGTTACAATTATTTAATTATTACGATACGGTTAATATCAAAGACAAAAACTTAGGTATTTTTAACCTTTAGAATAAAAATTTTAATAATGATATATCAAATAATATTTATTTTACAATATGTAATATATGTGATTATGTATTTTAATATTTATAGTTAATTAGCTATTTTGTTTTGTTAAGTAAACCAACGAATAACTAAATCAATGGTAATAATTCTAATGATTGAGTAATTGTTTTATTGAGAATACGTATTCCAAACAATACTATAGAAAGGATGTTATGAGATATAGAAAGGATGTTATGAGAATTAAGAAACGATTACAGGACTAGAAATAATAACTTGTAAATTATTTATGATTTGATTTATGGAAAATGAGTAGTGGACGAGTGGAGTGGTTTAAATTTAGTAGTGGGCGCATTGAACCATTTAAGGCACTGTTTTAGTGAAATAATTATGTATTTAGGTTTTAACTGCACGGTTAACTATGCGGTTAGCCGTGCGGTTAACCGTACGGTTAACTAACGGTTTTGATACGTTTACGGTTAATTAACGGTTACGGTTAGTATATTTTTTAACCGTAACTAATCTGTTTTTACGGTTAACGGTTACGGTTATTAACCGTTTTGTACGGTTACGGTTCGGTTACGGTTGAAAAACGGTCCGGTTACGGTCCGAAATACGGTTACGGTTAGCTTTTGGTCATGCCTATCTTAAAGCACCTCAAAATCTACAATATTGATTTATTATATAAGTTGTGAGAATGCTGAGAACTTTACAAACCATTGTCTTACCCAATTGCATGTGCTTACCAGTTACCAGTAAAACTTATATCATCGATTTTGTGTCTTTTTCAGGGACGAGTTGAACCTAATGGTACAAGGGATAGTACATTGGAGATTCTCGTGGGAGATAGTGGATGGGTTGATCACCGTGAAAATGGGATCTTATACTCTTTCGATGCTACGAAGTGTATGTTCTCATGGGGTAATCTCTCAGAAAAGCTTCGTATGGGTAACATGGCCTGTGCAAATGAAGTTGTGGTGGACCTGTTTGCTGGAATTGGATATTTTGTTCTCCCATTTCTTGTGAGGTATGCCATTATTGAATGAATTAGAGAAGAGAAAGTGGTTTTATACAATCAAAAGTCAATACCTTTATTAATGCATTCTCAATTTACATTTGCAGGGCAAAAGCAAGGCTAGTATATGCTTGTGAGTGGAATCCCCATGCTATCGAAGCTCTTCGACGTAATGTTGAAGCAAATTCTGTTTCTGACCGTTGTATCATTCTTGAAGGGGATAACCGGATCACAGCACCGAAAGTACGGTTGATGATACAAACTGATCACCATCTATCTAATTCTATGTGAATGGTTCATTTTATCACTGTTGGATCGAGTAAATCGCTGAAGTAAAAGATTTTGCGTTTCTCAGGGAGTAGCTGACAGAGTCAATCTTGGTCTTATCCCGAGTAGCGAAGGAAGCTGGGTCACAGCTATTCAGGCATTAAGGTGATTTTACTTTCCTTAAAACTTGTTCTTTACTACAAGAACCAGCCGCATAAAATCTGGAACAAGTTTTAAGGTGCAGTCTCCCCAAAAGATATAATCCTTAAAACGATTCAAACTCAGGGATGAAAAAATCTTATGCCACACTGCTCTTGGAATTTTTGAATATGATCCAGGAATGTAATCATCAGAGAGAGCAACCACTCGATAGAATGTGAATTCACTGATGTCTCTGTTCTTGTTATTGGAACTTGTAGGCCTGAGGGAGGAATACTCCATGTGCATGGAAACGTCAAAGACTCAGATGAGAGTAGTTGGGGGGAGCATGTCACCAAAACATTAAGTGATATCGCCAGAGCCGAAGGTAATAAGTTTATTAACAAAATCGAAAAACTTTTTGAACTCAAATAAAGAGCCTTGGTTTTTGAAATTTGCTTTTGGTACTCGTAAACCAGCGTAACCAAGTAGAAGAATAACCTTGTTGTTTCCACTACCAAAAACTGAGTTTCTGAATACTAGGATTTTACTGGGTGATGAGATTTCTAATCTTGATTTGGGTAATACTAGAAAATAACTTGGGACTTATATTTTTGGGTTGTCATGGATTAGGTCGTAGCTGGGAAGTTACAGTGGAACATATAGAGAAGGTGAAATGGTACGCTCCTCGAATTCGCCATCTTGTCGCCGATGTGAGATGCAGATGATGATGGCAACAACGAGAGTGCAGCGCAGACTTCCCATTGTATTGTTTAACTTGTATGATCTCAATTTCGATAACTGGTTTTTCACCATTTGAGACATTGATTACTCTGTAGTCTGTACCATTCCCAATTACAATCAGTTCCCCGGTAACAAGAGTAGTTCAAAAGAGAAAAAAATAGGTTGGTGGTGATTCTTGCAAAACTTCTAATGGGCCTATAATGGATATCCACATCCATATAATAATACTATTATTCATAACACTTAAATAGTTAAAACCCTAAGTCGCTTTTCTCAAAATAGTTGACCACCACCTCTGTCTCCGTTATTAGGTATTTGTGAGAATCTTCATTCTCATTGAGTTTTACGTGGCTCTATATATAACAAATGGTTCTTCACTCACGAATTGCTTACAAGGTAGCACCCTTTTAAAATTGCTCTCTCTTTTCTTATGAATCTTCTTAAAGTGTTTGATGATTTTTTGGTGTTTTATTTTGCAGAAAATTAAGCAAAAGCTCGGGAGAAAATTGCCTAAGATTAAAATATCCAAAGGTATCTGCTTTCTCCTGCAATTCAAACTTTGTTTTTTGCTTCTGTGAGTATAATAGGTGGTTGAAACTTTCTTTTGTTTATATTGCAGCAATGATACTTCCTGAGCAAAGTGTGGCAGCTGAGAAAAGGAAAGGCTTGACCCTGAAGGATCTTCTGCAACAAACTTCATATTGCAATGCCAAACTTCGCCAAGGTACTTTTCTTCTTCTTTCTTGCTCATGTTTTTTTGGTTGAGGAAGACATGATGCTTGCTATGTGGATTTAATATATGATTTTGTCTTGTGTAGATGCATTACATGGTCTCAAAGACCGTTTCAATAACCATCAGCAGAGCTGCAGTCACATAAATATGTTATCATTCAGAAACTTAGGGAACTCATTAGTGATGATGATAAGCTTGTTAGAGATTCTCTTTATCAACTATTTGACACTGTCATCTTTCCTGCTTCTAAAGAGGTATTAGTTCTTCTCTTTGGATCAAACTTGCATCCTTACTAGTTAACTGTCTTGTATCTAACAGCCAACAAGTCTATGTGTAAATCTATTCAGGATAACCTTATGGTGTCACTTTTAATGCCATACATATCTTGCGCTATGGCTCATTCATCGATTGATGTTCGTTTGATGGCTTCCAAATTTGAAAAGGTGACTATTTTGATTGATTTTTTGGATTGTGATACCGATACAGACTGATACATTTCCAACTTTTGCCTCTGGTGTTTTTTTTGCACGATCTTCCCTGAATTTTCCATGTGCTACTTGTTGCAGATTCTCGAAAACTACAAGGATAACTCATAACAAACCGACGATTTGATCCATTTGATTTCCTCAAAACCGGATTCAGATTGGCGTATCTTCTAAAATAGAGTAGTTCGAAAGAAAAGAAAAAAAGGTTTTTGGTGTTTCTACTTAGATTCTTGCAAAACTTTTTGTTTACATCCATTTACAGATTTTGTTTTTTTTTTTCTCATAAACCTACGAGCTCACACCATGGCCAAGGGATTTCTAGATAGTGGATGTCTCTATCGCATAACCTCAGCCAAGAGATCACACATACTACTTTAGGCCTAAACGTAAATCTTGTCAAGATGATTACGGAATCTAAAACCAGTAGCACATGTCAATAATAACATATGTATAGTATCATAGTTGATTTCAGAATACATGGCATAAGGAACATCAAACACAAAGAAGAAAAAACAGAGTTTTAAGAACACCAAACAACCCTCTTATTCAGGAACGGAATCACACTTGGAACATATACATAGCTACAAATAAAAGGGTTTGTGTACCGCGAGTCTTCATGTCGTCCTGTCTCAATTTGTTTTCTTACTCCACCTTCACCAATGTGGTAAAGAGTGATGCAAGTATAACACTTATAATCTTCTATGACAACTCCCTCGCACCATGCCATGATATTGTTATGCTTGTCAATGGAGTATCCTGGACGAGTCATACTACGGAACTGTAACACCGGAAGATAAGGGCGTGACATTAAAATATTTGGTAAATGAAACAACCCCATCACTTAACTTCTTTGTCACGCACATCGCAATATCCGTTGATACTTCTTCATCACCATATTGTATATCTTGTAGTAATAAAGAGAGTCTATCTCCACTAAAACTGCCTAATACTCCAGTTTCCCGCAAAGGAGGACAAACACATATATATGTTCTTGAACGTTTCCATGGCGAAATCAAAACTTAGAATAAAGTCTTCATTCTTTTCAGTTTTAACAATCCAATACATATTAACCTTCACTGACACACCTTTGCACTTGATATCTACATTCTCCTCGAACTTAGCACCGAGAGTTCTCCACAAATCGGACTCGAACGTATATATCTCACACTCTGGATCACGAAGAAACTGAGGATCGGAAAACCTCAAGATCTTGTAGTTATCACGACATGTATTGTCGTATCCAATCCCAAAGAAATTAGTTTCCTAGTAACAGTTCGATCCATTTGATTTTTCGCATAGCCAGATTCCAAACTGCGAGATTGGCGCATCTTGTTTGTCGGTAACTCGAATCATTACACATACATAGCATTAGTCCATCAGAGTGAACCATAGAAGCAATCAAATATGGATAGTAAAACACGTCAGGGATTGGTGAATCTGAAAAGATTCCGGTCACCGGATCCATGATTTGAACCGTCTGATGATCATTGATTCTTATGAATCGTTCCAGAGAGTGATCCAAGTGATTGTACATGAATCTCTTGTTGGTGATGAGATCGTACCATTGCTTCACGTATATTTGAATCGATTCAAAGATTCAGCAGGAGTCTTGTTAAGTATTTCTTCTACTAAATCAAGTGGCAGCGACGGAAACCGACGCCTCGAGGAAGCCATTGACGCTTTGAAAAGATTTGAACCGAATGAATCAGAGAGATGTGGTTTGTTGAATTATAAGGTTTCTTATTTCCTTTCTTAGTTAGGTACGTAGGTTTAAGACATTAAGCGCCAACTTGTGAAAGGAATCGTGATCAAGCGAACTTTAACCGAACCAAAAAACTGTAAATTAATAAAATCGGTTTTGTTTAAACCGGACTGAGATACTAGTCGAATTAACTTAACCCAAAAAAGATGATCGGTTTCGATCCCAAGTATTTGAATATTTTGATTTGTATTTTCACAAACCCTTAGGTCATTATTTTATAGAACTCTAGACTCTCTTGGCGACGAAAGAAAGAGAACCCTAGAACTAAATCAAAATCTAGAATGGAGAAAAAACAAAAAAATAATTTGGTACTGCCAGAGGAAGCATTGGTGAAAATCTTGGCTAGATGTTCACTGAGAAGCATCGCTAGATTCAGATCAGTGTGCAAAGAATGGAAATCCATTATCGACTGCGACTTCTTCCGAGATTTCTACGAGTCTCTCAACTCTTCCTCATCCTCAGTTTCGTGGTCAATCATGGAGAATAAGAACAAAACAGAAATCGTGGGACACCATGGATGCAAGAGATGGGAACTTACCAATTCCTTAGGATCTTTCATCACACGTTACAATCCCGAGACCGCAGTGAGAAAAACTAGTGTCTTGTGCTGCACGGATGGATTAGTATTGGTTTACACGGAAACTATGGAAGGAGCACCAATGTATCATGTCGGAAACCCGTTGTTGCAACAATGGGTTCGAATCCCTTTTCCTCCACATCTCTCGGGTTATGACGTCGTGAGGTTACAGGAGGATGAAAAGTTTAACGACAGTGGACTTGTCACAAAGATGGAAAAGGGTATTGCCGTGGGTTACAAGGTTGTCTGGACTTTGGTTTCAGATGTGGTATCTAATGAACTCACTTTTATGATATATTCATCTGAAACAGGATTGTGGATAACCAAAGAGGTTCGTTGTCTCCGTAGCTTGATCTGGTCTAGACTAGCGCGTTCCGTTCCTTTAAACGGGATTCTTCACTGGCTTGCTACGATTGATAACTCCTCCATTGACGCGAATTATATTGTAGCTTATGATTTCTATAATGGAGGAGGTGATGAGTGTCCTATCATACCTTTTCCTGATATCCAACAATTTCAAGCGACTCGGCGTTTCAAGAGAACAATGACAACGTCTGCTGGATTCGTGGTGTATTGCAACGTTTACAGTGAGAATAATGAAGGAGAACGTGGAATCAGGGTTTGGAGGCTGGTCTCTACAAATGAGCATCCTAATTCATGGCAACTCTCGTGGAATGTCAAAACCAAGGGTGTGGTTGATTATTTCCCTGTGGTGATGCATCCTTTGAACTCTGACATCATTTACTTGTGGTGTTGGAACAAGAACGCTCTGCTCTTGTTAAACTTGAGGACACACAAGTATAGTCTTTGCAAGGAGAAAAATAAGAAGAACAAGTCTATGGATGATTGCATCATGACATTTAGCGGTTGCAAGGAGTATATGGACTTGATCTATCCAAATTTCGTCAATGATATGTACCGTGCTTCTCACCATCTCTTCTTTTCGCAGTACGTGCTCCCATGCTGGTTCAACCCGCTCCCTCGGCTTTCTTCTTGATTATGCATGTTTATCATTTGATTCTTGTCTTTTTTTTTAAATGTTTTTCTTTCTTTATGATACAAGTATGCTCTTTGTGCACCTAATTGGTCAGCTTCTCTCATATTAAGTTCTTGCTTTTTCATATAAAGATCTCCAAACTGTAAGTAAACACGAGACATTTGAAGATAAGCTTTAAATTGTGTTCATGCTGCATCAAAGAAGAGAAAAGATTGTCGGCAATATATTTGACTCTTCCAATGTGCCATCAGATTATTCATAATACTAATCTCAATCTTCGAAACTCTAAGAGTATCAGTTACGTAAATCCTTACTTGTCTTTTGTAGTTTTCTTTATCTTATGAAGCCTGATTCAAAATTTTCTGAGCTTTTTGGGGATGATTTGTTTAGTTTTTCAACAATTAGAGATTAACTTTGTAAGTGGAGAAAGAGAGAGTCACAAGAGCTAAAGAGAGAGTCACGTACCGGATTCAGTTCCATAGTAAGAGTCCAACGGTTCGATCCATTTGATTTTCCTCGTTACGTACCGGATTCCAAACTGCGAGATTGACGTCTCTTGTTCGTTTGTAAGTCAAATCACTACAGATACATAGCATTAGTCTATCACAGTGAACCATAGAAGCAAACGAATATGGACAGCGAAACACTTCTGGGATTGGTGAATCTGAAAAGATTCCGGTCACCGGATCCATGATTTGAACCGTCTTATCATCATCGATTCTTATGAATTCCGGAGAGTGATCCAAGTGATTGTACATGAACCTCTTATCGGTGATGAGATCGTACCATTGCTTGCACGTATATTTGAATCGGATCAAAGATTCAGCAGGAGTCTTGTTGAGTATTTCTTCTATTAAGTCAAGTGGCAGTGACCGGCACACACGCTTTGAGGAAGCCATTGACGTTTGCTGTATCAGAGAGATGGATTCTTGAATAACATGGTTTTGTGTTTCCTGTCTCAGTTAGGTTACCTTAAGCGCCAAGGCAAGTTCTGAATTTTGTAGTTCTTATGTTAAGTTTTGATTTTGTCGTTTACAAGTTAGAAGAGTTCATTAGACTTTCAAGAAAATTATAAACCGGAATGTCAGAACCCAATAACCGGGTTCACCTTCCTACTTAATTTTACAACGATTAAACGTTGTCGTACTGAGACATGTAAACGGCAGCGGTTAAGGCCGTTTCGTACGACTCATCTTCGCCACCGGCTATATATATATAATCATAAATCCTCTGGATCTTGGATCGAAAATAAAGAATGGAGAACAAACCAAAAATGAATTTGGTGCTGCTGACAGAGGAACCATTGAAGAACATCTGGGCTCGATTTTCATTAAGAAGCATCGCTAGATTCAGATCAGTCTGCAAAGGATGGAAATTGTTAATCGATTCTGACATCTTCCGAGATCACTATTTGTCTCTCAACTCTTCCTCATCCTCAGTGTCGTGGTCAATCATGAACAATAAGAACAAAACAGAAATCGTCGGGCACTATCGATGCAAGAGATGGGGAATTACCAAATCCTTAGGATCTTTCATCACACGTTACAATCCCGAAACCACAGTGAGAAAAACTAGTGTCTTGTGCTGCACGGATGGATTGGTATTGCTTTACACCGAAACTATGGAAGGAGCACCAATGTATCATGTCGGAAACCCGATGTTGCGACAATGGGTTCGAATCCCTTTTCCTCCACATCTCTCGGACTATGATCTCGTGAGGCTACAGGGGAATCGGTATTTTAACGACAATGGACTGGTCACAAAGATGGAAAAGGGTATTGCCGTGGGGTACACGGTAGTCTGGACTTTGGTCTCATGTGGAGTATCTAAAGAACTCACCTTTATGATATATTCCTCTGAAACAGGATTGTGGATAACCAAAAAGGTTAGTTGTCGCCGTAGCTTGATCTGGTCTAGACTAGCGCATACGGTTCCTTTAAACGGGATTCTTCACTGGCTTGCTACGATTGATAACTCCTCTTTAGATGCAAATTATGTTGTAGCTTATGATTTCTATAATGGAGGAGGTGATGAGTGTCCTATCATACCCTTTCCTGATATCCACCAATTTCAAGGGACTCGGCGTTTCAAGAGAACACTAACAACGTCTGCTGGATTCGTGGTCTATTGCAACGTTTACAGTGATAGTAATGGAGGAGAACGTGCAATCAGGGTTTGGAGGCTGGTGTCTACGAATGAGAATCTTAATTCATGGCAACTCTCATGGAAAGTCAATACCAAGGGTGACGTTGATTATTTCCCTGTGGTCATGCATCCTATAAATTTTGATGTCATTTACCTGTGGAGTTGGAACAAGAACGCCCTCGTCTTGTTTAATTTGAGGACACAAAAGTATAGACTTCACAGAGAGGCAAAGAAGAGCAAGTCTATGGATGGTTGCATCTTGACATTCAGCAACTGCAAGGAGTATATGGACTTGATCTATCCCAGTTTCGTCAATAGTATGTTCCATGGTTCTCACTATCTCTTCTTTTCACAGTACGTGCTCCCACGTTGGCTAAACCCGCTACCTCGGCTTTCTTCTTGATTATGCATGTTTATAATTTGCTTCTTAGTGTTTTTCTTTCTTTATGATACAAGTATGCATTGAGAGAAACCATATTTATTAGGGTTTCTATTGCTCTTTTGTCCACCTAATTGGTCAACTTCTCTCATATTAATGTGTTCATGCTGCATCAAAGAGCAAAGATTGTGTGGAATTTGACCATTTAGTTACCATCTGAGTCTATAGAAGCAAACCACTCTTCCAATGTCCCATTCGGGTCCTGATTATACTAATCTCATCATCATCATCACAACCTCCATTGTTGTTGTAATACTTCCAAAGCTTCACTTTGCTCCACCCATCTCCTCTCTCTCTTTTGGCTCCTCCACATTCCTACCAAAGTGAAGCTTGGTACAGAGGATTTCGCCATCTTGTCGCCCATATGAGATGCAGATGATGATGATGATGATGATGACAATGCCTAGAGTGCAAAGAGACTTCCCATTGTATTGTTTTTAACTTGTATGATCTCAATTTCAAAAACTGGTTTTTCACTTTTTGAGACTTTGACTACTCTGTTCCAGTCCCGAAGTAATTAAGGCTTTTGGTGTTTTACATAGATTCTTGTAAAATGGATATTTTTGGATGTAATATATGACCAGTGTTTGCATCTATTACCAGTGTTTGAGAGCGTACCATTGCTTGCACGTCTATTTGAATTGGTTCAAAGATTTGGCAGGAGTCTTGTTAAGTAATTCAAGTGGCAGTGACCGCAACACACGTTGGGAGGTTCCGAAATATCCTCTCCTTCCCACGTATTAAATTTTCTGAATATTTTGATGTTTGTATTTCACAAATCATAGGTCAAATATTTATAAACTTTAGACGGGAAAAAGGCCTTTTTCAACTTTTTCAACCTGAACAATTTTTAAAGTGTGTTTTTCAATCTGAACAAACGATCAATGCTGATTTATACCCCAACGTTTAAAAATTTCAAATTATCTATCTCAACTGTTATTTTAGTGCGTAATTACGAGTCAGCGTTAACATAAGTTAGTCAACCGTAACGGTTGCGGAGTCAGATGACACATATGTGTTGAGGTGGCATGTTCTTTAAACAAAACAACGTAATTTTACGTATAAGAATTCAAATTTTTTTTAAAAATGCAAAACCAGAGACTCGAACACGTGACCTCATCTTAGTCTCATTGAATCAGAGGTTGCGTGTTCGAGTCTCTGGTTTTGTATTTTAAAAAAATCAATCCTAAAACGCAAAATAACGTTATTTTGTTTAAAAAACATGTCACCTCGACCAATATGTATCATTTGATTCAGGAATCCTCATTGTTGACTAATTTCCGTTAACGTTGACTTGTAATTACGCATTAAAATAAGAGTTGAGGTAGGTAATTTGAAAATTTTAAACGTTGGGATATAAATCAGCACTGATCGTTTGTTCGGAGTTGAAAAACGCACTTTGAAATTTTTTCGGGTTGAAAAAGGCCCTATCCCCAACTTTATACTCTCTTAAGTCTTATCCTAATAGAATAAGGAATTATGTGCTTATCTAAAAAGGAAAATATACAATTCACGGTTTAAGGCTTTAAGCCATAAATAGAGAGGAATATATATATATATATATATATATATATATACATGCATTTTGTCAGTTATTTATGATTGAAAATATTAAATAAATCAATAAATTAATTGATACCATATTTTCAAATATTAAGTATAACACAATTTATTTGTCCAAAAAAAAGTATAACACACTTTATAAGGAAAACAAATACAAAAAGAGTGACTTCTTTTAAGTGGATTTACAAAAAAAATGCATTACTTGCAACTTACGAGAGAGTTTCAAACAGATCAAACTAACTTTCACTTTGGTTTTTCTCCGGTTTAGGACTTCTTCCCTAAACTGTTATTCAAGAAGACAAGAACAAGAGCATAATATGATTCAATTGATTGGAAGAAGCTCCCCTTGTGGCTGCAAGTTGCTGCCAGTATTCATCATTGTTTAATCGTACAATTTTCTTATGTTGTTCACTCTGAGTTTTAATATTCTTGAATCTTCAGATTAGAGTTTAGCTTCCGTGCAATCCGAAGCCGTTTTCAGTCAATCGGATTTTCTAGGCTTTGTCAATGGTGAGAAATCGACTTTATTTGTTTAATCGTACAATTTTCTTACAGTTTTCTACATGTTGCCAGCTACTCCCTCTGAATGATTTTTGAAGTTTTTCACCAAAATTAAAAAAAATGATTTATATTTATTAACTACTTTTGTGTTATATCTTTTAAAAAGTTAATTTCAAGTTGCTTTTTATCCCACTTATTCCAATCAATTAATCTTGAAAATAAAAATGCATTAAACATACTACAGAAAATCGATCTTTTTGATACAAAAAATTCTCAAAAATCATTTTTTTATACAGAGGGAGTATGTATGATTGCAAAATAGAAATAAATCAATAAATTAGTTGATACCATATTTTCAAGTATATAAAACCATATTAAAAAAAAAAGTATAACATACTTTATAAGGAACACAACTAACAAAAAGAATGACTTATTTTAAGTGGGTTTTACAAGAAAGTGCATTACTTGCAAGTTGCAACCTAGAAGATGCCAAAGGACAACTAGAGAGTTTCAACACATCAAACTAATTAATCTCACTTTGATTTTCTCCGGTTTAGCTCTTCTTACTAAACCGTTATTATGGGTTACACTTTACACACAAGAACAATATGATTCACTTGATTGGAAGAAGCTCCCCTTGTGGCTGCAAGTTGCTGCCACTTCTCATCATTGTGCGGAATTCCTCAAAGTTTATTTTTCCATCCTGTAACAGAGTTCATGTTCATTACTTTCAAAGGTTTCAAAAAACCGGTCTAATGTTTCGTGTTTGATGTATTAGACCAACTTACATTATCGGTATCGACTTCCGTTATAATTTGTTTGATGCTACCTTCATCACCCACACCATGCTCCTTCAACGCCATCTCCAATTCTTCCTTCGTTATGTGCCTATTGTATAGACAAGCATTTCACATTTTAGTTCAAACTTTTATCTCATTGTTCCTCGCAAGAACATTATTCTACTGATAAGCAAACGTGGAAGAAACTTACCCGTCGTTGTCTTTGTCAAAGTGTTGGAATGCTTTGTACACATGATCATCTCGATCCAATTTATATCTATGCATCGTGGCAGAGATAAACTCGTCTATGTCGATTGTTCCATTACCATCCACATCAGCCTGAGAAGTTATCATTATGTGTTACAAAGTTATATTTTCTTTAACGATTTTGGATTCAACAAGTACTCAACAAATGGCGAGTTAAAAGGCAGTGATGATAACTCACGGCTTCCATGAGTTGCTCCACTTCGGTTTTAGAGAGGTTAGATCCAAGTCTAGTTAGACCTGTTTTGAGTTCTTCAACAGTTATTGTGCCACTTTTGTCGGTATCAATGTTGGTGAACAGTGTTTTAAGACCTTTGATTTCCTCTTCTGATAGACTTGCTGCAATAACCTGCAAATCAGACGCACACATCATGACCGGTGCTTCATACACAAAGATAGGAGGAGGTAACAAAAATCGTGAATGGTTACTCTGTACCTTTAGAGCTACCTTCTTAAGCTTGTTCATATCTCGAAATTGCTTCAATCGGGATAAAACAACGCCATCAATAGGCTTATCCGAAGCTTCTCCGTCTTTCATCCAAGGATGTCCTATATGCAACAAGGAGATTAGTAAAGCATTACATGACAAGAACAAGAACAAGACTTCAAGATTGTATTGGCTCTAGAACAATCAAGAAAAGAGAAATAAAGGAACTTACGAAGAACCTCTGCAGCAGAGATTCGTTCCTTGGGGTTTCTAGTAAGCATCTTCATGACAAGATGTTTTGCCTTCCTATCTATAAGAGGCCATGGTTCGCTGTGGAAGTCGATTTCGGCACTCTTAATCTCATTGAACATTCTTGCCTCAGGTTCTACAAAATACATACAATAGATAATTACAAATAACGAATCAAACACCAAGAAGAAGAAGAATCCAGTTAGCTTGTAAGTTTGAACCTGTCACAAAGGGAGGTTTGCCGCAGAGTAGGATGTACAATATAATCCCTGCACTCCAAATGTCGGCTTCTTTCCCGTAATTTCCCTGTAATACTTCAGGAGCAACGTAGTAAGCACTCCCAACGCAATCCCGGTATACTTCTCCTGTATTTGTTGGTTTCAGAAAAAATGCATCAAATCAATCATATGAAACTAAGAAACAAACTATTTGTTGTACAACAGAAGACAATATAACCCAATTCTTGATGCTTAATGTATGAGTCACCAAATCCAAATCTCTTATGCATTGGAACAAAAGTAACCAGATTTTCTCCTGACTGAAGCAAACTAATGAGACTTGTGCAAGACAAATCTTATAGATTCAAAACATTAACATACCAAATCCAAAAATACCAAACTACTAAGATGATTCTATCAAAGACCAACCTTTAAACTCAGTTTTGGTCCCATCTCTATGCATTGGAACAAAAGTCACCAAATTTTGCTCATGACTGAAGCAAACAGACTCAAGGTTTTCCATACAATCTTATAGAATCCAAGTCTCTTATGCATTAGAACAAAAGTAACCAAATTTCTCATGACAGAAGCAAACTAAAGAGACTTGTGCAAGACAATCTTATAGATTCAGAACAGTTATATACCAAATCCAAAACTACCAAACTACTAAGATGATTCTATCAAAGATCAACCCTTTAAACTCAGTTTTAGTCCCATCTTAAACTTTCCACACAAATCTTATAGATTCTAAAAGCTCACCTTCTTGGATGAAGACAGAACACCCAAAGTCAATAGCTTTGAGCATAGCATTGTCATCGGTACTCGAGAGCAAGAAATTCTCAGGCTTTAGATCACGATGCATCACACCCATATAATGACAAATCTGCACAACATTCACAATCGGTCTAATGATTCCAACAGCATCTTTCTCAGAGTAAAACTTGTCAGCATTGGACAAAGCTTCGATCTTTTTGAACAACTCTCCACCACCACAAAACTCCATCACAATATGTACAGAATCTTTGTCCTCGTAAGCTTTCTTGAACTCCACAATGTTTGGTTCTCCAGACAAATGCTTCATAATACGAATCTCTCTCTTCACGGCTTGTTCATCTTCTTCGTTCTTTAGATTCGTCTTGAGAATGGTTTTGCAAGCGTAAGTCTTACCAGTTGACTTCTCAACGCATTTACGAGTTATACCGAATTGGCCTTGACCCAATTCATCACCGAGGATGTAAATCTTTGTGATGTCAACGAATGGTTTCTCAAGAATGGTTCTTTTTGATTGTTTTAGGTTCTTACTGCTGTAGCAACCCATTTAATCTGAGTTTCTAGAAGATGATCTTTGAGAAGAACAAGAACTCTGATTGTCAAAAGAGTAAGATTTTGGAAATGAGTTTTGGATATTTTTTTTAGATGAAGAACTCTTCACATTAAAATTAAAATATTGGTCTTTGAATATTCAAATTGGTTGTTTCTTTTTATAATTTGACTTAGTCCTCGAAGACTTTTGCTGTGTTTAGTTTTTACTCAATTATTTATCTATATAATTTTGGTAGTTTTTACAACATTTAATATTGTTCTTACAAAAATTATTTTTAAAGTGGATAGTGAAAATTACAAGAAAAAGGATTAATGAGCTTTTTCAAGAAAATTACAAGAAAATGGGATTGGTTACAAGAAGACATACAAACACACATTCAGATAGATAAACTACTCTCACCTCTGTTTTCCCCGGTTTAGCTATGATTTTTTCGGGTTTAAGAAAACCGCTTTTGGTTGAAACAAAAACAGAGCTTTATGAATAATGGATACCATTACCAAGAAGTTTCCCTTGTGGCTGCAAGTTGCCATTTCTCATCATCGAACAAAATTCTTCATAGTCTATTTTCCCATCCTGCGTAGAATTCATTACAAGATTCAGAACCGGTTAAATGTTAAACCGGGAAAAATAATGAACTTATGGAGAGAGCTATATACATTATTTTTATCTACTTCTGATATTATTTCTTTGGCATTAGCTTCATCTCCCATACCATGCTCTTTCATGGCTATCTCCAATTCATCCTTAGTTATGTACCTATCGTATAAACAAACCATTCAAAATTGTTGTTTTTAACATTTTCAAATCTTTAATTCTCTTGACACATAAATGATTGATTCATCAACTTACCCACTGTTGTCCTTATCAAAGTGTAGGAATGCTTTGTGCAAATGTTCATCGCGTTCCAATCGGTGTCTTTGCATCGTTGCTGAGATAAACTCTATGTAGTCTATTGTTCCATTCCCATCAACATCAGCCTGAAAAATAAAGTTATCATTATGTGTTTCAGATTCTTTGTGTAAGGAGATGTGGTTTATGATGATGACACTCACGGCTTCCATGAGTTGCCTAACTTCAGTTTCAGAGAGTTTAGAGCCATGTCTATTCAGCCCGGTTTTGAGTTCTTCATAAGTGATTGACCCGCTTTTGTCGGTGTCCATATTCTCAAACATGGTTTTAAGACCTTTGATTTCCTCTTCCGATAGACCCTCCGCGATAACCTGCAAACCAAACACACAAATCACAATCCGAAGTTCGAACGATAATTTCATAATCTTGAAGCTACTTTTTTACCTTAAGAGCTAGCTTCTTAAGCTTGTTCATTGCTCGGAATTGCTTCATACGTGATAAGACTACATTATCAATAGGTTGATCTGGAGCTTCACTTATCATCCAAGGATGTTCTATAAACCCCAATGATTGTTAGTTAGAGACAACCTTAAACTCGCACTAACATTTTAGACAGAAGAAGATAAAGACTTCAAGATTCACATAGTGTCACATAGGGGCTTACCAAGAACTTTTGCAGCAGAGATTCGTTCCTTAGTGTCTTTGGTGAGCATCTTCCCGATAAGATTCTTCGCTTTATTAGATATCAAAGGCCATGGTTGGCTCTCAAAATCAAGCCTGGCTTCCTTAATCTCAGCATCTACAACACAAAAGTACACACAATTACAAATTCAACCTTCAAGAAAAAACACATCAATGTATTTAGCTTAAGCTTTTACCAGTCTGAAATGGCGGTACGCCGCTGAGTAGGATATATAAAATAACACCAGCACTCCAAATGTCGATTTCCTTCCCATAGCTTCCCTCTAATACTTCAGGAGCAATGTAGTATTTACTGCCAATAATTCTCTCTAAAGTTTGCCCTGTAATTGTTGAAAATATAAATCTATGAATCAAAAAACTTACTAAAAATAGTATACTTGACAATATGATCAAATCTTGAATCTAAACAAGCTAATAAATTCCAAACTATCAAAGGCCTTAAATGATTCATTAAAAGATAAAATCTTATTAGCTCACCTTCCTTGATGTAAACAGAACACCCGAAATCGATAGCTTTAAGCATAGCATTCTCATCGTTACTAGAGAACAAGAAGTTCTCAGGCTTGAGATCACGATGAACAACATCCAAAGAATGACAAATCTTCACAGCATTCACAATCGACCTAAAGATTCCAGCAGCATCTTTCTCAGAGTAATAGCTATGAGACTTGACCAAAGCATCAATCTTGTCGTATAACTCACCACCACCACACAACTCCATTACAATGTGAACAGAATTCTTGTCCTCGTAAGAACCTTTGATCTGTACGATGTTAGGTTCTCCTGAAACATGATCCATGATTTGAATCTCTGTCTTCACAGCTTCTTTGTCTTCTTCGCTGCTTAGAGTTCTCTTAAGTATGGATTTGCAAGCGTAACTCTTTCCTGTTGAATTCTCTTTGCACAAGTATGTTGTCCCGAAAGTACCTTTGCCTAGTTCGCCTTCGAAGCTATAAAGCTTCTTGATGTCTTCCAATGGCTTCCCAAGAATCGTCTCTTGCTTTCTATGGATATCAGAAGCTGTCCGGGGTTTACTTCCGCAGCAACCCATGAATCTGTGTTGGGATTTTTTTAGGGTTTTAAGAAGATGAATCGAAGAGAAGCTGAGTTTTGAATTTTTGTGATGAACATCTCTTTGGCTGGTGGAGTCATATAAGTAAATGGTGAATTTGTTGTATTGGTCTTTAAATATTCATAATTTATTTTGGTCAGTTTAATTACTTACTTATTAGTCCTCGTGTCCTCGAAGACTTTATTAGGGCATCATCAATGGGGGATCATGTGAGGGTGTTCTTATAGAGAATATAATATTAAAATAATATAAGATCATGTGTTTAGATCTTTTGTTTAGAATTTGATTAGTGGGAGAACATGTGTAAGATCTTAAGACTTAATAATATAATAATCTAAATTAAATTAAGATTTTACAATTAGTAAAACATTTAAAAATAACATATAAATTGCAAATGCCAAATTTATGAAAAACTGAAAATAAAAGTGAAAATACAATACTAAATATTTATGAAAAAAACATTAAAAATATAAATAACAATAAACAAACAAACATATTACTTAATAAAAGCACAAAAATATTTTATCTAATTAATACATAGTTTATTATCCAAATTTATTCCAAATATGTTGAATATTCCAACCAATGCCCAAATGCCACGTCACCCCGCAACACCCACAAGAACAGATCCAGGTCAAGAGCCCAGTTCCTGATCTTAAGCCCATTAACCCATTTTTTTGGATTTAAATAATGCTTAGATCAGGGGGGTGATCCCCCAATGCAGATGGTCTTAGACGACTTTTGTGTATTGGATTGAGTTTGGATGAGTTACAAAAATATAATATAGATTTCATTATATTTATTGTATTGGATTGAGTTTGGAGGAATTATGAAACTATATATTTATGTATTAACAAAATAGATTATTTTAATTTATTGAATTGTATTGAGTTTAGAGGATTTATGAAACTATAATATAGATATCTTTAATTTATGTATTAACAAAATAGTTTAAAACCTATAGACTACAGTTTTAAAATTTAAAAAAAAAAAGAAGAAGTATTCTCACAAATGTAAACCCTAACTTCTCTAAGCTAAAATTTTAATCATAAAACCTAAACACAAATGTAAAAAAAAAAAAAAAAAGTTAGTTTCTTGAACGTTTTCTTAAAGATAATGATGAACTTTGAGTCTAAAATCAAAAACCAAAAACTATAAAATGTAGGATTTATGAGCTGGAATTTGAGTTGTATTTATTTATTTGTATTAATAAAATAAAGAATTGGTCTTTAAATATTCAAATTTATTATATTGGTCATTGGTGTTTTTTGTCAACGTTAATAATATTGTTTCTTTAAATATTTTAACTTTGTCGTTTACTATAATTGGTGCTAGGCCTCGGCGTTCGGTTATCCGATCGGTTATCGGTTAGTTCCTTTCGGTTTCGGTTATTTTGGTTCTAAAATTTAGTATCCATTCGGATATTTTGAAATTTCGGTTCGGTTTCGGTTTGGTTCCGGTTTTAAAATTTAGTATCCATTCGGTTATTTTGCTTAGGATATTTTTGGATATTTCAGTTATTTTTGAATATATTTGGATATTTTTGGATATTTTTCGGTTATCTTTTTGTATTTTTACTATTTTTATACAATTTATTTTTCAAATATTTTTGATTATTTGGTCTATAGATAATTAATTATTTTGAAAATATAATTGTATTTTGGGTATTTTTGGTTATCCAAAATATTTCGGTTCGGTACCGATTCGGTTACGGTTATTTCGGTTATAGAATTTAGTATCCATTCGGTTATTTTTGCTCCGGTTTCGGTTCGGTTTATTTGCCCTGAAATTGGTGCGTTTTTCTTGCTACTTCTTTATCAGTATAATAAAATTAGTCTTACTGTAAATTTATATTTTTCATATTGACAAACACTACGAGACTACATTAAATTTCGTGCATACCACGTATATTGAACATCCAGCTTAACAAACAGATAACCAAATAATAAACTCTTTTGTTAAAGTATCTCGTTTCTCTTCTGCTTCATTCTTTGCGGGAATGTGCTTGTATTGGCTTGTCTTTGATTTGTTTCATAGATGGCTTCTGTCGTTTTTGTGGGTTTGCCGTCTCTGATGCTTGTTGCGTCTTTTGATCCGGTCTTGTGTTTTAGCCTTCGTCTCGTTTAGCCTCTTACCAGATGTGGTGGTTGCTTTAGATTCTGTCCGGTTCGATCTCTTGCCGTTTATCTTGTTCGGTGTGGTCCGGATTGATTTGGTTCTCCTTGTCTCTACTCTAAAGATCTGATCGAGATCTCATCTGTTCATTGGTTGGTTTCTTTCGAGGCGTTAAACAATCATATTCTTTGATTTCGCCGCTTCCGGGAGTGTTGGTGTGATATTGATGCCTTTGGCCTTGATCCCTTCTCGCCGGTATGGATTCCTTAGAACTCGTCTATGTGAGGTAGTCTTCATCGTAATAGGTGGTACCGCTGTCCGTTTGGTTGGGAGTTCCTTACCCACTACGGAGTGGCTCGTCGTAAAGCTCTTCCTTTCTTTTGTTTGGTAAGGTGATTGATGAGATGTTGTGGTTAAATGTCGGGTTGTATTGTACTACTTTCTTGTTTCAGTTTCGGAATTGTTTCCCTGTTTGTTTAAGGCTTGTTTTGCCTTGTTGTTTCCCTTTTCTTTGGGCTCCGCTTCCGAGATTATCTCTTTAATCGTTGGCTTAAGTTTCTGGGGTTATTTGTTAACCGCCGGCTTTGTATTTCATCTTTGTATTTCACCTTGATTTCTATAAAAATCTTGACGAAAAAAAAAAACTCTTTTGTTAAAATATTCCAAACCTTTTTATAGGTTAAAATGATACAAAGCATGCATGTGACGTTTCTAGACCAATAATATACGATTAATCATCTAATTGATAAAAATATAGCAAAACATTTACTCTTTTAAAGTCTTCTTCATAAGGATTAAGAAGGTTCTCAGGAAAATTACAAAAGAAAAATGAAGAAGTGGATTTGTTATTGTTACAAAAAGCTAAGACATGACAGTATCTCAAAGTCTCAAACTCAGTTTCCAGACTAACTAAGGAGAAGGATAAATAAATCTGTCCAAACACAGAGAAGAAAGGAGAACATTTTGAGACAGTATATCAACGGAATCACCTCGGTTTACCCCCAGTTTAACTCTTCTCTCCGGGTTTAAGAAATCGCTTTCGGTTGATAAACTATTAGGATTTATGCCGTCTTGATCAATGGAATGGAAGCAACTTCCCCTGTGGCTGCGTGGTGCCGCTTCTCATCATCGCGCAAAATTCCTCAAAGTTTATTCTTCCATCCTGTAACAGAGTTTATTACAAGGTTTCAAGAACCGGTTTAATGTTTGAGATGTTGGCTTACAAGTTAGAGAGTGCAACTTACATTGTCGGTATCAACTTCGGATATAACTTCTTTGATGCTAGCTTCATCTCCCATTCCATATTCTTTCATGGCACTTTCTAACTCATCTCTAGTTATGTGCCTGTTGTATAACCAACGCATTAACATTGGTGCCTCAAAATAGCTACACACCTTTGGATCTTGACACAGGAAATGATTAATGGAGAGAGATGGAAGAAACTGCAAATGGAAGAAACTTACCCGCTGTTGTCTTTATCAAAGTGTTGGAATGCTTTGTAGACATGCTCATCTCGATCCAATTTGTATCTATGCATTGTTGCAGAGATAAACTCGTAGTAGTCGATTGTTCCATTACCATCCACATCAGCCTGAAAAGTTATCATCATGTGTTAAGTTTTGTCTTTTTTAAGATCTTAATTGTTAAAAAGTGAAATCAAGATGCTGAAGATAACTTACGGCTTCCATGAGTTGCTTAACTTCAGTTTCAGAGAGTCTAGACCCAAGCCTAGTTAGCCCGGTTTTGAGTTCTTCATAAGTGATTGTCCCGCTTTTATCAGTATCTATATTTGCAAACATGGTTTTAAGACCTTTGATTTCCTCTTCTGATAAACTCTCCGCGATAACCTGCAAATCAAACAAAAGTTCAGGCACAGGTAGATTGATATGAGACGTTTCAATTGATTAGAGAACACAAAGAGATGGCAAGACGATAAAGCAGAGGCACAATTAATAATAAAATCATAATTTTTTGAGCTACTTCTTTACCTTAAGAGCTAGTTTCTTAAGCTTGTTCATTGCCCGGAATTGCTTCATACGGGATAACACAGCGCTATCAATCGGCTTGTCCGGTGCTTCTCCCCCTTTGATCCAAGGATGTTCTATAAACCATAAGGATTGCTACATATTAGTAAAGAATTACTAGTTAGACTAAACTCAAAGACAAGAACAGATTAGACTTCAAGAACACCAGTGTCTTTTTAAGACCTATACAATGGACTGACTATCTCATTCTGGTGTTGTGCCCATAGAATGTATATTTAAGCCTTCTAAGATGGAATTTTTAATTAGAATTCATTAGATCACATAGAAATTGGAAAACATATACTGGTATTTACATTATCTTACCAAGAACCTGTGCAGCTGTGATTCGCCTCTTTGGGTCTTTGGTTAGCATCTTCCTAACAAGATCTTTTGCGCTCTCAGATATAGAAGGCCATGGTTGGGTTTCAAAATCAATTTCACCTTTTATAACCTCATCGAATATGCCTTTCTCATTTTCTACAACATAACATATGATTATAGATCACATCTCAAGAAGAAAACAAATCAATGAATTTGGTTAGCTTAAAGGTTTTTACCGGCCCAAAAAGGAGGTACACCGCTGAGTAGAATGTATAAAATGACACCTGCACTCCAAATGTCGATTTCTTTTCCGTAACTTCGCCTTAATACTTCAGGAGCAACATAGTAAGCACTCCCAACTATATCCCGGTAAACTTTTCCTGTTCGTTTCACAAACATAGCATCAAGCATATTAACATAAGAATCAAAATAAACGAAAATGGCATAGTTGACAATATCATGAAGATCACAATCTATACAATAAGACAACATAAACCCGATTCTCTTACTAAAGAGTCTTGAGCCCCATCCCTATGCATTGGAACATACATACGTCATAAAGAAAAAAAAATCCAGACTTTCGATACTAAAGAGATTTGTGCAAAACAGTCTTATAGAACCGAAACATTAATAAACATACTCGCATCCAAAACCTATCAAACACACTCAATATCAATACGCTAAAGAATAAGATCAACAGTCTCATTGTTACTCGAAAACAAGAAGCACACGTCTACTCGAGCTTGAGATCACAATGCAATGAACTACCCAACTCCTAAGATGATTTTTTATACTTAAAGAGACTAGTGCAAAACAATCTTATAGATTCAAAACTTTGACATACCAAAGCCAACTAAAATGATTATATCAAAGATCAACCTCTATAGCTCACCTTCTTCGATGAAGACAGACAACCCGAAATCGGTAGCTTTAAGCATAGCATTCTCCTCTTTACTCGAAAGCAAGAAATTCTCAGGCTTAAGATCTCGATGAACCACACCCATAAAATGACAAATCTGAACAACATTGACAATAGACCTAATGATACCAGCAGCAGCTCTCTCAGAATAATGACCTTGAGCTATAATCCTATCAAACAACTCACCACCAGCACACAACTCCATAACCAAATGCACAGATTGTCTATCTTCATAAGCACCTTTAATCTCAACAATATTTGGTTGTCCAGACAAATACTGCATTATCTGAATCTCTCTCTTCACATCTTCTTTATCTTGCTTACTAATTAGCTTCCTCTTAAGAATCGATTTACAAGCATAAGTGTTCCCAGTCCCAATCTCTTTGCACATATACGTAATCCCAAATTGACCTCGACCTAATTCTTTCCCCAAGCTGTAAAATTTCCTGATGTCTTCGAATGGTTTACCTAAAATCGTATCCGGATCTCGAACTGAGATTGGGTTTGAAGACGGCGTTGAAATCTGTTGATGGATTGGTTGATTCATGGGTTTAGGTGTTGGGATTTGAGGTTTACGATGCTCGGGGACTTGATTAACGACATGGGTTTGAACTGGATTGATCGGAATTGATCTTTCTCCGCCGTCGTTTTGAGTTTTCCGGTGTTTACTACTGAGGCAACCCATTGATAAAGGAGGAGACTTTCGTTCTTGGGTTGAAGAAAAAGATGAGCTTGAAGGATGATTGAAAGAGAGAAACCCAGATCGGAAGATTTTTTAAAGATTGAGGTTTGAGGAAGAAGAATTGAGTTTTGTTTGACTGGAATTGGAATTATCTATTACTATAATACTATCTATCAGTGGCGTCAATTTCTGAGTGTAATGGAATTGTCTTTGTCAATTTGCTGAAAATACTCGGACAATAAATTAATTATATTTTAAAATAAATTAAATTTGACTTACATTTTTCAAAGGAATTTATGGTAAAAAAATTTGAATATTTTGGTGTAGAAAGGAAAATTCCTTTTTTTTGTTGGACGACAGTGTACAGAATATTCCACTTCATAATTAGAAAAGTTTTGAATTTCGAACTGTCAATAGTTTTTTGTTCCCCAATCTCGCAGCTGAAAATATACATCGACGTCTTAAATTGGGCCACTCTAAAGGCTTTACTTAATTGGCCCATATACAATATTAAATCTTCATTTGCGATGGCTGCTGCTGATGAGACGAGTGTTGATGAGAGAAAGATAAGTGTTCATATTTTTCTGAATACAAGGTTCATCTTCATCACCGGATATATCCTATACTATTATTTGGGGAGTACAATTTATTAGAAACCCCTTACTAACCTTCTTTTTTGTAAAAATTTACATGAGATTGCCATTACAAAAAGCTCATTTTAGAACAAATTCATTAAGGTTATTATAGACAATTAGCACACTATCCATTTCACTAATCATGGGTCAACGGGTTTGCCAACGGGTTTAAGAAGATTCCCATAACAATAAGATCTCCACGTTTTTTCCATAACAACAACACCTACCAATTAATTCCTAATTACTTACATATATTATGAAACACCCTATCTCATAAAAGCTTTTATTATTTGTTTTGTATGTTATCGTATGGGTTGTATGTTATCGTATGTAGATGGTTTTTGCGTTTGAAACTCCTAAATATTTTTTGCGTTGTATGTTATCGTATGTTTTTATATGTTAACATATTTTCTGTGTTATCTATGTTATGGTATGTCTCTAATTCTTATAGACATCATTCGAATATTTGTATATTTTTGGTTAATTTATATGTGAAAGATTAATTATTTCATCAATGTTTTTATATTCGACCTAATCTTTTTTTTTTAGGTCCTTTAATACAAGTTATATTTCATACTTCTACATTTAAAAATATAGTTTAATAGGGAAGTGAAATCGGATCATTTTCGGTTTATTTTCTAACTAATTTTAGATTGTATTTGATATTTGAAATACAATATACGATATGAGAATGAAGATCTAAATCTTACCAATACGGTTTCGATAGTGATAAGATTAAAAACCATTTAGTTGTTTAATGTTAAGAATAATCCGATTTGAAACTAATAAAAATTATCATTTATATTTTCTAAACTGTTATCTTTAGATTAGTTTCAATCACTATATTCCACCTAATAGAGAATATACCTATATGGATTAAATTTCACAACTAATTTTAATTAGCTAAAAAAAGATTTGATAATATTTTTCGGAGATACTATATCTAACAAAGCCGCCCTTCAATGCTTATAAATTGGATTAGCTACGAGACTGCTTTAGTACATTCTCACAAAATCACCTCTTTGCACGAAACAAAAACCCTTCAAAATGGCCCTGGTCAGTCCCTATACTCCTATCAAAGATTTGAAACCTTTCAAGACTTCCTGGCGTATTCAAGCTAAGATTCTCCATACGTGGAATCATTATACTCAGGGTGCTGGGATGTCTTTTGAAATGGTCTTGGTTGATTCTGGTGTAAGTAGGATTTTGTTTGTCAACAATTAATAAGTGTTTAGCAATCTGATTTAAGTATTTATGTTAGTAGATTGGTTTACCATTTATTTCTTATAAACGCAGGGTAACAAGATTCAAGCAGGAATTAAGAAAGAACACCTCCAGAAGTTCCAAAGGGATATCAAGAAAGGAGAGTGGAGAATATTTGACGAGTTTTCAGTGAAGAAGGCAACAGGAATGTATCGACCAACAACTCATAACTACAGAATTGTATTTGAGTACTCTACTGTCATCTCCCCCTCTGAGACGATTTCAGAATCGATTTGGCTAGATTTAGTTCCTTTTAATTCAGTACTAAGTGGTACCTTAGATCAAAACAAGTTGGTTGGTGAGTTTTTTTAAAATCTTACTTTTTTGTGAATTTTTGTACATGTATATTGTACTAAATAATGTGTTTTACCTTTGCTATAGATATCATTGGCCAACTGGTGAATGTTGGGGAAATCCAAATCGTGGATGTCAAAGGCAAGCCTACCAAGAAGATTGATTTCCAACTAAGAGACACTGAGTAAGTGTTTTATATAATATCTATAATAAGTCATTCTTTGGGAGTTTATTTTGATCATATTTACTTTTGATTTTGAATTTCTATTTTTAGCGATAACCGTCTACCATGTTCACTCTGGGGAAGATTTGCTGATCAAATTAGCAAAGTGTCAAAAGATTCTATTGGGGGACAGGTCATTTGTTTGATCCGGTGGGCTAAGTTGTGCCATTACAAAGGTATTGCATGACATATTTGACGGATAACTCCATATATTACGTAAAATATTGTTACTGATTGAAAACCATTCTGTTTTTCAGAAATCAGAAGTATTTCAAACTCTTTTGATGCTTCTGACCTTTTGATCAACCCTGTCTTGACAGAGGTGGATGATTTTAGGCAAATGTGAGTGTACTATTTTCATCTAACTGTCTCTTTATATAGCTAAATATAAATTACGAAAACTAACTAATTCTGCGTTTCTCAGGCTTCCTTCTGATGGACTTGCATTGACAATAATGGAACCTAAACCTAGATTCCAGCCTCTCCAGGTGCGTGAAGAGAGATCCAAACAATTCCCAAGGAAGACTATTGCTGAGCTAAAGGCCTCTCTCGAGGTATCTGTATCACAGATTTAATATTTGTTGTCTTTTATTATTTTAATCTTAATTAGCTAATTTAGCTGACTCCTTCATCTCTTCTAAGGTTGAGAAGGTCAAGCTCATCTGTACCATTTTGTCAATTGACTTGGACTGGTCCTGGTATTATTTTGCCCACATCAAATGTAACAGAAAAGTTCTCAAAAGCAATAAACTTCTTAGCTCTGGTGCCAAGAAGATAATTTGGAGGTGTGACAAATGTAATACAAACGTCTCCTCTGTTGAAGCAAGGTAATTGTTGCTATCCTATTTGGTATCTGCCTTTACTTTTATCATATTCTACCAAAGTTTTTTATTTATATTGAATATAATTCTTAATTGCATAGGTACTGGCTGCATCTAGACGTTATGGATAACACAGGGGAGAGCAAACTTATGTTGTTTGATAGTTTTGTTGAACAAATCATAGGTATTCCAGCTTGTGATCTCGTGGATCCCACAACTGAAGAGGTATTTTCTAATTGTATTCATTACATTTCGTTTTATTTACTTTTAGCTAAATATATGATACCCTTCCTGTATACTATTAAATACAGCTTGATGATCCCCTGCCACTCCCTGATGTTGTGAAAAACATCATTGGTAAAACATACCAGTTTGCTCTTTCTGTTGAGCAAGATAACATCTCAAGAGGAAATGATGAATTCAAAGTTTCTGAGGTTTTAACAAGTCAAAACCTTAATCACCCTGCCCTTGAACCTGAAGTTGATTATCCTGTTGATCTTTCGTCCATGAGTTCCAGTGACCAGGTAATACATTTTCCTAATTTCAGTGTGATTTATATGATGTGATAATCTTTGTTTTTCCTTACTCGCCTAATGAAAAATTCAAAATGTTTTTAGGTTTTGATGCTGACTAATAGTTCTCATAAGGATGACACTACTAATACTTCACTGTCTACACCATCATCAAAGAGAAAAGAAGATACTTCGGATGGATCTGATCAAAACTCCACAAGCAAGAAACAATGCACTGGAATACAATCTGATGTCAAAGACGATGGTGTCATTGATTTAGACACTCCGGAGAAAAATGATCAGTCTACTGATGTTAAAGTCCAAGGTGTCATTGCTGTAGATGATTCGAAGGAACATGATCAGCCTAACTTCATACACAAACTTGATGAGGCAGGTCAAGAAGCCATCAACAAAGTAAGTGAAGCAGAACAGAAGAAAGTTCTTTTGAAGAAGATTAAGATTGAGAAGCTCGAAGGCCAGAAGGGAGCAAAGTGAGTTGAGTGAAGACTCATCAATCTAAAATAATGTTGATCTCATGGATTGTTTTTTTTTTGTTGTTCTATTAGGTTTCTTTCTTACATTTCTATCTTATTTTTTATGTTCTGTTTTTCCAAAAACAAATTTAGCAAACATTTTTTCCTTAGTTTCAATTTCTGTCTACGAGTTTTATTTCAGAAGGTTTATCATTGTTGTGTTACTGATTTGATTATTTGTTCTATCCTCCTAACAATAACGATTCCAGAACCACTATTTAAGCCAAAGCTTATAATAGAACTCTTTAGTATGGCCTAATTTCATATGTTGATATCAAATTGGATCGTGGAGGAGAGACCAAGCCATAATCATATGCTTTCTCCGGTATATCTAACAAAAGACAAATCTTATTTATTCTACTTTAGAAACTATCCATAATCCTAAAACCATTATAACCCGAATTAAAGTATAGGATGATAACTTTAACGAGACTTACTTATTTTAATCGCTTTGTCCAGACTGATCTTTATCCACTTTTTTTAACTGCTTTAGCATAATCCTGCAAATAAATCAACAAACAGTTAATTAATATACAATATCAGTTGAATTAGTTGCATGTAAGTTTAGATTCTTCATAAATTTGATTATATAATTTTGTTATCCTAATAACAATAAAATATCTAAATTATATCCACAATCTAAAACAAGTTCTACAACTGCTTCCTAATCATTTATCTTGAATCCGGATACAATATTGAGTATCTTGAAGACCTAAATTTATGGAAACTGTGATTATATGCAATCATTCTTAATCATTATCTACCTCATATTTAAATAATCATAAATGAGATATATCAAACAAACACATCGAAACGATTCATATTTCCATATCTAATCCTAACTATCTTCTTTGAATCTGTTCACTCCTATTCGACTATATATACCTATATTTTCTTCTCATATCATCACAGAAACCATCCACTCCTCTGCATTCAATGCAAAGAAACAAACGTGTATATCCCATGGAGTTGGTTCACAGTGTATCTGATTTGCATGTACACTCGACAGCATGGAGGATTTATGTTAAGATTATGTGTATGTGGGAAGAGGATTTGGGTTCTGCTGGATCTGAAACAATCATGATGTTGGTAGATGAAAAGGTATCAAGCTTTTGCTTCACTATCTATTTAGTTTTATCTTGCAATAAATCTATTTTTATGTTTGTCATACAAGTACTTAAAATGTTTTGGTTCTGTAGGGTGGAAGAATCGATGCAAGGATTCCATCTGGGACATACCTTTGGAATTTTCGACCAGTACTGAAAGAAGGATTCTGGTTTCATCTGTCTGATTTCCAGGTTATCCAACCAGAGAACAGAATCAGATATTCACCATCTCTATTTGAAATCAGGTTTATCTCGGAAACAGGAATGTGGCCTGTGAAACAGAGATCATGGAGTAACTTCTTTGAGTTTGTTTTTCCTATTGAAGTCCAGTATGCTATGGAATCGAATAAAGAAATTGTGACTGGTAAAGATTTCTACAAATTTTTTTTATGTGGAATCCATATATTTTAGATTACTGATTATAGTTGGTTTTTATTGTTCATTTTTTGAGTTTAGATGCTATTGGTGTGATTGCTGGTGTCAATACTGATCGAAGATTTCCTTATGTGTGTGCTCGGGGAGGGTCAGACAATGAGTCAAGATTTGTGGCTTTTAAGATAAAGGACAATATGTAAGTTTTTCTCTTAATATGTTTTATGCTATATGTAACATCTCTTTTGTTTTATGATATTTTGAAAGCATATAAACATAATGCTATTCATGGAATATTATTCAGGGGTGGAATAATTGAGTGCATTGCTGTTGGTACGTGTTGTGATTTGTTTATGACCAAATGGTCTGCTAAGGTCGACTCGGTTACTTATAATTATGAACCAATCGTGGCTGTTCTTCGCAACTGGAGAATTACAGAGTTTGATGGTTAGTTCTAAAAATTCTTTGTTTCCTTCTGTTAATTAGACTATCTTATGTGTTTGAAATAGTTAATATTTCTAAATTATATATTTTACAATTGTTCTATAGGAAGAAATGTCTTGATGAGTGAATTTGGTTGTTCCCGTTTGTTTCTTGATCCAACTTTCTATGACTTGGATATTCCACAATACGTGTAAGTGTCATTTTTACTAATTATACAATTGACTATTAATGTTACAGGAGACACACTAATTTGGTCTTTTTTTCTTCCCAGTCGTAGCTTCACTGATGAAGATGAACATGAAGATGATGATGACTAAGAGAATCTGATGATGGAAGTTCCCTTCATGTTTTATTTTCATTGGTTTTATCTATTTAGGTTGTTATATTTAAATTTTCGGATTGATAATTTCTGGATTTAAGTTTCAAACAATGTTATCCTACATTTGCTATTAAGTTAATCTCATGAATTGCTCTATAACATTTAAATTTCATAACTCTAGATCATCTCCTTAACTCTTTATATTCTATTGTTTTGATGTGTTCTAAATTATTAAAATAAGAGCTACTAAACGACAAAGTATATAGGTTTCTTTTGATACAATAGCTCACTGCAAAAGCTTATCAAAACCAATCAAAAGCCTCTTGAAAAATATGGACACACAATCTATAGAATATATTATTAGCTACTATCGAAATGATTTGTATTCACCTATACATATAATCCTATAGGATACTTCATTTGGGAAATAAAACTAATAAATACAAATCATTTAAAACAATAGTCATCATTCAAAACCGGATTTTTGGTTTTGATATACCCAATGTCTATCATTTCTACCTGACATAAAACGTAAACAAAACACTTGAGTAGAATTTTGAAAGGCATTTTATACTTATTAGTATTTGTTTAAGTTATCAGAATCCAAACTATCAAATCTTTTAAACAACTTATATTTAGTTTGTTTGCTCTCTAATTCTCTTCTCTTCCTTTAACAAGCCAACCGTGAAGTAAAACAAAATCTAAATGTCAAACTCTTCCTATCCCATGAATTTTGTTTCTGATTTGAACAACGAGAGAATGAACTGGAAGGTTCATTTAAAGATCTTGAGTATTTGGAATGTTCATTCCACACCAAATTCGAGTATGGTTACAAGCATGATTTTGGTTGATGAGAAGGTATGTGTTACCTATTACTTATAGTTTCGTTTTAGTTTTATTTGTTTTATCACAGACTTAGTTGTGGACATCTTATAATATCACAACTCATATAAAATCTCTTATGTAGGCAAACAGAATCGATGCTGTAATCCCAAATGGTCTATACAGACACAATTTCAAAAAGAATCTCAAAGAAGGTGAATGGTACTTCATGTCTGATTTTAACGTTGTTCCCCAAAATCCCATTTCTAGATACTCTTGGCACCCTTTCATGATTCAATGTAAGTGGGAAACAAAAATGGTTCACATAACTCCTAGATCAATCAACAATTACATGGATTTCATTGATTATGATGAAATCAAATATGCTGGAACACAAGAAAAGGAGCATGTAACTGGTAAGATCTATATACATAATTTAGCTATATTGTCAAGAGCCATTAATCTGAAATCTATATGTTTTCCTGTGTAGATGCTATTGGTTTGATAACAAGTGTGTCTCCCATTCGAACAGTGCCTTTTGTCGGTGGTATAGGACAAATCGATTATGAAGCAAGACATGTGATGTTCAAGATTAAGGACAATGAGTAAGTTTTGCATTTTGGTTTATTATGTTTAGTGTTACATGATAATTTTAGCAAACTAGATTGTATTAATCTGAATAATCTCTATGTTATTTATATTTATAGTGGCAAAAAGATGATATGTGTTGCTGTTGGAGAGTCTTGTGAGCAGTTTGTTAACAAATTGTCTACACGTTTAAGTTCTCCTAGATACAACAATGATCCAATCGTGGCTGTTATGCGATTCTGGAGGATCTCTGAAATAAATGGTGCTTAACTATAGTGAATTACATTATTTCTATTAATTTGATCAAAATCTATATATGCATATTTATTTAATCTAAAACTCTCTTTGGTTATTCCTCTATAGGGTCACCTTGCTTAATGAGTGTAGCTGGCTGTTCAAGGGTTTTTATTGATGAACAATTTCCAGATTTCGATATCTACAGATACATGTAATTTCATACTTTATGGTTTTCTCATATTTTAATTAGCATGAGATTAAACTAACTAATATTTCCTCTTTGCTTTTTATAATTTAGCCGATCATTTGCAATCGCCGAGGTAAATGATGATCAGGTGGAGGAAGTGGATTCTAACTAAGACAAAGCTAAGAGGATAAAATTGAATCATATGTTTTATCAGTTTGTACTTTGATATATTCCTGTTATCTCTTTTTGTTTTTTTGTTATTTGACTATCTCTAAATTTTAAGATTCCCAGAGACTTTACTATATGTTTAAATGTACTTTGCCAAAAGTTATTTGCATTGTTATGAACTTTTATCATTCGTGAATATGATGGACCTTTAATGTCAGTACCTTACAATTTATATAAGTTACTGAATAGTTTTTTTGTTGTTAAGCAAATAATCTTTCTCTTATAATCTGCTATGAACTATATTGTTCATGGAAATGCTAAAAAAACATCTCCCCTAATGCAAAGATTTTAAAAAGTTGTAGCATTGTGATTCTATATATTCTATATTGAATGTATTATTTAGTTTCGTAAACCCCCCTCCCCCCAGTCTTACAAGCTTTAAGCTTATTTGATATTAACTATAGTCCAAAGTATTCAAAAAAGCTGCATTTTATCATAAAATTAAAGTTTCTTTCTTAGATGTCATAGAAACACAGTAGCTTTGAAAACCAAAAAAGCAATCAGGTGCAATGGTCAAGTTTTGCAAATTGGTTGTCACATATAAAGTTTTTGTTTTCTCTACTTTAGTAATATATGAAAATGATTATTCTGGTTTTTCTAAATTGTTTCTATTGGTCATGCTATAGGTTTGGCCTTTTCTAGATGTGTATAAATACATATATTTATTTCTACATGTATCACACTCAAGTTCTCCCAAGAGTTGGCACAAACAAAAAATCATCAACTTTCATCCTTTTCAGCCGATTACTCTAATCTTTTCCAAA
Organism: Arabidopsis arenosa; assembly: GCA_905216605.1. Taxonomy (NCBI): domain Eukaryota; kingdom Viridiplantae; phylum Streptophyta; class Magnoliopsida; order Brassicales; family Brassicaceae; genus Arabidopsis; species Arabidopsis arenosa. The sequence continues at coordinate 17,165,235 of LR999456.1, forward strand.
TGAATAATTTTTTAACTGATTTAACTCTTGAGAAGAAGGAATGGTTTGTAGTTGTTAAGATCTTGAGCATTTGGAATCATCCTCCCAAGCATCCCAATGATCACACTACCATGATTTTGGTGGATAACAAGGTATGTGTTATTTTCTCCTTTTTATATCATTTGTTCTATAGATTTATTATATATGATGAGGGAGACAAATCTTTTTAACGTTTTATATTTCAGGGTACCAGAATTGATGCTGTGGTTCCTCCAGATTCATACAAAAGGGATTTTCCTAGAAATCTCAAAGAAGGAGAGTGGTACTTTCTTTGGGATTTTGATGTGATCCCACCTTCATTGTGTGAAAGGAACTCTAATCATCCTTACCAACTTAGATTTAATAAGAACACAACTATGGATCACTACAAACAGAAATACACTTCCGAATTCCTGCAGTGTCTTGCTTTTCCAAGGATCAATAATGCATCAGAAGAAGATAAGCAATTCGTTGTTGGTAATATTCTGGATTAGAGTTCCAAATTTCGGGGATTATTTTTTTTTTACTCTTATAGCCTAATTTTTGACTTATTCCCATTTTAGATGTAGTTGGAGTGGTTAGGAGTGTCTCTCCTATTGGAAGACTACTTGAAGGAGGCAGTGATTTGGATTCAAGCTATGTTACTTTCAAATTAAAGGACCTTGCGTAAGTTTTATTGGAAAATCAATATAGTCTGAGAATCTATATGAGTTGTATTAGTTAACAGATTTTCAAAACTGTCATTATATTTTTATTATGTATCATTACATGTAGTGGCCATTCCATTAATTGTGTTGCAAAAGGAAGTTTCTGTGAAGAATTTGTTAGGAAGTATTCTAGAAGAATAAGTGATGTGAATTATCACAATCAACCAATCATGGTTGTTCTGCGTTTTTGGAGGATATCAGAGTTTGGAGGTGATGTTCTCCAAACAAATTTTAAGATTCGTAATCCATATTTGACTGTTTATATAGCCAACAAATTTCAGTACATACTGATTATGGATTTTTTTTTTGTGTTTTTAGGTAAACCTTGCTTGATTACGAAAGGAGGTTGTCCAAGAATGTTCATCGATGAAAATTTCGCTGACATCAACAGAGACTGCTACATGTATTTCCACAATCTATATGAAATTTAAATTGGTTTATTTATACATAAGTTTTTATATTCTTATGTTTGTTATATTTATTTTCGCAGCTGCTTTTTCACTGCTGGAAATAAAGAAACAGCATCCTCAGATAATGACAATGTTTCTGATGAAGAGGGTGATTCTAACTAAGATTTGCATCTGTGTGGATGACATCAAGAAAATTCCTCCTATGTTCTGTTCTATCTTGGACTTCCTTTAATGCTTTGTTTTGTTAACTTTTTAGCAATGTGCTATTCCTGTATCTGTAAAATTAGACTCTTATGTTCAGTTGTTTTTTATTTTGCTTATCTGTGTTTTACTTTTATTTTGCTTAATTCCTAAGCTTTCTGTGAAAAAGCATTGCTTAAATCGATTATTAGCACAAGCTATGGAATATCCTTTTTTATGTTAATTATGTTTTTAAATTTCAGAGAACAGAAAGAACTTTTTATATTGAGCAAAATATACTATAAGCTGAGCATTCTGAATGACACTAACCTGAATAATAGGTTGATGATCCGAGATCCTTGCTCCCTATTGTTTGATATTCTTATCATAATATATCCTGTCAATCATAAAAGTATATAATTTAGTTAGTAACTACTTCTAAAAAATTTTAACTTACTCAACTATTTTAAAAGTTAGTGAGAATATCTACAAATAGTACAGAAAATTAAAAATATTATGTACATGGTACTTTATGATATAAAAACTATCTACCATGGCATATACATCACATGAAAACTTAAATCCTAATCCAACAAAGCCTATTTTTAAATTGTAAATGCATAAGCTTTAATTTCCAGTCAAATTATCTGATTGTCAACATACTGGTCTGAATCCTATAGGAAATGAACAGCCAATAAATTTCCTGTTGACTCATGCAATTATTTTCGTTAATCCCCCAATCAGTCTTACCAGATTTAATTGTTTTACATGACAACCAAACAGGAAATACCAAAATACCAATAACTAATAGATTTTCTGATATTTATTTCATTTGGTTGGTATTTGTGTTGGATGTGAAATAGGCCACTTGCTTTGTTTTCTTATTCACGGGTTTTGTCTATTAGCGTCACTCTTACAACATTTAAAGGTATCTGAATAAGTAAACACAAAATAGGCACGAAAACCATTAAAAGCTGTTATATCTGCTCAAAATGCAAGCTTCTTAGATGTAAAACAGAGCCATGAATCTTGAAAAAGCAAAAAGCTGTTATATCAGTCAATATATCAATCATATGCTATGGTCATGTTTTACAACTGGTTTTTACATAGTGATATATTATTTGTTATACTTTACTTTTATTAAAACATAATTCTGTTTACTTTTATTTAGTAAATTGGACACAATGCTATAGGTTTTCACTCCATTCATAACCTTTATATAAATACATCTATACTTCAGTATAATATCACACTCAAGTCGCTCATTTCTTAGAAACAAAAACACACCAGTTAGAGAGGTTTTCATCCTAATCTACTTCGTTGATCATGGCAGTTCTTTTATCTGATTTAAATCGAAGGAAGAAGAAATGGCTGGTTTTTGTTAAGGTCTTAAGCATATGGAATAATCCTCCTAAACATCCTAATGATCAGACAACTATGATTCTTGTGGATGAAACGGTATATATTGTTTTCTCTTTGCGCTAATAATGTTTTATATTTTCTCTTTGTGCTGATAATGATAAAGGAAACTTAACTTATTATCATTTTCTTTATAAGGGACAAAGAATTGATGCTACGGTTCCTACAATTGCAATCAAAAGGAACTTCCCTAGAGAGCTCAGAGAAGGACAGTGGTACCTTTTGTCGGAATTTGATGTGATTCCACCTTCATTGCCCGAAAGAAACTCTGATCATTTTTACCAGATTAGCTGTAATAGGAACACAGAGGTGGATCCTGTCAGACCAAAATCACAATCCGATTTTTTTAATTGTGTGGATTTTTTCAGTATCAATAATGCATCAGAAGAAGACAAACAATATGTTGTTGGTAAGTTTCTGTGTTATATTGGCAACCATTTTTAGTAAAATGTAATAGATCATCTATATACTAATGATTGATTCTTGCTATGTTTAGATGTATGTGGAGTGGTTGTCAGTGTATCTCCTGTTGGAAGACTTCTGGAAGGTGGAAGTGACATGGATTCAAGATATGTTACTTTCACACTGAAGGATACTATGTAAGTACAGTATTACAATGCTATTACGTGCTTTTAAAAATATGTATGTATTAGTTAACAGTCTTATTACCTATGAGCATCTGATTATACATTCTATCATTACATGTAGTGGCCATTACTTGAATTGTGTGGCAAAAGGAAATTTCTGTGAAGAATTTGTAAGGAAGTATTCTAGAAGAATAAGTGATGTGGATTATCACAATGAACCAATCATGATTGTTCTGCGCTTTTGGAGGATTTCACTTTTTCAAGGTGATTTTTTACAACTATTTGTAAACGTCATTATCTACATGTGACAGTTTAGATAGCTAAGCATTTGGTTATGGAACTGATTTTTGAATTTCTCTGTTTTATAGGTAAACCTTGCTTGATTACTGGTGTAGGTTGTCCAAGAATTTTCTTTGATCCAAATTTCCATGACATCAACAGACAGAAATTCATGTATTTCCTTCGCTATAATAGATTCAACTTACCTAAACTCATACTCAAATTGTTTGATTCTGATTTTAGTTGTAGTTTTGATTCACAGGAAGTGTTACACTCAGGGAAATGGTGAATTCACACCCTCAGATGATGACGATGTTTTTATGGAAGAAGTTGATTCAAACTAATACATCACTTATGAGTGGATTGTTTTCTCAATATTCCCCCTATGTTTTATTTTATCTTGCTTTTCATTTATGTATGCTTTGTAAAACTTAATATAAAATGTGCTATTAGCACAAGCTATGGAATAATATATTTCCCTTTTTGTTAATTATGTTTATGGATTTCAGAGAACGTTAGACAATATATTATATCCATCAACATGGACTATAAGCGGATCATTCTGAATGATACTGACCTGAATAATAAGCCCTTGATGCTCCGAGATTATTGCTTCCTGTTGTTTGATCTTCTCATTTAGTATATCCTGTCAATCATGATAGTATCGAATTTAGTTACTAATTACTAATAAAGAATCTTAAATTACTCAATTTTTTTTAAAGATAGTTTCAGATATTGAATATATCGCCAGATCTAACAAGATTTTATTCTCATATCTGGTACAATAGTATTTATCCAAGCTTTAGTCATTCTCCAACTCAGATTCATAAATTCTTATACAGTAAAAAAAACTCGCTTTGTTATAGTCTTAGACTACGGAACACATTCAAGAGTTTGATAAGGTAAAACAGAGCATAGAAGTTATACTATCAAACATCTACAACTATATTCCTACAAATTTTGTATATCCTCACATCTGTGTTACAATCTATCCTATTTTTCTCAGGAAGTCACATTTTCATGAGGAAGAAGAAAGAAGCAAGGGGTCAAATTGATCCTCATGTCACTCAAACTCCTGTTAGAATAAGACCAACATCTACTGTAATCGATGAAAACAATGTTCCAGGTTCAGGAGAAAGTAATGTCAGCAATAATGTTGCAGTCAATTCAGTTTTTAGAAGAGTTTTAGGAGACATATCGAACTCACCACGCAATACCTCTGGACACTCACCATCTGAACAAAGAACACCGTTGTCGTCCACTGCAATAGACAATTTAAATCAGAGAAGCACTCCTTATCATAACCGTAATGCAAAGAGGCCAAGAAATATCTCACCTATTTCATGTAAGTAATAAAATTGCTGTGGGAATTATGTTCAGAACCTATTTCATTTATTTGACATAATATTGAGAGCTAATTCTATAAACAGTATTTAATGAGTCAGGTACTAAATCCAATACTTCCCAGATTACCTCAACTCAAATCAATGATTCTCCTCTCTTGAGTCAATCTTCTTATACGCATAATGATGATTATGCTCCTGCATCTTCTGCCAAAAAAAGAACCAAAGGAAATTTATCAGGTTATACATCATTATTAGTACTAAATCAAATTATTTTTTTGTGGATGATGATGGCTTAGGAGATACATCTTAATATCTATGACTAATACATATAGGGATTTATCATTTGGTATTTGTCTACAGGTACTACAAGAGGATCCGGATCATCAATACAAAACAATCAGTTTTATGATGATCTCCTTCACTCTCATCAGAGTTATGTAGAAGATAATGGTAACAGTTCAGATACAGATGAAGATGCTGATTTTTCAAATTATGAAGCTTCCTCACAAGGTAAGACCTTTATCATGTTTTAAAAATCTTATAAAGAATCATATTTTTAAAATTTGTTTCAAATATTAACAGGAGACTATGAAGACAACAACCAAGAAGATTTCTTTTTTAGTAGTGAAGAAGATTATTCATCAAATGCATCCTCAGATGAAGATGACCGTGTTGACGACGTTTCCCAAATCACAGATGACATTATTTATCAAGCTAAAGATAAATTTGACATACTTACTATGTTTGAAAAGGCTTTTGGAAAACCAAGTCCTTTACCTACTAATCGTCAGAACAGAAAGAGTGGTACAATATACATATTAACTCAATCATGAGACTCAATTTTAAAAATTCAGTACAATACTATAACCTATATTAATTTTTTGGTTTTTTCCAGCTTATGTCGATGAAGGTGATCCAGTTCATAGTTGTGACAAATGTGGTGCTATTTTTTGGTATGGGGAACGCGTAAACAAGAGGAGGAATACCAACAATCCTAAATTTTCATTGTGCTGTATGCAAGGTCAAATCGTATTACCATCCTTTAAGGATTCACCTGAATTATTATGGCATTTGCTTACCAGTAATGATGAACTCTCAAGACATTTTAGAGAAAACATCAGACCTTACAACATGATGTTCTCATTTACATCTATTGGAGGTAAAATAGATCATTGTCTTACTAAGGGTCGTGGGCCGAAGATGTTTGCAATTCAAGGTGAAAACTACCATCTCATAGGTGCTCTTAAGCCTAAAGCTGGTGACTATCCAAAGTTTCAACAGCTTTATATTGTAGATACTGAAAACGAGGTTGACAACAGATACAACATAATGAGGTATTTTCTCTCTTACTCACTCTTCTTTATAAGCTAATTTACATTAGTTTATCACTAATATATCTGATAACCCAAACTATGTTTATTTAGTAAAGGGAAGGAATCTGAAAACGACCAGGGAAAGAACAGGTTCAAAAAGGAAATCATCGACAGTATCATCAAGCTTTTAGATCAAGTCAATCCTCATGTTCAGGCGTTTAGAACTGCAAGAGACAGATTTAATACAAACGCAGAAGAGCCATTTCATATGAGAATTATTGCCGCTCACACCGGTGATGGCAGGAATTATAATATGCCATCAGCATCTGAAGTTGCTGCCTTAATTCCAGGGGATTTTGATGAAAATATGGATAAACGTGATATTGTTTTGCAGAAAACTTCTGGGAAGTTAAAAAGAATAAGTGAACTGCATAAATCGTACCTTGCTCTACAATATCCTCTGTTATTCGCACGCGGGGAAAATGGTTATACTCTTGGTATCAAGAAAGCTAAAACAAATGGCCGTGGCAGTGACAAGGAACAGAAAGATGTAAGTATGAGACAGTGGTTTGCATTCCGTCTTCAAGAAAGGAAACATGAGAAACATGTCTTACTTCGTTCCAAGCGCTTGCTTCAGCAGTTCATTGTTGATGCTTACACTATGATTGAGTCAAACAGGCTGAGATATATTAAGAAGAATCAACCAAAGTTTCGGAGTTCTAACTTAGAATCTATTCAGAATGCGTCTAATGCTGGAAACAATGATTTGGAAAATCAAGGTAAAGAATTTAGGATTCCAGCTTCTTTTACAGGGGGACCACGGTACATGACCAACAATTATTTGGATGCAATGGCTATTTGCAAACACTTTGGATTTCCAGATCTTTTCATAACATTTACTTGCAATTCAAAGTGGCCTGAAATAGTTAGATTCTGTAAAGAGAGGAATTTGAAGCCTGACGATAGACCAGACATCATTTCTAGGATATTCAAGATGAAGTTAGATAACCTAATGTATGATCTAACTACCAAGAAGCTACTTGGGAAGACAGTTTCAGGTATTTATTATTTGAATCTGTTATCTAAATTATTAGCACCTGTCATTTATATATCCTAAATGTTTAATGATTTATATGTTTTGTTTTTTTTTTCCCAGCAATGTACACAATTGAGTTCCAGAAAAGAGGCCTTCCACATGCGCACATATTGTTGTTCATGCATGCCACCAGTAAGTTTGCTACAGCAGAAGACATTGATAAAGTAATATCTGCTGAAATTCCAGATAAGGTGAAAAAACGAGAACTGTATGAGGTGGTTAAAGACTGTATGATTCATGGGCCATGTGGTGCTGGTTTTCCTAATTCACCATGTATGGTTAATGGTAAATGCTCTAAGTTTTTTCCAAAAAAGATTACCAACAATACTAGGGTTGATGATGATGGGTTTCCAGTTTATAGAAGACGTAACACTGGTATTTACATTGAGAAGAATGGTTTTCAGTGCGATAATCGTTACGTGATCCCATATAACGAGAAGCTATCCCTTCGTTATAATGCGCACATTAACGTTGAGTGGTGCAACCAATCAGGGTCAATAAAGTATCTGTTTAAGTATGTTCATAAAGGTCATGACCGTGTCACATTTGTTGTTGAGCCACGTGACAAGGATACTGCAAATGCTGATTCTAATCCAAACCCGGGAAAGACTACTGGTACCAAGGGAAAGGACGAAGTTCAAGATTATTTTGATTGCAGGTTATTTCATTATTATCGTCATTACTTTAGAAGCTATATATATCATTCAGGCAACTATATGGATTGTAACTTGATTTGTTGTATATTGTTTACAGGTACGTATCTGCTTGCGAAGCTATGTGGAGAATTTTCAAATTTCCTATACACCATCGGACTACACCAGTTGTTAAACTTTTCTTCCATGAAGAAGGAAAACAGCCAATTTATTACAAGAAAGGTGAAACAACAGAGAGTGTTATGACTCGATTAAGTACTGAAGCAACACAGTTTTTGGCGTGGTTTCAGCTTAACAAGAAGATTCCAAATCCAATAGTCAATTCAAATCGGAAAAAAAAAACCAAAGAAAGCTCCGGATCCAACAAACCTTTTATACGAAGAAATTCCAAATATGTTCACTTGGAATGGCAAAGAGAAAAAATTCTCACCAAGAGAAAGGGGATTTGCTATTGGAAGAATTAACTTTGTTCCACGTGCAATAGAGGATGCTTATTATTTGAGAATACTCTTAAACATCTGCAGAGGTGTTACATGTTATAATGATCTCAAAACTGTGAAAGGTGTTGTTCACGAAACCTTCAGGGATGCAGTTTTCGCTTTAGGTTTGCTAGATGATGACAAGGAGTACATAAAGGGTATTAAAGATGCCAATTTTTGGTGCTCTGCAAAATATGTTCGTAGGCTATTTGTCATCATGCTTCTTTCAGACAGCTTAAGCAAACCAGAGATGGTGTGGGAGACAACCTGGAAGATTCTATCAGAGGATATAGAGCGCAGAAAAAGAAATGAATGGAAACGACCAGGTCTCTCTCTTATATCATTTTTTTTTTATTGTTGTGCGAGTGAATTGGATATCAAGTTCCTTTTAAACCGTGAATTATTGGTATGATGGATTTGATATCTATTTATAATTTAACTCATTGTTATGTTTTTATTAAATTTGCAGATCTTATTCTAAGTGATGAGGAAAAAAAGGAATTTTGTTTACAAGATATAGCCAGGCTGCTAACCAAAAATGGAACTTCACTTACAAGATGGAGACAGATGCCACAAGTTTCTTCGGAAGATGTACAAAAATGCAACCATTTTTTGTTGGATGAACGCAAGTACAACCGTGAATATTTGCAAGAAAAGCATGCAGAATGGTTGTCTAAGGTGACTTCAGAGCAAAAGAAGATATATGATGAGATAATGGATGCTGTGAATCATGACAAAGGCGGAGTGTTTTTTGTTTACGGTTTTGGAGGTACTGGGAAAACTTTTCTCTGGAAGTTACTCTCTGCTGCTATTAGATCAAAAGGAGACATATCTTTAAACGTCGCATCTAGCGGCATTGCTGCTCTGCTATTAGATGGCGGTCGAACTGCACACTCAAGGTTTGGAATTCCTTTAAATCCTAATGAGTCGTCTACATGTAACATTTCACGTGGAACAGATCTTGCTGAGTTAGTTACAGAGGCTAAACTTATTATTTGGGATGAAGCTCCAATGATGAGCAAGCATTGCTTTGAGTCTTTGGATAGAACTTTGAGAGATATTATGAATAATCCAGATGACAAGCCTTTTGGTGGGAAGGTTATCGTTTTTGGAGGTGATTTCAGACAGGTATTACCAGTGATCAATGGTGCTGGTAGGGAGGAAATCGTTTTTGCTGCATTAAATTCATCTTATATATGGGAGCATTGCAAAGTTTTGGAGCTAACAAAAAACATGAGACTTCTCGCAAACATTAGTGAGCATGAAAAGCGCAATATCGAGGAATTTTCAAAGTGGATATTAGATGTTGGGGATGGTAAAATTGCTCAGCCTAATGATGGAATTGCTCAGATTGATATCCCAGAAGAGTTTCTCATTACTCAGGATCATGATCCGGTCCAATCAATTATACAGGCTGTTTATGGAAATAATTTTATGGACGAGAATGATCCTAAGTTCTTTCAAGGAAGAGCTATTCTTTGTCCTACTAATGAAGATGTGAACTCCATAAATGAGCATATGTTGAACATGGTGAATGGTAACTACTTCCATCAACATCTGTTAGTATTTTTTAAGTTAGCTAATTTAATTTCAAATCAGCTTTATTAGTTATTTACAATTGTTTTCCTTTTGTCTGTAGGTGAAGAAAGAATCTACCTAAGCTCTGACAGTATAGACCCAGCTGATACAAGTTCTACAAATAATGAAGCTTATTCTCCTGATTTTCTAAACAGTATCAGAGTTTCTGGATTGCCTAACCATTGTTTGCGCCTTAAAATTGGTTGTCCAGTCATGTTGATCAGAAACATGGATCCTAACAAAGGTTTATGCAATGGGACAAGACTACAGATCACTCAAATGGCAGATACAGTTATCGAAGCTAGAGTTATTACAGGTAATAAAGTTGGTAAGACTGTTCTTATTCCTAGGATGCTCATAACACCATCAGATGCAAGACTGCCTTTCAAAATGAGGCGTAGGCAATTTCCCCTATCTGTAGCTTTTGCCATGACCATAAACAAGAGTCAAGGACAGACACTAGACAATGTTGGACTTTATTTGCCTAGGCCGGTTTTTTCACATGGGCAACTTTATGTGGCAATATCTAGAGTGACGTCAAAATCAGGTTTGAAGATTCTTATCACCGACAAGAAAGGTAAACCGCAAACCAAAACAATGAATGTTGTTTTTAAAGAAGTCTTCCAAAACCTTCGTTAAGCCAGTACTGAAAAAGAGAAGATTTGATAGCTTTTCATTCAGGTAACTTTCACCACTAATTATAACTTATTTCTGTATTTTAGTTAGTCTAATGTTTTTTTGAAGATTACAACTAACTAATTATGCATTTAGGAATTAAATTTTATTATTTCTGTCATTTGCAGGTTTTGAACATTATAGCAGTGCTTAAACGATAACACAGAAGATGCAGTCATTAATCTTTTCTTGAATAAGAGTTGGAAACAAACTCATTTCAAATTTCTTTAATTCTTTAGATTTCGATTGAAACTCTGATGTTATATAAACTTTCCTATAACTCTGCTTAATTTTTAAATTCATTGAACATTTCTTTCATTATTAATCAAATCCATCAAATCAACATGTTTTGAAAGACTTAATGAGTTATGTTTCTAAAGCTTTATGAGTTAGGTAGCAGTACTAACCTTAATAGTCTGTTTCAACAGAGTTCATTGCATGCCGTCTCATAATTTTTGGTTAGATTGTCTTCATTAGATTGATTTACTCTTTCTCCATGTACATGTCTGTACCAAAAACCTGCACATAATTTCATATTCAGATTAGAGATGTACTTTATCAAGCTTGATCCTTAATTCATATCAATTGTTGAATCTGAAAAAAGTTAAGATTGCAAAGCATATGGTTTACAATCTATATTTGAACCAATGTGAAAACACAGTCATAAGATTAGATCCAATCAAGATTTTCCATATTGAATTATATTATTTTGAATCCACGATTTACAAATTGTCTCTATAATTTGTTGCATTCCTTACAACATAACGATTCAATCACTAATCAATTGAAGAACAATATTCATCGATTTTTTATAATAGATACGATTAAACCTGAGAATTCGATGTACCTTTAAGACGAATTTCTAATTCCACTGATCTGGAACATAATCGATGAACTTTAGTTCTTGATTTCTTCAATTCCGAAATTGATTGAGAGGAATGAAATTGCATGCATTTATCAATCTGGGAAGCTCAATTAAGAAGAATTAGAAATCAAAAGCGTCGAAAGATGTTTATTACAAGGATGCCGACTTCTCTCCGTTATCAGAAATCGGAAACGAAGCAGTAGCGGTCGTTTGCTTTGCTGTCCTTTTTTTTTTTTTCGAAAACATTTTTTTTTTTATTTTTTTTAATCATTTATGCTTATTCAAACAAAATCCAAGATGATTACATAAAGATTGGGCCTATTTTTTATTTTGAAACTTTAATATTGAACCCAACATGGCCCAATTTTATATATATATATATATATCTCAACATTTTTTTTATACATTACAATATTATCTAATCTTTTATTAAGAAAACATTTTTCCCACATAAATAAATATAATACAACATTTAATCCTATTCACAAATAAAATTACACATGCTTTGACATAAATTTTTTAAATTTGATTCTATTATATTATTTGCTTTTTAATACATCTTTATAATTTAATTTTATTAAAAAAAAATTCACACCCGTGCTATAGCACGGGTTATGATCTAGTATACGCTTATACTTTCGGCGACAAAAAAAAAAAAAAAACAAAAAAAAAAAGAGAACCCTAGATCGAAAATCAAGAATGGAGAAAAAAACAAAAACAAATTTGGTGCCAGAGGAAGCATTGATGAAGATCTGGGCTCGATTTTCATTGAGAAGCATTGCTAGGTTCAGATCAGTCTGCAAAGAATGGAAATCGATGATTGATTCCAACGTCTTCCGAGATCTCTATGAGTCTCTCAACTCGTCCTCATCCTCCGTTTCGTGGTCGATCATGAGCACAAGGAACAAAACACTGTCGCTAGAAATCGTGGGACACCATGGATGCGAAAGATGGGGACTTACCGAGTCCTTAGGCTCTTTCATCACGCGCCACAATCCCAGTGAGACCACCACAGTGAGAAAAACTTGTATCTTGAGCTGCACGGATGGGTTGGTATTGCTTTACACCGAAACCATCGAAGGCGCACCCATGTATCATGTCGGAAACCCCTTGTTGCGACAATGGGTTCAGATCCCTCTTCCTCCACATCTCTCTGGTTATGATGTCGTGAGGTTACAAGAGAATCAATGTTTTAACGACAATGGACTTGTCACAAAGATGGAAAAGGGTATTGCCGTGGGTTACAAGGTTGTCTGGACTTTGGTTTCAGGTTTGGTATCTAATGAACTCACTTTTATGATATATTCATCTGAAACAGGATTGTGGATAACCAAAGAGGTTCGTTGTCTCCGTAGCTTGATCTGGACTAGACTAGCGCATTCCGTTCCTTTAAACGGGTTTCTTCACTGGCTTGCTACGATTGATAACTCCTCCATGGACGCGAACTATGTTGTAGCTTATGATTTCTATAATGGAGGTGATGAGTGTCCTATCATACCTTTTCCTGATATCCAACAATTTCAAGCGACTCGGCTTTTCAAGAGAACAATGACAACGTCTGCTGGATTCGTGGTGTATTGCAACGTTTACAGTGATAATAATGAAGGAGAACGTGCAATCAGGGTTTGGAGGCTGGTCTCTACAAATGAGCATCCTAATTCATGGCAACTCTTGTGGAAAGTCAATACCAAGGGTGGTGGTGTTGATTATTTACCTGTGGTGATGCATCCTTTGAACTCTGATATCATTTACTGTTGGAGTTGTAACAAGAACGCTCTGGTTTTGTTTAACTTGAGGGCACGCAAGTTTAGTTTTCACAAGGAGGAAAAGAAGAAGAACAAGTCTATGGATGGTTGCATCATGACATTTACCGGATGCAAGGAGTATATGGATTTGATCTATCCAAAGTTTGTCAATGATATGTACAGTGCTGCTCACAATCTCTTCTTTTCGCAGTACGTGCTCCCACGCTGGCTAAACCCGCTCCCGAAGCTTTCTCCTTGATTATTATTCGTTTTTTTTTAGTCATTTGCTTGTTTTCTTTCTTTATGATACAAGTATGTATTGAGAGAAACCCAACTCCCGCTTCCACAATAGCGTGATCAACTGTTTGCTCATTTGAACACTGCGTAAATGAGCCTTTTGATAGCATTATGAGCTTGTTTATACTTGAGAAAAAAAAAGGCACATAATAACGAGGGATGGCGATGAAGGAACATGGTGTGGGAGATGAGGGTAGCATCAAACAAATTAGAACTGAAGTCTTTACCGATAATGTAATGTAAGTTAGTCAGGATGATGAGTAGCACGCAGCTACAAGGGGGAACTTCTTCGTATCAATTGTATCTAATGTAATGTAAGTTACTCTTGTTCTTGTGTAACCCAAAATAAAGGAAAATCTTATTGACAGTTCGAAATTCAAAACTTTTTGCTAATTATGAAGGAGTTTTGAATTTCGAACTGTCAATAATATTTTGATATATTTTGTTCCATTACAGCTGATAAAAAAAATACTATATGTCTGAAATTCGCCGCTATGAAGGCCTTGATTGGGCCTTAAAAGAGAGCTATTTACAATGTTGTTTAAAGCCGTGAAAAAAACTATATATACACAGTAACGGATTTGTTATACAAAGAGAGCTAAGACGCCAACCTCTTTGTTTAGCTCGTCTGGTCTGTGAAGGCACAATAACTGCTAACATGTGACAAACCTCTTGTAGCTCGTCTGGTCTGCCAACGCACAATAAGTGCTAACCTGTGACAAGATCACTGAGAGCGAAACATAGAAAGAGAGAGAGATGATGAAGAAGCAGAGCTAAGACATGACAGTATCTCAAACTCAGTTTTAACTAACTAAGGAGAAAGGATAATAAATCTGTTATTGTGAATGACTATTAAACTAATCCTCACATGATCACATTCAAACACAGAAGAAAGAAGAACATTCTGAGACAGTTTACCAACTACTCTCACCTCGGTTTTTTCTGGTTTAGCTCTAGTACTCCGGGTTTAAGAACTACTTTCCATTGATAAGCTGTTGGGATCTATGTAGTCTTGATCAGTGGAATGGAAACATTTTCCCTTTTGGTTGTGTGGTGCCGCATCTCATCATCGCACGAAATTCCTCAAAGTTTATTTTTCCATCCTGTAACATAGTTCGTTACAAGGTTTCAAGAAGCGGTTTAATGTTTGAGATGTTGGATTATGTTAGAGAGTGTGACTTACATTGTTGGTATCAACTTCAGATATAACTTCTTTGATGCTAGCTTCATCTCCCATTCCATATTCCTTCATGGCACTTTCCAACTCATCCCTAGTTATGTGCCTGTTGTATTACCAAAAGCATTAACATCGGTGCCTCATAATAGTTACACACATTTGAATCTTAATCCTCTTGACAAAAGGAAAAGAAATGATTCATGGGGATAGATTCATAAACTGAAAATGTAAGAAACTTACCCGTTGTTGTCTTTATCAAAGTGTTGGAATGCTTTGTGTACATGCTCATCTCGATCTAATTTGTATCTATGCATTGTCGCAGAGATAAACTCATAGTAGTCAATTGTTCCATTACCATCCACATCAGCCTGAAAAGGTTCATCATGTGTTCCAAGCTGTCTTTTTAAAGAAATCAAGATGCTGAAGATAACTTACCGCTTCCACGAGTTGCTTAACTTCAGTTTCAGAGAGTCTATACCTAAGTCTACTTAGCCCAGTTTTGAGTTGTTCATACGTGATTGTCCCGCTTCTATTGGTATCCATATTCGCAAACATGGTTTTAAGACCTTTGATCTCCTCTTCTGATAGACTCTCCGCGCTAACCTGCAAACCAAACACACAAATTAGAACCCGAAGTTCAGGCACTGGTAGTTATAAGATGTTTCAATTGATTAGAGAACACAAAGAGATGGCAAGACTATAAGCGAGATGCATAATTAGTAATAAAGAAAGATGTAATTCATTATATTTTGAGCTACGTGATTACCTTTAGAGCTAGCTTCTTAAGCTTGTTCATTGCTCGGAATTGCTTCATGCGGGATAACACAGTGCTATCAATAGGTTTGTCCGGTGCTTCTCCCCCTTTGATCCAAGGATGTTCTATAAACCATAAGGATTGCTACATATTAGTAAAGCCTTAATCGGTAGACGACCATAAACTCAAAGACAAGAACCAGATAAGACTTCAAGATTCAAATGTCTTTTTCAGACCTAAACAATGGACTGACTATCTTGTTCTGGTGTCAAGCCTATAGAATGTATAATCAAGTCTTCTAAATATGGAATTTTTAATTTGATTTCTTTATACAAATTGGGAAAAACAAATACTGGTATTCACATTCTCTTACCAAGAACCTCTGCAGCAGTGATTCGTCTCTTTGGGTCTTCGGTTAGCATCTTCTTAACAAGATCTTTCGCGCTGTCAGATATAAAAGGCCATGGCTGGCTTACAAAATCAATTTCGCCTTTTAGAATCTCAACGAATATTCCTTTCTCATTGTCTACAAAACAACATATGATTACAGATCAAACCTTAAGAAGAAAAAAAAATCAAGAAGTTTTGTTAGCTTTAAGGTCTTTTACCAGCCCAAAAAGGAGGTACACCGCTGAGTAGGATGTATAAAATGACACCTGCACTCCAAATATCGATTTCTTTCCCGTAACTTCGCCTTAATACTTCAGGAGCAACGTAGTAAGTGCTCCCAACTAGATCCTGGTAAACTTTTCCTGTACGTTTTGGTTTCACAAACTTAGCATGAAGCATATAAACATAAAAATCATAATCAAAGAAAACGGCATATTTGAAAAAATCATAGATATCACAATCTGTACAATAATAAGACAACATAAACCCGATTCTATTATTAAAGAGTAGAGTCCCATCCCTATGCATTGGAACATAAGTCACCAATCTAGCTCATGATTAAAGCAAAACAAAATGCATATTTTCGATACTTAAGAGATTCGTGCAAGACAGTCATATAGAACCAAACATTAATAAACATACTTGGATCCAAAACCTATCAAACGCACTCAAATATCAATACACTAAAGAATACTGAATGATCAATCTCGAGCTCACTTTCTTCAACGAACACAGAACATCGGATTTCTTCATGCATAACAACATTCTATCCTTACTCGAGAACAAGAAGTTCTCGAGCATATGACATCACGATTCAAAGAACTACCAAACTCCTAAGATGAATTTCTATACTAAAGAGACTTTTGCAAGACAATCCTATAGATTCATAAGATTAACATACCAAATCAACCTAAGATGATTCTATCAAAGATCAACCTCTATAGCTCACCTTCTTCGATGAACGCGGACAACCCGAAATCGGTTACTTTAAGCATTGCATTCTCCTCTTCACTCGAGAACAAGAAATTCTCAGGCTTGAGATCTCGATGAATCACACCCTTCAAATGACAAATCTCAACAACATTCACAATTGACTTAATGATACCAGCAGCAGCTCTCTCAGAGTAATGACCTTTAGCTATAATCCTATCAAACAACTCACCACCAGCACACAACTCCATAACCAAATGAACAGATTGTCTATCTTCATAAGCACCTTTGATCTCAACAATGTTTGGTTGTCCAGACAAATGCTGCATTATCTGAATCTCTGTCTTCACATCTTCTTTATTATACTTATTATCTAGCTTCCTCTTGAGAATCGATTTACAAGCGTAATTGTTCCCAGTCCCAATCTCTTTACACATATACGTAATCCCAAATCTACCTCGACCTAATTCTTTCCCGAAGCTGTAAAATCTCCTGATGTCTTCCAATGGTTTACCTAATATCGTCTCTGGATCTCGAACTGAGATGGGTACCGATGGTGTTGGGATTTGAGGTTCACGATGCTCAGGGACTTGATTAACGACATGGGTTTGAACTGGATTGATCGGATTTGATCTTTCTCCGCCGTCGTTTTGAGTTGTCCGGTGTTTACTACTGAAGCAACCCATTAATAAAGGAGGAGACTTTCGTTCTTGGGTTGAAGAAATAGATGAGCTTGAAGGAATTTGACAAAGAGAAACCCAGATTTAAGATTTAGAAGTTCAGAAAACATTTGTTGTTGTATATGTTTTGACTGGAACTGAAATTGGAATTATCAGTCTCATCAATTTCTACGGTGTAATAGAGTTAATTACAAAATAGGCATTTGTCTTAGAGCATCTCCAAAGGGGGGTTTTCTTGGATTTTAGGTGGGTTCTCTGCTTTAAGTTGAATTAAAAATAAATCAAAACACATAATTATCAAGAGAGTCAGCTCTCTTGAAAGAGTTTTGGGAACCAGAGAGAGCTGCACACGTGTCATAAATTGATTGGCCGATGATTTTTGACAAAAAAACAAAAAAAACACACGTTGTGTCTGTCTCCTTCTTCGCAATTTTTTTCACGACTCTATCTTTGTCTCTGGCGATGCCGATCAAACCGGAGATTTCTCTGATTCCGCTGATTGGGAGTATTTTTAAGTGTGAAATTAAAAATCATCAGCCATATCACTTCTCTCGCCGTTCTTCGTACCCATCGCAAGCTCGGTCTCGCCACTAAGCTCATGACCGCCGCTCAGGCTGCTATGGAACAGGTTACTCAATCTTTAAATTTCATATTTGTTTGAATTCAATAAGCAGAATCACTGAATCAATATATAGATTCGTGTTGTATTATATGGATGATATGTTCTTCTTATAAACGAATTTGTGTGGTTTGAGTTATGTTGAAGATTGATATAATGATGTAAGTTAGGCGATTCTTACTGAAAGTTGAAAGTTTTTTATATCAATTTTTGGGATCTTATTCCGTTACTGAATTGTGGCAATTGCTTTTTCTTTTGATTGGAATTTGAAGCAACTCAAGCTCCGTAGACTGTATAAAGAATTTAAGTTTTGTCTCCGATTGTGTTATGCTTTGGACTGACGGAGACGATTAGTTTATGATTACCTGTGAAACTAGTACATAATAGCAGACCCTAAGGTTGATAGTTGTGATGGGCTTACTATTGAAGTCCGATACACCGGAGATATTAAGCCAGAGAAGAGAACGAAGGAGAGCTCAAATTTAGATCTAACAGAATCTTTTATTAACATGTAAAATGTTTGTTACAAAGCTTAACCAAAACTAAAGTATACTTAAGCTTATATATACATTTCTCATAATCATATTAAACCATTCATCAGATAACCGGAGTTAACCAATGAACCATTCAAACCATGTATCATAATACGCCCCTCTCAAATCTTTATCTTCTAAGTGTCTGGTTTAGGAAGATAAAGATTTGATAATGACATCTTCTGAAGTAGGTGATGGAATGGACCTGGATGTAATGGTTTGGTGAGAATGTCAGCATGTTGGTTCCCAGTTGGCACATGAAGAGCTTTAAGATTCCCAGCTTTGATTTGATCACGAACTGTATGGCAATCTATCTCTATATGTTTTGTCCTTTCATGGAAAACTGGGTTCATAGCAATGTGTAGAGCTGATTTGTTATCGCAGAAGAGTTTTGCCGGGCAAGTAACTTTGATGTGCAAGTCTTTAAGCAGTTGCTGTAACCAGATGATCTCACAAGTAGCATGAGCAAGGCTGCGATATTCTGACTCTGTACTGCTACGGCTAGCCACAGATTGTTTCTTTGATTTCCATGAGATCAAAGAATGTCCAAGATAAACACAATATCCAGTGACTGATCTGCGTGTATCTCTACAAGTTCCCCAATCCGCATCCGCAAAACCATTCAAGCATAACTCTGAATCAGCTGAATACATTAAACCTTGACCAGGATTAGATTTAATGTACCTTAGAACTTTGTATGCTGCCTGTAGATGAACATCAGAGGGAGCTGAAATGAATTGACTCAGTTGATGGACTGCAAAAGTGATATCAGGTCTTGTTATAGTCAGATAAAGCAGTCGGCCAATGAGTTCTCTGTAGGATGTTGGATTAGGTAGCAAAGTTCCCATGTCTTTAACCAAATGAATTGTAGGATCCATTGGAATAGAGCTTGGCTTGCAATTCAGTAGACCTGCATCTTCCAATAGGTTTTGAGCATATTTCCTTTGACAGACAGTAATTCCCTTTGATGATCTTGCTATTTCCAAACCAAGGAAAAATCTTGCAGGGCCGAGATCTTTGATCTTGAATTCTGAACGCAATAAGGACTTCAATTCCTCCACTGTTTCATCATTGTTGCTTGCTATCATAATGTCGTCTACATAGACTAACACCACAATAAAAGAACCTGAAGTCATCTTGACAAACATGGTATTGTCAGCAGGGGATTGTATGTAATTTGCACCCAGCAAAACAGAAGAAAACCTCTTGTACCACTGTCTTGAAGCCTGCTTGAGTCCATATAGTGACTTAAGAAGACGACATACTGGATTAGGTGGTAAAGAACTTCCATTAGGTGCAGTGTATCCTTGAGGTAAGCTCATGAAAATCTCTTCATCTAATTCTCCATGCAGAAAAGCATTAGACACATCCATTTGTGTCAGACTCCACCCTTTTGCAGCTGCTAGACCAAGTAATAGCTTTACACTTGTTAGTTTTGCAACAGGGGAAAAAGTATCTAGATAATCCAGACCCTCCTGTTGTGTGAATCCCTGAGCAACCAGTCTAGCCTTATATCTTTCCACTGTACCATCTGGATTATACTTGATGGTAAAAATCCATTTACAGCCAACCACATTCTTTCCTTGAGGTAAAGATTCAACAACCCAAGTATTATTAAGCTCAAGAGCATGTAGCTCCTCATTAGCAGCTTTTGTCCACTTCTCTGATTTCATGGCCTGTTTAAATGTTTTAGGTTCTGTCTCTAGATTATATGAAAAGATATATGAATTGTATAATGGAGTGAGTTTATCATATGATATAACAGAGGAAATAGGATATGGAGTAGTATGATGTATAGGTGGTGGAGTAATATTATTTATAGGTGGTAAAGTAGAAATAGATGGAACAAGAGAGCAATGATACTCAGACAAATAACTAGGAGCTTTAGTTGTGCGTTTAGACCTAGCAATAGGAACAGAAGTAGCACCAGTATCATGTGTCTCTGTTATAGGTTCTAATGGAATGGTACTAGACTCTATATGTGTATCAGACGATGATGATGATGCAGGTGTATGAACAGGATGATTTTCATATAAAGACATAGAATCAACAAAATGCAGTGGTGCAGGTAAAGGAAGAATTGAATTAGGAAACATGTCTACTGATTTATCTAACAATTCACTAGTCTTAAATGGAAATTTGTTCTCATGAAAAACTACATTCCTAGATATAGAAACAGAATGAGACTCCAAATCCAGAACTTTGTAACCCTTGTAACCAGAAGGATAACCAATGAACACACAAGGCTTAGCTCTAGGAGAAAACTTATGTCTATCCTGAACATGAGTAGACACATAGCACAAGCATCCAAAATTCTTTAACAATGTATAATCTGGTAGTTTCTTAAGAAGTAATTCATAAGGAGACTTACCATTCAATAAAGGTGATGGCATGCGATTTATTAAGTATGTTGCAGTAATGACACAATCACTCCAGTATTGTAAAGGGATGTTAGACTGAAAAAGCAAAGATCTTGCCACATTTAACAAATGTTGGTGTTTACGCTCAACAACAGAGTTTTGTTGTGGAGTGTAAGCACATGAAAAATAATGTTGCATGTCATGTTCTTTAACAATATCATGAAAAGCTAGTTCTGGAGCATTGTCAGATCGTATTGCTTTGATTGTAGAATCATATTGAGTAGAAACAAGTTTAAGAAAAATTGGAAAAACAGTAGAAACTTCTCTTTTATTTTTCAACATATAAACCCAAGTAACACGAGTACAATCATCAACCAAAGTAAGAAAATACTTGAAACCTTCTACAGACTCTGTACTAAAAGGACCCCAAACATCTAAATGGACAAGATCAAATGGCTTTAATGACAGATTATTATGTGAAACATATGCTAATCTCTTTTGTTTTGATAAAGGACATATAGGACACTGTAAAACATCAGAAGAAATTGTTTTTAAAGACGGAATGACACTCACAAGCTTCTGTAATGCTCCTGGTGATGGATGACCAAGTCTTTGATGCCAAAGAACACCATCAGACAGCATAGAAGAAGAAGAAATAGAACAAATCGCAGGAATTGATGGAGAGAGGGTTTTATTCTCAGATTCAAGAATGTATAGATTGTTGAAAAGCTTACCCCTCCCAATCATCAAGCCCTGAGAAAGTTCCTGAATAAAGCAACAAGTAGGATAGAAATGTGAAGAACAATACAATGTTTTAGCTAAACAACTAACACTTATCAAATTGAACTTAAAATCTGGAACATGCAACACATTATGTAATATTAATGCATGAGTAATGATTATAGTGCCAGTGTGTGTTATAGGAACCCTAGTACCATTAGGAAGAGTTACAGTAACACTAGACACTGGTTTTAATTCTGTAAACATTGCTAAATCTGAACACACATGGCTAGAAGCTCCACTATCTATTATCCAAGCATCAGGAGATAATAATTTCTGTAAGGATGAAAGAGAATGATTTTGGAAAATGAGATCATTATTCTCATACTTAAGACTAGTAGAAGGAAATGAGACATTACCAGATGTGGATGTAACAGCCATGAAACCATGTTCAGTGATATTAGCAGTATTTGAAGTAGCTACAGGCTCTGGAACTTGTACTTGAGCCTTGAATTGAGATACCAATTGTTGTATTTGCTGCGGAGAGTAATCTTGTATATTCAGATTGTTACCATCACCAATAATGTGTGGTACATTTTGAGGAATCATCTGCATATACGGATAAGTACCAAACTCAGAATAAGAAGGTGCCTCAGCATACACATTTGCTATAGCATTAGCCTTCTGTAGTTGATCATAAGGAACCATTTGCATCTGCATACGTGGTTGACCTGTAGTCATCCTAGGCTGAAACTGACTTACTGGCATTCTTGGCTGAAACTGATTAGGAGGCCTATAGTTGAATCCAGTAGTAGTGTTGACTTTATAACCTGGAGGATAACCCAAAATCTTGTAACATTTCTGAACCGTATGACCAACCTTGCCACAATGTGAACATATCGGTTTCTGAGTTGGTCTCACTGTATTATAAGCAGCTATATAAGACTCATCACCATCTGCAGGTGCAACAGTCTGAAAAGCAACATTATCCACTCTAGAGATAGGTTTGATAGACTTCTGACGCTCATCTTGAGTAACTATGTTGAAAGCTTCTTCAATAGTAGGTATTGGCTTCAACATTAGTATATGACGCCTAGTCTGTTCATAACTCTCATTCAAACCCATGAGAAACTTAGTAACACGACTACGTTGTTGTAATCGTTCCCATTTAGCAGCAGCATCACACTCACATTTACCACAAGTACATACTGGAAGATCTACATAATTCCTATGTTCTTCCCAAAGAGTAAGCAGTTCTGTATAATAAGCTGAGATATCCATAGAACCCTGTTCAATCTTGCTTAAACGCTGTTCTATATCAAAGACCCTAGGTGCATCATCTTGCTTAAATCTTGATGTTAGATTCTGCCAAATTCCTTCAGCAGTCGAAATAAAAAGCAAGCTCTGTCCTATTTTCTTAGAAACAGAATTCATTAACCAAGTAGCCACAATGTCATTGCATCTAGACCACGCACCATAGTCACGATGATTCTCAGGAGGTTTAGAAATCATACCATTGATGAATCCAAGTTTATTCCTCACATTGAGAGCCATCCAAACAGAACGCTTCCAAGAATGAAAATCTGAAGCTGTTGTAAGTCGATCCGATACTAGCACAAGACCCGCATGATCATTGTGATGCAAATAGTATGGATTCTCATATAGATCCGCTTGAAATCGCGGTGGATCTGAAGAATTCGCCATTGTAGTAAGTGGATGAACAGTAAATCCCAATCTCAGTGTAAGATATGAGAAATACCAAAGAAAAGTGCGACGAAATTGGGTAAAGAGATCAAGAAATCGTCGACACAGAGGTCAATAAAAGAAATTGAAAGAAAATCAGAACGGAAAACGGAAAATGACGCCGGCGAATAGCTCGGAAAACGCAGCAAAGAATTCAAAACAAGAAACAATCAAACAACTCATCTTCGCGAATATAACTTCTCTAGTGATCTCCGATTGTACCGATGAAGACGGAAGACTTATTTGCACTGCTCTGATACCATATTGAAGTCCGATACACCGGAGATATTAAGCCAGAGAAGAGAACGAAGGAGAGCTCAAATTTAGATCTAACAGAATCTTTTATTAACATGTAAAATGTTTGTTACAAAGCTTAACCAAAACTAAAGTATACTTAAGCTTATATATACATTTCTCATAATCATATTAAACCATTCATCAGATAACCGGAGTTAACCAATGAACCATTCAAACCATGTATCATAATACTTACAGTGTGAAGTTTCTTGTTTGCTACTTGAGGAAGAATAGATATAGCTAGAGAAGCCATTTTAACAAAGCGTTGTGAGATAGGAAGATGATTAAGCTTTGAGTGATTTAGTTGTTTACATGATCTGCTTTTGTCACAATGCCATCGTATTAGTTGGAAATCTAGCTAACCACCTGGCTAAATTAGTTGATCCAGCACTATCCAATATGTTTCGAATCCTTAAAATCTCGCCAAGAACGGGAAGATCTTGTGCAGCTGATTTGTTTAGGGAGCTTCTTGCAAATGAATCCTCCCTGTTACAAAGAATCCTTTTGATTAATCACACTTAGCTACATGGATTCTGCTGTTACCAAACTCATAATTTGATTATTCATGTTACTTTAACGTAATGGAGCATTGTTGATAACAATATAATTAGCATTGATGAATGGATGATGACCTAAATATAAGCCTTAAAGCTTGACACCAAATCTCTGTCTGGAATGTGTTTATCAATTTGTCATATAACTCAAATGACGATGTGTCGGTGTGACTGCTTATTATGTGGACGATGTGCAGGTGTCGGCGAATGGAACATTGTACCACAAGAGCTGCTTCAAGTGTACACATGGAGGCTGCACGATAAGTCCTTCAAATTACATAGCTCACGAGGGTAAGCTTTATTGCAAGCATCATCATATTCAGCTTTAATATGTTGTTGTTGTTGTTGTTGTTATTTGGATCTTTGTTCACTCTTTTATTGAGTTTCTTGAGATGAATGAAACGAGAAACAGAGAAAATAATGGATGTTTGCTTATGAGAATATATGTATTACGTTCAAATAACAAATGCTATAAGAAGAGGATGTTCTTAGGGGGTGTTATTGGTTTGTGATTTAGAATGAGTTTTAGTGACTTGATAATAAAGGATTTTAAAAGATTGTTAAAAAGTTTTATATTATCTTGATGATTTATTTTCCAAAATCTTGTAAAGTCTTTAAAACTTTTTTCCATAATCTTGTATACTCTTGATGACTTTTCCAAACTTTTCCTACAAAATATTTCCAAAATCTTGTCCAATTTTTATTAACGTCTAGTGACCATCTTCTATCTTCTATATAACATGTTCTGTGTAGGCCTGGTTTTCTTCTATATACTAGGTTGTTTATCAGAGTTACAGAGTTATGATACTGTACTATCATAATACTCGCTTATGAATTTCGTGTGTCGATCGTTAGATTCTTGTATGTTCATATAATATTTAATTGTTTTCATTGTGTTTGGATCTTTTGATTCTCTAGCACCAAAATCTATAAAATTTGCAAAAGTCAAGTGATGTGATACGTTTGGTTTAATAATATATACATGCGGAGATTTGCTTATGCTGTGATACGTTTGGTTTTGTGACAAGTCAATGGTCTTTTTTTTTTGATACGTTTGATTTGCTTATCATGATCATAATAATTCATAAGTGTAGATGTGATACGTTTGGTTTAATATTAGGATGTTTGAATGTGAAAAAAATGTCAATAAGATTTGCTTAGTCAAAGATAAGTTGTTTGAATATCGGACATCCTTATGTTTTATATTCATCTGTAACAAATGCTTTTAGTCAATGGGAGATTCCCAAAAGAGTAAGGAAAAGGGTCCATACAATCAATGGGGACCAGAGGAGACAAAATTGTTGGTAGAGTTACTTGTTGATGCAGTTCACCGAAATTGGCGTGATAATAGCGGTATCTTTAGCAAGCTAACGGTGGAGCAAAAGATTTTACCAGTTCTCAATGAAAGACTTGGATGCCAAAAGAATCACACTCAGTACCTAAGTAGATGGAAGTACTTGAGAGGCCTATACCAAAATTATTTAGACCTTCAACGCTTCAATTTTGGATTTGGATGGGATAATGAAATGAAAATGTTTACCGCTCCGGATGAAGTGTGGGACGAGTACTTGAGGGTATGTATTTGATAAATCTTTAAGCATATAACATTTTGTTTCAAATATATCTTATGATTAATTTTTTTTTTTATCTACAGAAACATCCTAAACATAAACATCTACGATATGAGTCAAATGAACAATTTGAGGATCTTCAAGTCATATTTGGATGTGGTTTAGCTACTGGTGGTTCCGCAATTGGAATGGGTGATACCATTGATGCTCGAACCATTAGAACTGGGGAGAGTACAAGAGTGAGAGATAACATAATCGTTGATGAAGTTTTTGAACTATCATCTGAAGAGCCATTAGCATCACCAGAATGTGATATGTCACCCATTCAAGGTACAAATCCAAAAGGGAGGGTGGATAAACTTCGTCCAAGGAAGAGGTCTAGAACCTTAGCTACTAGCAATGTAGATAAGCTGAAAACTGATGAGGAGGATCCTATGATCATAGTTAGTAATAGGATCCTTAATGTCATACAACAAAGAGAAGAAAGACAACAGAGAGAAGCTGAGAAAAGAGAAGAAAATCTAAGACGGGAAGTTGAGGAAAAAGAAGCTGAAAAGAAAAAAAACAATGTTTGGGAAGCGATGAAGGAAATTCCTAATTTAGAGAATCATATTCGCTACAAAGCAGTTACCTTGATTCACTCGCTTGGAATGAAAGATGTCTTCATAGACATGTCGGTAGAAGAATGTTTTGGTTGGATTCAGAGCAATGTTGGCTCTATATAATATTGCTTTTGAGTTTTCTTTTATATATATATCTCTTGTTTGGCGAGACAATATTTTCAAGTTGGTTATTGAATTTGGTTTCATATAAGTTCTATTGAAATTGCCATTGATTTTTATTCCCAAATATTTTTTTTTTTGTGTGTGTATTCGGTTTGATGCATGGTGGAGTAGGGTGAACGTTTGTCAAACATAAACACGTCAAATATTCCTTTATTTGTTTGTGTATACGTTAGTGTTCATGTTTATAATTTTAAGCTGATTTTTAATTACTCTTTGCAGGGAATTATGGAGAGCACCATTGTAAGAGAGGATGAAGATGACGAATCAGAAATGGATATTTTGCTATTACTACTGAAAAATACGACGAGAGCTTACTTCACGAATAAACGTATTGAGCGTCCGATTCGTAAGCCTATCACAAGAATTGGCTACATTTACCTCGAGAAACTTTTGAAGAAAGATCATGACCGCTTTCGAAAGGTATACCGTATGTATCCTGACGTTTTTTTGAAGTTATGTGATATTATCAGAGAAAAAACATCTTTAAGAGGTACCCGCCAGACTTATCTTGAAGAAATGGTGGCTACATTTTTGCTCACCATTGGTCAAAATTCGAGATATAATTATACAATGGACACATTTGAGAGATCAAAGTTTGCTGCAAGCACAAATTTTCACAAGGTTTTAAATGCATTAACCACTATTGCACCAAGTCTTATGGCCAAACCTGGACTCATAGTTCCAGCAAAAATAAGAGAAAGCACACGTTATTATCCTTATTTCAAGGTATGTTTATTGCAAACTATAATTTAAAGTACTCTTCAACACAATTTAAAATATTCATTATTTTTACAGGACTGTGTTGGAGCTATCGACGGCACACACATTCATGCAATGGTGCCCGCTTCTAATGCACCAAGCTATCGTAATCGGAAAGGATATACATCACAAAATGTTCTTGCTGCTTGTAACTTTGATCTAGAGTTCAGATATGTCCTTAGTGGGTGGGAAGGTACAGCTCACGATTCAAAAGTATTAAGCGATGCTTTAACGAGAAGTAAGAGCAAGCTACCTGTTCCTGAAGGTATATACTTATGCATTACACAGAAAATTGTTACCTCTCTTTTGTTAATATGACTATTAATATCATTGCTATCATATATGAATTTCAGGAAAATATTATCTAGTTGATTGTGGATTTGTAAATCGACGCAATTTTTTAGCTCCGTTCAGAGGTACAAAGTATCATCTACAAGACTTTAGAGGTCAAGGTTGTGATCCTAGTAATCAAAATGAGTTATTCAACTTGCGTCATGCATCTTTGAGAAATGTGATCGAGAGAATTTTTGGTATCTTCAAATCTCGCTTTTTGATTTTCAAATCAGCACCGCCTTTTCCTTTTAAGGTACAAGCAGAACTTGTATTAGCTTGTGCTGGATTACATAACTTTCTTCGTAGAGAATGTCGGTCCGATGAGTTTCTTCCCGAAGAATACAGTGACAACGACGAAGAAAACAATGAGAGCCACGAAGAAAACAATTATGAGGAAAATGGAGATACGGGACCTCTCCAATCTCAACAAAGGGAATATGCTAATAATTGGAGAGACACAATAGCTGCTAGTATGTGGGCAGAAGCTACAGGAACAGGGAGCATACCATGAAGATCATGAAGTTTTTATTTTCAAATATTTTTCTCTTCTTTGCCTGTGTTGGATTAAGGGGTGACAAAGATCTTGGTTTGTTTGGTTTCATTGTTTGTGACGAAGCTTGCTATCTTTGAGCAAACTTTTGATTTTCTTTTTATAATAAGTTTTTATTTACCAGAGAGTTGTACTAATTTGGTTCTTCGATTTTGCGGTTTTGAGTCTTGATAGTCTTGTTTTCGCTTCATCTTCTTCCTTTGATATCTTCTGATTCAGACCTCGGTTTGGAGATCTAAAAGTTGTTCTGAAATCTTGAGATCAAGATATTTCCAACCGTATAAAGATGAGCTTCTGATTCCTTGTGAGTCGACTTGAGAAAAAGTTTGAAGTTGGTGCACTTCAGCTTCGTCGCTCTGTTCTTCGGTCTTGGTAGATTGGTCATAACTTTCAGACCGTGACAGCAAATCACGTTCCGCTTTTTCCTGTAGCTTCGTATATCTCTCTACTATTTTTCAACAAAGTTTCATATTTTTCTGGGTTGTTTTGATAACCCTTTCAGTCTTTGAACCAGAACACGTCTGTTCTGTTATCCTTCTTCTTCTTTTTTGGTTTTCTTGTTTTTTGTCTTTGTCTTTGTCATCTATTTGTCCACCGCTTCATCCTCTTGAATATTCGCAATTTGGTCCATTCATTCACCAATCAAACACAAACCCAACAAATAGAAAACTGTTTATTAAGCGAAGACAAATAGATGACCAAGACAAAGACAAAAAACACAAACAGATCATATCATCTCATAAACAGATGTCTTTGTCTCCTCCATTCCCCAATTTTGGAACTTGAAATTGCTGGAGAACAGGAGAAGCAGCGACGGAGACGATTCCGGTGTCAAAGATTGCTGACACATACAAAGTCATGGACTCTATTCACAATCTCTTTATTTTATGGGGGAGTTTTCATGACTTTTTTTATGAAGAAAATTATATAAAATCCTAAACCAATAACATAATATTTTAATTTATCAACAATCCAAGATTCTTTTGTTTTAATTGAATAACACAAAACTTTTAATGACTCTATAAAACTCTTAATCCAATAACACTAGATTTATAAAGATTTTAGATTACTTTTTATAAATCTCAAACCAATAACACCAAATTGTAATAGAGTTTTTAAAAGTCATGATTGAATAACAACATATTCTACATAACTTTTAAACTCACTAGGTTATGAACCCCCGCGATGTCGCGGGGGAACTCATTTTCAACAAATATATTTGATTGTGTTTATGTATTAAATTGTTATGATAATATATTCAAAAATTTGAATTATTACATAAAATTAACTATGTTTTAAAGTTATATCATAAATATTTTCCAAAGATGTTAAAACAATTTATGAATAAAAATATAAAAAAGAAGAATTATGATTAAAAATACTTTTGAAACATTTTTTATGAATGTAAAATTATTTATAAGTGACAAAATACATAAAAAAG
This sequence comes from Arabidopsis arenosa, assembly GCA_905216605.1. Lineage (NCBI taxonomy): Eukaryota > Viridiplantae > Streptophyta > Magnoliopsida > Brassicales > Brassicaceae > Arabidopsis > Arabidopsis arenosa. The sequence goes on from LR999456.1 coordinate 17,195,078, forward strand.
AATTTTAATATAGAGATAAGAAATTCTAACGGTCAAAACCCAAAAATTTGGATGGAGTCGGTACTCAGCACGACTTGTGGGTGACTAAGAACTTCGTCCGAGAATTGGTATTTTTTGTTTGTCCATTGTTCTTTAAATATAAAACTAATATTTATTCTCATATATATTCGAAAAATATAAAATTTGATGGCGTAAATACAAACAAATAAACATTTACAAAATCTCATGAATTTATATTTGTATTGATAAATTAACTGAATAAAAAAACTTTTTCCTTGAATATTCGTGTGACGAACTGGAATCATTTCTTTTTCTAATAATGGAGATGATTTCTGGATAACTATACCATTTGAAACGGTTTATTTGACGCTTACCACATTTTAAACGCCCAATCACAAGCGCCACATGAGGATGTCTTCTCATATTCATACTTTGTAATGGTGCTACCTCAGCATCAATATTTCGTTGTATACAACCCATATATATTGCCTTAAGATAGAAAGAATAATTGTTACCATATAAAATAGTTAAGTAAAAAAATTTACTGTATAATCCGTCCAATTCTAAGAAAATAATTGTTGGTATCTTCTTTAGAATTTTATATTTAAAGTTGATTAAAACTTCTCCATTTTTATAATCATTCCAAAAAACTTTGGTTAAATAAAAAATGAGAATTTTTTTTTTAATATTAAAATAATGTATGTTTAGAAATAGTTTAGAGAATAAAGAATTTAGATCTATTTTACAGATTTTTTTTTTTGGATTCATCATAAAACAAATAATTTATGTTAAAGAACAAAAATTTGGAAACTACTTAGGAAGAAGGACAAATATATAGAGTTCAAAAGTCACGAATATTTAAATAGACAATTATTCATACAAATAGTTGTGAAGAAAAAATACAATGAAATATAATGAAGACCAAAGAGACGTAACTTTAATTGAATAGATGCAACTATAAAACACAACCGTAAACTGAAAAAAATGACTATAACTAAACAAATAGAACTGTCCCCAAAAAATAACCGTCAATATTTTAACGAAAAGATGCGATAAAAAGACACAATTTAGGAAAAATAATCGTCAATATTTTAACAGAAAGTTGCGATAAAAAGACACAGCCGAAAAATAACCGTCCACGAAAAAAAGTAACCGTCAATATTTAAACGAAGAGTTACGATAAAAATATACCACCGAGAAAAACTAACCGTCAATATATTACCGAAAAATTACGATAAAAAGACACAACCGAGCAAAAATAACCGTCAATATTTTAACCAAAAGTTGCGATGGAAAGACACAACCGAAAAAATTAACCGTCAATATTTTAACGGAAAGTTAATATAAAAAGACACAACGAAAAAATAACCGTCAATGAAAAAAGTAACCGTAATTATTTTAACGAAGAGTTGCGATCAAAAAGACACAACCGAGAAAAAAGTAACCGTCAATATTTTAATGAAAAGTTACTATGAAAAAACACAACCGAAAAAATAACCGTCAACGAAAAAAATAACCGTAATTATTTTAAAGGAAAGTTGCGATAAAAAGACACAAACGTAAAAGTAACCGTTAATATATTAACGAAAAGTTGCGATAGAAAAATACACAACCGAAAAAATAACTGTCAACGAAAAAAGTAACCGTCAATATTTTAATGAAGAGTTGCGATAAAAAGACACAACCGAGAAAAATAACTGTCAATATTTTAACGGAGTGTTGCGATAAAAAGATACAACCGAGAAAATAACCGTCAACATTTTAACGGAAAGTTGCGATGAAAAGACACAACCGAGAAAATAACCGTTAATATTTTAACAGAAATTTGCGATACAACCGAAAAAAATAACCGTCAATATTGTAACGGAAAGTTGCGATAAAAAGACACAAACAAAAAAAAAGTAATCGCCAATATTTTAGCGGAAAGTTGCAATAAAAAGACACAACGAAAAATAACCATCAATATTTTAACGAAGAGTTGCGATAAAAACATAACCGGAAAAATAAACGTCAATATTTTAACGGAAAACTGCGATAAAAAGACGCAACCTTTCAGAAGTGCAAATGACTTTTATTGGAAACGACATAACCGTAAAAAAAAACCGATTAAAACGAAAATTGCGATAAAAAGACGCAACCAAAATAACCGTAAAAAAATAACCGATTTAGACGAAAGGTTGCGATAAAAAGACGCAACCGTTCAGACGTGCAAATGGTATTTATTAGATTGCTATTATATATAGATTAAAAGTCTTTCTAAATCCCAAACCAATAACACCCCCTTAGTATAGCCCATCTTTGTGTGAAAAACTTGTATAGTCACTTAAACATTTTTTTTTTCTTTTTCTAAGAACCCTACTTGAGATACCACCATTGGACTATCAAAAATTTTAAAATTTTTACACAAACTCTCTTCTTACAAATTTTCACAATTTATATTAAACAATGGGATAGAGCCCATGGGGGGCTCTCACCATTGGAGATGCTCTTAGAAATTTATTTCATTTTAGGTACTTGTTTCATGCCTTACGAAAACAGGCACTCTTCAGACGTGAAAAGACATCTCTATCCTTAGACTATCGACGTCATCTTCACTCTTCAGGAACCGAAAAATTAAATATTTTATTCAGGAAGAGTTTACTGTTGTACTGGAGTTATTTCAGTTTGCAGGCTGGTTCTTCTTGACATACGGTAGTTCAAACTTGGGATCGAAATTGTCGGAGAAAAATATGGTGATGACGAGAAGTGAGCGGCGACCAAAACCAACAACGTTGGAGACTCGGGGTCATCGATCACGGAGAGTGATGTTAGCGATGATGGCAGGTTCAGACGACTAACAATTGGTCGCGATTCATGAGGTGCGATTTTCGATTTTTAACATCCCACATTTCGGAGATCTGAAAAACAAAAAGCAAAAGATCCCACAGGTTTGGTATTACGATTTACGCGTTTTTTGTTCGGTGATTTTGAGATCAAGGTGCGATTTTTTTTTGTTGGAGGTCGTCATGTGGAACTGATTCAATCCAAGATCCATACAGATCTAATCTCGGCGAGTCGATTCCAGAGTCGACTTTGCAAAAATTGTTGGTGTTGATCTGAAGAAGAGGCATTGTTGTCTTTTTAGAGATGGATCAAATATTTGTTGTTAGCAAATAGCTGGCTGAGATCGAAGGACTAATCAATGACATATTATGTGCTTTATCGTGAGAATAAATATGTGTAGCTTTTTCTTACCAAAAAAAAAAAAATATGTGTAGCTTTTTATCCATTTCTGATTTGGGAAGTTTCGTTTTTGTTTGGCTGTCTATATAATGTTTTGATGTTTAGTTTCTCCAGAAATGGATTCTAGAAGCTGGAAAAGATCAAAGATGCTAATAGGTAGAGTAGGCAGCTGGAAGAACTCATTGAAAAATACGTGACTGTAAGAGGTAAACATTGCTGCTCCTTCTTCTTTGATTGAATCTGCTTTTGAACTTTTGATTATCTAATGATGAGGATGATGCCTTCTTCCTTCAGACTTATTAAAGGTTTCTATAGGGAGGTTAAAAGCTTTAAACGTGGTAATGATGCCAACAGCCCAACACTAACCAGATGTTGAACGATAGACGACAATCTATGGTATGCACTTATATATTCCCCTATTTTTGATGCCATTCCTTGAGGTCTGTTTAATGTTTTCTAAATTCAGGTGATGTTGTGTTTGTGCAGGTTAAGGAACTCAACTCATATGTTGCTCTTAAGAAGAAATAAGTGATACTTTGCTAATTTAATTTTTCAATTGATGTTCATAATAATGTCTACAAGTACATTGATTTTTGTTCATCTTAATGGTGATTGATGATAATAAGGATGGTTGTATTGTTGTGTCATTGTGTGTATGCATTGCAAATTGTCGATTAAACTGTTTGGGTTTACAAGTCCAATTCTAGGGTATATCATTTTCGCTTCTTTACCTATTTTACTTTTCTCGCACATTATATACATAGCATACTGTCGTTGTAATGGTTTGGGTTTACTCGTCCAAATCTAGGGTTTAGCGTTTTTACTTTTTTAATTCTTTTTAAAAATCCAGTATTATGTATTGAATACTAGTCGTTGATTCAGATTTAGCATTTTTTCTACTATGAGTTTTAACTATGTCTTTTCGTAGAGAAAATGATGTTTTGTTAACTTTTTGTTGTAGATAAAACAAATTATAGAAATTGTCCACGATGTTATTTTAGAAAAACAAATACAATTAGCACATTTAAAAACAGATTTCTCGCATATGTAGTTTCTTAGTCTAAAACGAGTTTCTGTAAAATATAAGATGTGTTTTTCCAGCGTCTGCATCATAATTGTGTTCTTAACTTTTAAAAGATAAGTTATTAGCAATTTTTTTGTGAACAAAACTTAAAGACTTCCAGCTTTGTGGAAAAATCTCGCATGTTGTAGGTTTGATAATAAGCTAACATCATCAACCCACTTTCTCGCCAGCCATCACCTTCCCGCTCCTTACATAAGGGTAAAACCGTCCGACTTTGGTAAGAAATCGGGCACTGTTAAGTTCTACTGTGCAAAGTACCTATTTTCGAAAGAACTAAATTTAAAATGCCTCTTTTCGATATAAGCTCGGTGTAATAACTAATAACACTGTCTTTGTCGATTTGCTGAACAACAAAAATACTCGGAGAATAAAAATAAATAAAATGAAAATAGATTTTTCAAAGGTTTTAAATTTAATGGTAAAAAAAAAAAAAAAAAATTGAATGTTTCGTTCTTCGTAGGAAAATTCCTTTTTTTTTATTGGTCAATAGAATATTCACTTCATAATTACATTCAATCTAAGAAATTTTGGAAAGTTTTGAATTTCGAGCTGTATTTTTGGATTTTTATTTTCATATACCGAAATTTTCAGCTTACAAAATTATATCGAGGTCTCAAATTGGGCTGCTATCGAGGCCTTAATTGGGCCTTATACGATATTAAATCTTCCTTGGAATAGTATGACATTCAAGGTCGATTCAGATATGTGATCCACTTCTAATAATTATGTTTGGTCCGTCACACAACTCACAAGCAAAATTCAAGTTTGGCAAAAAAAAAAAAGGCGTACGTGAACTATAGACTATAAAAAATAGTTCATGTAATACTAATCCACTGTTTATCAATTTAATCACAATCTAAGACATGATAAAAATAAAGAAAGAAATTAAAGGTCAACGTTCTACCCAAACAAACAACGTAAGTCAACGGAAAAGAGCTTATGGCTTTGAAAATATGATCAAAAGAACCGACAAGATCGTGATTGATGAATAGCTTATGTGGCCATGTTCGGTCTTACAGCTTTTTCCAGTTTCTCTCACACACCACCGTACCAATGCCATTCTCCATTTATTACATTGAATTTATATTATATTGAGTTATAATAAAATATATATCGTATTTTTCCAAAATATTAACAAAAGTCGTAACGCATTGCACCTATTTCCCCTCGTCATGCTTTAGGGGTTGAGAATATTATGAGTTTTTGCTTTAGAAGAAAACAAAATTTAGGTAAAACATAGTTGTCTTAATTCCTTCGATCATATTATACGTAAGTGACCTGCATATATGGCTAGCATCTTTATTTTCAGTTTTGAATGGTGATAACTGATAGAGCATATTCGTTCATTCACAGTTAAATTTCTCTTAATTTACAATTTTTTTTTATTTCACAGTTATTAAATTTTAATATTGCATCTAGAAGAAAGTGTTTTCTTTGCAAATATGTGCAACAAAAACAATATATTTGGGGTCTCTTTTGTATGACTCCTTGCAACTTGCAAGTAAGAGTACGAGCCGATATGTTTGACGAAATTTGCTTGTGTTTGCTTTATTGCTTACTTAGTAGTGTAACAAACAAAAAAAACAGTTTTATGTTTCGTTCTTTTGCTTTCAGTAATTAGAATTGGTATTTATCAAATATCTAATCTTATAATCACTTTCATAGAATCTAAACATTTTTTTCTAACTTTCTCATCAGCTTTAACCTAATCCCAGCCGGCCAGCCTAATTAAACAAGTCATATGCATGTGTACTGTGTGCCATGTTTTCACTAAATCAATTAATTCTCAATATAAATCTAAAAACATGAAAACTAAAATTTTGATCAAGTCATTCTTATGATTTTTTCCATGTTCAAATTTTTAGCTGGAGACCCAAATTAACCAAACTTTCGACAGACAGATAATATATTTGTTTTACAAAATTTAAGTATATTATAACATATAAAACAAAAACAAATCAAGTTCATCAAACTTGAAGGGAGAAGAGAGGAGGAAGATCAGAGATAGTTCGAGAAGAAGAAGATGAAGAAGAAGAACACAAGAAACGTTTAAAAGATTTGAGGAAACGAGTGATAAGATTATTGCAGACACAACTATTACTCTTCCTCAGCTTCCTTAGCTTCTTACCAATTCTCATTCTTATCCCAACCACTCTAATCATAATCAATGGTCCAGACGATCTCCTCCTCTGTTGCTGTTGTCTGGTCTTGTTGTCTGCTCGTTCTAAAACCTTCTGAATTAGAAACTGAGCTCGTCTATGAATTAGCTCTTGAGGGTCTTCTTTCTCCATCTTTGTGTACACGTATGAACTATTCTTCACCATTAATGCCATCGATTCTATCTTTCTTTTTTTTTGAGTTCTTGTTCTATGTATTGAAGTATTAAGAAAGATTGAGTAAGCTAATAACATGAAGCACAAGTACATATATATAGTGAGAGATGGGGAGAGAAAGAGAGACACCATGTGAGGATTATTAATTAGGTATATGAATAATATTAATTTGTACATACATGTGGATAAATTATTATTTATTCTCCAGTTGGTTTGCCAAGACTATATTATCTTACACACGAAGAGTGTGATCGGTAGTTTTAGAGTAAATATAGTTGGAATAAAATTGACTTTAAATTGAACCGAAGTTGAAGTATTTAGTTTTTTAGCTTCTTTTTCTACTCTAATTATGTGAGACCCTTAATTTGATATGTTTTATCAAGATTAAAACATATTTAGAGGCGGCCGTCACATGAAGACTTCAAATGATTATAAAATCATCATTATTGACCCTTTCATTTGATATTAGTAAATTTTATGTCAAGTTTGCCTTGTTTTGTTGCCTTTTGGTGGCATTTATGTGGCAATACTTGCATGCATGAACTCTTTTTCTAAGGTATCCGATGATCGGAGGAGGTAGTGTTATACCATGGGGTCAATTGACACCCATGGATTTTTAAAACTTAGTTTAATTTGATTAATCATTTATAAATTGACCCCATTACAAAATAAAATTTGACCCCCCTCAAATTTTAACTTAAGAGAAAACCACTAAATATTATATATCAAAAAGAATTATTATAATTAAACTCATTACAAATAAATTTAAAAATAAATAAATAATACAAATATATCCATTAAAATGAGTTCAACCTAATTATCACTATTCTTTTGCTACTTTATGATTTTGTTTTTCTTTTTCCTCTATTTCAATTAACATTATCCATTGAAAATCATATTGGAAATAAAATTTAAGTTAAAATTTATATATTTTTAATTTGACATGAAACGTTTTGATGATTTTGCTCATCTATTACAAAGACAAATATGTCTCTCTTTTTTTTATTTATCGACTTTTAAAACTATTTTTGATGTTTTAATTTGCAATTGAAACAGTTAAAAGAAATTTCTTTACTATGAATATTTTGAAACGACTTCATGTAATCGTATTGTTGATACAATTTCAAATAACTTTCTAGTTTTTGAATGAAAAATACGTAATACTGTGGAAAACAAAAAAATAATAACACATTTACAAGATATAAATAATTCTATGATAGATTTCTAAAAAATATATTTTGATTATATTTTATTTTTTTAAATAAAATTATATATTTTCCATATTAAAAAAAAATTGACCCTATAAACAATTTTTCTGGTTCCGCAACTGCCGATGATGGAAGCAACATGATAAGGAATCTCTCAAGTAGTACTAGTAATTAATTTTTTTAATCATGTATTGATTGTTTAGTCGTCTTCAATGTTCGACAATGTTTAACTAGCCAACCATGTATATTTCCAAACATTTACCATTGTAATTATACTACTACATCTTTTTTTTTTTTTTGGGTAAAATGTTAAATTACCCTTTATTTCTTTAAATCGTATGCATGTTTTGAGATTTCGATTTTCACACATTTTAAGAAATCAATTGCAATACCAAATCTAATCTAGTCACACATGAGTTATGCATAAAAACATGAAAATTATAGAAAATCGAAAATATTGGTCACTAGTAACCAAGTGAATTCCTAGTTATTTTGGAAAAAAATTCAATAGTCTTATGAAATATAGATAAATGATAGATGTTTACATTCATCATAAGCTGTGAAAAAGTAAGTTCGAAATTTTTTATTTTTATAGATTAGTTTTTTATTTTTATAGATTAGTTTTGATAAATTCAAACAAAACTTTAAAAAATTTTGTGGTAAAGGAGAGAAAAGTCTCCGCTATTTGGGTTCGAGTAGCATTGGCCACCGGGATTCGAATTTTAACATGGTTTCCCCGGGCCCCAGGATTAGTCTTTGGGTCTAGGAAGCCTTTAGGATCACCTGAGTTAAAAAAAAAAAAAAAAACTTTAAAATTTTTTAAAAATCATTTCATCCACTAAAATAGAGATGAATAAGTTGGAGAGAAATAACATTAGGTTATCTCATTTATTTCTCTCAAATTTTTATCTTATTCATTTTAAGTGAAAACCATTTGCACCTTATATAAACCCCAAAAAAATAAATCATTCGTGAGACTTTTTTTTGTTTTTGTTAAAAGGTTTATCATGCGTCAGACTTATTAGCTTTTTTCGACATCATTCGTCAGACTCAATTATGTCAAAATTAAAATACTTGAAAAATACACAATTTGATGAAAAAAGCTGACGCATTTATATCTTACGGCATGCCGGCAAAAACGTCAACAAAAATTAAATAAAAATAAAAGACAAAATTTCCACCGGCAATAAGCTTTGAAAATTATTTCGTATACTAAGGGTCCGAATGGTAACAGCGTATTTGGTTTTGCGGGAAAAGCGGTTTTGTAGTACGGTACGGTTCAACTACGGTATTTGTGGGAGAAATATATTTGCGGGACAAGTGCGGTTTGTACAAAATAAGCGGTATGAAATAATGTTTGATTGATGAAAATAACTAATTGCGGTTTTGGGGTGATGAAGAAACATTTCATATATTTATAAAGTTTAAATACCCAAATTAATCTAAAATAAAAAATTATTTTTCTTACATAAATATTGCAAAATCATTTAAAAAATTAAATCATAAAAAAGTACAATACAATAAAAGCTATTATTAATCTGAACCTAACTGTTTTGACACATCTTCGTTGTTCCGTAAAATACCAGTCATAGTTTCTAACAGTTGTAGCTTATCCTCATCGGTGCTTTCAGCTATGTCAATGAAATACTTACGCCAAAGTACTTTCGCCTTTTTAAATTCATCATAATCATCTTGAACTTGTACAATTGTTTTCGTAGAAGGAGTTGAAATTTCGGTGGAATGAGCTGAAGGATCTGTGTCTCGTTGACGATTGGACACCATATCTATATTTAATAAAATCCAACAATTATTCATAAACTAATATGATAAATTATATAGTATTTTATTTTTATTTTTAATAATAGAAATTTTAAATTGTATTGAATTACTTACAAAAATATATTAATTATTATAAAACTAATCTGATTAGCTATTAACTATTTGTTTTTATAGAAATAGAATCTTTAAAGTATATATATATATACATAATTACACATTTAAATTCAAAGCTTTTTGATGTAATAATAATATGTTAACTAGAAAGAAAAAAATTACCTTCAAATGATAATTGCTACTTGAAGGAAAAAGAGAGAAACAACTTCTATTTTCTAAAGTGGCATCAAACAGAAATTGTGTGTTGTATTTGAAATTTTTTGGACCTAGTCTTTACTTTTATACACAGAATTATTATTTTAAAATTAATATCTATTACCCAGTAGATGCGGATTTATTGGACCGCTGGTTATTACCCATACTGCAAATTGAAGTGCGTTTTCTTATCTGATAGGTAATATTTGTACTGTCTTGAATAACGCAAACATATTTATTTTTTTAAACAGAGAAAACGCTTATTGAGTATAAAAGTTGTGATTGGTGTTTTGTTTGTGGTTTTGTAAATTCTTCTTGAAATCCGCATCTAGAGTAGTTACCAATCACGACCTAATAATAAGAATAACCAAAAATAATGCTGATAATGAAAAAACAAAGAAACGGTGTCATAATGATGGGACAAGCAGAGTTTAGATCTGTGTGAGTGAGTGCTTACCTGAAAAGTCAACTCACCGGCTTAAGAACTCGGCTTTTGCCAGCTCTCTCTCTCTAATCAAACAATCCATGAAACAATCCTCTTGTGTAGTTGGAATAAGTTACTATTTTTCTATATACAAACAAATACTTTTCAAATTGGTATGCTAACTCTTTGCCAATAACTAATTCGTGTTAGTTGGTTTTCATATTTCATATTAACAAAAACCATCCTACATATCTTAGTTTTCTTAGAAAATTGAATTGGATATGTGTCTAACATATTTGTTTGTTGTAGTCTACAACTTAAAGACACACTATTGAATTTGAACCAATACTATATATAGTGAACTGTAACATTAGTATAAACTTAAATGTTACAAATAAAAACTAATAATCAATAACTTGTACAAGTCACGATGGCAATTATCATAAACTACTTTCACCAAAAAAAAAGAAATAAAAATTATACTAAACAACAATAATAAATACATGTTTGATGTTTCTCTAAACGGGCCTGTCTAACAAGATCTGCCCAATCTATTTTCATATACACGTGAATCATTGGACTATAAGTCTATTCATTAGGCCACAAGCCCATAAAACATATGTTGAACAGACAAACGGTGGATGATGCTTGGAGACTTGGAGTCTGAGTCTCTGAGTCCGAAAGAAGAAAAAGGTTGTGTTGTGGGATTGGTAGTTGGCACGTGACCCTACGTGGTGGTTGGCTCTTCGTTACTTGTTGCTGTTCCCAGTCCCCACTTTGGTTACAAGATATTGTTACTGAGCTCGACGTTTTCTTTCTTGGTAATTAATTCCAACCTAAAGCATTTGACTAAAATGTAATATATATTTATATGATTGTCGAAAACGAAGCTATGACTTCAGTTTTTACTAGCAAATAGCTCATATACATTATTGTCCAGAGTAAAATAAATTCTATTTACTCTGTTCGGAATTTCGACCAAAATCGCATGTTCAAAGTTACTTACTTGGACTTGGACATTGGACATAGATGAATATCCAAAAATTAGCACACCTACGACTTCAGAATTTCACCAGTACTTTTTCCTAGCTACTTTTTCCCTAACATATTTATTAATCAATTATTTCACGCATTTATTTGAAGATTCGAATTATGATTTTTCTTTTCTTTTCTTTTCTTTTGAGATTATTTTTTAAAAAATTCCATGTCCATAAAATTTTACTTATCAAAAAAGAAAACAATTACCATAAAAAGGGATACACAATCAGTGTTTCAGTTCCACTACTTGAGGAGACCAAGTGACCAACAATCTTCCAAACTCAAAAAAAGGTTTGAGCATTTTTCCAAGATTTATCTCTTCTTTCTTTAAACCTAACTCTAAAACAAAAATCCTCATCGATTTCTCAATAATATTCAATAAAGATTATAATTCCCAGAAAACAAGTATGCTTTATTTTTTTCTTTTTTTTGATGAAATTTGTGCTTTCTTGTGATTGTGTTATACTTTAATATAGGAAATCCAAAAATGGCGGAAGAATCTTTATTACTATCAGAAGATTTATCAGCTTCTCCTACTAAATCTTCTTCACTTGTGTCTGAAATATCAAATGCCTCCACGAGACCTTTTGTTCTTGCTTTCACTGTCGGTTCTTGTGGTGCTTTGAGCTTTGGATGCATTGTGAGTTCCTATATTCCATTTTTTGTGTAATCCTTAATGTTATTCTAAGTTTTCAGATTAAAATCAAAATTGGGTTTAAAGCAAGTTTTAATTTTCATCAACCAAATATTTTTCCCTATAGGTTGGATATACGGCTCCTACACAGTCCAGTATCATGAAAGACTTGAATCTATCCATAGCTGATGCAAGTTCAATTATTAAATTTTTCCTCCTTCGGTTTATTTCGGTTAACTGTTTCTGGTTCGATCGGATTTGTTTTTTGGTTCAGCTAATTTTCAATTATTGTTTTTTTGTCGTTTTCTTTTCTTAGTTTTCATTTTTTGGATCGATATTGACGGTGGGGCTAATCGTTGGAGCATTAATTTGTGGGAAATTGGCAGATTTGGTTGGTCGTGTCTACGTAAGTTTCCACTTTAAAAAAAAATTAGTTCTCAATTTACAAATTTTAATTATACAATTAAGGATGTAACCATCTTTTTAATTAATCTTGAATCAGACGATATGGATTACAAACATTCTCGTTTTAATCGGCTGGTTAGCTATTGCATTTGCCAAGGTTTGCGATTTTCTGAGTTTTCTTAGTTTATGTTATGTTTCCACAATGAAAAATCGATTAACTCGATAAGTGATTTTAATTCTTAAAATATCTTATTATTCTTTATTTTTTTCTGTATTTTTTCTTTTGTTGTTACAAAGGATGTTTGGCTGCTCGATCTTGGAAGGTTATTGCAAGGGATCTCGGTCGGAATTAGCTCATATTTGGTATGAAAAATGTTTATAACTGTAGAGGTTTTTAATCAAGAGAAATACCTCAAAATACTCTAAAACAAGATTTTGTATCAATATCTTGGAAACTTTCCAAACATACCACAAAATGTAGGTTGAGGAATGTTTCCTAAAAGTTAGTCTAATAAGGTTATAAACATCATTTAAGACCTTAACCTAAACTTAAAGGAACCATATTTCAACCTAAGTTGTGTTATTTTTGGAAATCTACGATTTTTATGGTAATTTTGAATACAAAGCATAAAATGTGTAGTTTTAATAATTTGATCTTAATTTTAATCCTTTTAGTCAAAAAAAAAAACTTTTAATCAAATTTCGGTTTCTTATGTTCTCTGATATTTTGGTTTGACAACTTCAATGGTGGGTATATATTCAACATATTAATTTGCTTGTAAATGTACTTTTTAATTAAGTTTCAGATTTGATAATTTGGTAAATTCAAAATGTCCTATAAACTTTGAGATTTGAATTTATTGAAAATGAGATTTCAAATAAGATTTTGGTAATGATTAATCACAGGGACCTATTTACATTAGCGAGTTAGCACCAAGAAACTTGCGAGGAGCTGCTTCTTCCTTGATGCAGGTAAATTAAGAGAACCAAAATCCTTGAAAACTATTATAAAAATGTACCATACTTTCCTAAATATAAGTTTTGAATGTTCTACAGTTATTCGTCGGTGTTGGTATATCGGTCTTTTATGCACTTGGAACCGTCGTTGCTTGGCGCAATTTAGCCATTTTAGGTATGTGAAGGAGATTGATTCATATCGATGCACCAATCGATCAAACATTCTTGTTCTTCGAAGAAAAAAATATTGTACTAATGATTCTGTGTTTCGTCTTTAACAGGATCTATACCTTCTCTAGTGGTTCTGCCTCTTCTTTTCTTCGTCCCCGAATCTCCTAGATGGCTAGTAAGCACTTATTTATATTATCCATGTCCCTTATATACTACTTTAGGTCCCGTTAAACTTCACATGTAAGGATCTAATAACATTGCATTTTAAGCTCTTGGTCTTACCTTCTAAGAAAACACATATTAACAAATACCATTTCATTAATCTTCCTCTCTAAAGGACATATCTTACTGTTTTACCTTCTAAGAAAACATTATTTTAGTGTTTGTACCAATTGTATTTTGGAAAATATAAAAATCAAAGCTGACAAGACTTGAACCTTACTGAACTATGATGGTCATCTAAAATCGTGGTTACAGTGTAAACGATTTAAAACAATCGGATCCTGTTTGTAGGCTAAAGTTGGGAGGGAAAAGGAGGTTGAAGGGGTTTTATTAAGCTTGCGAGGAGCAAAATCTGATGTCTCCGATGAAGCAGCAGCGATATTAGTAAGGATATATAAATCTATATGCATTACAATAGTCATATGATCTATATATATTTTACATAAATTTCCCAACATTTTGATGATCATCAGGAATACACAAAACATGTTGAACAACAAGACGTCGATAGCCGTGGTTTCTTCAAGTTGTTCCAGCGAAAATACGCGTTACCACTTACTGTAAGTAACTCTTCAAAAAGATGTAACAAATTGAAATTGAAAACATTATTGTCTTTGCATTTTCTTGATTATTTAACCCATTGTTTTACACAGATTGGAGTTGTTCTTATATCAGTGCCTCAGCTTGGAGGTCTTAATGGTTATACTTTTTACACCGATACCATTTTCACCTCTACCGGTAAATAAAAACCTCATTCTTTTTCTTCGATCTTGCTTCATCAAACGGTCAATAATTATCTGATTGATCATCAGGTGTATCAAGTAACGTTGGATTCATATTGACATCTATTGTTCAGGTTCTACTGATATAAGATCATAAACATGACTACAATTCATAAGTTTTTTTTTTCGTTTAACATCGATCATCATTCTTTAACGGATCATTTTCAAACACATTTTTGTAGATGTTTGGAGGCATTTTAGGTGTTTTGCTTATAGACATATCCGGAAGACGTTCTCTTCTACTGGTAAACAAAATTTAAAACTCGAAAACCGAAAGTTTTAATAACCGAATCCACAGGTTATTTTGATAGGATTTTTTTGAAGAAGATTAAAGAGAAATTTTTGAGTGATTGTAGGTTTCTCAAGCTGGAATGTTCTTGGGTTGTCTTGCAACAGCCATTTCATTCTTCTTGCAGGCATGCTTATTAATCTATTTACTTTACTAAACCGGTGCTTTGGTTTCAATTTTGAAAAACTGGGATGTAATCTTTTTGGTTTTCTTACTCTACAGAAGAACAATTGCTGGGAAAAAGGAACACCAATATTGGCTCTCATTAGTGTTATGGTAATTAATAAACTATCATCACAATAAATAGTTTTATTCAAAAAGACCATTATTTAAACAATGCCAAACCATATAAAATTGTGTTTTGTGTATTTATCATATTAGGTGTATTTTGGATCATACGGATTAGGCATGGGACCAATACCATGGATCATAGCATCAGAGGTAAATTAAACAAAAAAAATGTAAAATGAACAACAATATCTAAATGTTAATTCATTATAAATTGATAATTCATGTGTTTTTTTTTACCATTATCTTTATTAGATTTATCCAGTAGACGTGAAAGGAGCAGCAGGAACAGTGTGTAACTTGACCACCTCTATAAGCTCATGGCTCGTTACTTACTCTTTCAATTTTTTGCTTCAATGGAGTTCCACAGGTAATTAATCTTTAATATTTATTATATACAAAAGAAAGACTTGTAACTATCTAAAATAAATGATCTTCTTCATGAACTGGCAAAATAAATTTATTGCAGGAACATTTATGATGTTTGCCACTGTGATGGGCCTTGGATTTGTGTTCACAGCCAAGCTTGTTCCAGAGACCAAAGGCAAATCTTTAGAGGAAATTCAGTCTGTTTTTACTGATTCTCCTCCTGAAGATTCTACAATTTTCTAAGATAGAAAATAAAATTACCTTCAAACTTTAACCTCAGTTTTATATTTCATGTTTTTTTCCATTGGGTCATGGGCCCAATTATTTTTTATTAAATAAGTCCATAAATACATGATTTTTAGAAGTTGGTTGTTGGTAACAAACTTGCACGATCTAAAAGTAAATCCAGAACAATAAATAGATAAAATCTGGGGTTTTTTTTTGTTTTGTTAAAATAAAATATAAACATAGGTATAATTGAATTTTTTTTTTTTGGCCATTTATTGTGTTACCTATGCTAATTTTTATTTTTCATGAAACTAAATCTAATATTGTTTTAAAAATTCTATGCGCACGAGAAAGAAACAAAAAGCAAACACAATTTGTGTTTAGTTTTCAGTTCCGCATTTCCTGCTACAAGAGACCAACAATCTTCCAAACGCAAAAAAGTTTGAGCATTTTCCACGATTTATCTCTTCATGAAAAGAAACCTAACCATTTTTATTTTTGCGAATAAATAAATAAAACCAAATAAATAAATAAAAAAACCCTCACATCGATTTCCGGGAAAGAAAAACAAACTTCAAGACAGTATTGAATTTGGTTCATAATCTCAGATTTCTGAAAAAAATGGCAGAAGAAGATTTATTATTACCAGCTTCTTCTTCTTCTTCTTTTTCTTCACTTGTGTCTGAAATATCAAATGCATGCACGAGACCTTTTGTTCTTGCTTTCACTGTCGGTTCTTGCGGCGCCTTTGCCTTTGGATGCATTGTGAGTTCCTTAATTCTTTTAATTTTCGGGTCTTTTAATAAAATGCGTTCTTGCATGTTTAATTTTAATTAACCCAAATTAAAGCTACTATTAAAACTTTTATTTTCACAGATTGGATATTCGGCTCCGACACAGACCAGTATCATGAAAGACTTGAATCTCTCCATAGCTGATGCAAGTTCAATCAATTTTTTTCTGTTTTCTATTTCGGTTTATTCCGGTTAATTTCTGGGTCGATATGATTTGGTTTATTTCTCAGTATTCACTATTTGGGTCGATATTGACGGTGGGGTTAATCCTTGGAGCATTAATCTGTGGGAAGTTAACAGATTTAGTTGGTCGTGTCAAAGTAAGATGAATAATTAGTTTTTAAATCCTTCTACTAACGAACTGAATTTAAACTATATAATTATTTATGGTTATTAATCATCTTTATGTGATTCTCTTTCGAACCAGACTATATGGATCACAAACATACTCTTCTTAATCGGTTGGTTCGCTATCGCATTTGCCAAGGTTTGTGATTTTCTGAGTTCTTTCTATATTGGTTTGAATTTTAATAATGAAATGCCATCGTTTTGAAGTTGATAATTCTACTTCTTTAATTGAATCTTATTACTAATTTTTGTTCTTTAACTTTTTGTTACAAGGGTATTTGGCTGCTTGATCTCGGAAGGTTACTACAAGGGATCTCGATCGGAATTAGCGTATATTTGGTATGACTGAATACTAAAACTAGATGTGTTTGATATTTAACTTTTCTTATTTATGGTTTGACTTTTTGATTTAGAGGTAGCTAGGTGGGTATGTAGTAATCTATTTAGGTTTAGATGTATTGATCTGGTCAATTTCAAAATGTTTTGGCAACTTTAAAGACTTATTGAAAACGAGATTAAATATTGAGTTCTTTTTGGTAACAAATCTTATGATCTAATGATTATTAATCACAGGGACCGGTTTACATCACCGAGATAGCACCAAGAAACTTGCGAGGAGCTGCTTCTTCCTTCTCGCAGGTAAATTAAGAGAACCAAAATCTTGGAAACTATTATAAGAATTTATTATATGTGTTCCTACAATACAAGTTTTGAATGTTCTACAGTTATTCGCCGGTGTTGGTATATCGGTCTTTTATGCGCTTGGAACCGTCGTCACATGGCGCACTTTAGCAATTTTGGGTATGTAAAAATGACAGATTCTTCTCGAATGCAAAAATCAAACTTTCTCATTTCATTCGAAATACAAGAAAATGTAATAATGGTCTCATGTTTTGTATTTGACAGGATCTATACCTTCTCTATTGGTTCTGCCTCTTCTTTTATTCATCCCCGAATCTCCTAGATGGCTAGTAAGCATTTGGTTATTAGATATGTTTGCGTTTACGTTTATGTTTTCTATGTTAAATTATTGTTTTTACTTCCAAAGTTTTTTTTTTTTGGATAGTACAGAACCAAATAAACCAAGATGAAATTTGTTTGTAGGCTAAAGTAGGGAGGGAAAAGGAAGTTGAAGCAGTTTTGTTAAGCCTGCGAGGAGCAAAATCTGATGTATCAGATGAAACAGCAGAGATATTAGTAAGGATCTAATCCATATGATCTACATATATAAATCTTTTTTTTTATTACCTGAATTCCCCAACAATTTGATGATGATCAGGAATATACAGAACATGTTAAACAACAACAAGATGTCGATAACCGTGGTTTCTTCAAGCTATTTCAGCGAAAATATGCGTTCTCACTTACTGTAAGTAACTCTTCAAAAGATAAAAAAAAAAAAAAAACTTCAAAAGCTAGCATTATTGTTTTTGCATTTTCTTGATTTATTTATTTCAATTGGTTTATACAGATTGGAGTTGTTCTTATAGCTTTGCCTCAGCTAGGAGGTCTTAACGGTTATTCTTTTTACACTGACTCCATTTTCATCTCTACCGGTATATAATCCTTCTTGTTCTTGTTTTTCTTTATTTTATCTACCATAATGATATGATTACTTCATCAAATGGTCCTTAAATATTATCCGATGATCCAGGTGTATCGAGTGACTTTGGATTCATATCGACATCAGTTGTTCAGGTTATAGTTATACTAATACAATATCGTAGAGCATGGTTACACAAAACTCGGGTAGCTTTTCCGTATAATATTCAATACACTTTTCTTACCAATCATTGAAAACACATTCTTGTAGATGTTTGGAGGCATTTTAGGTACTGTGCTTGTTGATGTAACTGGAAGACGTACGCTCCTATTGGTAAAAGAAAATTTAAAACTCAGTATCCGATATCAATAGGTTAATTTGTTTAGTTTTCGAACAAAGTTTAGGAACTTTTTTTTGAGTGATTTGTAGGTTTCTCAAGCTGGAATGTTCTTGGGTTGTCTTGCCACAGCCATTTCTTTCTTCTTGAAGGCATGCTTACTATTCCATATACTCCACTAAACCGGAAACTAATTTTAGTTTTTTTTTTTCAAACTGGACCGTAAAATTTCAGGTTGTTTCCTTCTGCAGGAGAATCATTGCTGGGAAACAGGAACACCTGTCTTGGCTCTCATTAGTGTTATGGTAATTAATAAGGGTTTTGGGATTTAGAATTAAAAAGTTTTTTTAGATTTTAATTTTTAGACTATTTAAATTTAAAATCTAGAATAATTTTCTGATTTGATACAGATTTTCATAATTTTCCGGTAACAACAGTATTTTGCGTGTTTATTATATAAGGTGTATTTTGGATCATACGGATCTGGTATGGGATCAATACCATGGATCATAGCATCAGAGGTAAATATTCAAAATTTTAAAATAGGTGTAAAAATAGATCACAGACATCTAAAAAAAGTTAAATTTCATTATATAGTTCATGTTTTATTTTCCTTTCTAGATTTATCCAGTAGATGTGAAGGGAGCAGCAGGAACAATGTGTAACTTGGTCAGCTCTATAAGCTCATGGCTCGTTGCTTATTCCTTCAGTTTCTTGCTTCAATGGAGCTCCACAGGTAAATCTCTAGTAGTACTTTTAAGTAAAGTAAATTAAATGAATATGTTGACGAAAAATTGATCTTTTCACAATTTCTGAATTTTGAAGATAAAGTTTTAACTATTAGGTTTATTGCAGGAACATTTCTGATGTTTGCCACAGTGGCTGGCCTTGGATTTGTGTTCATAGCCAAGCTTGTTCCAGAGACCAAAGGCAAATCTCTAGAAGAGATTCAATCTCTTTTCACTGATTCTCCTCAAGATTCTACAATTTTCTAAAATTCCCCCAAAACTGTATAAGAAAGAAGTATGTAAACAAAAAAGTTTTATTACAATATGTAAACATTATTGTTTTTAGCAAGAGTTACAATATTAACAAACACCTTCCACAAGATTCACATGAAACTATCAAAACATTAGAAAATAATACAAAGTTTTACAGACTGAAACTAGTAAAATACTCAGAAGAAAAGCTTTATTGAGAAGCACAAAGACCACCTCTTTTTTTTTACTGTTCTGTAATTGTGAGTTTTGTATTTAACCCACTGATCCTTCAAGCTTGATGCTCATAAGCTGGTTAACTTCAGCTCCAAATTCATCAGGTAACTTGTTGAAGACATCTCTGCAGAATCCAGAGATCATTGCCGCTAATGCTCTCTCGTGATCTATTCCTCTCTGCTGGAAATAGAAAAGCTGGTCTTCTCCAATCTTTGAGGTACTCGCTTCGTGCTCTACTTTCGCCGATGGATTCTTTACCTGTTATTGTTTCAGACCCACCACAAAACAAAAGTTTACAGATTTAAGAACTTGAATCGAGGTGTTGTATTTATGGGAAATCAATCAAGAAAGGGCAAAACAAATTACAGCATAATCATAGCTTATAATAAAGATTGGATCATAGGCAATTTACCTGGATGTAAGGATAGGTATTAGCAGCTGCTTTGTCCCCGATAAGCATTGAGTCGCAAGTCGATGTATTTTTAGCATTCTCAGCTTTGGATTGAACCTGAACAAGACCACGATAACAATTTCTCGAATGCCCAGCCGAAATTCCCTTTGAAATGATTCTGCTTTTTGTATTCTTTCCTTTGTGAATCATCTTGGTCCCTGTATCAGCTTGCTGATAGTTATTAGTCAAAGCAACCGAGTAAAACTCGCCAACTGAATCATCGCCTTCTAAAACCACGCTCGGATACTTCCAAGTTATAGCCGATCCCGTCTCAACCTGAGTCCATGAGATCTTGGAGCGATCCCCGGCACAGAGACCACGCTTTGTGACAAAATTGTAAATCCCGCCTTTACCTTCTTCATCCCCAGCATACCAATTCTGCACCGTAGAGTACTTGATCTCAGCTCCTTTCCCGCAATAGAGCTCAACCACAGCAGCATGAAGCTGATTCGTGTCATAAGAAGGAGCAGTACACCCTTCTAAATACTCAACAAAACTCCCTTCCTCTGCAACAATCAAAGTCCTCTCGAACTGACCAGTCTCCATCGCGTTAATCCGGAAATAAGTCGAAATAGGCATCGGGCATCTAGTGTTCTTCGGTATATAACAGAAAGACCCATCACTAAAAACAGCAGAATTCAAAGCCGCGTAGTAATTATCATCACTAGGAACAACTCTTCCCAAATACTTCTTAATCAAATCCGGATACTCCCTAATAGCTTCCGATATCGAACAGAAGATCACACCCGACTTCTCTAGAGTCTTCCTATGAGTAGTTGCAATCGAAACACTATCGAGAACCGCATCAACAGCAACATTAGCCAAACGTTTCTGCTCTGTTAAAGGAACACCTAACTTATCGAAATACTCAAGAAGCTGAGGATCAGCTTCATCTAAACTATTCAAAGTTGGTTTCTTTTTAGGAGCAGAGTAATAACACATATCCTGGAAATTAATCGAAGGATATCTATTATCTGACCATTTAGGTTCTTCTAACTTCAAAAACTTAGCATAAGCTTTGAACCTAAACTCAAGCATCCAATCTGGTTCTTCTTTCAGTTTCGAAATCAAACGAATCGTTTCTTCAGATAAACCTTTAGGGATTGTGAAGGAATCGATATCTTCAACGAATCCGTATTTCTTATCGTAATCAAGATTCTGGAAATACTGTTGAAGTTTATCAGTGGAACTAACAGTTGATGTACCTGATGATTCAGCTCCGATGGGACGAGAATCGATTCCAACAACATCGGCGGCTCTGACTTTGAAAATGGGTCTCGTCGGAATTAGGGATTTGGGAGATGGGAATTTCAAGGATTCGGGTTTTGGGTGAAACCCTTTTGGTGATTTTGAAGAATCGGAAGTGGGTTGTGGAGAGAAGCTGGAGATACCGTTTGCGAGAAGAGACGCCATTGTTGTTGTGGCTCTAAGGAGAAGTAGAAGGAGATCGTTTTTTTTTTTTGGAGTCGTGTGTTGAAAAAACAAGGATAGGGAAAAAAGAGAGATGAAATGTTAATATTTATTGAATTTGTTTTATTGTTTTAAATGATTAATTTTCTTGGCCGTAGATTGACGATAGTCTCGTGTCCACCACGGGACTTATAAACCACATTCGTTTTCCACTAACTAATTTTATTTCACTTTATTAAAGAAAAAAGTCGCTATTTTTTTTTTTGTCTATAATAGCTCAATTACTTGGTTTGATTTCAGTGCGTTATTGGTTTCTTTTTCTCGGAATAAAAAACTTACAATCGTATGTGATGATTCGAGAAAGTAGTACTAGGATCAGTGACTTTCCGGGAAATCCTTGGTGCATTTTTTTTAACCTACAATCACTTTAAAAGGCCTAAGTTAAAAGCCCATTTTTAAATGCCTTGGCCCAAATCCAGAACGCAAAACGGAGAAGGAAGTAAAAAACGCTCAAAGTCACGGCGATTCATCGCCCAACACTTTCCTTTACTTCGCCGGAGAAATCCTGTCGACAGTAATTCTTTTCCTTATAGCGTTTGTTCCAGAAATCTCGTAGGTGTCTTCGGTGATTCGAATTTGACCTCATTTATTTTTGAAAAATTGATATAGGGCAAGTTTTTCCCCGGAGAAATCGTCTTTATTAACGAGCTCTACAGTAATAACTGATTTAGCTGAAATTCAACTGTTGTAAAGTTAGGATCTTGACGGGTTTTTTTTGTTGTTGTTGTTGTAGCTGTGATTGATATTTCAAGGTTTTGGAAGATGGATATAATCTCACAGTTGCAAGAGCAAGTGAATTCGATTGCTGCTATCACTTTCAATGCTTTTGGGACACTCCAAAGGGATGCACCACCAGTCCAGCTTTCACCTAATTATCCTGAACCACCCGCTACAACTACGGCTGTTGATGAGGCAACGCCTTTTCCTGAGCAACCTAAGCAGCTCAGTGCCGGTTTAGTTAAGGCTGCTAAACAGTTTGATGCTTTGGTTGCTGCACTTCCTTTGTCAGAAGGTGGTGAAGAAGCTCAGCTCACAAGAATCGCTCAACTCCAGGTAAAACAAGATTCATTTTTCGATTTCTTGAAGCCAATACTTTTATTCATCCCTGTTTTTTCTTCAGGTGGAAAATGATCTTGTTGGTCAGGAACTCCAAAAGCAACTAGAGGCTGCAGGTAAAATCTCCTTCACTGCTGCTTTGTCTATCTGTAACTGGAGCAGATCCATTATGCTCTTCAAATTTCAATGTGTATACTTTCTTGTTGCTATACGCACTATGGTTAGATGTTATCTTTAGTGGTTCTAGAATTTGGATTTTTCGTTTTCCCTTGCAACTGCCTCTGACAATTAAGCTGATGTGAAGTGGTGTCACCTTGTTTGTGACAGAGAAGGAGCTAAAGCAAGTCCAAGAGCTATTTGGACAAGCTGCAGACAGTTGCCTGAACATGAAGAAACCTGAATGAAATGCTTTTTTACCTTGTGTCAAGCTGATTAAAGAAAGTATATGATTTGGTTCAGAAACAATTATCTTTTAGGTTCAGAAGGAATATCAATTCTGATTTGGTTCACCAAAAAAATTCTTGCAGAAGCAATTACAAGAATCTTAGTTAGCTCACAACAACAAAACCATTATTTTAACCTTAAACTTCTTTCTATCTGTCTAATTAGTAATTACAATCTCATAGAATCCACCTAATCATTCTAAACATTACAGGGCCGTCATGATTGACCCACCATGTCTGGTCTTCCGGTCAGGGCTGGTCAGATTAATATGGTCTCGGGTATCTATCACATTCAATCCAAGTTGCTGAAAAGAAATGACCAGTTCATAACTTGGGTCCAAAACCGGAACTTGACTTGACTTGGACAACATGCAGATCTTAGTAGTCCGACCAGTCTGGTGCAACAGTAGAGACAAGGTTTAATCATTCCTCAGCTGGTTAGTCCTAACTCCTCATCCTTTCCCTCTCACCTATCAAGACTTGTGCAGAGTCCAGCATTCTTTTGTCTGCGTGTATGAAGCTTTAGGATGAAAAGAAAACTTTAGCCGGTCAAGTAAGAATGGAATCCGAGTTCTGTACAAAATCACTACTTTCTTGATGAAACAATCGTTTTCTTTTTCGGTTTCTTCTTGTTGGGTGCTTGAGAAAATGCAGAATGACTTTCTTCGATGATATGTTGTACATCTTTATCATCTTTTGGAATTTTTGATACCAATGCCTTGGCACCTTCCAAATCCCCTGCAGCTAGTAGAACCTGATACATCCTGCCAAACCATAAACCAGAACCAATGATATACTGGAAACCTTGAAATCTCTTGATCTAATTATCAGAATAAACTGCATTCTCTCGAAACTGATTCAACCCGTAAACCGAAACGCTAGTCATAAACTTGGAACTCTCTTTGTGCCAATGATAGTACAAGATTTATCTTGTATTCTTTCATTTCAATACATATCTTCTCTTTTTGTTCCTTAAGTCTATAGTTCTTGAGCAAAGAAACCAATTACTAATCCATAAGGAGAAAAGAGTGGCTTACCTCAGAAAGCTTAGGACGTTGCAAGGGAGTGCTGCAGATTGGTACTCTTTCCACACCAATAGACCGTGCTCCTGGTCCTTGGCATTAACACATGCATGTAAGAGAAAATCTAGACATTTTCTTGAAGGAACAAACCCAAGCTCATCTTTCATAAATCTTAGCAAATCCATTCCTAGCTGCACTTTGGTTGGCTCTGTCTCTGCGATTGCCCAAAACACCTGATTCAAAACAGCAAATCACTGAGAGGCTTAAAGCACTGAAGGTTAATTCAGTAAAAGAGAAGATAGCTACTAGCTACAGACTCAAGCTTGATCGCTGTTCTAATTAAATGTTCTTGCTTAGTGCTTTACTACAGACTTCTTCATTGAGAGATCCCACAATGATCCAAGAACATGGAATGTGAACGTTGCACATACTCGGAGACATCTCAAGGTTATCTTTGATGACTAAATGAACAAAGTTGCCAGAAAGAAGCCCATGAGAGAAACAAAATCAAACCTCGTCAAAATGAGTTTCCACAGGCAAGTCTTTCTTTAACAACCGGACCTTGTTCTGTTTCAGCAAATCAACAATATTGCTATACAACAAAAAGAGCAAATCAAGAATGAGACATTTTCAACAATTGGGTAAACAAGAACTAATTCTAGAGCATGGGTGATTTACTCTACCTCGACTTTCTATTGCGGACAGCGAACAAGATCATTCTGAAGAAACCATCTATCCAACTAGTATCATCTTGTAGGTCATCAGCCAGTTGAACTATCGTACTTAACTCTCCATTTGAATCAGAGTATTCCTACAGAGATAATCATTTTACTGATAATCAACCAATTGATATATGATATTATGAAAAAGTGTGATTGAAAGTCCATACTTACTATAAGAGATATAATCGATTTCGGGTCTACGTGGCATTCAGCTTTCCTCATTTCTTCATATATATGTAAGGCATCTGCCCATTTTCCACGTGATGCAAGAGCCGAAATAAGCACACTTTTCAGTTCATTTTGGTTTATAGCCGGAACATCTGGATCTACGAGCACCTATGGTAGAATAAAAATTTGAGCTCTTACTCTAATTACGGAAATGTATTCCACTTTTTCCACTTTTGCGAACTTACAAAGAAATAAAGAGTATGCGTGCCTACCTGTTTCGCCTTCTCAAACTTCCCAGATGCTGCATATGCATCTATCAGGGACATGTAAATTCGCTTAGTAGCTTGAACTCCTGCTTGCTTCATCTCCTCGTAGTACTTGTAAAGGCACCAAGACATTTTTCACTCAACACATAGAGAAAAAGAGAGAGTATACATTTTGTAGTGATGTTTACACGACTCCAAGTTAAGAAGAACAAGTAGACAAAAGATCTAAAGAACAGAAAATTCTGAAATTTACCTTAGTAATAGCGTCCTCCCGGTTACAGTTGTTTATTAGATAACCAAAAGTTATGGAATCAGGTTTAACACCAGCTTCCTTCATTTGCTTGACGACCATTAACGCCCTACACACATTTTTCTTCAAAAACATACAAAAACCATCAGCTGAAAACGATTTAAGAGACATTGGGAGCTAACAGAGACATGGACAATCTATCAGGTCAGAATTTGCAAACATGAAATGGGAGCTTAAGATATTACCTCCCTAAAATATCCAGCCAATATACAATTGAACATGCTAGAGTTCGGTTCCAAATTGAAGTTTTTTAAATTACCAAGCATATTATATGCACCTTCAAACTGCACATAAAACCAAAGATTTAGAGCAAAAATTTGTGTTCAGAGAAACAAGCGAAGCAGCAACTGTAAGAAACAGCACCGACATGTCCTCATTTCTAATATATGGTTTGAGGATATAATGAAGCTGAAATTAGAAGAAAGAAAGTTACATCTTTGATTCTTGTGCACAAACGTATAATGCTCCGGAAGTTCTCAGTATTTGGTTTCACACTTTTAGTGCACATAATTGAATGGATTCTTCGCACCTGAAACATATATGAGCAGAGTTCAATTGTATATTTGTCTGGATATAGATTCAAGCTAAATGAGGATGCGTACCAAATCAAACTCAAGAACTTCATCAATGGCATGTAACAATGAATGTAGGATATCTGCGGATATTATCAGACCTGCTTCACCCATTTTTTCAACTATATCAAGAGCAGTGACTACCTACAGCACGGAGAGAATAATCATTAGAGAGAGCACCCAAAATAAAGCCAATTATTATAAAACAAGCATAACAAATACCTCATTCGAGTCACAGCTATACTTAACAAGCTTTTCGTACGATGTAGATGAAGGCATAACATCAAGTTCTTCATGCATCTTGTTAAATTTCAAGATGGTATCCTCAACCTTTAATTGTAGAAAACCAGTAAAACATGGACAAGTAGGAGGCATCAGTTATCGAAGCAAAGACTTAAAACACTAATTTGCGACTAATATTCATGAGAAGTCCTTACCGTCGGATTTGGGGTGCAAGTAGAATAGATAGAGATGAGTTCAGAAACGTTCTTCACTCCTTCATCTGCGCATGTTAATGAAAAACATATTACACATGCTATAACAATGATTTTCTAGAGGCATAAACATGTTACATCAAGAGAATTTCTTGGTTTATGTCAAATGCACCCTTACCACTTTCTCTTAGCTCCCAAAGGAACTTCCCGGCAACAGAATCCAATGAAAACCTCCCAAGGTACTCAAATATGTTTGTCAATAGGTCCGACGATTGGACTTTTGTTATGTCTACAATCCCTAAGAGCCTCTCAAGATGGTACTTTTGGTCCTTTTTACATAGTGCAAGCAGATAATTTTCTGTTTGTTTGAAGGATCAAAAAGGTTAGATTTTGCAGAGTAAGAGAGAGCCAAAAAACAACAGAACCCCCAAAATTGAATATTGCGTACCTTGTAAGATTGATAAGCTTTCCCTATTATCACCATCAATTGTATCACAAAGCTCCTCAATCTTCTCTCCATCACCAAGTTGGATCCAAAAAAGCATTTCATAGTAACCAAGTCTCTCAACCGAACCAGGACTGGCCTCCCTAATCACATCCTTAAAACTTTGGAACTCCTCTACCATATCCATATCAATTAAATAACCAAGAATAGGACCATAAACTCTTTCTTCAATCAAGAATCCGCGATCTCTCATAGATTTCAAAAGCTCAAAAGCCTTCTCAATGTGGCCAAGAGCATAATCTAAATCATTGCTTTTCTCCGCATGCTCTAAGTAAACTCCAACCATCGCATTGTACTCTGTCACACTCATCTCTTTCGCTACCCTATTGAAAGCACCAAACATAGCCTCAGTGCCTAATTTCTGAGCAGAGTCTCTAAATATCTTTGCGAAACGCCGTGACAAACCGTTCTTCTTGTAAACACGTTTCTCCTTCCTTTCGCGAGACAACTCTTTCGATCTTAACGAAATATCATAAGGGATCTTAGTGGTAAAACTTGGTATCTTCAAAAATAAGTTCTTCTCCAAAGAGGTTTTCTCTGATGTTGTTACTGAAATGTGATTGAACTATGAATAAATGAGAGTTCATTGAAGAGGGAACTTACTCATCAAGAGACAAAATTGGTAACACATACCATGTAACAAATTTGATACTCGATCCTGTAATGGTACTTCCTCAAGATCTACACACAATTGCACAAAATCAATCGAATTCTAAACATTACCCAGATAAACAAAAATATCAAATTTACAACGAATTCACTCTCAAGATAACATTTTTAAAAAATTGTCCTATTCTAAAAATCCCAATTACCAGAGGACGAGTTTTTGAAACAGAGAAGATCTTTGACAGCTTGAGAAGTTCCAGCGATGTCTCTGTTGCCGGAAGCAATTGACGATTCGCCGGTGGTTCTAATACGGGATTTGAAGACTGAGCTTAATAAGCTTTTGTTAGCCTTTGAAACAACCATGTTCGAACTCAAGTGAGATCGAGAAGAAGGAGAGAATGTAGAAATTTTATAAACCCAAAACCCTTAACTGGGGTTTTCAGCAAAAGTTTAAAGTTTAGGGTGATAATTTAATTAATCATATAATTAGGGGTAATTATGTAAATAACAAGATTTGTTGAAGAAGAATTGTCAAAATTTGATTTTGCCTTGGGTTTGATTTGATCTTTACTGGATTCAATTCAAAGATTATAATAAATTTATGAACATCAATTCAAAGATTGTCTTTTTATCATTCACGCTTCTTCTTCTATCATCAATCGTTGAATCCGATTCGATTTTGCCTCTCGTCCGGCTTAGCTTCTACGGTGGCAATGGCGGCTCCGGGATCGGTTCAGAAAGGAGATGAAGAGTGGCGTGCGATTCTTTCACCTGAACAGTTTAGGATTCTTCGTCAAAAGGGCACTGAGTAAGTTTTTTTATTCACCGATTTTATGGTTCAATTTTGCTTTAAAAGTTGAGCAAATTTGGGAATTTGGATCATTAGGAATTTAGGATAGTGCCCTCTTCATTGCTTCGATTAGCTATCTGGTTTTTTTAGAATCTAGGGTTTAATATCTTCTTCTGATTTTAAGAATACCATCTTTGCTTAAGAGTGTGGCTGGAATCAAGTTTCAAACATTAAGATACGACGATGCTCTGATTTAAGATTATATTCTTGTTGAACAATTGGGATAAACTCAGTTGTTGTAGTTCTTCAAAGAATACCATCTTTGCTTAAGATTCTAGATGAGAGCTTGTGATAACAGATATGATCTGAGTCTCTTTTAGTTTCAATGTGTATGTTGAGAGCACGACTTTAGAACTTTGTTGCTTAGTTTTCGTGAGGGTTACGTCGTCAGGGTTTCGGTCTTTGTAGTATTTGAGTAATGAGTATCATACTGAATAGGGAATGACTTATGTAATGGGTATATAATTCCCCCTTGTTCTTGCGGGTTTGTGTATTGTTGATATCAGATATCCAGGAACAGGAGAATATGTCAACTTCGACAAAGAAGGAATTTACGGTTGTGGAGGATGTAATGCTCCTCTTTATAAATCCACCACAAAGTTCAACGCTGGTTGTGGCTGGCCAGCTTTCTTTGAAGGAATCCCCGGTGCCATTACCCGAACGGTATACAAACTCTCAGAACACACTTTTTTCATCAAATTGACAACAAAAAAAGAACTCTCTCTTTTTGTGATTTTTTGCTTACATTCTTGATTTACATTGGTTTATCAGACAGACCCAGATGGGAGAAGAACAGAGATCAACTGTGCAACATGTGGTGGACATCTTGGTCATGTTTTCAAAGGCGAAGGTTTCGCTACTCCAACCGATGAACGCCATTGCGTAAACAGCGTTTCACTTAAGTTCACACCCGCAACGTCTTCCTTGTAAAATCTTGGGCGAACAAGATTAATTGTTCTTTCTCTGGATTTTTTGAAAAACAGAACAAGAATCTTGTAGGTGTGTGTGTGTATCTATACTGTTTTTTTTTCTATAATTATTATTTTGATTCATCACCTCACGTATTTTGACAACAATTTGTAACTGAATAAAACGTACTCTTGTAATATAAAGTCTGCTATGTTGTTGCGCATCTCGAAGACTCTATTGACACGTGCATAATACATTCATACACCACTCTAGAGATTCACGACAGTTTCATATGAATGTAGACACAAAACTTGGAACCATACATCACTGAAATTATAGTACATATATATCACTGTAATGTTTCAAGAACCTACCTGTTCATCATCAGACGCTTGCCTCTATTGATATTTCAGCTTCTGGTTACTTTCCTCAGTAGTAGCTTCTCCGTGGTGGTCATGGCGGATCCTGTGTCGGTGGTCCAAAAAACAGAGGAGGAGTGGCGTGTGATTCTTTCTCCTGAGCAGTTTCGGATTCTCCGTCAAAAAGGCACTGAGTAAGGCTTTGTTTTCCTTAGAACAAGCTAATTAGGCTTCAAGTAATCATAGACTGAATCTTGAAGAAATATAACAAAATTAGGGAAAAATTAAATCTAGATGCACATCAAACAAGTGTAGTTGCTTCTTGCTTTTGGTCTTTCTTTTGATTGTTGCAAACGCGATTTCTGCAAAGTATTTTATTACTTTGTTAAATATATCAGAACTCCAGGAACTGGAGTATATGACAAGTTCTTCGAGGAAGGAATCTTCAGCTGTGTCGGATGCAAAACTCCTCTTTATAAATCCACTACAAAGTTTGACGCCGGATGTGGCTGGCCAGCTTTCTTTGAAGGACTCCCCGGTGCCATTAACCGAACCGTAAAGACCTTCTTTTGTATGTTTTGGTTTATTTTCATGACTACTGGTAACTAAAAAAACTTTTTTCCTTGATTTGATTATACATTTACCAGCCTGATCCAGATGGGAGAAGAACTGAGATCACTTGTGCTGTGTGCGATGGACATTTAGGCCATGTTCATAAAGGAGAAGGTTATGCCACTCCAACCGATGAACGCCATTGTGTTAACAGCGTTTCGATCAAGTTTAACCCGGCCAAACCTTCCTCTGTAACCTGAGGACTGGTTGATCGTACAATATCTTCAAAATCAGATCTTGTTGTTTAAGTCTTTGTCTCTCGTAGAATCATCATCATCATCATCATGTAAGGATCAATGCATCAGATAATAAGAATCAATTTGATGTTGAATAATTTATATTAGTATCTATAATTTGATGTTGGATTTGTTTAAAGAATGTATCTATATCCTTGTTATGACGACATTCTATAATTTTCTACCAATCTTTTACGTAATATTTATCACTTTAGTAAGCATGTCAAGTCTAATTTCCACTAACAAAAAGTTTCCACTAAAGAAACCAGATAATATCAAACTAATGAAATAGATAAGCATACTTTGAAAAATAGAGCCCTTTCAATTATTATTGCGTAATACAATTTGCATATATCTTTTTCTCGAAAAGTGGAAGCACGACTCTGTTACTCTGTTGCGCAAACCATACTCTTTTGGCATTCTTCTTTTATGATAATAAGAAGATAAGAAGAATTCGTGTCCTCTTTTCTTTTCTTTTTCTTTTTTTGTTCAAAAGAAGTCGTGTGATGTCTAGTCACAAATCCAGAAACAAGATTAGGTTTCTGATTTAAAAAAAAAACTTGTAATTTTAGGAAATAATATCTGATCTCTTCCCATTAACAATTTTTGTTCCATTCCCTTTGTACTAAACCATATTTCAATTGGGATTTATTTCTATAATATGAAACCGAATTTTGGAAACTGAACCGGGACAGGATTAGGGGACAAATAAGCACCTGTATTATCACGTGCATGAATCATTCACCAACTTTATAGATCAGAGTGGTTCCACATGAATCTAGACGCAAAACTAGAATCATTCATCACTGAAATTTAAGTACAAATATAGATCACTGCAAGAACCTACCAGATCATCATCATCAGACCATTTCCTCCGTTGTAGCTTCTTCGTGGTGATCATGGCGCCGGCTTCTGCGTTGGTGGTCCAAAAAACAGAGGAGGAGTGGCGTGCGGTTCTTTCCCCTGAGCAGTTTCGGATTCTTCGTCAAAAAGGCACTGAGTAAGTTTTCTTGATTTGCATCATATATGTGATCTCTGAAATTATGACATGTTACTTCTTTTGAGATTACTTGGTAATGGTATAATAAAGAAATTGTGGGAATAATAGATTTGATTGAGTCTTTTGACGACCCAAGAATGTCTACGTGGCTTGGCTTTAAAACGATGTTGACTCGTTAATAGATTCAATATGTTAATTAGGCTGCAAGCAACCGTAGAAAGATTATTGGAGATGTAGATCGAACAAATTAGAGGAATTGGACATCTAAGAAATTGCTTCTTGATTTGGTCTCCCATGATGTTTTTTTTTTTTGGAATTTGTTTTTCTTTGTATCCCATATATATAAAGAGTATTGGTAGTTTGTTTGAATTAAAGTGTACGTTAATCATCTCAATGTTCTTAAGGTTTGTATTTTTTGTTGTCCAAAATGTTTCAGAAAGCCGGGAACTGGAGAATATGACAAGTTTTTCGAGGAAGGAATCTTCTCTTGCGTCGGATGCAAGACTCCTCTTTATAAATCAGTAACAAAGTTTGATTCCGGATGTGGCTGGCCAGCTTTCTTTGAAGGACTTCCCGGTGCCATTAACCGAACCGTAATGATTCTGACCTTTTAAATGTTTTTGGTTAAATTTTCATGAATCTTGGTAACTAAAATCTCTTCTTTAATGCTTTCTTGATTTGATTCTATGATATTTACCAGCCTGATCCAGATGGGAGAAGAACTGAGATCACTTGTGCAGCGTGCGATGGACATTTAGGCCATGTTTTCAAAGGAGAAGGTTATGGTACTCCAACCGATGAACGCCATTGCGTTAACAGCGTTTCGATCAGTTTCAACCCTGCAAAACCTTCCTCTGTTATCTGAGGATTGATTGATCGATCATACAACATCTTCTAATTACTCAGATTGTGTTGTTAAAATTGTCATCATGTAGTGAATATGCACTTTCTGTGGTGGACAATGCAACAGATAATAAGACTCATTAGATATTATATTGGATGGTTTCTCTTAATATGTTATAGACATTTAATAAGGATTTTATTATCTAAGGGTCACTAATGTTTCTTACAACTCTTTAGAATTGAAATAAATAGAGATTTTCGTTTTAAAAAAAAAAAATCAAGGCCGATCCATTATACTTTCCACATAATAAATGTGTTGATTTAAGAAAATTATGATGCAAAAAAAAAAAAAAAATTATGATGCGTTTCTATAACAGATGAATTAAGAAAAAAATTATTTCCAATAGTACTAACTGAGAAATCATTGCATAAATTGTATCCTATATCATTATTTTCATAATTGCGTATATTGTCTCGTTTCATATGTTTTTGTGACGTGGAAAAGCACTTGAATAATGTGTTTTTTTTTTTTTTGGTGGGCTGAATAATGTGTTTTTTGATTCACTAGAAATGGTAGTCCCGTTTTCAGGTTGATAGTAATTCATTAGCACGTGACAATATCATCTAGTAATTGCATTAGAAGCATTATTCTCGATCGGTTCGAATTAAACTCTACCTATCTTTTACATACCTACTAATGGTAATGGATATTTTCATTTGGGATATCGACCAATCGAAACCACAATTTTCTAGCTGAGACGGGAACTCAAATTTGGTAGGTATGGAAAAATATATACACGAACATATCTAGAGAGCGTAGTAGAGTGTAATGAATTTCTAATAAATATATGAGTTGTTGAGAAAACAATATTTCAACTACAGTGATAATGAGACGTAGATATACATACATATGGTCCCATGCATGATACAAACGTGTTCGTTGTCTCCTCCATATGACCAATGACCACATACGTTTCAATACGTGTTTTATCTCAATGCCTCACAAACTCCATTTGTATTGTTCCCCACAACTTAATGTTATGTACAAGTTGAAATTAAATTTATAAGTTGAAATGTTATTATGTAGTAAAATGTGAAAAACACATTAATCAATTCAATAGTAGTATAAACAGTATAATATACATGTCTCTCGTTGTCATCAGTCATTACTCATCACTCGGCATCAAAATGCGGAAGCCAAGCCAGCTGTGATTGGTAAGTAAATCTCTATTCACATGCAACACTAATGCATGTGTCAGTAATATGGTCCATGACAATACACATGTGTGATCTAGACGTTCTTGAGTCTTCAAAGGTTTACAGCACAACCATATCTAGTATATTACTAGAAAGAAAGAAAAAAATTGTTATAGCAGTCACCTAAAATAACTTTATGTTAACATTTAGTTAAGAGAATGTGGTTTGTATTAATAGATAGAGAGTTTCTCTTTAAATAGTTTAAAATAATTTAACATGGTTTTCGAATTACGATTTGGGAATTTTCTTTTCTTGATTTGATTATGCTCCGTTTATCCATAAAACATTTGTAAAGCTTTAGTGTCTAGACGAGACGTGACCATTTTAAGTCCATTTTGAATTCGTTTTTAACATTTATCTAGGTGAACTAAATCAATTTCGAATTCTGGTAAGATTGATTGACGCTTCGGTTTTATAGCTAAGATCTCCAAATCGACATGTAAAGACAACGTAAATGTTCAAATGTCTTTTTAGTTTTATTTTTTCTTTTTAAATATCTTAAGATCAAATGTTATCCATATATACCGAAAAAAAAAAGAAAGAGAAAGATAAAACGTTATATTAGGTGTTCAGAAAAAATTAAATAATAGTAGAAGGTTATAACGTAATCCTCACTCAGTCATTCGTTATGTAAACTATCCAGCTAGTGCTGGCTAAAAAATTCACAAATTATATTAAACGTTTTTAATATTAATAATATATATATATATATATATATATATATATATATTGTGAAAATAACAAATAAGCCTATAAAATATAAACAAAATAGTGTTAAATCTATTAGAGAATTTGAGAAATACCTCTTTGGTGTGTCATTTTTTTAAAATGTCTTTTTCAGTTGTCTATTTTAAGAAGTATCCCTTGTTAAATCTGAAATTTAAGTTTTATAATGTTTATAAGATATTTCTAGATGCTAACTACTATTCAGAGACTCAATTCAAGTATTTATAAAGTATTTTATAAGATTTTACTATATATTTATAAGATTTCACAAGATATTTTTAAAATATTTATAAAGTTTTACACGTAATGTAATTTTGTATGTTTTTATAATGATATTCCATTAATAATGAGTTTATTAGAAATTTTAATGTTTTTCTAATTTATATGAAAAATTTCTGAAACGAAAAAGAACAAAACATTAATGGTTTTGAGCTAATAAATTGATTTTTATCATTCAATTGCTTGCAATAAAAGTTAAAAACAAGGTAGTGGAAAACCCCAAAAAAAACCAATGTTAATTATGAGTGTCCGAACTTTTAAAATGGAATCTTTCGCCACGATTCATGATGTTGAGACAAAAAAAGACATAATTTTTAATCTTTTAACCAAAAAGAAAACAGAATTTTTTTAGGGAGACTCACAAAAATGCCCCTTTTTTAATACCCCTTTTCAAAAATGCCTCCTTTGGTTGTCCACTTTTAAAAATACCCCTTTTTATGTACAAAATGACTAAATTACCCTTCTTTTAATAAAAGATATCACAAATATATAAGGAAATATAACAAAATTTGGTCTACAAAATACAAAATATTTTATGGCGGGAAAAGTGATCCCGCAATTTTTCCCGCCAAAACACTTGTAAAAACTTGTAAAACCTTTAAAATACCTTGTAAAATTTTCCCGTAAAATTTTTTCCCGCCAAAAAATTTTTTTTGCGGGAAAAGTGATTCCGCAATTTTTTTGGCGCTAAATTTTTGGCGAGAAAATTTTTCCCGCCAAAAATTTACAAGGTATTTTAAAGGTTTTTTACAAGGTATTTTAAAGGTTTTTTACAAGGTATTTATAAGGTTTTACAATGTATTTTAAAAGGTTTTACAACGTATTTACAAAGTACTTATAAGATATTATAAGATTTTACAAGCTATTTTATAAGGTTTTCACAAGTTATAAGGTTTTACAAGTTTTTTATAAGGTTTTACAAGTTATAAATACCTTATAAAACCTTATAAGTACCTTGTAAAACCTTTTAAAATACATTGTAAAACCTTACAAAACACTTGTAAATACTCTGTAAAACCTTTAAAATACCTTGTAAATTTTTCCCGCCAAAAATTTTCCCGCCAAAAAAATTTCGCAAAAAAAATTGCGGAATCACTTTTCCCGTAAAAAAATTTTTTTTGGCGGGAAAATTTTTTGGCGGGAAAAATTTTTACGGGAAAATTTTACAAGATTTTTTAAAGGTTTTTACAAGTGTTTTGGCGGGAAAATTGCGGGATCACTTTTCCCGCCAAAAAATATTTTGTATTTTGTGGACCTAATTTTGTTTCAAATAAGGGTAAAATGGTCATTAAAAATTAAAAGAGGGCAAACTTAAAAATGGACTCTCAAAGGGGGCATTTTTGAAAAGGGGTATTGAAAAAGGGGCATTTTTAACAATTTCTCATTTTTTTATACCAAGTTCAGTTTTCAATTTTCAACGTGGGGGGGGGGGGGGGGAAGTGTCTCTATTAGAACCAGTGTTCAAGAAAGCGCTAGGCGCTAAGCGGGCGGTGACCTAGCGCCTAGCACCTAGAACGCCTAATCGGGGCCTAGGCGATTTTTTAGGCGGTTTAGACGTTTATAACATAAAACATTATAAACATGATATTATATATAAAAGATATAAAATATCTATATAAAACTAAAAATTATGAAATTATAAACAAAAACTAGATAAAACATTGATTTATATTTATATTAAACAATATATGAATATTTGTAACTATATATATAAATAAAACTCTAATTAAAATTGAAAAAATACACTAAACAAGATCTATATAATTTTAGGCGGTCAAGGCGGTTATCTAGGCGTCGCATGAGAGCCTAGCGATTAGTCGGGGCCTAGGCGACCGCCTAAACCGCTTTTTAGAACACTGATTAGAACCAAAAAAAAAAAAAAATCCAAACGTGCAAAAAATGTCATGAGTTGAAGAAACAAAAAAAAGTGAAAGCTGGTCATGAGTTGGATCTGCGCCTATAAATATACACACATTTCTCGATCCTCCATAGCCAAACCATATTAACATTACTCCAAATTAACCCTTCGTAAGTCTCTCTCTCTCTCTCTCTCAATTATAATGTTTTTGTCTAAAATATAAATTATTTGTAATATAAATAGAAAGTCAAAAAGAAGAAAAACAGTTGTGAGTTTTCACTGCTTAATAATTAAAAATTAATGAACTATAACACTCAATATTTTTGCCGTCGTATCTCAGCCGTAGCAACAAACCGGAGAAATGGAAATGACGGCGGCTCCGGAAGGTGGTTTGATCAAAAAGTCCAACGAGGAGTGGCGTGCGGTTCTATCTCCTGAACAGTTTAAGATTCTTAGGGAGAAAGCTATTGAGTAAACTAGATCCAAACTTTTTTTCTTCTTCCTCTTATTAAATTCTTTTTAGGGATTTTGTTTTCTTATGCCTCACGTTTTAGGTTTGATGAAGTCTTTTTTTTTTTTTTGTTCTTACTGATGATTGTAGGAAGAGAGGGTCAGGAGAGTATGTGAAGTTGTTTGAGGATGGAATCTACTGTTGTGTTGGTTGTGGCAATCCGGTTTATAAATCAACCACTAAATTCGATTCCGGTTGCGGTTGGCCTGCGTTTTTCGATGCTATTCCTGGCGCCATTAACCGAACCGTAAACCTAATATTCTCTTCTTTTCTCTTTTTCTTTTTTATGAGGATTGAATTTTTATTATATATAAAAAAAAACTGGGCATTCTTGCCATTTAAAACGTTTACAATAGCGAAAATGGAAAAAGACTGATTTTCTATAAGAATTTTACGCATATTTAAAACACACAAAATAATAAAGAAATGTGGAGTTAAGTGTAGTTATTTGGTCGAGAAAATGTAATTAAATTCTAACTAATATATACTCATCTAACCAAGGTTATAATTTGTATAATTCGTATGGGGCTGCATGTTTGAGACAGACGACTGACCATATGCTTTTTAGTCTATAAGAAGTTTCGAACAGACAAAAAAATAAGACATAATAGCTAAATCGTGAGTTAGAGTCTAGTAATATTACCATGTTTTGTTTAAGAGTGAAAATAAAATCCTACTAGGTATATATATATATATATATATATATAACAATTATATTGCATGTTGTGAAAGTTTTGATTTACAAGAATTTTAATTTATTTAAAAGATTCGACTATATCTAGATATATCACAAAAATGACATTTTTAGTATATATTAAAATAACAAATATTGTTTTCTAAAGACATGCAAGATTTGAGTTGACTGAATGATAACACAACATCACTACAATAAATAACAACTATACAAAATCATAGTCAATGACATATACTTTATAAACAATAATTTTCAGGAGGAGAGAGCTGGATTAAGATATGAGATCACTTGCACAAAATGTGATGGACATCTTGGTCATGTCTTAAAAAATGAAGGTTTTCCAACACCAACGGACGAACGCCATTGCATCAACAGCGTTGCACTCAAGTTCTCTTCCGCGATTCCGTCTCAGTGATAAACCGATCCGGTTTTGTTCTCCAGAATCAACTCTTTCTATATGAACGTTGATTCCTAAGAGAACTTTCTATACGTACTTCTGTTCTAATGAGAATGTTGTGTGTTTTCATTATGAAAAAGTAATGCTTTATATATGTATCATCTAAATTGTTTGTGAAAAAGAAAAATTGTTTGTGTGATGCTATTTTCTATTGAGTATATATTATCGTATTTAACAAAAATCTATATAGTTATTGTCTAAGTCTGCTAATCATTTGCCATTTGGATACACATCACTAAACAAACGTACACAACTACACATGCATGGATGATGTGACCGAACTATTTTTTGTTTGTTTCTCTTTTGGAGAGAAAATTTTCTCAATTATATTTGGATTGTTAAAATAGGCTGAGTTTGGTGAACACAGATGGATCTTATTCTAATCTTATTGGCACACACGTGAAGAGTTTACCCGCAGGATTTTATTTTTACAAGAAACGAATTTCATGTTTTAAAATATAACTCTGATTAATGCGTTACTACTTAAAAATATATTTTCTTATAATAATTTAATAACTGCAGTTAATTTATTCTAAAATTAATTTATCTGTCCAATTAATTTATATTTTGTTGAGTTATTTCTCTAATTGAAAAAAAAAAAAGTTTTGAAAAATTTGGGTTTTTGTTCTCTAAATAATATAAAAGCTGGTGAACTGCACGGTGAGGCCCAACAGACGGAAAGTTCAGCCCATGAAAGAAAGAAAAACAAAACTTATTTATATATTGACAAATGACACGTGCATAATCAATTTACTAAACCGAACAATAACCGGTTAGCGGTTTAAATGTTAACAACAGAAGAACCGATGATTGTCTTCTTCTACAATCAGAATCTGTCTGTGTGGCTTGTAACGCTTCAATATCAGTGAAAGTCTTCAGATATATCCACAAGATTAATAAAAAAGAATCTTTTATCTCTCTAGACTTGAAAATTTCCCTCCTTTCTCGCTCCCTATACCTGTATGTATATAGAATCGTATATATCTGGAGAAATACACGAGGTGTTCTCGTCTCTGACGACGTGGTCTATTGTCTTCCTTAGCTTTAGTCACAATTTCTTCTTTCGGATTGTTGGTTCTGTAATATTATCCAAAAGTAAAGTTTGAGTCTTTAGGGTTTATGGGTGACAAAAGTAATAGCCTTTAGGCTTTAGTTTTGTGGATTTCATCTTAAAATGGCAATTAGTACTATGTTAGGGTCCATCTCTTGTTGCCCCTCTCCCAAGGTATTTCCTTCTTTCTTCTTCTTCTTCTTTCGCTTACTTGGTTATCTATTGACTGGAAAAACCACTTCTTTATGTGAAAACCATTGTTGAAGAATTCAAAATTATATATTTAAGTTTATGTGCAAAGCCCAAAAATTGAATCTTGGTTCTGATTGCAGGGGTATGAGATAGTTAGACAACACAATGGTCGATTGAAGCATTGTGTTTTCACGGTGAAATCGAGTGTGCCTGTGTATTCGGAAGGCGTAAACGATGGGATTAAGTTGCATTCTTTTGGGAATTTAGTTAAAAGAAGGGTTTTTCTGGATACTTCAAGAAGGTTCTATTTCCAAGGTAGGTGGTCT
This sequence comes from Arabidopsis arenosa, assembly GCA_905216605.1. NCBI lineage: Eukaryota > Viridiplantae > Streptophyta > Magnoliopsida > Brassicales > Brassicaceae > Arabidopsis > Arabidopsis arenosa. The sequence continues at coordinate 17,235,241 of LR999456.1, forward strand.
GAATTCTCAGGGAGGAGAGTGCAGACTTATGCAGGAGTAGATGTAGCAAGTGCTGTTGATGTAATCAACGATCTTGGATTCGATACTTTGACCTTCTTGATGGTCACTGTTATTATTGTCCCTGCATTCAGAGTCCTCAAAGCTAGTCCGGTATAACAAACTGCTACACGGGGTTGCTTGTCGAAAATAAATTCTTGGCGTATAACTTTTGTGTTTTTGATGGTATTCCAGATACTTGGTTTCTTCTTTGCTGGTGTTGTACTCAATCAATTTGGTTTGATCAGAAATCTCACAGATGTTAAAGTTCTTTCGGAATGGGGGATTCTTTTCCTGGTGAGCATTTGATTCATTTTGTTGACACAAAGCTTTATGCGCTGAATAAGGGGTAATGACTGGGCTTGTCCTGATTATCTTTGACAGCTCTTTGAGATGGGTCTAGAGCTTTCACTTGCTCGTCTGAAAGCTCTTGCAAAATTTGCTTTTGGCATGGGACTAACTCAGGTTTGGTCCTAAAAGAAGTTTCTTGGTTTACCTTAAACCGCTTACATTCCTTCCTATATTTTCACTTCTGTCAGATAAGCATCTCAAGAGTCAATGATCTCTACGACCCCATTTCGTTATGAAACTTTATAGACCATATCATTGTGTGCAAAGATGTCATACATCGATTGTTTAACGTTACCTTACGTTGTATTGTTTTACATTGTCCATTTTCCTTATTTCAAAGGTTTTGTTATGCACGGCTGCATTCACTGCTTTTGAACTCCCGCCAAATGGAGCCATAGGAACAAAAATTCTTGAATTCCTCTTTCATTCAAGGTCTGACTTGGTAAGATATTTCACTTGGGGTGTTCTTATGATTCTCTTGCCGTTCCATGTATTTAAAATCTAGCAGACGCCTCTTTTCCCAATGTGATCATGGTCTTGTAACTGTCAATCTCTGATGCTTTTTGTTAGGCTTTTAGAGCTGTATCCTAATATGATCTATACTTTCTGTAAAATTCTAGGTCAACATTAGAAGCATTGATGAGGCCGTTGTCATTGGCGCTGCTCTTTCATTGTCATCCTCAGCTTTTGTTCTACAGGTATTAGCACAGTTGCCCTAACTTTAAATCATATTTCTAGAATGGTAATGAGAAGAGGCAAACTCAATCAACAATTTAGGAAGGCTTATTTTTATTGACAATTTCGAAATGTATAGCTTCTTGCAGAGAAAGGTGAGCTCCCTACAAGATTTGGCTCAGCAACCTTGGGAATTCTTCTTCTACAGGTTCTGCTTATTTTGTATAATTCCTATTTTCTATTCCATCCAAAAATCCATATGTTACGAAAGTAAAGATTTGGGAAAAGAATCTCGATATTTTGGAAATTCACCCAAGATATGCAAAAATCTTGTGCAAACTCCGGAAGTAGACAAACTTTTTCGCTTACGCTCCTCGCATTGCTTGCAGGATATAGCTGTTGTGCCGTTACTCGTCATTCTTCCAGTGTTGGAAAGCCAGGTAACTTGGCTATCACCTTCTTGAGCTTTTGTGGACAGTTTTTTTATAAGAAGATAAAAGCTGCATTAAACTTTTACTAGTATAAAAAACTTGGTGGGGAAAGCATTTGGCCAATTAATTGATACTAGTAAAATCTGTCCACAAAAGATCTTTGCACTTATATCTGAATCTCTGTATATTTGCAAGAATCTTGGTGGGGAAAGCATATGGCCAATGCTTGCAAAAGAAAGTGCAAAGGCTCTTGGTGGGTTGGGCATCCTCTCTCTTGGAGGAAAGTTCTTTCTCCGTAGAATTTTTGAGGTAACTTATTTCGTGTCCTTATAGTTTTACAAAACCCTTTCCTTTTTTAGTGAGTGAAAACAGGACACTGTTTTATTTGGTGCAGAGCTTAACACTAAGCCCCAAATAATATTCAGGTTGTTGCAGAAACCAGAAGCTCAGAAGCTTTTGTGGCCCTTTGCCTTCTCACAGTTGCTGGGACTTCACTCGTGACTCAATGGCTTGGTTTCAGCGATACGGTTTGAATTAATTTCCCTTCAAATAAAAATTCCATCTAATATCCTCACCCTGATGTCCTAACTCAACTTACTCTGAAGCTTGGAGCTTTTCTTGCCGGAGCACTTCTAGCGGAAACAAATTTCCGGACACAAATCGAAGCTGATATTAGGCCATTTAGAGGTTTACTTCTTGGTTTGTTCTTTGTAACCACAGGAACATCCATTGACATGGAGGTAAAGTGTTCTATTGCATTGCATAAGAACTCAGTTGTTTCCGCTGAAAAATATGATACATTTCATGTTCATGCTCATGTGGTTAAAATATTTTGCAGGTTCTGTTTCGTGAATGGCCTAATGTCCTCTCACTCTTGGGTGGTCTGATTGTGATCAAAACACTGATTATAACCGCAATCGGTCCCCGAGTTGGCCTCACAATACAAGAAAGCGTAAGAGTTGGTTTTCTTCTTTCCCAGGGAGGGGAATTTGCATTTGTTGTGTTCTCTCTAGCCAACAGGTTTTTCTAACTGCCAATATTATTGCTCAAACATCTCCAAAAAGATTTCGATAGTTTCGACATTTTCCTTACTAATTAGGTGGTCATGATTGTTACAATCATTTGTGCAGGCTAGGAGTGCTTCCAAATGAGCTGAACAAGCTGCTCATTATCGTAGTTGTTTTGTCTATGGCATTAACACCTTATCTTAACCAACTTGGAAGAAAAGCCGCCGATTTTCTTGATGAGAGACTTGATCCTGGAGATGTAACCTTTAAATTTCTAGCTCTGCACTTATATGAAAAATAAGATTTGCATTCATCACGAACCTGTTGACAATTCTGCAGAAAATAGACGAAAATGTGAACTTCGACGTTAGTGAATCAATTGTCATCATTGGATTTGGACAAATGGGTCAGGTAAAAGTCATCATTTGCCTTCCTGTAAAAGTTGTGCTAAGTGGTTTCTTACCGAGTCGATATGATTTCGCAGGTTCTTGCCAATTTTTTGTCAACTCCTTTGGTCTCAGATAGTGATCTTGTGGGATGGCCTTATATTGGTTTTGATCTGAATCCTGCTGTAGTGAAGGTCTGAAACAGATAACAGATTTTGTTTGTTCCTGATCTGATCAAATTGTTGTTGACATTCTAAACTTGTTTTTTTACTTTATGTTGCTTTTTGGTAGGAGTCAAGAAAACTCGGTTTCCCGATATTGTATGGAGACGGATCTCGACCATCGGTTTTGCAATCTGCAGGTGTTTCATCTCCTAAAGCTATCATGATAATGTATAAAGGCAAGAAGAGAACCACTGAGGCTGTTCAAAGACTCCGTCTTGCCTTCCCCGGGGTTATTTCTCTCTTCCTTCTTCCTTTATCAATTTAAACCTGATCTGATTGGTAAAACTGCCGAATCGCGGCAAATGTCCTTTGGAATAAAAAAATCATTCCGCCATTCTGCGGTTCTGCAGTTTACCAATCTTTTGAAACATCAAGTTAAGTGGCAACAACTGTTAGATTTGGACCTAAATCTTTTAACTTATTACCAGAGTCCGATTTACGCAAGAGCTCAAGATTTACCGCATCTACTTGAACTAAAGAAAGCAGGAGCCACGGATGCAATTCTCGAAAATGCAGAGGTAAACTTCAAAAACAGTTCTCTTTTTTGATCACACTGAGATTTCTTTCTGAACGAGTTTGTTTTGTTTCGGTTTACAGACAAGTTTACAGCTCGGTTCGAAGCTGTTGACAGGATTTGGAGTAATGTCTGACGACGTAAGCTTTCTGAGTAAAGTTTTCAGAGATTCAATGGAGATACAAGCCCAAGAAGAAATCACTGCTAGTGAAACCAATGCTGGTTTGAAGCCAATGCAGATGAAAGCTTCTGATATAAACGTAGAGACTGGTGCACAACAAGTCCAGCTCATGAAGCCAATGCAAATGAAAGCTTCTGATTCAAACTCAGATTCTGCAGCAGAAATTCTTCAAGAAACAGATAGTTTGAGTCAGTCTCAGATTGATGATTCTTCTGTGAATGTAGATAATGGATTTGTTGGTAAAGCGGATAAAGCTCAAGAGTAAAAATTCTCAAATATATAACTTTTTTTTCCTGAAATGTGCAGCCAATCTTCCAAACTAAAAAATATTTCTATTTTTTTTTTCTGTGATTGTTATGTATATTTTTTTGGGTTTGTTTGGAAACTAGTACGTTTCTAAAACATAATTGTAGAAGTAGTACGGTTACTATTTACAATTGTAGAAGTAGTACGGTGGGACCGGTTGTGAGATATAGAATTGTGAGATAGAAATATTAGTGGGTTTTAGAAAAGACCAAAAAGGGCTTTTCTTTGTCTCTCAGAAAAAAAAAAAAAACGTGGGTGTGAGAAAGAGAGAGAGACGTGGGTCAGGCTTTTTAAAAAGATTTCTTTTTCTTTCTTTATTACATTACATTCCTTCAAAGTTTAATAATTAAAATGCTCGTTCGTAAATTTTATTTTTGTAAAATAGATCATATACATAAAAATCTATGTTTTTTTCTCTATCATTTGATATGCATTTTGTTTGATGATTTTTAATTTTATATTACAGACCACTGTACAGATGTAGACCACTGTACAGATGTAGACCACTGTACAGATGTAGACCACTGTACAAATATAAACCACTGTACAGATGTAGACCACTGTACAGATGTAAACCAATGTACAGATGTAGACCACTGTACATATATACACCACTGTACTATTATTATGTGGTTGAATATCCTATTTTCTTAGAACAAGTCTTGCATTTCTTTTTGTTTCTTCTCAATTAATTATGTTGGTAATATGCAGAGATCACAAAACAAAAAAAAGCGGAGGCAAAGTCTAGAAAGGATTGAGCTACATTGTCAATGCTGTAAGTTTTGCCTTCTAGTCTCTTAACCGTGTAATCATTATTAGATAGTTTCAGTTATAGCAACAAAGAGCAACAACTACTTGGAGACGCTCTTCTTGTATCTTGCTCTCCTTAACTATATTGTACAAATCGAACTATCCCTCCATCAAATACATCGTACAAATCAAACTAACTATCCGCCAAATGTACCGTACAGATCGACTATCCATCCGCCAAATATACCGTACAGATCGACTATCCGTCCGCCAAATATACCGTACAGATCGACATCCGTCCGCCAAATATACCGTACAGATCGACTATCCGTCCGCCAAATATACCGTACAGATCGACTATCCGTCCGCCAAAAATACCGTACAGATCGACATCCGTCCGCCAAATGTACCGTACAGATCGACATTCGTCCGCCAAATGTACCGTACAGATCGACTATCCGTCCGGTAAATATATTGTACAGATCAAACTATCCGTCCGGCAAATATATTGTACAGATCAAACTATCTGTCCGGCAGATATATCATACATATAAAATTGTCCACATATCCATCATTTTGGGTATTGAATATGCCCAAAATGATCTGTACGGTATCATTTTAGAAGATTTTAGAAGATTTATAATATGCCAAAATATCTGCTAGCTTATTGCTCTTTTTTTAAGTCAAAATAAACTTAAATACTGTATAAAAATATGCATCCACTTTTATGAATATACAAGAGTAAATGAATGTTACAAATCACATCAAACAATTGTTGGAGAAACTATATAGTGAGTTTGGTCTTTAGAGAGTTTGATTAGTACACTAATATACATATACAGATAGTTAACAACCGTTCACTGTAAGAACTGTACAGATTAGTATCCGTACATTAGAATATATGTACAGATAGTTAACAACTATACATTCAAACAACTATACAAAGAGTTTGATATGTACAGATATCTAACAATCGTTCACTGTAACAACTGTACAGATTAGTATCCGTACATTAGAATATCTGTACAGATAGTTAACAACTGTACAGAGAGTTTGATCTGTACACTAATATACATATACAGATAGTTAACAACCGTTCACTGTAACAACTGTACAGATTAGTATTTGTACATCAAAATATTTGTACAGATTGTTAACAACTATACATTCAAAAAACTGTACAAAGAGTTTGATCTATACACTAATATACATATACAAATAGTTAACAACCACAGCATTACTCAAAGAATCCGAGAAATTCAAGATCCTGCACGCAACACCACAGAACCTATTCCTCTCCACATCCCAAGTTCCCTCTGCAACCAAACTGGTTCTCGGATCAAATGGAAACAACCTGCTATAACTACTTATGTTACTAAATGACAAAAGCAGTCGCATCCTCTCCCCGTCACAAAGAAACGATAACATCGACATAAAACCCGGTGTGTACTCTACATCACTTCCAAAAGGACTACAACTATGGTTAATCCCACAACCAGTTCTATACATCAAACCAAACACATGAGGAGATTTGTGAGTTTCATTGGTGATAAAGTTTTTGGTGTTTGGGGATAAGAAAATTTTGCTAAAGAAAATTACAAGAAATAAAATGCTAGAAATGTTTTTTTTTTGTTTTGTTTTGTTGTTGTTTATTCACTTGGATGATCTCTGTAGGCCAAAATGTTAGATTACCCGCAAGTTTACATGTGAAAACATTAATGGTGTTAATAACGCGACAAAAATATCATTGTATTATAACATCTTGATTATATAGAAAAAGTCAGTATAATTGCACGTATTTGATACGCTTAAATGTATGCACACATTAACTACACCGGTGTGACCACAAAGTAAGTTTAACTACACATTTAATACTCAAACTTGCATAGCGTCTTTAACTAGGATGCTAGACATATGAATTGATTATTCATCGTCTTTTACTATGATGCTTTGATAGAGGATTATAAATAAAATATGTATAATGTACTATATAATATTAATTCGGGTCCAAAGATAACTTTTGTGCTGCCTACCACCACAGCCATTTTTATGCTTCATATGAATTGTTATTGTCACATTATTTGTCTGTACATTTTTACCCTTTGCGGGTCACTCAATCTGATCCCTTTCACCAAAGCGTAAGTCTAAACTCTGGCCAAAATCGCCGCCGTAATAAGAAGAAAAAGCTGAGGTTTTTGAGATTTGTAAAGTCAATTTGGCTTCAACCTTGTAAATCTTCCCATCACCCAACGTTTTGCGGATTGACATGGGTCTGAATCTAGCTGATTTAACATCACCATTCTGTGATTGATACCGATTGAAGAAAGGGTCGCCGCCGGAGAAGAAGCTGACATCGAAAGCAAGTGACGCACGGCTGAATACGGCGGAGGGAGATGGGTCGATCGGAGACTCTGGAACTATGTGGTTGCAGTGATCGGAATAAGGGACTCGTGGGGATATGTAAGAGTGAGGATTCACTAAGGATGCAAGGGTGAGTGAAGTTGCAGAGGTGGTCAGAAAGAGGAGGAAGAAGAGAAAAGGGTATGATTGTAAATAAAGGAATATTGAAGGGTAGTTTGAAGATGAAGAAGGCGGCCAAAAAGTCGCCATTGTTACGGAGCAAGTGAAGAACTTTTACATGCTCTGTTTGGATAATCAAAGAAAATTTCGTAAAAGAATCATAATCAAAAACAAGTGTGTATGAGAGAGATAAAAATTAATTTATGAGCCCAGAATTGCAACTCTTTGATTATCCAAACAAACATTGAAAATGAGGGTTTGAGGAAGAGATGAGAAGAGACGAAGGCGAAGAGAGTAAAAAAAAAAAAATTAAAAAGGAAACAAATAATATCTAATTGTAATGGCATGATCGTAAATAATATGGGTTGGTGAGGGTGTGAAAGTCAGCCAAATAGTGTAGCACAGTGAAAGGTGGGGATTTTGATAATTGTGAATAGTGCTCGTACTACTTTGCCTATTATGTTTCATAAATGTACTAGTTTGCAACATATTCCTATTTTTTTCAAGATCACTGTTACTAAAAAGTCAATTTTTAGCTCAAATTCAGTGTTGGTCTTTGCATATGAAATTGTTTCAATGAATTCCAATAGATTTGAGTATCTTACTAAAAACAAAAGTTCAATTTATAGTACAAAATTTTGTACTCCACAAATGAAATGTTATAAAAATGTAGATTTTCAAGATGATAAAACATTAAAAATTTAACGTTAAATACTTGATCAAATTAAGTACTTAGTTAGGATTTAGTTCTGATTTCATAACAAAAAAAAACAAAAAAAATTCGTCGAAAAAAAACTAAATAAAATACAAAAAAACGAAATAATTATTTTTAAATATGTAAATTAAAAACTAAAGAAATTTGGTTCTATTGATTGAACAAAATTCGGTTTGGTTCAAAGTTATATGAACGTGATACCATTTTCAAGTATAAGGCTGACGTCATTAGCCTCTTCCGATTGGGTAGTGTAATCGACGCGCTTACTGATTCGTCTTACTCTTGTCAAAATTAAACAAATATCGCAAATGTCAAACTATTTATTTACACATTTAAATTTCTGTATATACAAACAAACGAAGACGACGAATCTCTCACTTTCGATTCGTTTCTAAGTTGTGCGTAGTTGAAATTTGAAATCTCATTCCAAACCTTTGAAGAAGAAGCTTTCATAGATTTCCGTTGGGTTCTAGGGTTTCGTTACGATTGATTTTTTGCTGTGTTTTTGATTGATCGGATCGATTGCGATTACGGAGGAGGAAGAGAAGAAGATATGGCTCAGGCTGTAGAAGAATGGTACAAACAGATGCCGATTATCACTCGCTCATATCTCACGGCGGCTGTTATCACCACCGTCGGATGTTCCCTCGATGTATGTGCTTTTTGGGGTTCTCTCTTTTTTTTTTTTGCTGGATTTCTAAAGCTTTTGATTTTTGTTTCTGTTCGGAAATGTTTCTTTGTTCAAATTCGAAGCTGATTATCTCTTTTTTAAGCTGACATGAATTAGGGTTTCATATTCTGATTGTTTTGTTTTGCAGATTATATCTCCATATAACCTCTATTTGAATCCGACACTTGTGGTGAAGCAATACCAATATTGGCGTCTCGTTACAAATTTCTTGTATTTCCGGAAGATGGGTAATTTCCCTTAGACTCTAAGAAACTGGATACAACATTTGTCTTATGAGACAAGTTCGTCTTTTTTGTCTTCAGAACTGATTTAGAATGCTTATGAGTTATGAATTATATAGTTCATATGAAGTTCTTGCTAGATGTACTAGTAAATTGCCTTATAGTCATGATTCATCGATGTAGACAAACTCACATAACTGCTGAGTAGTAATTCTTTGGTTTTTGAAAGTTCTCTTTTTCACTTGTAGAAAACTTGAGATGTGTAAAAGCTAAAGGGTTGAGTTGAATCTTTCCGCATCACCTGCTTGACTGTTTTTTTTTTCTTGTCACATCATTAGCTTTAGGCAGACAATGTTTAGCTGCTACTTGTTAATAGCGTTTTGATTGATTGATTGTGTATTTTAATTGCCTAGTTTGCTTTTGCTTATAATCAAATATGTCTTTGTCTTTTGGGGTTTTGCAGATTTGGACTTCATGTTCCATATGTTCTTTCTCGCACGATACTGCAAACTCCTTGAAGAAAACTCATTCAGGGGAAAGACTGCTGATTTCCTATACATGCTCCTGTTTGGAGCTTCTGTTCTAACCGGTATTGTTCTAATCGGCGGAATGATACCGTACTTGTCTGCATCATTTGCTAAAATCATCTTCCTCAGCAACTCATTAACTTTCATGATGGTTGGTAACTTCTATCACACCTTGTTTCCCACAAATCTAAGTCATCTCTAAATATCAGCTAATAGTCTCTTATGTTCCACAGGTATATGTATGGAGCAAACAAAATCCGTATATTCACATGAGTTTCCTTGGTCTGTTCACCTTCACAGCAGCTTACCTACCATGGGTGAGTTTAACTTTCTTGCTCCTCTCCTTTCCCTAAACTTCCACCGGAATGAAACATCTTTTACAAATTCTGGCCCTGCAGGTGCTTCTTGGCTTCTCTATCCTTGTTGGTGCCAGTGCTTGGGTGGATCTTTTGGTATATACTCAATTATCCCAAAATTTCTTCTCCAATCTCTTTTGATCTTTGGTCCCCCAAATAAACTGAGTCTATCCAAAACATTTCAGGGTATGATAGCAGGTCACGCGTACTACTTTCTGGCTGAGGTCTATCCACGAATGACTAATCGTCATCCTTTAAAGACTCCATCGTTCCTCAAAGCCCTATTTGCAGATGAACCAGTTGTGGTTGCACGGCCGGAAAATGTGAGGTTTGCTGCTGCGCCTTTTGATGAAATCCACCAAGACTGAGTCTGATCTTACACATTTCGGTTTGGAACTCTCAGTTTGGCTTGTTGATCATATATATATGGTAAAAAGGCAGATGATACACAAAGTCTATTAACTCTGACACGCTAGTTGTGAAACCCACACACACTAGTTTCTCTAGTAGTTGGGTGTGTTTTGGTTCCTTCCCTTTTCTCCCATCTCTTTATCTTGTTGTGTATACAAATTTGCTTTGCTCTTAGTGGTTATGGATATGGACACTCAAATTGTACACAGCTTCCAGAAATGTCGCAATGTTTCAGGTCAAGGTTCTTTGTTTTAGCAAGAGATGTTTTACATTCACTACGGGACTCGAATATCAGAACAAATGTTTCTCTTCTGGTCTGTTTCCATCACTCCTCCAATCGAAGTTCAAGTAAAAAACTTTGCTTAATCATTCTCTCTCGAATCAGGGTGGTGATGAGAGAGATCAAAGATTCGAGGTACGCAAAGTGCCCAGAAGTCACTTCATTTTCCTACAAATTCGATTTATAGATCACCCAACTTCAGAATTATTTTTACCAGAAGATCGGAAGAAAAGAAAATTACGAGAAGCCTATTTTTTTGTACAAGAAAAAGCCAAGACATCGTTTTTCAAATGTTAAACTAGTTCTTCCTTTCTCGCTTTCTCTATATTTAAGTTTGCAGTGAAAAAAATGAGAGCTGCGTATTCCGGAAAACAACAACACATGTTCAAGCTTCTTTCGGTATGGGCTGTCGTGTGAAGTTAATAAATGTCTGGAACTATGATCTCTTAATCATAGAGATAGGTGTCTTCTTCCAGTATTGTACTCCATAAGCTGCAGTTGAAGCCATAGTCGTCGAAGCAACTAACCAGCTGGATACAAAACAAATAAGACCAATAACAAGATTTCAGAGAACACACTTCATATGTTTATAACTTGCAGTTAGTTAATACAGAATGTGTGGTAATTTAAACAAAATCAATTAGTGATCCATATTACCTTAGATAAGTGATCCATGTCTGGGTATCTGCATTCCCAAACTCGGGTTGAAGTATTGCACCAGCGACTAGAGCCAACTGGAAAACTGTATTCACCTGTCAATAAACATGTTCCATTAACGAACTAGTTACGCATACCAAAGATGCCAAGATGAGAACAAGCTGTCACCTAGAGATCATACCTTGCTTATAAACAATGGTTCTACTTTCTGAGGGCTTGAACCATCGAGGTTGAAGAAGTCACTCCAATTTTTCCACTGAAAGAAACAAAAACAATATGATTCCCATCAATAACTTCAGTTCGTGTTTTTGTTAAAGCATATGGTCGAGCGGGGGAAAAATGTAGGGAAACAAGAGAAAATAGTTGAGTGGTCTATCTAGCTCAAAGTTACAAAATTCACCTTCCAGTCCAAGTTTAATGCCCTTAGGTAAACTGCACCACCAACGAGTGCAACATCCCGTAACAACACAATTGCAACCAGTCCAGCTTTAGAGCACAAATGTCACATGCATCCACCAAAATTGAGTTTAGTATCAAAGATTTTTAAGAAGTAACACACACAGCTAAGTTTAGCAACTAGTTAGTTAACTTAGTACAGTTTCCTCTTGATACATCCATGCAATCTTTTAAGGAGGTTTGTTCATGGAGATCAAATGACTGAAATAAAGGTACGACAACTCTGATGCATTCCTCAGGTGATCACTACATTTTCCTTATAAGAAAAATTTCCGCCCTCCAACTTTGTCAACTCTAGATATGTCAAAATTTCTGCTAACTTATTATCTACTAGGAGCAGAAGAGGTAGAAGAATACTCACGATGTAAGAGATCCTTCTGCACCATTGCTACTGCGACACATCCGATAAGAACCTGAAATTAACACGAGTATAATCAAGAAAACTGAGGTGAAATGAAACTCACACATGTTTCCCGCTTAAAACTAACCTGAATTTCAGAGAACATCCACAATGAGACAGCAAAAGAAAACACATAATAGATGATAAAGACTTTACCTTGTCTGCAAGAGGATCGAGGTAAGAGCCAACCACAGAATCAATCTTCATCCTCCTAGCCATGTAACCATCTAACTAAAAAATCAAGTGTCTATTAAAACAATGTTCTTCTTCCCAATACTACAAAAAAAGAATCACAAAGAAGATGCATACCCAATCACTAGCTCCAGAAACAGCCAACCCTAAGAAAGCAGAAGAATACATCTCATTCGAAATCATCCTACAATACCACCACAATCAAGTTTCAGATTCTTCACTCCCTAATACATTTTTTCCTGAGAAAGAGATACTTCAATACTTACCACCAAAGCACAGGACCAGATACTAATCTTGCCATTGATATCAAATTAGGCACATTGACAAAACTCTTGATTATTCCACCATTTTCTTCCTCTGAATCGTTGCGATCCACCGTCACTACGTTTGGTACTACAGACTGTAACCCTAACTGTCTCGGAAACCTAGTTCTGTTTCTAATTCGATCCAATCTGAGATTCAGAGCTTCGACCTTCTTCAAAACAGCGCCGTTTCCTCGCCAATGCAAAGGTGTAGCAGACTGAAGCAGTTTCCAAGGAGGAGAAGAGAGGAAGAGAGGTCCATGAAGAGGAACGAACCATTTCGAGAGCGGAGATAAACGATGTGAGAAATGTGGGAACAACGGCGAAAACTGCGGTGGGATCAGAGAAACGGTTCCGCCGGAAGGCGATGAAGCGGTGGCGGCGGTGAAGAATGGTCTAGTTTTCCGGTGATTGATTTCAATTAGCTTTCTCAGAGATCTATAAATCGCCATTGATCAACATTCAACAAAGCTTCGTCTTCCTCATTTATTTAATTTTGTTTAATTGGAATTCGAATTTTGTTTAGTTCCTTTAAACACTGTCAAGGAGGAAGATGAATCAGTAATCACAGAGGCGACTAGGTTTACGCTGTTTGAGAGTTTTGATTTGTGCCACGTGTAATCTTCATGAAACACGTGGAAGCTTTGTGAAACGTGGCATGACCAGCTGATGATATATCATACACCATTACCGAACCGGGATATAAACCGGAATAAAGAAATTGAGGTAACGTTCAGTTTCTTTTGTGGTTTGGAATAAGGAAATTGGTTTTCTAGATTATTGGTTCAGCGAATGTTACCGGTTTCGGTTTGGTTCGGCACATATTGACTAAATTCAATTCGGTTTGTAAGTTATCAGCATTTTGATAAACATAGTAGTGAAAATAATGAAAAGCTAAATTAAAAATAACGTAACAATCGAATTCTGAGACGAATGTAATTCATTTAACCAACCAATGAACCAAAACACCTTTTGTCCGGTTTTGTATATAAACCCAACCAAATCAAGTAAACCGGTAAAAAAATCTGAAGCACTAAGCATACTCTGGCGAGGCTGAATCAAAAATCAACCAAAGTTGTTGCTTAACTTCATCTTCTGCAAACGTTGCGTCTATGGCTGTTCTAGCCAATGCAAAGGTTTCTCTTTTACCAAGACCTTCATAGGAGAAACAAAATTAGATTCTTTGAAAATGTAGATTCTTTGTGAATGTAAACTTAATCACCAGACTCAAAAATCAGAAAATCAGAAAAGCTTTGGAACTGTTGGATTTGAGCTTAGGTTCTGAAACTCACCAAAGGAACCAACAGCGAGAGCGTACTCATTGGAGAGGCTAGTGGAGAATACTCCAAAATCATCAGTGCATAGAATCAATGGATGCTTGGCATTGTAGAGATCAGCTATAAGATCAAGATTAATGTCATGTCAATATCCGGGGTTTGATTTTGGCTTCATGCATCGAAAAATGAAAAAGGAGGGTGTGAAATGAAAGCAGGGGAAAGAGAAAATCTAACCGAAATGGTGGATATCGATGGAAGATATCGATTTGGTTATGATGTTGGATGTTAAACATATTTCAACCTGCAAAAAAATAGCGGAATGTCGAATTATTTAGAATATTGTTATTAGATCATATGCGAGTGAAACTAAGAACATTGTAAAATGTAAATGTAAGCTATTACCGGAATCCGGAAAGATTTCAACTTTGTCCAATCTTCATCTTTGAAGAAACAAGCATGGCCAATTCGATGCGGTTTAAAATCAAGCATGGTTTGGATCTCTTTCGGATTGGGGACCTACAAAGCACTAAGATAGAGCAAGTAGTAGACAAACTAAAGAAAAACATTTGAAAATCGTTTAGTGGATTTTCAAAAGTTAATACCTCTCCACAGTGAAGAGTGATGTGAAGATCATTGTCTTTCGCGAATTGTAATGCAGGCAAGAAAGTGCTCCTACAAGAACATGGAAGATCTCAGAAGCAAATAGTAGAGCGACGCAAAGAACAAAGAAGAAAGTTACAAAAAAAGATTACCATTCTCCAACAAGAGGATTCCCTGAAAGATCGATACCAACAACCCCGACATCTCTCATTTCCAATGCGAGCTTAACCTTTAAAAAAAAAAAAGGAGAAGGTCAAATGTTTTCTGCATTACTCTTTTATGTTTTCGAGTAGCTAAGCTTGTTTTCAAATACTTACAGTTTCCATTGCGGACTCTGTTGTTTCTCTACGATCAATACTAAGAAGAAGTCTAACATAAATCTTCTTTCTTTCAATTCCATCACACGCATTGAGCAGTTTTTGAGAATCAGATGCCGTAACAAAATCAATATCGACTTCACTGACAGATCTCAGACCTAGGATTACCGCATCCATGTAAGACCGTTTACTCATACCTATCGAATCATTCCTCTACAAACAAACAATCTCCATTATTCATATAACTTAAAACACTTTCAAAAATATGCCAAATTGTGTACCTTTGGAGTTGTTCTTAACTCGAGATACACCACATTCTCTAAAGCAAAATCTTCTACAACCTGTCAAGATAAGATTATCAGTCAAGTCTCTTGATTTACTAATACGAAACTAAGTAACGGAAATTGAAATCAGGGTTTTACTTCTCTAGTGATCCTTGACACGGTTTTGTGATCAGTAGTGATCTTATGGATCAAATCAAACAACTTGAAGACTTCAACCAAAGATCGATCATCTAAAAAAACGATTATACATACCAAATATGAGAAACTAATTGTGACACTTGAGTAGACTAAAACTAAGCAAAATATAGAACAACGAATTTAAAGACTCTTACTTTTTCGAATGACATGTTCAACATCAGCAAACACAATAACACCTTTCTCACCAAGAACCCTAGCAAGCTCTCTGGTTCATCAAAAGAAACAAAACCCATCATTTCAAACATCGAATTGGGTAAATTACTAATTGATCAGTGCAATTGCAGAAGTTGCAGATACGAAAGATAAGAGATAAGGAACAAAAGTCGTAAGAAAGAAGAAGATAATTTTGAGGGATTTACAGAAGAGTAGAGTCTCTAATGGAGCCGTTGAGATGAGCATGAAGCTCGACTTTGGGCATTGATTTTATCCATTCCATTTTTTTTTCCTCCAAAAGAAGAGAAAAAACAGAGTACGGATTAGGAAGACAAACAGAGACACAAGTTGACCTGTAAAGAAGAAAAGAGGCGTGTAAATTTTATCAGTTCAAAGAAAAAAAAAATTATCAGTTCAGTAAAAAAAAAAATCAGAACAGTTTTGAGCCCAAAAACTTCGTTTCCTTACGGGCCCATACATACATTAGACCGGCGACACAAAAACTTAGCAAAGCTTTTTTGTTTTTTTTCTCTGATTCAGAAAGATTACAATACATGAAGAGATTAAATTACAGAAAAACACAATGTTCGAACTTCGACCCATAATCTATAACAAGATGAGGAAAGAAGATTTCGATAATACAATACAAAAAAATCAAACTAATTTTGTTTCAAGACTAAGTAAGCTCTGGAAACTCACCATAAGACTTTCCGCACAACAATTTATGAAGACGTGCTTCAACACTTGCGGCAATAACAAGATAGTGGAACTTGGTTTTCTCTGTGAAGATGCATCTTTTTCAATGAATGCCTTGTCACGGATCTTTCGGATGAACGGTAAGATAAACTAGAATCACAATACCTTTCAACACCACAACTAACAAGTATTAAAGTCAACCAAAGCTTAATACTACGGAATAAAACTCCGAATTGAAACATAGAACTCAACCCCAACCTAACATCGAGTAAATTAGTCGAGGAGGAGAAACGGAAGCCCAAACAAGAGAGAAGATAGCCCAAAAGAGGTCTCTAAAAACCTCTTTTTCGACGTTTTTGATCGTTCGTTGTCGATTCAATTCGGTTATTTTTCTCCACGATTAACTTATTGAAGAAAAAAAAATTAGCAAAGCTACAATAATGAAAATTTTCAAAATATACCACCAATTCATTTTAAATGTATTTTTTTTTGGATACATAGAAAAACGAAAGCAACAATCGAAAGCAAAATTTATATTTTAATTTATTTAATTTTTTAAAAATTGTTTTGCGAAATTTGAGGAAAAAGAATACTGTAAACTTCAAAAGGCTGTTTAAAGTGGGCATAAATGAATCCTACTGATCTTATGTTAAATCTCATTACGCAAACAAGCTGCTTCTTTGAACATTACCACTCATCTTCATCTTCTTCTTCTTCATCATCTTCTTCTTCATCATCTTCTTCATCTTCATCATCTTCGACTTCATAATCTTCATCATCATCATCTTCTTCTTCTTCGAGATGAACATCCTCGGTCTCTTTCCCTTTTACAAGATAACACAAACATGGTGTCAGAAAAATAATATAAAGACATCATGAACACGTTTAACTAAACCCTATACTTCCCAAAAGTCAAAGAGATACTACAGAAATAAGTAAGCCAAGCAAATATTTTACATAAGCCAAGCATAATCCAAATGTGTTATGTACCTGATACTTGAGGTGGAGGCTGCTCAATGACCGGAGGAAGCAATGTTGGAACGCCAGAACCTTCCGGCCAAGCTGATAACTCCGGAACAGGGGAAAATGTAGCCGCGTACGTTTTGTGATACCGTTCAATAGTGTAACAGTCGTCTACATACTGCAACGGGTTGATATTCAGCTCATTACAGACTGCTAGAGCGTGCAGACATGGGAACTTGTTCCTTTGAAACTCTCCACAAGTGCAAGTTGACTCATTCAACTGAACAATCCCTTCGAAGTTGACCTGATATGCATCTCCTTCGAAGAGCGTTATAACCCAAGTAGCAGAACCTTTCATGAACTCTTCAAGCTTTTTCATGACATGTTCTGTGTACACATCACCGCGGTTAAGAAAACCTCGGCTACGGCTAAAAGACTCGTCAAAAGCGTCTCTCAGCTCATCAAACAGAATCATCACACCCCCTGCCATTGCAACTTTAGGAAATCTTTTACAAACAGCAAAGAGAGCTTAAATATCTATCTTCATGATTCCGTATCTCCGATGACCACTGTCATGAGCTAGAGCCCATTGATGTGGAGGGATTTGGTCTAACAATTTCCAAGCTTCTGGATTATTGTCTTTGATCTTCTTCATGTAGGAATCAAATTCTTCATTCTTACTTGACAAACCAGCCTGCTCCACAAGAAACTCCATATTGTGGTCGTAGCCTGGAGAAACGCCACAGATGATCCAGACAGAACCTGTGATAAGCCCAAGGCTCTTTCCACTGAGACCCGGGCTCGTTAATAACAGCGAGAATGTCGGGGTCGGGACTGGAGATGAGGCAAATGCCTT
Organism: Arabidopsis arenosa; assembly: GCA_905216605.1. Taxonomy (NCBI): domain Eukaryota; kingdom Viridiplantae; phylum Streptophyta; class Magnoliopsida; order Brassicales; family Brassicaceae; genus Arabidopsis; species Arabidopsis arenosa. Next base: position 17,253,174 of record LR999456.1, read on the forward strand.
GCCTCTGTGTTACCTTTTCTCTGATTTTAGTGAGAAACCAACGCCAACTATCAATGGATACTTCTTTAGTAACCGCAAAGGCAAGCGGAAAAAAATGATTGGCTGCATCAAACGCAGAGGCAATCATCAAGTTCATTTTGTATTTACCGCCCAAGTTTTTAGTGTCCACAACGATCAGAGGTCTACAATGTTGGAACCCTTGGATAGACTGTGAAAATGCCCAAAACACACCGCGAAAGGAAGCTTGTTCAGGATTAGGCAAAGAATCATATTGCCAGTCCACAAGCAGGCCATTAGAAGAGTGAAGCACAGACATTAACTTAGGTATGCACCTGAAACTCTGATCCCAATCTCCAAAGAGTCCTTTGATAGCTTTCTCTTTCGCATCATGCAAAAGTCCTTCCGCACAATGCTCCACCACTCTATCAAGTGCATAGCCGAATTTTTCTTTCCACAACTTACCCAACTCTGTAGTTGAGAGCATTGGTTGTACCCTGACCACACGTTCAATCTCACATTCTAAAAACTCGACTTCAAAATCTTGTGAAGAATAGTTAAGTCGACAAGTATGTGGACCACTACACTTGGTTATCTCAAAAAGACCGCCTTCTTCAATTCTAGAAGCACAAATTGACCACTTGCATTGCCATCTTACACACTCAAACACATACATGTCCTTGTCTGTCTCTCTTAGTAAACATTTATGCTGCCTCTTAATGGACCACCAGTCCACTGCCTTCTTCAGCTCATCTATATCTTTGAAACACAATCCAACACGCATTGTATTATCTTCAAGCCACAAACCAGATGTGCTCTTCTGCCTTTTACAGGGATTTTCCATTGGTGATGATCACAACAAAACCTACAAGAAAATACTTAAGTTAAAAAAAACCCTAGAAATCACAAAAAAAAAAAACCCTAGAAAGCTCTATGAGAATTGAGAAACGACACTGAGAAAACCCTAGAAAGCTCCATATCAAACGATACTATCACTATCATTCAAAAAAAGTAAACTCAAAACAATGAACATCAAACAACGGACTTGTAAAACCTTTGCTTGTTTTTCAGAAATGAAAATTACCTTTTCGCTAAGGAGTTCTTCGGTGATGTTTCCGTTAACTGCCTTTTCATATGCTTGTGCCCTAGGAACTCTCAAATAAATACCAACCATCCTAAAACTCAAAATAATTAGAGCGTAATTATTTTAAAAAGTAACAGTTGGGCTGAAATTATAAAGCCCATTAAAAAATAAGCCTTCATTGAGACCGTACCACGCACGATGAGACTACAAGTCTTACCGGCGAATTTGCTTCTAAACATGGCTTTTGATCGAGAAAATTAGAGAGAATGAGACGTCGGAACAAAAGCAGACGAGAGTGGAGCAATGGTTTGGATTTTGTCGCTGCGGCGGTGTTAGGGCTTTTGAGAGAATATAAAACTGTATGGGCTTTTTAACAGGCCTGGTTCATTGTTAATGGGCTTGTTCAAGAACATCTTTTATGGTTTGGCCTTAATAAATAAGCACTCGTATCTTGGTAACAACATGTAAATATGGTCAAAGATGTTGCATTTAACATTTGACAAAATACTAAGAGCAAAAACTGAAGCAGCAATTGCAAGTTTAAGAGTTAAAGGAACTTTTTTTTTTTTTTTTTGTTAAAGAAGAGTTAAAGGAGTTAAAGGAACTTAACGAGACTAGCTACCTTCTTCTTTAATCTATGGTCCATGTTTTAATTTGCTCGGTTATGCGTCCTTGTTTCTCCAGGGGTTAAGAGGGTTTAATCGGTTTTCGACCAAAGCATTAGTTAAGTTCAACCAAATTGGACATTAATTACGAGCTTCTTTTTCCTACTCCAGTCTAACGATTCTTTTATCTTACTTCATCTTATAAAATCGTCGAGCGTATAAATGCGGAATAAATGTATCAAAGGATGGACTTAAGAGCACTACACATGCTGCTGAACTGAACAACATATATGCTATGTTGGCCGAGTGAGAAATTAATTTCACATGGTGATTTAATGGTAAAGTATTGACTAATGACAAAAATTTGTTGGAAATTGGAATGAATTAATTGAAGTGATGGAAAAAAAAGTCATGACATGTTGAATTCACATTTTGCTTGTTTGCTGGTAACATTCAAATAATACTATAATGTAGGATTTTTATGAATTAAGCTTAGATTTAAGACATAAATAAATACGTTAATTGAAATCTAAAACAATTTTAATAGGTGAAATTAATATGCAAACGCCTTATTTATTTATGCATGCGTTAAAATTATACTACATACTCTATTTTCACGTAAGTTTTGTATATTTTTTTGTCGTCATTTTGTATTGTTATTATATACCTTACTTCACTTATTAGATGATTATTAGTTTATTACATTTATCTTATCTTATGTAACTTCACCAATCAACCCTGTATGAAAAAAATCTATAAATGAAGGAAGAAGATAGAAGAACATATATGAAAATATTGTGAAGAGAGATGAGAGGCGTACGAAACATCTACCACCATTTTTACACCTTTTCCTTCTTCCTTGTCTTCACTCTCCTTTGTCCTGCATTTTCAATCCATGTCAATAATTTGTCACCTACAGATTCTCTTACAATCTCAAGAAACCGAACCATTGTGTCTCCTGGTGATGTTTTCGAGCTTGGTTTCTTCAAACCCTCCTCGGATACTTCTCGTTGGTATCTTGGGATATGGTACAAGAAAATGTCCGAGAGAACTTACGTATGGGTTGCTAATAGAGACAAACCTCTCTTGAGTTCCATTGGAACTTTCAAAATCTCCGACACTAACAACCTCGTTCTCCTCGATCACTCCAACAACATTGTTTGGTCGACAAATCTCACCACAAGAGACGTGAGATCTCCGGTGGTTGTGGCAGAGCTTCTCGATAATGGCAACTTCGTGATGCGATACTCAAACAACAACAACAACGACCCAAGTGGGTTTTTGTGGCAGAGTTTCGATTATCCGACAGATACTTTACTTCCGGAAATGAAACTTGGTTTGGATCTTAAAACTGGATTCAACAGATTCCTAAGATCTTGGAGAAGTCCTGATGATCCGGCAAGTGGAGATTATTCGTACAAACTCGAAACTCAAGGGGTTCCTCAGTTTTTTCTATGGAGTGAAGACGTTCCAATACACCGAACCGGTCCATGGAACGGAATCCGGTTTAGTGGTGTACCAGATATGCGACATTTGAATGAAATGGTTGATAATTTCACAGAGAATAAAGAAGAGATCACATACACATTCCTGATGACCAAGAAAAACTCCGATTTCTACTCTAGATTGACAGTGAGTCCTTCCGGATATTTTCAACAATCCACGTGGATTCCGCCGTTAGGGAAATGGAGCATGTTATGGGTTTTACCAAGAGATCAATGTGATATGTTTAACATATGTGGACCTTACAGTTACTGTGACAACGCAAACGAGCCGATGTGTAGTTGTATCTTTGGATTCGAGCCTAAGGACCAGCAAGCATGGGAGTTGAAAGACTGGTCACATGGATGTGTAAGGAAGACAGAACTAAACTGTGTTGGAGATGCGTTTTTACGGATGGCAAACATGAAGTTGCCGGATACTACAACTGCGATTGTGGACAAGAGTATTGGGGTGAAGGAGGAATGTTTGAAGAGGTGCAAGAAAGATTGTAATTGTACGGCGTTTGCGAATGCTGATATCCGAAATGGCGGGTCGGGTTGTGTACTTTGGACCGGAGAGCTCATGGATATCCGAAATTACGCGGAAGAAGGTCAGGAGCTTTACGTCAGATTAGCGGCAGCTGATCTTGGTTTACTTAAGAAAAATAAGTTGTGGTTGATTATTACCGGATTGGAACTTGTCATGTGTTTATTTAAGACAAATACGAGTGTATGGTTTATATAAGAAAAAAATAAATTGAGCTTGATTATTAGCGTACTAAATAGCTAAAAATGGTGTGCTTTATAACTACTCCAAGTAATTAAGATATCCAATATAGTTGTACCAAAGAGGCAAACAAGTTTCCGAAAAGTTGCCATAATAGTTTGGAACATACACTGTTAGAATTTGCTGAGACACTAATGAAGAAATGAAAAGACTAAACGATACAAATAATGTGTGAATCCCATACAAAACTATGTATATATGAATCTTGGTCTTGCTAATAACTTCAGTTAGAGGGTTTATGAACTTGTACTAGATCATAAAGTTGGGTTTGTCTTGGGCCTTTTTGAATGCTCTAAAATAGTAAGCGATTTTAACGAAGTTGGGAGAATTTGCAAAACTATAATATCATTTATAAACAAAATTCAATTCGTTTAATGTAATAGTCCAATAATCTTTGTGCAAGATATCTAGTTAGATAGATACACACGACATGAGCATGAGGTTCTTTGTTCGCATGTAAACATTTCTGTGCCAAAATGGATCATGTTGTCAAATAAGTTTACATATACATATGAAAATTACAATTCTATAACGTTTTTGATGTTTAAAAAAATATTTATGGCATAATACACACATAAGCAAATTTAGTGTGCCATAGAATTTTCCCATTATGGTGTAATAACTAGGTCATAGTAAAAGTCAAATCTCGATGGGGTTACTCAAAACGGGTAAAAGTAATAATTGGGTGTAGTTGATAACTCTACAAAAAAAAGGACAAAAATGAGATTTGCATAAAATAGAGATACAAAATTGAGAAAATAAAAAAAATATCCTCTTCACTAAAAAAAACTTCCGTTATCGATCTCTCTCTCTCTTTCCCGAAGGGTGGCGAATCGAGTTTCCATGGTGGAACAAAACCCTAGCCTTATGCTGACACTAATTATCACTCTTCACTATTGAATTGGTGATGGACTCAGAGAAAATCCTCAATCCAAGGATTCTTTCGATTAATAGCAGCACCAGTAGCCGCAAAGGTATGTCCGTTGAGTTGCCGCAGAAACCGCCGCCACCGCCGTCGATACTAGACCGGTTCAAAGCTTTGCTAAATCAGCGTGAAGATGAGTTCGGTGGTGGTGAAGAGGTTTTGCCTCCGAGTATGGATGAGATTGTTCAGCTTTATGAGGTTGTTTTGGGAGAGCTTACTTTCAATTCTAAGCCTATTATCACTGATCTCACTATTATCGCTGGTGAACAACGGGAACATGGTGAAGGAATCGCTAATGCTATTTGCACTCGAATTCTTGAGGTTTGTTTCTGCCATTGAAGCTTTATTGTATACTTTATTAGAGTGAAAGTGGAAAATTTTTAGGTTTTTGATTGTCAGAGTTATGCAATTAGAGATGAGTGTTTGGTTTTGTGGTTTAGTGGACTGGGGCTGCTTATGATTTACCTGTGGGTGTGAATTAAGAATTTTTATGATACAGTTTCATGTATATATGCAGGCTCCAGTTGAGCAAAAGTTGCCTTCTCTGTATCTTTTAGACAGCATCGTTAAGAATATTGGGCGGGATTATGGTCGCTATTTCTCATCCCGTTTACCCGAGGTGAGCAGTCTACAAGGAGATGTTTGCTTAATTGATTTGTTTAGGGCTGAATGCATATAAGATGTTTTGATTTACGTCTGCTGCTTTAGGTCTTCTGCCTAGCATACAGGCAAGCGCATCCGAGTTTACATCCGTCGATGCGACACCTGTTTGGGACTTGGTCAAGTGTTTTTCCACCACCTGTACTACGCAAGATTGAGATGCAATTGCAACTTTCATCTGCAGCAAACCAATCTTCCTTAGGGGTTTCTGAGCCTAGTCAACCAACGAGGGGCATACATGTTAATCCAAAATACCTTCGTAGGCTGGAGCCCTCAGCCGCCGAAAATGTAAGCCTTTCTCTTTGTCATTGTGAACAGAGATGACATTCTTGTATGGATGCATCTACCACCTTGAAGCTATGATATGTTAAATTCTATAACTATACTAAGAAAACCTGATATTAGATTAGTCTAGCCTCATAATGGTTTTATCCATAGTATTTCTGTAAGTTTTGCGAGTTAGAAGAGATAGATGTTTACATTCTTCAAGTAATCAATCTTGACTATAAGGGGCTGTTGTCGTGGCCTCTCTCAATTATTCATGATGAGTAGGTCACTTGTACTCTAGTGCTGTAGTGCATTAGAAATTATCTTGTTAGCACATGCAGAGGGTTTCTTTTGGTTATAGTATAGTAGATCATTGTGTATGCATCATTTGCAATTCAGAACTTGTTTTCATACACTCTTATATCTGACATGCATATTTCCTTAACTGCTCTTGCTTGACATGCAGAATTTAAGAGGAATTAATTCCAGTGCAAGAGTGTATGGCCAAAATTCCGGTGGGTATGATGATTTTGAAGATCAGTTAGAGAGCCCATCTTCACTCTCTGGACAAAGATCTAGTACAGCTGGAAGTTTGGCCCTCTCGTCTTCTGCAATTGGAGGTAATATTCGTCAAGCCTGCAATCACCGGACCTGTACTTGATTGACTTTAAATAACCCTTAATCGTTTGACCCTAATGGCCCTGCAGCAGATGGTTTTCCCAGGAGGTTTAAGGATGGAGCTAATCCTTCTAATCAAGCCTTTAACTATGGAATGGGTCGAGCTACTAGCAGAGATGATGAACATATGGAATGGCGAAGAAAGGAAAACATAGGCCAAGGAAATGATCACGATAGACCCAGAGCGTTGATAGATGCATATGGAGTTGACACCAGCAAACACGTAACAATCAATAAACCAATTCGCGATATGAATGGCATACACAGTAAGATGGTTACACCATGGCAGAACACTGAGGAAGAAGAGTTTGATTGGGAAGATATGAGCCCTACCCTAGATCGTAGCAGAGCTGGTGAATTTTTGCGATCATCTGTCCCAGCATTAGGAAGTGTAAGGGCAAGACCCAGAGTAGGAAACACAAGTGATTTTCATTTAGATTCTGACATTAAGAATGGTGTAAGTCATCAGGTACGAGAAAATTGGAATTTGTCACAAAATTATCCACATACCTCCAACCGTGTTGATACCGGAGCAGGAAAGGACTTGAAAGTATTGGCTTCATCTGTAGGATTAGTTTCATCAAACAGTGAATTCGGGGCTCCTCCATTTGATAGCATTCAAGATGTTAACTCACGTTTTGGTCGGCCTCTTCCTGATGGGACATGGCCCCATTTGAGTGTTAGAGGACCCAACTCCCTCCCTGTATCTTCTGCTCACTTGCATCATTTGGCAAATCCTGGTAATGCGATGTCAAATCGCTTGCATGGTAAGCCTTTATATAGGCCTGAAAACCAGGTCTCCCAGAGTCATCTGAATGATATGACTCAACAGAATCAGATGCTAGTTAATTATTTGCCATCTTCATCTGCTATGGCTCCAAGGCCAATGCAATCGCTGTTAACCCACGGGTACCCTCCACATGGGTCAACCATTAGACCATCTTTATCAATCCAAGGTGGGGAAGCCATGCATCCTTTTTCTTCAGGGGTTTTATCTCAGATAGGATCCATCTCGCAGAATGCTGCGTTGGGAGCCTCTAATCAACCACCGGGTGGCGCATTCTCTGGTCTGATTGGCTCTCTCATGGCTCAAGGTTTGATCTCATTGAACAATCAGCCTGCTGGTCAGGTAATTATTCAAATCATGTCTTTGAGAGTCAGTTTCTTCTTCGTTCTTGCTTTATCTTGAATTGTTGGTTTATATATTCAGGGGCCATTGGGGTTGGAGTTTGATGCAGACATGCTCAAGATACGTAATGAGTCTGCAATCAGTGCTTTATATGGGGATCTCCCGAGGCAATGTACAACATGTGGTCTACGCTTCAAGTGCCAAGAAGAGCACAGTAAGCACATGGATTGGCATGTAACCAAGAACAGGATGTCCAAGAACCATAAGCAGAACCCTTCTCGGAAATGGTTTGTAAGTGCTAGCATGTGGCTCAGTGGCGCAGAAGCACTTGGAGCTGAAGCAGTACCAGGGTTCTTGCCCGCAGAGCCAACAACAGAAAAGAAGGATGACGAAGAGATGGCAGTTCCTGCAGATGAAGACCAAACTTCATGTGCGTTATGTGGTGAGCCATTTGAAGACTTTTATAGTGATGAAACCGAGGAATGGATGTACAAAGGTGCGGTGTACATGAATGCTCCTGACGAATCAACAACAGATATGGACAAGTCACAATTAGGTCCTATAGTGCATGCAAAGTGCAGGCCAGAGTCCAATGGGGTAAGCCATTCCATGCATTTTCATTAACTTCATTTGTGTCTAGTTGAATCCATTTTCATTTCCGCTGCTATAGATTTATCCAGTGGCGACCTCTTGATTTCCCAGTTATGGCTTTTTCAGGGTGATATGGAAGAGGGTAGTCAGAGAAAAAAGATGCGGAGTTAGATCCATTCGACCGAATTTTAGGTCTTTTTCTTGACTACATTTAAGTTACATTCTTATTTCTTCATCATCTATATGCACTTAGTCACAAAATACCATTGATGGAGAGTGTCTTCTTTCTCCTTTGTACCATTGAAAAAAAGAGAGAGGTTTACACCCACATATCTTATCATTCTTTATGCCTCTAAAATCCTGTTGTGCCTTAGAACATGGATATCGTGTAACTGTTCTGCATTCTCTGCTACACCTAACCTGAGGTGCTTGTAGTAGTAAAATCAGATGTCGCAACAGTAGCTTCCCCATGTATATGGAATACAATGTGTCCGTTTCTTTCTTGCTTCGGATTGTCTTTTTCTTTTTCATCTTTAGATACTGCAGGGAAAGCCCGAGAAGACTGATATTCGAGACGAACAGATTTCTTATGATGAATGGATCTCATAGATGCTGTTGCTAAGAGAACCAGTTTCAGGTTTTTCTTTAGAGCTTTCCCTGGCTGAGCTTTACTTTTTTATGTTAGGCTGTTAGCTAAGAATGTTGGTTAACATAACTCTTTTTTAAGCGTATTTGTTCTCTTGACTTTGTCTATAATGAAACAAGTTTTACTTTTCTTCTATCTGAACCTTTTGATTTTGAAATTTCCTTTACGTGTAACTTCATACCTACATGATACAGAGCCGGATTTATGTCGAAGTAGGATGAACGATAGTTAAAGCTTATCTAACTTGGCTTTTGAACTCAATGAAACTGGAATTTTTTCACGACTGCTACATTGAACTATGCGATATGAACTGAGGATGTTGAAATGGACAATTTTTAGAATTGCCAATACTTTTTACGTTTGTTAGAAAATTGGTTCGTTGGTTCAATGGGATAAGAGAGAGTTAACAGAAACTAATAGTACTAATAACAAAGATTTTAACCCATATCTGTCAAGTGCCACAAAAGGGCCTACAATACAAAACAACAAGAAACAGACACTTGGGTGGGAGAAACACAAAAAGTGTTCAAAAACTGTCAACGAAAGCAAAACGCAGAACGCAAAATAGACAATTAAAACCCGTGGTTTCCAGCAGAAGTCAATACCCGAACCTCTTTACCCTTTTTCATCATCTTGAGATGAAATTAAACGCTAAAGGTGCGTTCTTGACTTCCTTTGGATTTCAAAAAACACAAAATGAGAAACCATAACCGCTATTTTTCTCCTTCCTTCCTTTCCATACTCTCTTATTCTTACTTCTTCTGCATAAGAAAGAAAAAAAAACACAAACCACATGATCAAAATCTTAACTTAAATTCTTGTTACTTGCTCCACAAGAATCCCATTAGGTTAAGATCTTTATTATTGAATCATACCTGAAAAAACTACGCTCCTCCCCCACCGTCACAAGCAACGGCAGCTTTAATCCTCTCCACAGTACATTTGATCAGACTATTAACCGTAGCCACCGAGCCAAGAGAGAGTTTAGCTGTAGGAACAGAGTCAACAAGAATCTGAAACGCAACGGTTAAAAGCGAACCACCACAACTCCCAGAAGTAGTAGAAACCATTTCCTGCTGATTCCCATCTCCTCCTCCAACCGAACCATCCGGTAAAATAGCAAAACCAGACGGCAACAAAGCCACGTAATCAGGATCTCCACCGCTTAGAACCACATTCATCGCCACTATATCCACTGGCGCGTAAATCACATACGATCCTGATGCGTCAGTACAGCTCTCTTGTAAAATCAACATGTTGCTCTGGCTCGAGTTCCCACTCTGTTCATAACAACAACAACAACAACAACAACAACAACAACAACAACAACAACGAAGTTTTCATGAATCTGAAAACGATAAAACGAAGGAGAGAAATGGATTTTAACAATGTTTGTCTTACATTGACTCGGAGCAAGGAGACGCAGTTTCCAGGTTCATGACCATTGGCTATATGAGCCATTTCTTGAACCATACCTCCATTTGACAGAATATCCCACTGCAACAAAATTCAAATCCTAAATTAGCAAATTTTAGGCACAGTGTTTTCAAACCGGATGGTTAGACCGGTAAACCAGTGATCTGATAAAATATTCAGGCCCGGTTATTATATTTTAAAAATCAAGACTTCTACAAACCGTGACTCGCAAGGTTCTAACCCTATTTTCTTTGTTTATTCAATTTGGTCTGAAGTAATAATTTGCTTTACCTCTTTCCTTGAATTTTCGTCGCGGAGGAAATCGAAAACACGTTTGGGAGCAACAGGGATCCAGAAGGAAGTAGCTGCACTAAGAACAATACCCGGAGGTCTTCCCGGATCATCCATACTCTTCCGGGTCATAACCCGAACATCATCGGATCCTGTTGTCGACATTGTTGTCCAAGCGTGTGCAGTCGACGCGCCAACACCACTGCAGAAACTCATAACCATTCTCTCAGCTAGCTTCAACATACTCTTCCTTCCTTCAGGACTAGTTATCACTACATATATTAATTACCACAAATTAGTAAAAATTTAAACAACTTTTTCATTCAATTAAGCCCCAACATATTTAAAGTGATCAGAAAAGTCCATACCGGAAAGATCACCAGGAATGTTGCTGGCCATGGAGCTAGCAAGCCGCTCGCATTGTCGTTCGAGTGTAGCCACCCAACGTTTCGCACCAAAAGCTAAACCGGAATGAACCAATGGTTTATACATGTTGTGAACTGATCTATCATCCACCTCCATATGCTCTATCCATGTAACCTTGAACATAGTAATCATCATCAGCCCATAAGTTTTATAAAATTTAAAATTTTTACCCTAAACTTTATAAATACTCAGTTTGAACCCTTTATACCTTGGAATAACCATTAGGCAATTCTTGAATCAGACAACCTGAAGGCCTTCTTCTGGTTCTTAAGATCGGAGTACTTGGTCTAAGGTTATCCAAAGAGACATCAACCACAGCCCAAGAACCGTCGCTATGTTGTTTGCAGTATCTCACAAAGTAGTTCTCACGCGATGGGACTAGCGGTGATGGAACTTGAAACTCAGCTGTCATCTTCACATACCGGAAATACACATACCAAAATAACATTCAAAAACAGATTATCATAGTATTCAGTGTATAGTTTTCTTGAGAAGCAAGTAATTAAACCGATGTACATACCACTTGCAAAGCACCATTGTAGTTCCCAGCAACTCCAGTTGAAAGAACTTCAAGCGTCAAGGCTCTTGACACAATCCCAGAGAAAACACAAGACCATTGATTCTTATTCCCACATCAAAAGATTAAAACTTAAGTTAGTTTTTTTCAATCATTTTTAAGTGTTTAAGGTAGTTCAGTGATCAAGAAAGAAATTTAAATTTAATTACCACATCCATGAGAATCTCAACGAGATTGATGTGATTCATTATAACAACCGCAGATTGTCTCGACGCCTCTGATCTCAAACCTAATGGCTTTGGTCCAATTCCTCTCGGAAACGTTCTGAAATACTCTTCTTCGTTGAGAATCTCCATCGAATTATCAGTTGAAACCCACAAAGGATCCCCGACTTGAGCCATTCTCACGAGTTCCTCCATAGCTGCAACCGCTAGCTCGACGATTATAGGCTTATCTGTCTCAGAAGGGATCGAAACCGACCTCAAAATGTCCCCTGTTCCATACATTTCTCCTACAAATCCTGTCTGGTTCCCAAAGTTTCCAACTTCAAGATCAAGCGAACGAGAAGGAGCGTGGATCGCTAGTGGAGCAAAAGACGATCCTAATGGCTTCCCAACGTATTTCGCAGCAATAGCAGAGATCCTATCAATCTGTAGATGAAGAGGTAACAGATTCAGAATTTCATTCATCAAACAAAAGGAACATAGACAAATGTATGTATACCTCTTCGCGGAGTCGAGCATTTTCGATCCTGAGATGTTGTTCGTCAAATGACATTTCTCCAATAGCAGCTGGACCGCCACAGTTAGGGCATGTAGCATTGCTTAGAGCTTCTTTGTATCTATTGTTCTCTGCTCTAAGCTTGTCATTGTCTGACTTTAGAATCTGGTTCTCATGCCTCTCACTTTGTGCCTATATACATTACACACAAAGTATTGTGAGAAATCTTTGTATTAATATGAAACTAAATAACTTTCAAAAACCAAAATAATTAATATTGGCTTCAAGAAGAATATCTATATATACTAGTTAATGGTTACAAACCTTCATCTGTGTACGTTTGTTTTGGAACCAAAACTTGACTTGAAGAGGCTCTAAATTGAGATCGCGGCTCAACTCTTTTCGTTGCTTATCATCCGGATGAGGACATTCCTTAAAGAATCTGTAAAAATCCAAAAAAAGCTCAAAATATAAAAGAATGTTTTCAATCTAATGTGACATATATATGAGCTATGAGTTTTGAGTGTTTTTTCTTACGATTCGAGCTCTTGAATTTGGCGTTGCGTGTGGCGATGGTAACGCTTCTTTTTGTTGGGACGTTGGTTAGGATCTTGAAGCTCTTCACCAGAAGGATTCTCAGTGGTGACTTCTGCACCAGACTTGGTCTCGAAATCATCTTCTCGGCTTCCGGTGATTCCCAAGTCGTTATCGGAGGTACTCTTTGGGGTCATATCGAACATATGATGGCTCTCAAACATGTTTGGATGGTACATTGTGATGGATGATTGACTATGATCACTCAGTTAGATATTTAGGAGTTGTCAACTTTGGTTTCCTTCAAATCTTCAAGGTTTTGATTACTATGTTTTCGTGATTTGATTTTCTTCTCCAAGTATATCTTCCACTGCCCAAAATCAAAATCAAAATCGAATTAGTTAAAGATTATATATGAAACGCTCATTTATGTATATAGAATGAAGAAGAAGAAGATCATTATGGAAATGGAAGAAAATAATTATATTAAGGGAAAGTGATTTCTAGCTGTTATGAAACTATATATTTAATTTATCATTTTCACAAGTAACCGTTAATTGTTAGATTTTTGTTCACTCTCCAGTTTTTTGGTTGGATATATATAGATAAATTTATCTAATAGAAATTATGTAACTAGTAATTAAAACTCTTAATTACTTTACAACATAATAAGTTGAAACATTTACATAATGTATACAAACCTAAAAACCTATCTTTGACAAAGATGAACGATAATATTTGACAAAAATGTGGCACAACTACAGACATATTATATATTTACGTACATATGTATATAATCAATATGATAATGATATAACATAACATATAAACAATATAATCAATATGATAATGATCTAATATATTAGTTTTACAAATAATGAGATGAAAATATGAGGAGAGATTTGAATGTAGACCCAAAATGATATCTTTATTAGAAAACTTGAGAGAAAAATATATCATCTTTCTTTCAGAAAGTTTTTTTTGAAAACGATTTTCTTTACAAAAACAGATAAATAATTTTTAGATATAAATTGACGGCCTTACAAAAACAAGAAATGAGAAAAGAAACAAACAAAAATGAGATTTGGACAGTTTTTCTTCAAACTTAAGATGGATCCAGCAATATTACGCATAGTAATAACATATGAGAGTAATATCTTTCTCCAAGTATGTGTACACATAAACAAACAAACAAAAGGAAAATCAATCTTGAAAGTCACAAGACTTGTCAAAGCATCAGATCTATCAGACAGATCTAGTGTACGGTTGAGGAAGAAGCGAGAAAGAGAGAGAGTTATGATCTTTAATAAACCCTAATTTGGGGTATAAGGTCAAAAATGATACAGTAAGAAGAACACTTAATAATTTAAATACTTACTCAATTCGATCTGAAACTCAAGAAAGTTTTGAAACCCTAAAGACAGATCTCTTTGTAATTATTCTTTCTTTTTCCTTTTTGTTTTGCTGAAGTTTTGTGTTCGAGTTTAATGATCTTCTCTCTCTTTGTCGACTCAAAAAGCTAGTAAGAGAAGAGAGAAGAGAGAGAGAGAGAAAGAGATTCACAAGTTTCTAATCTCTCAATTGAATTTATTAAAGAATTAAATTGACCTTGGTCTCTGTGCACTAAAAACGAACCGTTTCCAGTAACAAAACTAATGAAAAAGGCTAAGTTTAATTAATTAAATACAGGATATAGGGTTGATTGATTAAAAGTGATTAAAAAATAGTATATAGTATGTAGGGTTAATTAAAGCGTTGACAATAAGTCAATGGTCTTTTTTTGTGACACAACCACCAAGTAGATTTCGTCAAACCCCTTTTGGAACTCCTAACTCCAAGAAAGTTTTTTGTAACGCTTTATTTATCTTAGATCATAAGTCACCGCAAAAAGACACAAAAACATTAAATTAAACTAAATTAAAATAATCTCAGAAAGAAAACAATTCACAGGTAAAAATCATAGGAATCGAGGAGATCTTGAGAACAAAAACAAAAACCATAAACAAAAAAAAAAAAATGGAAGATCTAAAGAGTCTCAAACAACATGCATGGAATATGGATCCGATCTATAAACATAATCTAAGATACATACACGCAAATGCATGTGCATACATATATGTGTAGAGAGATCTTTAACAAAAAAAAAAAATATATGTGTAGAGAGAGAGATAGAGAGAGAGAGAGAGAGATCTTACTCTCTATTTTCTTGATAATAGAGATCTTACTTTTGGAGACACAGTGAACCCTAATTCACAATGATCTTTGGTTTGTGCCCACTTTTTCCTTTGAAGAACAGAAGATCGGGGACAATGACAAAGAGAAGTAAAAGGGTTGGTTGCTAGCTAGCTAGGGATCCGGCAAACCGGCCGGTTACCCGAAAACCGTTTTTTTTTCTGGGATGATCTTAAACCGGGGGAGAGTTAGCTAGGTGTTAAGAACAATGGAAGTGTGTTGTTGAAGAAGAAGAAGGAGAAGAGGACAAGAGAGGAAGAAAAAAGAACAGGTGGAGTTATTGATGAGCGCATAGAGAGGGTGCAATGCATTTATGATTATCTAAAGCTCCATTAATGCTTTAGTGAGAGAAACTTACTCATTCTTTGTATATTTATCTCTAGAGAGATAGAGAGAGTTTCAGTTCATTCATTCATACAAGTAAAAATAAAAATCACTGTTTTTCTTTCACCTCATGGATTCTCATACTTCGATAGGTTAAATAAAAACCTCTAAGAGTAATTATTTTTTACATGCAAGTGTTTCTTTCGCTTCCACATATATATACTAATGTGTATAATTAAGTATCTATTACAACCAATTCCTACCTCATCTATATCGATTCAACAACAACGCATTAGTTAGGTTAACAAAGATTTAGTTATACTTTTACCAAAAAAAAAAAGATTTAGTTAATTTTCATATTGAGTGGTTCTAAAAATTTAGATTGTTTTGTTTTTAGTTTGTAGACCTAAGTACTAGTGTACTACAAAATGTATGCGTGTGTGTGTGTTTGTATGTGGCTAAATGTATGCATGGATACATAAATGGTTTTTATTGTTCAAACTTCAAATGCTAATTAAGCTTATGATATTGTTGTTTCTGTATTAATGGTACTAGATTTACTCTTATATGCGAGAACTATAGAAGCATGGACGACGACATATCAATGTGAGATAATTATATTCTTCCATTAATGTTCTTTGTTAGTATTAGCTAGGTCTTCCAATTAAGTATTTATAACCCTTTTCTAATAATCATCAATTTTAATGGCCCTAGATCTCGAGAGAATATCTAATATATTCAACATTTTCTAATAGTTTTATACTATAGAAATGGCTTTGATCAATATATATATATATATACTACATAGAGTTTAAGTTACTGAAAAAAGAATATATATATCAGAACTATTGATCTACAATAAAAAAAGGAGAAAAATATATGCCACAGAACATAAATATATAATTTGACATTCTACTCAAGTCTCAATTAATTGTGCCTGTTACTAGTCATATCCGCATAATTGATCTCGTTATATGCATATGGGAAAACTCTGTTGAGATGAATTTTGTTAACGAGGGAAGAAATTGTGACTTTGGTATAATATGGGTTTCGTCGAAGTCTTCTTAAACTATTTGTAGCTCAAAAAAGTTGAAACAAAGCTCGATCCGAAACAATCGGAGGTCGATTCAAAGAAAAACAAGCTCAAATCATGAAGATCGAAGCTCGAAGATGAAGCAAGGAATGAGAAATCGAGTTGCGGAAGGAGAGCGAATATGCTCTGATACCATATCAGATAAGAGAGAATAAGAAAGTTTGTTATTTCTCATTAAGTGTAAAAGTGTTTACATGTACAGTATATATAGTAAATAAGATTACATGTGAGTAAAAACTATTTACATGTATTACTATACTCTAATAGGCTAGTTCATGTGTTAAATAGTTGTAAAAATTATAGGTTTAACTTAACTAATTTTCAAACAATAAAGAAAGAAAGAAAGAAAGAAAGAAAAAACTTATAGATTAGGAAAAACATTGAGTCACTTGGAGACGATGTACATTAAACATTTTAGCTGTAAGTTTTTAATCCATATTGAAACTACCTATAAAAATAAATATGGTAATAAATAAAAGGTGAAACATATAGCTAGGTGAGATGGATTTTGTTGTGATGATTATGTAATTTCTGCTAGAAAATGTATCTTGCGTTTTGTTGGTATAAATGAAATTTCAAATTTCATCAACACTAAAACATTTTATCTCGCTAGTGGCTTTTACTTGTTAAGCAGGAAATTCAAGTCTAAAGACTCGAGGAATGGATTGTGATCCTCTTTGTTACTTGTGTGTTGAGAAGGAAGAGACAGTACTTAATCACTTTTTTTTTTTTTTTTTTAATTTGGTTCAAAAGACGGTTAATCACTTAATCATACGTTCTTTGAGTGCCCTTAAGTCTTGCAAAGTTGGAATATATATGGTCATCAATATCATTCCACAAGGTATCTTTCCAATAACATCGATTTATTCGAATTTGGATTTTTTTTTAACCAACATGTAAGTGATAATTTTGGATTGATCAATATAGTTTTTCATGAGTTTTTTTTGATAAGTTTGGATGGCTCATAATGAAAACTAAACAGAATAATTAATTTTTTTTCTTCCACTTATTATCATATATATGTTCTAGATTAGTCGCAATATAGATCATTTGCACACGGATGAGATAGAACCACAATCCAAACAGTAGACATTGTGCGTATGCGAGATATACTCAGCTATTGGAGAAGTAAACGACAGGTTGTTCAATGGAAACGTCAGAATCTCTAAAATTAGAGCGGTAATTTAACGGATCTGTGGCAAAGGTAATTAAGTAAATTAATGAAGATGAAACGCTTGGAGCAATGCGATGTCACCTTCAAATAATTAAGCTAGTGGGAAAGAGTGCTACTGTTACCCACCAACCAACTCATTTATGGACTCTATATATATTTTCTTATATTTTATTTGTTTATTTATAATTGTTTCCTTATTTCAAAATTTCAAATTCTAAAACATTGCGTAAAGTTATATAGACATAATTGTTTTTTCTCTTTCTGAAGAAGTTGTAGTTATGTTTTTACAAATGTTTCAGAAAAGATTACTGACTTAATTTTCATTAAAAAAACATTAGTAAAAACATAACTATGTGATTTTATTACAGTTTTTTATATGAAAAGGTAACCGATGATGTCCCCGTCTAAATAAAAAAAAAACATTTGTAAAAACATAACTATGTAATTTTATGACAGTTGTTTTTATATGAAAAGGTAACCGGTGTCCCCAAGTCTATATAAACCTCCTTTGATTTTGTTTTTATTAAACGAGTGGTACA
This sequence comes from Arabidopsis arenosa, assembly GCA_905216605.1. Lineage (NCBI taxonomy): Eukaryota > Viridiplantae > Streptophyta > Magnoliopsida > Brassicales > Brassicaceae > Arabidopsis > Arabidopsis arenosa. The sequence goes on from LR999456.1 coordinate 17,271,290, forward strand.
ATTTAACCTTCAAAGTCAATATGTAAATGAGACTACAAAATGGGAAAATAAAATTGAAAAGCCATATAGTTAGTGATATATATACACATGCATGGGACCGAATCATTTAATTTTATTTAGTAACATTTCAGTTTATGTTGAGATTTATTTGGCCCCACATTTTCCAAGTTGAATTTTTGAATTTGTTTTCATTTAAACTTGTATTTTGTTTAATGTAGACTGTTGATAGATTCCACTTTTCTTCTTCATTAATTTTCAAAGTGAAACTTGGAGACAATATATGCTATATTTATAAGAGTAATTACTAGCAAACTATTGTTTAATTAAGAGACCTTTTCCCAAATAAATTAAAAGACAGCTATGTATAACAAGACTAAAAGTCCAAAACTTAAAAAAATCCTACTATTTTTCTCTCTTTAAGAAATGCTGAAGTCAAGTGCCGTAGATGGACACAATTTTGGACATTTAGCTTTCATTAAAAAAAATTGTGAGATCATGCAAATTTAACTCCTTTGCCAAGTTTATTGCTCAAAGTGTTCTCGAGATGGCGTTTCCAGCCTTATGTCACCTTTGGAGATCTTGTTTGGCTTCACGACCAGATTCGACCGAAGCATGCAAAATGTTTAGGTCTATCTCTTGTAGTCTTGTTGGTGTTTCTATTTTGTCAATTAACTTTCTTACTATATGTTTTTGTTTTTGTTTTCGTTGTTTCTTCTGTTTTGACTTTTTTCCCAAAACGACACAAACAAAAAACTTAGCAATTAACCACTCAAATTCACCATCATTTCATACATTTCTTCTTGCTTTTTCTTTCCCTAATTCTCTCTAAGTTTACATTAAAGAAACCAAACTCCAAACATTACAACATGTCTACATATGTAAGAAAAAATCTCAAAATAAAAAATCAACAGAAGATGCAAACAAAATCCCCTTAAGTATGCACAAAGATGAGAAAGTTTTGATTTTTTTTCTTCCATCTATCATTATATGTTCTAGATTAGTCGTGATACAGTTGATTTATACGAAGATTTGGACAATATAGATGATCTTGACGATTTTGGAGATGATGATGATGAAGAAGACTTCTTTCTTCTACTACTTTTCTTCTTGTTATTTTTTGGTAAATTTATCGGAGTTACTGGAGGTATATCTCTTAGTGTATCTGATATTGTTCGTTGACTCGATCCTTGATCAAAATCTACATTTATATAAAAATAATATAATGGAATTAGTGTATTCTATAAATTTACTTTAGAGAAGACATTAGATGTACATACTATTTTTATTTGAGAAAAATAAACGGATCAATAAACCTCAATTTAAACAAAGATATATATAAAAAAATGGACTACTATACAACAAGTTTTTTTTAAGAAAAAACTCACAAATCATAATAAATACAACTTCTTATTGTAAAATCTTCACATCTTGCATCATTTTGATTTTAAGTTACAAATTTATAACCAAATTCCATCTCTTATGTGAAATGAGGATCTACAAATCTTCTATTTTTTCAATCTGTTTATAAATATACAAAAACAGCGATATCATCTATATATATTTATCAACCTATTAAGTGGGTGGTCAATCACAAGCAACTAAAAGAAAAACAAACTGTAAAATGTAAAAGAAAAAATAACTTACCAGTGGAAGAAGAAGTGAAAAAAGAAGTAGAAGGTCTTGCATTACTGAAAGATGATGGTCTCGGTGATAAAACCTCAGCTCCGACCTTAAACTCACTCATCTTCACAATAAATACAAATATCCATTGATTAGCTTTATGAATATTAATATTTGGTTTTACTTGTTAGAAACTACAATTTTCACATAGTATAGGCCAAAACAACAACACTAAAGAACTTACCCAACCAGGAGCACTGCCAGAGGAACCCTCCCAGCCAATATGAGCCACATGTTTTACATCTGTTGGAAACCCAATTTCTATTTCATCTCTCTCTTTCTCAACGGCTGAAAATTAATTCATATTTTATTTCATCATGTATTAGTTTTTCTTTTTTGAAATATAAGATAGTATTCTTAAACTATACCAAAAAAAGAGAAAATAAATTAATACATTAAATGAAGAGAGAAAATGGTAAAGAGTATTACCAAATATTTGAGAGATACATTTGAAGCCTTTATAGATGCCCTTCATTTTCACTGACATGGTGAAGATCACAAAACCACCGAATGATATGCAGAATTTTCTTGGATTATCCTTTCGCAAAACTCGATTACCCGGAAACTATTTGTCCTTTCTATTGCCAATATTGAAGAAGCCCAACAACAGTCTCCTCTCTTCTACTTGAAAGTGCTATATTTTTGTTTACCAAAAATTATGGTTTCAGTATTGACGTACTAATTAATCATATATCCATATATACAAAAAGAAACAAGTAGCAGAAGATCATAAAGATATAGTAAGGGTATAGATGAATAAAGTTTCCCCTATGTAACAAGATTGGAATTTATTCGTTTGTTAAAAAGATCTAAGCGTCAAAATTAAGCTTTGTAAAAGCGCATAATGTGAAAATATTTCATGTTCAAAATGAATGAGTTGGTAAGGTTTTTTCGAAACTCGGACCAACTGCATGACCAACTGTTTAATACATGAACATTATCATATGATTTCGAGATTTTGACTCTATAATAAACACATGATATCGAATTGTTGATAATTTATCATTAAAAAACTTACGAGAAATTTACCTGTAATATAATCTTAGAAACTCGTTGGAAAAAGAATGATAAACCGAAAAATAGCAGAATAGAGAAACAACATCTCCTTTGATTCTATGCTTCTTTCATCTTTTGGAGAAGCCTCTCTTGATAAATCACAAAACATATTATGTACAAAAGGAATCTCAATGAAAAAACATAATTTCGTGACGAAATTATGAACAAAAAAAAAAAAAAGAGTTTCAAAAGATCGAAGATGGTGAAGGCCAAGGGAAGAAGAAGAAGAAGACGAAGAAGAGGGAGACTAAGTCAGGCTTAAGGTAAGAGATAAGTAAGTGGAGCACCATGAAAAAGCATCTACACATATATATAGTTTAAATTAAAAAATATTATAAAGGAATATTTCAAGATGGAATATAATCACTAATCAATGATTAGTTTGTCTATATATTTAACACATATATAGTATGAGGAGCTGATAATGATATCTCACCAGCTATAAATTGATGTGGATATAATTAACCAGCAACTAATTAGTTTCATAAGAATTTAACCTCATGTTTATTATCTGGCGTTGGGAACTAATCTGGGGTTTATAGACCAAATATTATATGAAGCTAGAGACAACTGTACAAGTTTTTAATGCATGCATATTCAAATATACAAATCTTAGATTTCATCATATTTGTTGAACACACGTTTGTCTTCTTAGCTTTCTTGCTGGTATAAATCTCCTAACTGGAATATGTATTCCAGAATGACAATTTCGATTGTGTAGGTTAATAAATAGATTACATATTCATATACATAGTATATCAAAATTTTGTATATTATTTTGTAATCGAAAATAAAAATTCTGATATGACGAAAGCAAAGAAATTTGAATGTTGTGCAAGTGAGAGTTGACTTGCATAACACTTTAAGTCTTTATAAACTACGACGTAAGTTCTGGTCATTCCAATTAGCACACGGTTTGCATCTTTTAAAAGGAGATGCCAATCGTGGAGATCACAAATGCGAAGATGAATGGGGCAAGGCGATTGTCAACAATGCAGATGACAAAAAGTGTGAAATATCGCAATTTGATATCGATGTTTCTAGACTTTTACTGACTAGTCCCAAGGGGGAACGAATATATATACCACTAATGGTCGAGGTGGTCCTTAAGAAACACAAGGACATGGACCATCATATGAGTTGAAATCACGAGTCAAACCAAACCACAAATTAATAACTAAAATCATAAGAAATATTGTTTTAGCCACAAAAGGAAAGCAAAAGAGAACACAGCATCATAGCCCTTCCCAGTTTCATTCCTCAACCAAATAACAAAGCCGAGTAAAATTTGTTTCCAAAAACAAGGTTGATCGCCATGAGAATATCTTGAAAAGGTCAAGCCCATGAAGCAAGAGATAAAGACGTATATGTAGGAAGTTTTTAGAATCGAACGATGTCTTGTAGGCAATCAAAGAAATGAGTGATCTTGATTTTCTCTTTCCCAGCGTAGATAGCTTCTGCAGATCCACCGTGTTCTCCTTGCGCAGCCATCTCTATTAGCATGTAAAGCTTCTTGATTGGCATCTGTGCACGAAAGTAAAGTAAAGAACCGTTATAAATACAAACAAACCTATAAACAATTTCACGGTATTTGTCAGTTTTATTTCCGCGTGGAGAGGGAGAAAACTTACGTCATTGAGAGCCTCTGCCGCTGCATCGACATCATCCTCTGAGAAGACGTCAAGCTGCGTTAGCACCTGAAGCACAGAAACAAAAGGAAAAAGACAATTGAGAATATAACCCACTCAAGAATCGGTATTGATGGGCACTGTTGCCATCTCGAAACAATGAAAAGGAAAAATAGAGAGTGGGGTTTACAAAGGGTGGAACTGGAAAAACAACATATGAAGAAGAAAACAAGTTGCTAACAAGCATTTACCTTCTTTGCGTCCTCTGTTTTCAATGTTGGAACCGAGTAAGTGACAGAGAAGGAATCACAGATACCAACAGAGTCTAAGAAGGTTAGTTCACTTGTTGTCCCGAAGACGAGAAGTTTCTTCCCCTGTGAACAAAGACTTTACCAAATTAGAGATGTTCCACTGTAAGATATTAATCATAAAAAACAATGGATAAGAAATAACAAAATGGCGGCAACCGATGCACCTTAGGAGGAAGTCGTTTGAGAAGGACCATTAGCGTCTGTGAAATTATGTTTGAAAAACGTGGACCGATTGCTACGTACTCCAACAATCTGGAATATCAGAAATTTAAGTACTGTGCCGAATAGAAAAACTACAAACGTTTGCTAAGAGTCTTGAGCCAAGTTTTGAAAGAAAACAAATAGCAGATAATAACCTTTCAATATCATCAAGGATAATGATGCTCATTGGTGATTTATACGCATCCTCAAAGACCTGGTCTCATTCACACCAACACCAATTTTCAGTGGACAGAACAAAATAACAAGAAGTAGAAGAGTGTTTCCAAAGGACAGACCTTGACGATGTGAGCACATTTTGTGCTCTCAGAAAGACCAATCATTGTTTCGGCAGAGACCTACAAATTAGCAAACCAATATCACACAAAGGGAAAAGGTGGTGGTAAGGTCTAAATATGTTGCACAAAGAAAGATGGACACTTACTATCTTAACATATGGGAAGTCACTATCGATACCAACAGTTGCAGCCAAAGCAGTTTTCCCACTGTCCAGAAAAAAGTTTAACAGTCAGAAAAGACGTACAAAACAGTAAGCTAAAAAATGTGAGTAATTTAACTACGGAAGAAACCTTCCACTGGGCCCCTCCAGAAGGCATGTGACTAGAGGACTTCTAGTACTAACTTTAACTTGTTCGACTAGAAGCATAGCTCTTTTGTAAATGTGATTATGTCGATCACCAGAATCCACCATCCCATTGAGTCTACATACATGTCAGAAAAATCAAAATAAAGCACTGGCAAATCAAAATGCAGAAATAAATCATGCCAAGTGGTCGCTGGAAATACAAATGGATTGTACAGAAACAACAGAAAAACTATAAGAGTAAAATTGATGAATTACGAATAAGGAATATGGACGATTCCTTTATCTAATGTGAGATGAAACTTTGCCTAAAGTCACCCTCTAATTTTCAGAAATCCATGGAAATTGCTTGAAGAGTAAGAAAAGCAGGCCCTAGGTAATGAAACTTAGTACTGCGTTTTCAGAACATGACTTACAGTCACAGGAAAGAAGATAATTAAGTTTGGCTTTAGAACTAATATCAGCATATCTATGCAAAGGCCCATTCCATCAACAACTATCCCAAATCGTCCAAACCACCACACACTTATTAACGAAAATTACCTGCAGCGCTCCAGGTCATCTGTGGAGGCTCCAAATGCAGGTTGAACTTCATAGATAGCGTGGAGAAAATCCTCCATCGTGATCTTGATATTCTCTTCTTCCACTGGCTTTGTAAGATCATCCATGCTTAGTTGTCTGTTTAATGCATATGATGTAGCACTTTTAACAACACCTTCAAGCTCTGCACCACTGTAATTTTTTGTTCGAGCAGCTGCCAGACAATATTGATATATCACGTCAGAGAAACATATATACTAGCAACTAATCCAAAGCTTAAGACTGAATTTCTTAGGTCTTATAATACAATTACTAGACGATCTTCAAAAGAATAAATCTTTCATCCAGTGAGGTGGTGATATTTGGAATTACAGAACAGGTGTACCAAACATTCCATGATTTAAACAAGTATAATGTATGAAGACATACCAAGCTCTTGGAGATTGATATCAGTACCAAGGAAAGAATTTTCCTTCATCTTATTTGTATGAATCTGAAGAATTTGTAGACGCCCAGCTTCATCAGGAAGGCTTATCTCAACCTGAACCTCCAATCTTCCAGGCCTATAGTCCAAAAGAATAAAAGTCTAAATTCGCATTTAGTACACTCATTCCAAAAGTTCATGTAAGCGCAAATACACTTTGGATGGTATATTTTCAAGTGACAAATAGAGAAACCTAAGATAAAAGCTACTTCAAAACCTTCTGTTACTGTTTCTGGTGTAACAGTATAAAAGAAACGGCTGCTATCTATTAGCACAAGGATGGAGGTACCTTAAAAGAGCTTCATCAAGCAAATCCTTTCTGTTTGTCATTCCAATCAGCAAAACATTGTTCAAGGCCTCCACACCATCTATCTATAAAAGGGTGTTAGTCACATCCGTGAAAACTCCGAATAAACAGATAATAGCTCTGATCTTTGACTGACCTTTGTCAAAAGCTGGTTTACAATACTATCATGGACACCTGTGCCATCTCTGGTTGAGCCTCTTGACTGAAAATCACAAAGCATACCAAAATCGTTAATTTATTGTTTAAACTCATAAACAGTAGATCCCACGACAGTTAATAATACCCAAACTACACAGAAAAATACAGTCACAACAGAGAGTAATAGCAAGATTTATCACCCAGAGTTAATGGGACTGGTTGTCAAAATTAAAAGCATATTTACAGCTTCAAATTAGCAAAATCATCAAAGATAAGAAAAGATAAGTTGTTTACCTTACAAATAGCATCAATCTCATCAAAAATAATGACATGCAACTCACTAGCATCACCTGAGAAAGAAAATAAGAGTGCCCAATTAGCATATGCGCTGGAAAAAGAAAACACAAAAGCAGATCAGAAAGAACAATGTTTCATTACCAAGGGTCCTCTGGTCTTGCTCAGCATCAGCAAATAAGTCTCTTACATTCTTTTCTGTCTCACCAACAAACTTGCTCAGCACCTCAGGACCATTAACAATCTATATAATGCCAGCAAAAGAACAATGGAAGCATTAAACATGTGGATTTCTGGAACAAAGGCAGTGAATGAAACATTAAAATGTTGTAAACTATTGAGGCAAATAATTAAAACAGGGACTGCGGCTGCCAATGTATGAAGAAAATAGTGAGATAATTAAACCGTCAACAACAGGTTTTCGCAGAAGGTGTACATCCAACCAGGGTAACAAATCATGAAGTGATAAAACATTTAGGTGTATAAATTGGAGTGAAATCCTGGGTAACAAACTAATTTAAAACACAAATGAAATTAAGGACTACAAGCCAGTAAGTTATCATAAATCTTCTTGAGAGACTATTATGAAAATCAGAATACCTTTGGATCCTTTCCATTAAGCATTTTTCCAATCTGCCGTGCCATAAGGGTTTTGCCAGTACCAGGAGGTCCAAAAAGAAGCATCCCTTTAACATGCTTTATTCCCAATCTGCAAGATCAACAAAGATAAACTTAGAAGGAATATATATCTACACATACAGTCTAACACTTGCTTGAAGAATGAGCCAGTAACCTGCTGGTGACATGAGGAGGAAATACACGAGAAGCAAAAGCTCTTCTAAATATATCAGCAAACTCTGCACCCAGACCACCTATGCCCAGCGACTCAAGGTTAAATTCCTTATGTTTAAATATATTGCTGCTAGCAGCTTCCCGTTGGTTGACAATCTACATAAGAACATAAAAAATTTAAAAATGTTGATACAGGATAGCCATCCACATCTGTTTCCAGAAGATAGCAAGCATCAGATGTGATATTATATTATTATGTTTGCTATTTTAAATGTCAGATTGAATCATCATTTAGTAGGAATTTTTAGAGTAACTGATTCAGAGAACTTATAAAATCGGACCTTTATGCCACTTGAGTTTGATGCTTCGAACACAATATATGTATCTTTAGAGAGCAACCCTCTTTCGATGCCATTCGAGTGATCCTGACCCTCTACATCCGCTCGATTGACCGTAAGAATGTAATTAGTTCCATGATACTCAAATGTTGCTTTCTGGCCTACAGTCAAGACCTGCATCAGTGTGCATTGGTTCAATAAATTTGGCTAATACGATTTTGTGAGGATCTAAAGGCCAAATAACCAAATAAGTGCTACCACATAATCAAGAAATACAGGAGTAAATAACTGTAAGCATAATATTACAGGATTTGCAGAATGGTCACCAAGTGCATTCACTGAAAACCAATGCTTCAGCAGAAAAATAATGTAAATGACAAGATCCATGTACACATTGCTACAAATGGAATCTATACCAGCTAATCTGTTTTATATAGACCTTATCTGTTTAGGAATCACAGTTCTCTCATTTTTCCTCTCAGATGCATGTTTTAACCACAGCACAAGACATGTGTATCTCCAGAAACCAAACAACTAACAAAATAGAGACAGCAGAACAAGAATATCTCTACCTGGTTGGTGTATTTCCTCTTAAGTTGGGTAGAAAGGAGAGCAGCATCAACCTGGGAAGTAATATTGTACAGAGAAGTTGAGTTCAATCACAAAGCCTAAAAAGATCCCAAGAAACACATCATAGATATCAAAACAAACCTGCTCGCTTTTAGTCCCTTTCTTTACAAATTCCAACTCGAGCGTCAGCATAGCCAGATCAAAATTTTCTGGAGGAACAAATCTGCAAGAACAAGACAATATTTAGAAACCAAAAGCGTATTTAGGCCAGAAGATTATGATAAAAAGAAAACAAACTGTATGATAATAATTACCTGCTAACAGATACCATATCACCAGTCGAAACTCTAGCATGCCGCCTTTGAATAGCATTGAGAGCAATATTTCCATCACGGATGCTTCCATGTCCAGTAATCAACAGTTAAGTTCACAAAAATCAAAATAAATGACACAATTAACAAGTTCAACATTGTCAAATTCCAAAGGAGCTCAGATTTTTATCATCCATGAAAACCAGAAAAACCTAAATTGTACTTGTACTACGCTCATAGATCATTCAATCAATATAAGAACAATTCCTAGGCTGAGATTCAACTTTCGAAGACCAATTTTTCGGTAAATTTAGCAGTAATCACAAAAAAAGACCATTTCACATAAACAATCAACTCGAACTTTCGCATTGCAATGTAAGAAACGAATCATGAAATGGAAAAAAGAAAGGATATCAGAGAGATAGAATGAAGGTATCGGCAACGTTGGCGAGGAAGAGATCGGAACCGGGAACGGAGAATTGACGGAGATCGGAAGAGGAGCAGTAAGCGAGGTTAGTAAAAGCTAGATCTGCAGACGGAGTATTGGTCACAGTCATCGTCATGACTTGCGATCCGTAACGACCCGCCATGGCTGATTCGATCTCAGGTTTTTCTTCGAGTCGTTTGTGAATTTTGTATCCTTAACGAAGAAGAAAATGTTGAGGGAGAAGGATTGATTAAAGAGACGACGACGAATGATCAAAGATCTTTATTTTGAGTCTCCTAAAAACTCAATATTTTGGAAACCAGACCATACCGTCCGGTTCGACCAATACTCGAGTCTGAATTAAACCAAAAAGCGGTAAATCTGGTCATACCCCTCAAATTCAGTAACTCGGTTCGATATTATAATCCGGTTTGCAACACTTAAAATCATAGTTCGTCTTTGTTTTTTTCTTTTCTTAATTAGGTTTTTCATTCAAAATTTTAGAATAACTTGCTCATTCATTATTTGAGCAAGTAATGAAACACATCCTCACAATTAAAATTTGAGAAAATCCGGATTAAACACATTTATTTATTGTTCAATAAATATTTCAAAACTTTGAACTCAATCTATGATCAATTATCAAAATATGAAATTAAAAGGTCTAGAAACTCAAAAGACGAATGGTCCCGGCCCGGAGCCAAAGCCGGTGAAGCTAGGGTTTTAGGCATCAGATATTTCAAAAATGTATGTGGTATAGTGGTTAATGCTACTAACTGTCATCTTCTACGTGTTGAGTTCAAGCCTAGTTCATGACAGAATTTATGTTTTTTTCTTCAACAGATTTTCTTTAATGGGCCAAACTCATTTTTGCTTTAGGCAACAAAAAAACTTGGGCCGGCGGCCCTGATGGTATGGTGCAACGACATATTTATCCCTTGTATCTAGTTTGGAAGCAGAAGCACCGAGTTTCCAGTGAAACCAGTGCGCTAAGCAATGGCTTGATAAGCTTAATATGACTCAAAGAATTTGGTGCAAGCAATAAGTGATTCTCATTCTTGGCCATGCTACATTGAGGAGATACAACAACCATGGGAGAGACACTTAATGCCTAACTTTCGATTTGGGGGAGGCAAAGGAACTAATGTGCCCCATGCCATTGCCAAATGCCAAACAAGCATCCTCTTGTAATTAGTACCTTTCCATGTTTACAAGTTACAAGTATGAATTTGAAGATGGTATGCTAGAAGAAGGAAAAAAAGAATTTATGATCATTTTCCTTAATCAAAAGATTCAAAACTATCATTAATTTTACTTCTTCATTTTTTTTGGTCTTAAATCATCCAAAAAGAAAAGAAGTTAAAATTGCAAAAAGAGCAAAAAAAAAAAAAAGAGTTCATAGAGAGAAAGTCACCAGTCACGACGGCGTTTTCGAATCACTTTCACCGAGTTTTTAATTTTCTTCATCCCGGCGACGAGACTGTGACTCTAAAAAACCCTAAATTCAAGATTGCATTTTTTTCGATTTTGATTTTGTGGGGATTTTGGAATTTTCCCCGCACTAAGTCCTCTCGTTAACCCCACTAATAGTTTCTCACTTTCTCTCTCTCTCTCTACGCACAGTGCTTTCTGTCGCCTTCAATCGCGACTTTTTGTCACACACTTGCCTCTTTTCTCCGATTTTTCTATAAATTTAGGGTTTTGTTTGCTTTCGCTGACATGAATCAGCAACACCCAGAAGAAGTTTCTTTGGGTGGAGGAAACATTGAAGCTCCAGCTACAGTGGAGGAGGAAAAAGAACAAGTACAGCATAAGCAGGAAGAGACTGAGTCTACGGATCCAATTGTCGTCGTCGCGGAGGAGAAATCAGCAGACGGAGAGAAAGAAGACGATAATACTAGTACTAGTAACATGGAGATTGATCCTGTGAGTCCGGCTACAGTTTTCTGTGTTAAGCTTAAGCAACCCAATTCCAATTTGCTTCATAAGATGAGTGTTCCTGAATTGTGCCGTAACTTCAGGTTTGACTCTTTCTCCGATCGGAAAGTTTTTGAATTTCACCTGCAAACTCATCAATTCCTAGAAAGTTTTCTCTTTTTTTTTTTCTTTGTATCAGTGCTGTTGCGTGGTGTGGCAAATTGAATGCTATTGCTTGTGCTTCCGAGACCTGTGCCAGGATTCCAAGGTTTGGTTTTCGTTAGTTTTCTATGTCTTGAATAATAATGAAAGATGATAAATTTCTCATTTTTCATCTTTCTATCTTCTCATCTCTTGCAGCTCCAAGGCAAATACGCCTTTTTGGATCCCAATACATATCTTGATACCTGAGCGCCCAACTGAGTGTGCGGTGTTTAATGTTGTGGCAGGTATTTTGATATCACTTGCTTATTTATGAACTTGGTTTCTCTAGTGATTCAGGGTTTTTAAACGATTGTGATGCAATTTTGTTTACCTAGACTCTCCTCGTGATTCTGTCCAATTTATCGAATGGTCTCCCACTTCTTGTCCTCGTGCGTTACTCATTGCTAATTTTCATGGACGGATAACTATCTGGACGCAGCCTACTCAGGTTTGTGCTCCTGATCACTGGGATTTACCTTTGATTTGCCTTTATAATTCTTCTATATCTATTTTTTTTAATTGTCGCATTTGTGTCAAGATGTTTTACCACACCCTCAGATGATTTTTTGTGTGGATTGGTTTTGTAGGGTTCGGCTAATCTAGTGCACGATGCTACCTCATGGCAGTGTGAGCATGAATGGCGTCAGGACATTGCTGTTGTTACAAAGTGGCTGGCGGGGGCTTCTCCAGTATGTAATTTTATGTTTTACTTATTTTGCCTTTTTATCAAATGCACGGCATGTTTGTCCCTTTACGGGTTCATTAAATTAATAGCGGAGGGGATGCATGTGAGAGTAGGCAATGGAATTGCTAAATCGTGAGTAATTGAACCGGAAATGTCTCTACGTTTTCGAGGAAATGAGATGGAGAAACCACAACTTCCTGGAAATACCAACTTTCTGTTTGCGAAATTACAAGACTCCTTAAAGTTCTTCCAATTTACAATTCTTCGATACGTTTCTTTAATGATCATAGGCATGAACACATAAGGAGTAATGGATAGATGATACTGCCATTGCAAAGTACATGTTCTGAAGGACTAATATCATGTTGTTTCTGGCCACCTAGTTTGCTGCTCTAGTTTTATCTTAGGAAATTTATTCTGTATGTTTTCTTTTTATTGAAAATCAGTATAGGTGGTTGTCCTCCAAGCCAAGTTCTGGTACGAATGCAAAGTCAACTTTCGAGGAGAAATTTCTCTCGCAGAGCTCTGAAAGCTCAGGTTTTCTTCTACTTGCCTCTTGTGACTCATTTTTTGATGATATATTTAGAACTATGCACTCAATCATGTCAGTTTCTTTGACATACATATCTATATATATGTGACAAGATCAATACAACATGTTATGATTTCTATGTTATGACGTTAGTGCATTTTCCTCCACTTTATGTGACGGTTCTGATTCTTGACCTATTGTTGCAGCTCGGTGGCCCAACTTTCTCTGTGTGTGCTCTGTTTTCTCATCCGGCTCTGTTCAACTTCATTGGTCTCAGTGGCCTTCTAACCAGGGAGGTACTGCACCAAAGTGGTTTAGTACAAAGAAAGGTCTTTTAGGTGCAGGGCCCAGTGGAATTATGGCTGCTGATGCTATTATAACGGACAGTGGTGCCATGCATGTAGCAGGAGTTCCTATTGTAAACCCTTCAACAATTGTAGTATGGGAGGTGACCCCTGGCCCTGGAAATGGACTCCAGGCGACTCCAAAAATCTCTACAGGCAGTCGTGTGCCACCATCCCTTAGTTCTTCTTCTTGGACAGGCTTTGCTCCTTTAGCTGCTTACTTGTTCAGCTGGCAAGAGTACTTGATATCCGAGATAAAGCAAGGGAAGAAGCCCACAGATCAAGATTCCAGTGATGCTATATCGCTAAGTTGCTCACCGGTTTCCAATTTTTCTGCTTATGTAAGTCCAGAGGCTGCAGCTCTGTCTGCAGCAACCACAACATGGGGATCCGGTGTTACTGCTGTTGCTTTTGATCCAACTCGTGGTGGTTCAGTGATAGCAGTTGTTATAGTTGAAGGTAATGTTCTCATCCTTCTCTGAACCTCATACTGTTTCCATGATAGAATAAACATTTTCAGGTTTACATTGAGTTGTTGGTCAATCATATAGAAATGCTCATATATTGAAGAGCATAGCTGCCAGATGAGAGAAAATGCTATTTTTGTTGTGTGGTGATATAGAAATGCTCATATATTGTTGTCTAAAATAAAATAAATGCTAATTGATTGCGTCTGCAGGGCAGTACATGTCTCCATATGATCCAGATGAAGGTCCTTCAATCACAGGCTGGAGAGTACAGCGCTGGGAATCAAGTGTTCAACCTGTTGTACTGCATCAGATATTTGGAAACCCAACTTCAAATTTTGGTGGACAGGTCCCCACGCAAACTGTTTGGGTATCCAGAGTGGATATGAGCATACCACCTACTAAAGATTTTAAAAATCATCAAGTAGCTGCAGCAGGACCAAGTGTGGATGCACCAAAGGAGCCTGATTCTGGTGATGAGAAGGCTAACAAGGTTGTTTTTGATCCTTTTGATTTGCCAAGTGATATTCGTACACTTGCACGGATTGTCTATTCTGCTCATGGTGGTGAAATTGCGATTGCTTTTCTTCGTGGTGGAGTTCATATCTTTTCTGGTCCAACATTTTCACCCGTTGAAAACTATCAAATAAATGTTGGATCTGCAATTGCTGCACCCGCATTTTCTCCAACAAGCTGTTGTTCGGCTTCTGTATGGCATGATGCTGCTAAGGACTGCGCAATGTTGAAAATTATCCGTGTTCTTCCTCCTGCTCTTCCACGTAACCAATCAAAGGTTGATCAATCAACATGGGAGCGGGCGATTGCTGAGAGGTATATAATCTCTGGTATATATTTTCTAGCTTGTCTGCTTGCAAAGGAACTTATTTAATGACTTGAGATATGACTCTGCATTTTTTCTTGACAGATTCTGGTGGAGTCTTTTGGTCGGAGTTGATTGGTGGGATGCAGTTGGCTGCACACAGAGTGCCGCAGAGGATGGGATAGGTATACTTTAGTGCTAAGTTTCTTGATTTAAATGTTATTTAATATCTGCACTTAGAATTTTTTTGTTTTTTAGTTGTGGAACAACCACTGGATTTAGTTTTGCTTAGAAAATGATAGTTTATATTTTAGTTTGGGAATAATTTCTAGTAATTAAAGGCCGAGTGTCATTCACAGAACCTTTTATCTATTTATCTATTTTGCTTTTTACACTAAGATTTGAATGATATGAACTTCGAATGAGAGTAGTTCAAATGTTATACTGTCTTGTTTGAATAATATACGGCTGAGAGCATAGGATGATGTGTTTCTTTTTATGATGATTACAGTTTCATTGAACAGTGTGATTGCTGTCATGGACGCTGATTTTCATTCCCTTCCTTCAACACAGCACAGACAACAATATGGCCCTGTATGTTTTTCTAAACTCGAACCCAACTCATTATCTTTCTCCTTTTTAAATGTCTGAACTGTTTGCGTGGCGGTACTGTTTATTATGTCTTTATAAAACCTTGTTCTCTTTTTCTGGGTTTTTATAATGTAGCTCTATAAAGCTACTCTATTCCATGAGCATGCAGAACCTATTTTGTGTTGTTCTTTTGTTGAACTATAAGATAGTGTAGCTTTATACAGCTTCATTTAATATAAAAGAAAAAGAAAGAAAAAAGGGAACAAACTGCCTATAGTGAATCTGATTTTGGATTAATTGAGTAGCCAATATACAATGCATCTGGTTGACTGATTTTAAGACGCTGAACAGAATCTTGGCAGTCTATTGTCCCCTTGAGATTCTTCATGTTTTTTTTTGCTTTCTTTCCTTTTTGGTTGGTTGCGCTGTTAGGTAAGAACTTGTATTTTTATACTTTTCAGAACCTAGATAGGATCAAATGCCGGTTGCTTGAAGGAACCAATGCTCAAGAGGTTCGTGCCATGGTTTTAGATATGCAAGCAAGGTTGTTGTTGGACATGCTTGGAAAGGGAATTGAATCAGCTCTTGTGAATCCTTCGGCGTTGGTATTTGAGCCATGGCGAGTAGATGGGGAGACAATAACAGGCATCAATCCGGATGCAATGGCTGTTGATCCTGCTCTTGTTTCCAGTATTCAGGTATCTTGCTGCCTCCAAGTCTGAGGATGAAGTTCTAGGTTTTTCTTTTATGAAATATGATTATTCAAGGATCAAAACCTGGGAACGGTTCATACAGTGTTTTCATCTAAAGAGTTGTTGCTATTTCCTGATATATCTTAGTTTTTACTTTTTATAATCCAGCCAACACATGCTGTATTAGATTTGGTTATTTGGCATTATCTGAAGACATTTTAGAACATATAGTCGACATTGCATTTTCTGATCATGGATCTCATATCATTGAATATGAAACAGACCATATCACTATCCTTATACAAGCTTGGTTTCCTGTTGCAAAACTTTCCATACTCAAATTCCTTTTCCGCTTCTTTTACAGGCTTATGTGGATGCTGTTCTTGATCTTGCTTCTCATTTCATCACACGTTTAAGGCGCTATGCGAGTTTTTGTCGGACTCTTGCGAGCCATGCTGCTTCTGCTGGAACTGGCAGTAATCGCAATATTACCAGTCCCACACAAAATGCATCATCTCCTGCAACACCTCAGGGTCAGTATACTATTGATTTTGTCATATCTAATTTACTCCAGCATGACAAGAGGGAATTTGAATGGTACATAGCGATAGAAAATTCCATTCCCTTCTTGGTAGGTGATGATACAAAGCACATGTTTGGTCCTAGAATTAATGAATATGAGATGAGCTTCTGAAGTCTAGATATTCTTCATCTTTGTAAACTATACCGTATTGTCTAGCTATTTTTTCTATGTAGATTATGGGAGGTACAATTGGATATCTTTGTTGCTGGGTTTGGCATGTTTCTTGTAGGGGTGCAAGTGGGGGATATCCCAACTCTTTTATATATAGTTTTTCCTGACAAGTCACTGTATCATGCAGCAGGCCAACCTACTACTACTACTACTACAAACTCCAGTGGAAGCACACAAGTGCAAGCTTGGATGCAGGGTGCCATAGCGAAAATTAGTAGCTCGAATGATGGAGTACCCAACTCTACTGCAAACCCAATCAGTGGTTCACCGACCTTCATGCCAATAAGCATCAATACAGGAACATTTCCAGGGACACCTGCTGTTCGGCTCATTGGGGACTGTCATTTCCTTCATCGGTTATGTCAGCTGTTACTCTTCTGTTTTCTCCAGCGGTCTTCACGATTTCCCCAGCGAAATGCTGATGTTAGTTCACAAAAACTTCAAACGGGGGCTACCAGCAAATTGGAAGAGGTCAACTCTGCTAAACCAATCCCTGCCTTGAACAGGATAGAGGAAGCCCAGGGATTCCGGGGTGCCCAGTTGGGTGCTGGAGTGAAAGGAATTGACGAAAATTCTGCTCGTACAACAAAGATGGGTTCTGGGAATGCCGGTCAAGGATATACTTATGAGGAGGTTGGCACCTGTATTCCTTGTGTCCTCTTTACTTTTATACAATTATTATCCGCGGAACCCTTTTCTTGTTAGCTCAAGAATAGAGGCTTAATCTGATCAATATGGGTAAGAATAATGGGAACCCTTGGTAGGTTGGTGGAAACTATAACTGAGTGAATATGATAGACTTCGTAGATTTTGAAACGAAGAAAGCAATGCCATGTTGATGGTACAATAATCTAGAAAGTTTTTTTAAATGACAAGGTATGCTTCTGATCTTCCAGGTGAGAGTTCTTTTCCATATACTAATGGATCTCTGCAAGCGAACATCTGGTCTTGCGCATCCCTTACCTGGCTCTCAGGTAGGTAGTGGAAACATTCAAGTTCGACTGCATTATATTGATGGAAATTACACTGTGTTGCCCGAGGTGGTAGAAGCAGCTCTTGGACCACATATGCAGGTAATCCGTGTTTATAATAAAATTATTAAAAGTATTTTTGTTGATCTTGTTAGTGCTATTTGGTCAACTACATTATGAAATAATATCTTGTGATCTATATTCTCTGGTTTCTCATAAAGATAATTTGTTGTAAAAACTGAATTAACAGAACATGCCTCGCCCAAGAGGAGCTGATGCTGCTGGTCTTCTACTTCGGGAGTTAGAGCTTCATCCGCCTTCCGAAGAATGGCATAGAAGAAATTTGTTTGGTGGTCCTGGGTCAGAGCCTGAGGATATGGTCCTGACAGACGATGCTTCCAAGCTGAGTAACTCCTTAGATCTGCCTGATACAAGCTTTTCTGGAATATGTGATGGATACAACAGAGTCCATAGTCTTTGGCCAAGAAAACGCAGGATGTCTGAAAGAGATGCAGCTTTTGGTTCAAATACTTCTGTGGGTTTGGGTGCATATCTTGGAATCATGGGTTCTCGTAGGGATGTTGTCACTGCGACATGGAAAACTGGTCTTGACGGAGTTTGGTACAAGGTTACTCTCATACATTTCTCTTAACATTTCTTTACTGTTGTAATGTGATAAAGAAGTGAAAAATTCTTCTGTCACACCTTAGTAAGATGTTTATCTTTCTTATTGCAGTGCATAAGATGCCTAAGGCAGACATCTGCATTTGCTTCACCGGGTGCCTCTAAGCAGCCAAATCCGAATGAACGAGAAACCTGGTGGACCAGCCGTTGGGTCTATTGCTGCCCCATGTGTGGTGGAACGTGGGTCCGTGTTGTATAGACGAACAAATGAACTTCCCATCTACTATATTGGTTTTGATCGAATAACCAGAAAATCAGTAATTTTGAGGAGCAAAGAGTGCAAACCAAACCAATTGGCTTAGACATCACAAAATTCACTGTTGATGCAGTTGACACACTTCTGCAAGTTTATTCTGTTACTCCTAATCCTTATTCTCGGACCTGTATGATCTAACCACTGTCCAATATGTAAGTCTTGAATGGAACCGGAAGCGAGAGGGTCTCTGCAAAGATTCAAGACAGTGTGTGGTGAAACAGGTCTTGGTGTATAGTGATTTATTAGACTTGGTTGTAGCCGTTATATGGTCTATAGAGTTTGCATTTTGTGGACTGTGAAACTCTTGAGGCTGCAACATCATTTTTTATGTATTAAAGTTTTAACTTAAGTGGTTTAGTAAAAACTGTAGAGGAGGACATGACGGTTATGTAATAGAGATCATGGTGATGTAGTAGAATTCATGATGGTGGTAATTTTATGCAAAATTGTGTTTCTCATGAAAAGTGGACTTTTGACTCGTCATGCAGCTAATAGAAATGTCACTTTTTATACAGCCAATAACAATAGCTACTAGTATTTTCTTTTCTCATTTTTGTCAACTACTACTAATTATAATTACAGCTATTTCATAATTTCCTTAACTGAATCAAATTAATTAAAATATGTATAAGAGGCTTCTATACTTCTTATTTACGTCGTGGAGCAATGAGCATACATTGACATGTTCATAACAAACGGAAAAAATAATACTATCAAGGTTATTGACTTTCTCACTAAATCACTTATAAACTCTTTTTTTTATTATTATTATTAAAGAAAACTGTACTAATTATAATTATAAAACTCAAAACTATGGTCGATGTTGGGGGTGAATTTCGTTCATTAGGTACTAATGTCTCAAATTGCTACATATTTATGTCTTTATCAAATCAACATACGTCGGAAGAGAGGCTACCGTTATAGTTTTGACATTATTTGTGTGTCATTAGCAAATAACATGTTATTTTAACCGATAATACGTTATTTTACATGTTATCACGTCATATGTAGCAATTACGTGTGAAAAAGCACTTTACTTATTTATGATATTGTCACTACATGTTCTTCCTACAAATAAAATCCCTTGACACATTCATTTAGAAGATTCAGCATTTTACATAAAAAGCCAAGATGTGAATACGTTTTTGGTAAAAAAAAACCCCATCCAATTATAGGAACAATAACGAAACAGAAATGAGAAAAAACTCGGATCGGAAGGTAGAGGAAGCTTTGGTGAAGGGTGAAACTCCCAGACCCGAGTTCGATTCTCCCTGGAAACAAAAACACATTTGTTTGGGAAGTCTGTCAGTTGGACCTTGACCCAATTGGTTTACTTGGTAGTCAGAAATGCAGGCGGCCTAACTACCCCCTGGCATTAGTCGGAAGATATTCCAAACTCGGATCAGGCAGTGTGGTGGCCCAATTCTACCTGGATCGGGAGAAGTCCACTCTGTAGCACCTCGGTGCGTTCCTACCGAGGCTGACCGGATCAACCGATAGGGTTTATCAAAAAAAAAAAATGAGAAAAAACAATATACGAAAACATCAATTAATTAAAATCAAAAGATTGAAAAATGACTAAATATAGTTAGTTAAGAAAATCCCGCATACTATTGGCTTATTTCCTCTCACACACACATGCATGTGCACGTGGAACGTCTTCTCTTTTCTTCTACCATCGAAAGTCTCTGCACCATCTCCTAAATTGCACCACTTATCTTCGAAACCAAAATCTCTCTCTCGTTTGACTTTCTCTCTCTCCCGTCGTCTCACCGGAAAAAACAAGAGACAAAAACCGACGGGAGAGACGAAGAAAGGAATGAGCTAGGAAAGGAGGACGTGAGAAGATATCATCAAAGGAAGAAGAAAGAGAAGGAGTCATGGCTACAGATTTCTTTTGGTCTTACACCGATGAGCCTCATGCTTCTAGGAGACGTCAGATTCTCTCTCGTTATCCTCAGATTAGACAACTCTTTGGTCCTGATCCATGGGCTTTCCTCAAGGTCATTATTCCCTATCTCTGTCTCTACCATTATTCTCGGATCTAAGATTGCTTTTTTCCATTTTTCTCGTACGTCTGTTGTTCTTCTTCATCTTCTTTTTGATATTTCTTTTGACCCCATAACATTTGTGTTTGTGTAACATAAAGAAAAACAAACATTTGAGTTTTTGATTCATATGTGATCTTGCTTACACCATATTAACCATTAATCAGGGTTTTTGTTTTTTTTGGTCCGCATTTGTTTTTTATTTGGTTCAGTTCGTATTTTTAGGGGATGGAAAAAAAATCGTGTTTTAGGGTTTTTTCTTTTCATTTTAGAGATGAGTCCAAGCAACTGAATTTTATTTCAATTCGAGTTAGGATAAAAAATCAAACAAAGACTAAAATAAATAGAAACTACATTAAGTCATTAATCAGTATTATACATTTTTAGTAGTGTTTTTGTATTTTTGTTTTCGATTATAATTTTTATTATACATTTTAGTTACAAATTTTCTTTATCGTTAGGGCTATATATTAATAGAAATTTGGTTCGATTTTGGGTTGGTGAATGTCACTTTTTTCACCCAAAATATTCAATTTGCTCTGTATTTTTTCAAACGAATAATCAATTTTGTATTTGTCTATACAGATCACATTAGTAGTTATTCTTCAACTTTCAACAGCTGCAATCCTTCACAACTCAGGATGGCTCAAGATTCTAACCATTGCTTACTTCTTTGGATCATTCCTCAATCACAATCTCTTCTTAGCAATCCATGAGTTAAGTCACAACCTTGCCTTTTCAACTCCTGTCTACAATCGTTGGCTCGGTATTTTCGCCAATCTCCCAATCGGTGTACCAATGTCGGTAACTTTCCAAAAATACCATCTCGAGCATCATCGGTTCCAAGGAGTAGACGGTATTGATATGGATGTTCCTACTTACACAGAAGCTCATTTAGTAACCAATATCTTTGCCAAAACAATTTGGGTTTTCTTACAACTCTTCTTTTACGCTCTTCGTCCGGTCTTCATCAAACCAAAACCACCTGGTTACTGGGAGTTCATCAATTTCTTCATTCAGATAGTTTTAGATGTATCAGTTGTTCTCTTCTTCGGATGGAGATCTTTCGCGTATCTAATCTTA
This sequence comes from Arabidopsis arenosa, assembly GCA_905216605.1. NCBI lineage: Eukaryota > Viridiplantae > Streptophyta > Magnoliopsida > Brassicales > Brassicaceae > Arabidopsis > Arabidopsis arenosa. The sequence goes on from LR999456.1 coordinate 17,293,016, forward strand.
TCCACATTTGTTGGAGGCGGAATGCATCCAATGGCGGGACACTTTATCTCAGAACATTATGTTTTTAACCCGAATCAAGAGACTTATTCGTATTACGGTCCACTGAATCTGCTAACATGGAGTGTCGGCTACCATAACGAGCACCATGATTTCCCGAGGATACCGGGACATAAGCTGCATTTGGTGAAGGAGATTGCAGGAGAGTATTATGAAGGATTGGAGTCGTATAAGTCATGGTCACAAGTGATTTATATGTATATTATGGATAGAACAGTTGGACCTTATAGCAGAATGAAGAGGAAGCTCTCAACTACACATAAGTTTGACTAATTTACTTTCTTCTTTTTTTTTTCAATACTTTGTTTTTGTTTTTACAACAAACTCTGTTTTTTTGTTTGTCCCGTTTTGTTTGAGGGGTTAACATTTGTTGATTTTTGTAACTTTATTGGAGGAAGAATTTGTGATCTTAGGTCTATATCACTGATTATATCATCACTGATTATATCATAGCTAAAAGACAGGGTAATAATAAGCTTCTTCAAAACTGCTATTTTGTTAAAAACAGAGCAACATAAAAAACAGAGCAATATTTGTTTATAAGCTTCTTCAAAACTGTGAATTGCTAAGGAATGTAACTATGCATCTTGTGCTCTGGAAAAGCTTCTCCATTTTCTGCCACACCAAACTCTGAGTTTCTAAAAGCTTCTTCGCCTTCTCTTGTAAACTCGGGTGGCACCTTATGGTCTCACCGTGGATCTGTCGACAGGTAAACCGAGTTTTGTTTAGAAGAGTCAAGATTCTCAACCCAAAAAAGCAAAAGCGTAAAGGTGCCTGTAATTTGCGAAGACACTGTTTACTTGGTTCTACGGGAAATGAAATTGATTTACCTTCAGAAATAATCTCACAACCGCCTGCATAAACTCAAAGTCGTTTTTGCAAGAGACCTCATTGATGAAGTAATCCAGAAGTTGTCCGATTGATATAAACTCAGGTCTTTTGATAAGCTCTTCTTCAATATCTTCATCTATAATTTCAAGCATCCGTAGCTCCATATCGAGAGCTGACGGGGATAAACTCTTTATGTAGTTGGTAAAATCTAAAACTGCAAAAAGTACAACGAGCTCAGAATAGTATTGCAGGGCATACATTAACGAGAAAAGCTTTGATTAACCTGAATAACGTAAACAAAGACCCACTTACAGTGTTTTGAATCCCATGAGGACTTGAGAAGTTTCGAGAATGGAGATTCCAATGCATCAAAGTTCTTCATGCTATTCTGGTCCTTTTTATTCTTTTCCTCATTATCCCCATCAGCTTCCGAGTCATTTGACTTGAATAATATATCTCCAGAAAGCGAGGGAATTGAGGGCAAGAAAAAAGGAGCCTTTTCAGGTTTTTTTGGAGGCTCTATTGGTTTATTGCGGGCCTATGAAACAGCATCAAACATAAACAGTAATTAATTTCCACAAAAAACTGGCAGACGCAACAAAGAAACAAACATCAATAAAAGTTACGAAGAAAAAGAATATGCATACCTTTATAATATCCAAGTTGATCAAACTCTGCCATTGGCTTTTTGGCAATAGAGACAGAGTAACAAGTTCTGGGATCTGCTTTTGGGAAATTGAGAAACTGCTAGCTTGTAGAGCTCCAGAATTTTCTAAAACTTGCCTCTCCATATCATCATCATCAGCTTCAGAAGATGTCAATGCAGAGACTGAAGGCAATTTAACATTTACGACATCTTTCCCACTAGCATAAGATTCAACACTTGGAAGCCCAGAGAACATGGATTGGTTAACCCTGACAGGTCACAAGGGGAGAGAGTGAACTCATCAGACAATTACAGAGAAATTGTAATAGTAAATGAGAGATTTAAGAAAGAATTGAAGATTGATTTGAGAACTTACCACAAGTAGACCCCGTTCTGATCAGAGTGGGCAGTTGCCAAAACGTCCATATTTGGTGATAAAGACAATGCTGTTATTGGCACATCGACATGCACTCCATCAATCTGCTTTGCCAATATGACATCCCATATTCTAAGACTTCCATCCATGCTAGACGAGAGGAGCCACTTGCCATCCTCACTAAAGCACAAATCCGTTACACGGTCAGTATGACCTCTAAATTCACGAACCATCTTTAGTGCCACAACATCATATAAACGGATAACAAAATCATCCGCCACCGTAGCCAAAAGACCTAGCAATTGATAAGAAATTAGCAGAAGTCAGAGACAATACGGTGGTATCCAAGGAGAAAATAACGGAAAATGATACATTTGCGAGACCGTAAAGAAGTAGGATTAGATTAGGAAAATTTACCATTTACACGGTGGTAGACAATTTTAACCAATGAACATCCGACATCCCACTGGGACTTTAATTCCCGCTTTTTGAAATCCCAAACCTGTATTACACAAATGAAATATTACAGTCTATATTGAGTCATAAACTAGAGTCAATGTTGAAGGTAGCCATATCAACTAAGCAATTGAAACTTTCCAAACCTTTATGTCCCCATGATATCCTGCACTGATCATGAGTGTGTTTGTGGAGTCGCAAGCAACTCCAATAACTTCCCCGTCATGGGCGTACCTTCTTTTTTCTGACATATCGAAGTAACTACCCCGGCTGATTCCAGATTGGAGGTTAAATCTCTCAATCCATCCACCAGCTGTTCCGACTACTGCAAAGTTTCCACAGGCACTGATTGCACATGCCTATCATACAAGCAGTTTTTTATGAGTTCAACAACCACTAGAGAGACGAAAAGACCAGTATTGCTAAAAGAGGATTGTTCCTAGAAACCAAGAACCCCTGAACATGCTAGAAGGAACTGTAACTAAACTCATTTTTTGTGGAATTGGTTATTCACGAGGAGTCAATAATCCAAATTCCAAGTTCTCACAGTAATCACCTATAAGGACTAAAGCACGTCTACTTTTCTTGTTCAGAAGTAAGGATAGTCAATTTCAGTTTTGAACCTTAATTGGTGTTGGATTCTCAGGGCATGGTTTGAGGATATGCTCTCCAAGTACAAAGTTCTGAAGTCTCCATACATATGCTTCTGCTGTATCCATATGGCAAGTAACAACATTGCACCAATCACGCTCCCTAATTTCAGCTGCAATTTATGGAAAGAAAGTAATAACAGCATTAGGATGTATAACCAGACAATAACATAAGTTGTGGGAGATCCAATTTTCTCGTCATCAACATGCAAATTCAAAGGACAACATAAGGTAAGATCTAAGCTTCACTTCAGAAAATGTACTTTCTCTATGGGGATCAACCAATAAACGTTTTCACTATTGAGAGCCAACCATTTTGGACCTAATTACTGCTAAACACATTTTGTGGAACTCAATTGGTTTCAACTTTTTAGTCTTGTTTGTTCAGACATCATGATATTAAGAATGTGATGGAAAGAAACCAAGCATAATTACATGAAAAGTAAAGATCAAGTTATATAGATAAGTACCGCAATCAAATGAAACAACAGGCTTCAATTTCAGCTCTTCGTCCTACATAGAGAAGAAAAGGGATATAAGCGAAATATATATATAATTTCCAATGCACAGTTGCACAAATTACTACGAACACGGAAAATATCGAAACACAATATATATGAGGTATATAATTTGTTAAATTGAATCAGAACCACTTAAAGCATGCTAACTGGCCAGGGAAAACATGAAGAAAAAGCAAAAGAACTCCTTTGGCTATACCTTCAGTCGGAGTTTCTTGGCTCGCCTGGATATGTGTCTTTGAGAAAGCTCTCTACTTTGTTGCTCCTGATGAAGTAATAAATATAAAGTAAAGACTGTTATCGTCAATGGACATCAGATCTTTAGGGAGAATACAAACCACAAATTAAGTAACGATAACTCAACATTTAAGATAACAATCAGATTCATGAAAAATCAAACAAACACGTTGGTGAAGAAATTCGCATCAAAAGAACGGTAAGATATGGTGAGTAAAAGACAAGAAAAGAAAAAATAAATTTTTGAAAGTGAAATGGCACCCAACAAACAAATACTAGCCGATTTTGTAAACTTTGCATCTGAACAGTACATGATGTGGAAGAAAATGGTTACTAATTAATTAATTAATATGACAATACTGAACTCGACAATCTTTTATGATCATCTGTTCAGCTAATGGATGCCCAAGGAGGACTGATTTCCTAACATTTGTTGTTGTAAAGTGACAAATAAATAGCCAATGTCTACAATATAGCTCAAAAGTTACAGACTACCCATATGTTCTGTAAGCTGTGCAATTTCATAATCCTAACATAGAATTGTTACTAAATCTGTGTCATATCTTACCTGGATGACAGAGAACAGGCGGAAGGCACGATCCTGGCCAGCAGACAAAATGTGCCGTCCATTAGAGTAGAACCTACCACAAGTGGAAGTCAGATATGAATACGAGACCGTTTATTGGCAATTTGGCATGCCCTTCATAGAGCCACCATAAAGAAAATACTCTTACTAAGAAACACAAATATTCATCATTATAAAGATAGTCAACTGGCAGAAATTCATCAGTGGAAGTTTTAAATTATCATTAGGATGACCAATATTAGTTACTTCAACAACGAATAGGGATCATAAATGCTACTTACACACCAAAAAGCCAAATGGAAGCAATCAGATAATTTAGTAAGATGTGGACGCCCAAGCTAATTACCTGATACACAGAGGAGGAGCACTATGCCCAGATCGGAAGCGTAATAGGCGAGGATCACCATCATTTGTGTCAAAAATCCACATCTACAGGTACGAGGCATAAAACAAAAATTATTTGTGGCATAGTTGATGCAAATAAGTTCAACAGGTAAGAGAAATCTCAGCTTACTTTGAGTGAGTTATCTGCTGATGCACTCATTAGCACCGGCTCATTTGCTAAAAAGTTCAATGAGATTATAGAACTGTCATGTGCATCCCTAATAACTGACTGAAGCCTTCTTTTGTTAAGATTCCAGATGCTTATGACACCAAAGGAACCTCCAGACGCAAGAAGGGGACGTCCATCTAACATGAAAGGATACACATGTTAGCACTGGAAAGTATCTAACTTTCATGAGCTATAGAAGAGGGTACTACCAAAAGCTACTAGTTAAATTACAACCTACACTCAAGGATCTTTTGAGCCTGAAACATGTATGTACAATTCTAGTTCATGAAACATTGAGTGCATAGATGGTAAAGCTATGTAATGGAAAAATAAAAAGGGAAGACAATTTTTTGGTCGCTACACTCGTAGGATATCAGTAAGAAAAGATTGATTAACTATTATCTGCTACAAAATTAGATTTAAGAGGTCATAAAACAAAGAAGCACTCAAAGATTTTACAAAAAGAACTACAGGACTTGGGTGTTACCTGTACTGAAAGACAAAGCAGTAACAGCACCTCGCGAGGCATGTTCAAATGTTACAATCTCTTCGTCCAATTTTATGTTATGCACGTGGATCTTTCCATCAGCACAACCAATGGCAACAACATCCAGAGCAGGGGATGAAACACAACTGGAGACAGATGAACCCCAACCCTTAAACTCATAGAGCATCTTCTTAGTATTAATGTTCCATAGCTGAAGCGGACCCTCTTGGCTCCCTACAAGAACCTACCAAAGTGGTTCCAAGTAAGAGAAATTTGCAAGGATTTATAAAAGCTTGTCAAACAGAAATCATGAACTTAAGTAGGACTCACCTTGTTGAGATATGTATCTGGGTGAACAATAGAGCTAGGGGTAAACTTTCCAGTAAGCTGAAGATTTCCAATCGGAGCTAGATGTTCTTCGATTCCTTTGAATGCCCATATGAACATATTTCCCTCAACGTCAAGACTTAGCACATGTTCCCCAAACAACAGTAGCAGATCAACTTTAGCAACATGTTTGCTCCAAGTTGCTACCTGATAGATATCCACAAGAATTCAAACTATAAAGAAAGTACTCATAGATATAAAAAAGCAGCAACTTAACTATAATTACAATGAGATACCTGATGAGCACGCTTAAAGACAGCGATTTCATTTCCAAAAGCAGCAAATGTGTAGTCGCGGTAAGAAGCTAGAGCTCTGATTTTCTTTGGGAGTTGAGGACCTTAAGATAACACAAATTAGATTACAAGAAAATCAAGCTTAAAGGAACAACACTAAAGTTTACACTGCATAGAGAAACCCCAATTCTAAATGCATAAATTTGAGTAAGAGAAAGTTTCAAAAGACAAAACTTTAGGTTTCAGACTTACTGATTATGACTAGATTGAGCTTGGCACACTGCAACAAGAGAACCAAATTAACAAAGGAATCGAATCAATAAAGAACACGCAAGTGAAACTATGAAGATTGGGGTGTTACATTATAAATCTGGAAAGCTTTGCCAACGCTGACGGTGACGAAGGTCTCGGTTCCTAATCGCTGGACGGAGAACGGAACCGTACTCGTGATGTAACCTATTGCTCTAAACGGTTCGAAAATTCCCATCTTCGAACAAGAAATTAGGGTTTCTAGGGGAAACAATTTAGGATTTTTATAAAGCAAAGAAAGGTTTTAAAGAGCTTGAGAGAGAAAAACGCGGCGCAGGAGCGATGGAGGAGATGCAAACAAACAAGTCACAGAGAGGGTTTAGGGTTTAACGATGTCCGAATTTTAATTTTATTTTCAATATGGCGTGCGTACACATTTGGTTTTCCGGTTAAGTACCCGTTCGGTTTATACGTTATTTTTTTGGTTCGGAGATTGTTCAATTTGGTTTTGTGTAATTATGGTTCGGTTTTGGATAAAAGTCATTGAAATGTAAACAAAATTAATTTTCATATTAATAAATTTTGATTTTAATTCTGTTTAGATGTCTGTACAAATTTTTTTGGTTGATGTTCGATCGCAGTTTGGTCTAAACAAATGATTTCCATTTGGTTTGATTTTGAGAAATTCGGTTTGATCACATAATGGAGTCTAGGCCTGGGCGTTCGGATATTCGGGTCGGGTTCGGGTCGGGTTTTTCGGGTTCGGGTTTTTCGGGTTTAGAAAACTAAAACCCGTTCGGGTATTTTAAAACTTCGGGTTCGGATCGGGTTCGGATCGGGTATTTCGGGTTCGGATTCGGGTTTACCCGAAATATCCAAATATTTAAAAATTTGTATCCGATTCTATGAAAAGTATTGAAAATACTCAGAAAATCTATAAATTTTAAGTATTTTATACCCTAATCTAACCAAAAGTAGCTAAAACACCCGAAAATATCTTAACATCCGAATAATTTAGACACTTAGACTATTACAAGTATAAATATTACTAATATATTATAGCTATGTATTTATATTTCGGATATGTTCGGGTACTTGTTCGGGTTCGAGTTCGGGTCGGGTTCGGGTTCGGGTTTTTGGGTTGTGAAGTTTAGAACCCGTTCGGGTATTTTAAAACTTCGGGTTCGGATTCGGGTCGGGTTTTTCAGGTCGGGTTCGGTTCGGTTCTTCGGGTTCGGGTATTATGCCCAGGCCTAATGGAGTCCAATACCAGCCGTCTGTTTGACCACGCTCTACACAGAGAGATTGGAGTTCATCCTAGCCGTCGGGTCAAGCTTTCTTGAGAGATTGGAGTTAATCCTAGCCGTCGGATCCATCTTTCTTTGTTTTAAAACGGAGGATTTAAATAAGTTCTTGTAATTTTTGTGACTCGGTCTAAAAGCAAATGTGTTCAAGATAACCCATAAGTAAAGATTATGTTGATGCTACAAGGGAGAAAAATAGTCATGAATCTAATAGATTCAGCCATAGAAATAACAAGACAAAGCTTGAGTAGCAACAATATCAATGTTTGTAACACCTAAACATATTATTACCAGAACTGCAATGTTCTCTCTCACCAAGGCAAAACCGCAGAGAGACTATATTACTTACTCGGATAGAGTTGCTTTGAGATCACCACTCTCACTTAGCTCCATAATGATATCACATCCTCCAATTAACTCACCTTTGTAGTAAAGCTGGGGAAACGTTGGCCAGTTTGAGAAATTCTTAATCCCTTGCCTTACTTCTTCGTCGGTCAAGATATCAAAGGATCCGAAATTCACGTTTTCTCCTCTCAGCGCTTTCACAACTTTGGAGCTAAATCCGCATTTCGGTTCTTCTGGTGAACCTTTCATGAAAAGCATTACTTCCGAAGAGTTGATCAACGCCTTCAATCTATCTTCAAGACTCTGTTTTCCTGTGATTCCTTTCTCAGACAAAACCTTTTTCAGCTCACCGCTCTTTTGCATCTCCAAGACAATGTCTGATCCACCCATAAGTTCGCCTTTCACATAAAGCTGAGGATAGCTTGACCAGTTTGAATACACTTTAAGCCCTTGACGAACTTCATCATCTAAGAGTATATCAAAACTCCCAAACTCGATTTTTTCTTGGTTGAGAATTTCAACCACTTTCCCACTAAACCCACACTTGGGTTCTTCTGGTCTTCCTTTCATGAAAAGCATAACTGGTTTGGAATTGACCAGACCTTCGAGCCGAGCTCGGAGGGTCTCACTTAAGCCCGTGTTGCCTGTACTTACCCCTCCTCCTTTTCCAGCTTCATCCTGATTTTCTTTTGAACCAACTGTAGTGATCCCAAGATCTTTGAAAGCATCTTTTAGTTCACCGCTCTCGTGCATCGCTATTGCGATATCAGCTCCACCAAGAAGCTCTCCGTTGCAGTACAGCTGAGGAAACGTTGGCCAGTTAGAGAATTTCTTCAAACCCTCTCGCACTTCGTTATCCGATAGTATGTCAAAACTTCCAAAATCAACCTTCTCCTCTTTCAAAATGTCAACTACTTTCCTGCTAAACCCGCACCTAGGCTCATCAGGAGTACCTTTCATGAATAACATGACAGGCTGAGAATTCGTGAGTTTTTCCAAACGATTCTTGAGACCATCAGCGGTAGATACAGGCTGAGCTCGGTCTTGTACAGAAGCTTTCGCATTCTCTTTCACAGTTTCAAGAATCGTTGGCCCTGCAGCCAACCCTAAGCTTGCTGGAGCAGCAGGCTCCGCAGAAGTACTAGAACCAGCAACTTTGCCTACCTTATTGGCTAAACTTGATGGATCTGCACCCTCAAGTGTATCCACAGTTTTGCCATCCTTCAATAAGAAAACGAATTCACAGTAAGAAGAAAGTAACAACTTTCAGAACAATCATTACAGTGCAGTGACAAAGATTCAACCTTTGAACACACTCTCAATGCTATAAAGACAGAAAATTGCAACCAAACAAAGCAAAACAAAGAATCAATAAGTCTGATTTCATCAAGGAGTACTAATCTAACAGAGACACAAAGTAATCAAAACCAAAACCCTAAATCCTAAACTTTGATCAAAACATAGGGAACAAAAAAATCATAACTTTACCTTGAAGAAGACGAAATAAGGCACCGCAACAACAGAGTAAGCCTCAGATATCTCAGGATGTTCCTCAGCTTCTACCTAAGAAGATAAAACCAATAACAGTCAAAAAACCGATTGAAAGAGATAAAATTCGAATTGGTCAAGAGAACAGAGACGAACCCTAAAGAAGTGGGCACGAGGGAAATCAGTAGCGAGATGAGAGAAAACTTGATCCATCTGCTTCGAAGCGTCACACCAAGAAGCCCAGAAGTGAAGCACGATTGGTGCGCCGCTCTGGCGCAAGTTATCAAGCTCTGCCTTTGAAACGATATCCTTCACCGTACCACTCATCTTCGAAGAGGAGGATCTGTAACACTTTTTCTTTTCTTTTTGTTGTGATTTACCAATTTATTATCGAGCAGAATTCTTTCTGTTGCTGGAGAAGCAAAAGATTCTTTCTGGTTGCTAGAGAAGCAAAAGAAATTTATGTAAAAAGATAAAGAAATAAAGGACCTAACGAAATAATTAGGGTTTTTGTGTGCGGAATGTGATGCTAAAATTACTCACTTATTAAATTTTTATTGTAAAGTTTATTAAAAAAATTAGTAAGTTTTTTTTTTTTTTTTTTTGGTGATCAACGGGGAGACATTGTCTCCCCGCAAAGTATTATTCAACTAAAATAAAGAAAAAATTACATCCGGACCGATCGCGGAAACGAAGTTCCTTGATCATCCTCCAACACAATTAACTCTACTATGTCTGGCGCTAAAGCGAACATATGAAACCCAAGTGGCAAAGTGAAAGCATAGTTAGCTAACCCGTCGGCAAGACGGTTAGCTTCCCTATACACGTGTGATATCCGGACTATCCAGTCCCTAGAAAGAAAGCCATGGCACAAGCGTACCAGGAATGACAAGGGATGTGAGTCACTTATCCCTGTCTTTAGAAACCCCACTACCAACTCCGAATCAACCTCCAACTCTAACCGCGTTATTCTCCTTTCCCAAGCGATATAGAGTCCATAATATACACCCCACAGTTCCGCTAGCGGAGCGGTGCAGATTCCGATGTTTAGAGCAAATCCTCCACACCAACGTCCTTCTCCGTCCCTTAGTACCCCTCCCGCAGCCGCAAGACCTGGATTTCCCCGAGAGGCCCCATCTGTATTAAGTTTCATCCACTCCCCCTCTGGTTTTCTCCAAGCAACCATCTTCTCAACTCTGCCCCCTAACTTCTTCTCAGCCCGGAGCTTCGCATTTGCGTGGACCACTTCCAGCGCCCATTTCTTCACAAATTGCACTCTATCCCGGCATTTACCTGTCTCACCAAACACATAACCGCAACGCCACTTCCATCCCCACCAAACACAAACCGCAAATAAAGTTGACCACTCACACTCCCCCGTGTTATCAACACTCCGCAGATTAGTGTACAACCACTCAAGCACAGTCGCAGTAAAAAACTCTTGTCTTCTTCGAGTTGGAACAAGTCTGTTCCAAATACCCGCGATCGATGGGCAGTCTCTCAAGACATGTAGGATTGTCTCCTCTCCACCTCTGCATAGTTGACAGGCTGTTGTGTCTCCCATATGTCTCCGAGATCGTTCCACATTAGTCATAATTGCTTGGTGACTAACCAACCACAAGAAAGTCTTTACTCTCTCCGGTGCCGTAACTTTCCAGACGCAATTGAAGAGCCTTGACATATCCGGCTTCGCAGATTCATCTCTTATCAGCATGTTATACGCTGTCTTTACCGTAAATTGGCCATCCGCAGCCTCTCCCCATATTAATCTGTCCTTGGAACCTGTCACATTATCCACCACGACCGCCGCGAGTTCGAGTCTTATGTTAGATGTAACATAAGGCATAATATTATTTAAGTCCCAACCCGTGCCATCTCTCCATAAATCCTTCACTCGCAATTGCAAGGCATCACTTGGAACCTCTGTTCTTGCTCTGTTTACCAGCTGTTCATTTGATAGCCACCTGTCTGACCAAAATTTTATATCGCTGCCATTACCAAGAACCCATCTACTGCCCGGGAAACCCACCTCTCTCAGTCCTGCAGCAACACTTCTCCAAGTCGATGACATCGGTCTCTTTGCCGCCAGCCAACTCTGATCCTTTACATCTCCCACTTTATATTTCCTTCTCAACACCTTGGCCCAAAGACTAGTCGTATCGTTCATAAGTCTCCATCCCACCTTTGAGACCAATGCTTTATTCATGTCCTTTGCAGCCCTAATACCAAGCCCTCCTTCTCCTTTTAGTCTACAGACCCTATTCCATGCAATAAGGTGTAGTTTCCTTTTTTCATTTGTACTTCCCCACAGAAACGATCGTGACACCTTATCCAGTCCTTCCGCAATTGCTTTAGGAAGTACTATCGTGCTCATAACATGAACCGGCATAGAAGACAACACCGATTTTGTTAATGTTAGCCTTCCCGCAAAACTCAGGGACCTTCCTTTCCAACCCGCCAGCTTTGAAGAGACTCTCTCAAGTACCTCACCAAAAGTATCTTTGTTTATCCTCTTTTGTAAAAATATTCCCCAACTTACTAATACAAAATATTTTTTGGCGGGAAAAGTGATCCCGCAATTTTCCCGCCAAAACACTTGTAAAAACCTTTAAAATAACTTGTAAAATTTTCCCGTAAAAATTTTTCCCGCCAAAAAATTTTTTTTGCGGGAAAATTGATTCCGCAATTTTTTTGGCGAAATTTTTTTGGCGGGAAAAATTTACAAGGTATTTTAAAGGTTTTACAGAGTATTTACAAGTGTTTTGTAAGGTTTTACAATGTATTTTAATTGGTTTTACAAGGTACTTATAAGGTTTTATAAGGTATTTATAACTTGTAAAACCTTATAAAAAACTTGTAAAACCTTATAACTTGTAAAACCTTATAAAATAGCTTGTAAAATCTTATAATATCTTATAAATACCTTATAAATACGTTGTAAAACCTTTTAAAATACATTGTAAAACCTTATAAATACCCTGTAAAAAACCTTTAAAATACCTTGTAAATTTTTCCCGCCAAAAATTTAACGCCAAAAAATTGCGGAATCACTTTTCCCGCAAAAAAAAATTTTTGGCGGGAAAATTTTTTGGCGGGAAAAAATTTTACGGGAAAATTTTACCAGGTATTTTAAAGTTTTTACAAGTGTTTAGGCGGGAAAAATTGCGGGATCACTTTTCCCGCCAAAAAATATTTTGTATTTTGTGGACCTAATTTTGTTATATTTCCTTATATATTTGTGATATCTTTTATTAAAAGAAGGGTAATTTAGTCATTTTGTACATAAAAAGGGGTATTTTTAAAAATGGACAGCCAAAGGGGGCATTTTTGAAAAGGGGTATTGAAAAAGGGGCATTTTTGTGAGTCTCCCAAAACTATATGTATGTTATATTAACTTTTTTTCAACGATAATTTATTTTAGTTGCAAAATCTAAGAATAAATTGGTGTTTGTTATGAAAAATTAAAACGATTATTTAAAAATAAAATAAAAAGATTTAAAAATAAATTCAAAATTTGTATAATTTAATCTCGATATGCCAAGAGCAAATTTTAAATTCAAAATAATGCTATATAAATATCATGCAATAAACCTTTTAGTCTACAAATGAACTTCAAATCGTTTTATGATTTATATTATATGAATAAAGTTGCATTTACGTCATTCATAAGTTTAGGCATATAAATTTGCGGTTTCAATTTAAAGTTTTATAATATGTAAAAGAATTGTTTGGTGTTGAAATGCATATAATATTTGTTTATATTGTTTAATTTTTTAATTAAAAAACACGATGCATTTAATATAAATTAAATCTTTATATAGATGCTTTCTTATTTGAAAATTCAAAATATTTAATTTTGATAAATTTAGTTAAGTAGAATATGAAATTAAAAGTGTTTGGCAAAAATAAAAGTAGAATTAAATAAATAAACAATAAAAGTGCTAAAAATAATTGTGGGTTTGACACATAAGCACCAAAAACTCTTTTTAAATATATCGAAAATTCGTTGTGAAAAAATAGAATAAAATTTTATGTTTATGAGAATCCAATTCGAGGAGGGTTGATTTCTACTATTCTTTAATTAGTATCCTAATTTAAATGGTTTACTACATTAAGAGGGTAACTAAAGAAATTTTTTTATAATTGAATCTTTTAAATTTGATAAATGTACCTGACTATGTTTAGACTTTTCGATTGGCACATCACAGATCTCACTTCAGATCCCAACATTATAGATATTGTTTTTATTTTCCTTTTTTTCTTTCTTAGAAATCTACAAATAATTATATGTCAACTACACCAAAACATCGTAGCTAATTATCGAATATGTATCAACAAAATTAGTGAATCTTTAACCAGCTCTTTCCTCAGTTCTCTTACGCTTTCACCTCCACCGTAATATTCTTGGTCCCGCATTTTGGCAGCAGGCATTAGTTATGATGCTCCCCACCAGCCACCATCACAATTCACAAGTAATTACTTTAGCAGATTAAGCGATGTGGTGGATTTGAATAGGCAAATATCAATGTTTTTTTTTTTTTGTATAATGGGGAGTTACTCTAGCTTCAGTTGTTCAGCAATCTATGTTTACGTATGTAGGTCTGCCCCGTGGTAAGCGACACAATATAGGATCTTATGTTTGAGATTCCAATGATTCATCATTCTATTAACAATGTAAATATTGTATCTTAAACTGAAAGAGACGTCATCGCGAGATGGTAGCATCCGAGTAGTTTCACAAAAAGACAGAGGAGCGTACAACCCTCTTGTCAACAAGAAGCTAAAGGCGCTATGTAGATAGGAGTGTGCATGTGTAAGAGGTTCAAGTGGTGGATAATAGTTGGCGAATTTGGAAACGGTAGCACTCATACGGATTTTAATGTGCCTGGCTTAGAGCGGCAAATGCATGCTTGAGTAAAGATGCAAAAATTCTGGTGTTTCAAGACCATGAATTAGTCTACAGGAGGTAAGTCTATTGGAGGTATCTTGGGAAGCAAGATGTGTATCTTGCAGACCAACTATTGTGGACCGTCAAATTCCGTTTATGAAGTTAACATCCAAGGCGGAGAAAATTCTAGATATCCTATTGTGATTATGATTAAGAAATTTAGAATATTTATGTGTTCATGTTTATCTATTTCCTAATCTAATTAGGTTAAACCTAAATTAGTCTTTATATTGTATCTTGTATCAACTCTCTTGAGATGAAGACATAATAAAAGAGAGTTAATACGATATATTTAAAGACTAATTTGATGGTGCTACATCACACAACCTGTGAAGATGAACACATGAGTAGAGTGCAACATGAAATGAGATCACAACTCACAAGCAAAGAGAGAGAGAGAGCTACCGTTTCTTCAGTTACATACAGCCAAAATATGGGACCGATGAAAGAGATCTTAGGAACTTGTCATCAGGGCAAGAATTAGTGTAGATCAACGCAGAATCAAGACAAGGCATCTCGATGGACCAAGAGTCTCCCGTAGTATCATGGTTTTTAAAGTAAGTTAAGGCAGGAGTATCTACGACCAAGCACCTACCAGTATCTCCTTTTTGCCGTCTTCTATGATTTTCATACGTAAACTGCAATAAGCTAGGAAATTCCACACTAAACTTGGTCACATTGTCATCCGTCTTGTTTCGTTTTACAAACAGTTCCTCGAGAGCAGGGCAGCTCGATAATAACCTAACCAGAGAATCATCGTCTTTATAGACCACATAGTAAAGCCCCAGCGTTATGAGAGATGGGAGGGAAGCGGAAGAAGGAACACCCACGAGAATATTGTGGGAGAGATTAAGTGTCCTGAGATATTTGCAGGAGTAAAGGCTCTTGGGAAAGCTGGTTGGATCTGCGGGCCAGAGGAGCTTTAATTTCATCTCAAGCACACAGCGATCAACATCATTTGCAACCGACTTCCCGACATCAGCATCAGTAGGACAACTTGGACCCATTTCAATACACAAGCGGTCAATGCTCTGTGGATTTGCAATGATTTTTCAAGAAACCACCAAACGCTCTTTTTGCTTTCTTTCTCAACTTTCTTCTTCGTTGTTCTCTGATTAGGGTTTTCCCGGTGGATGTGAATTTAATGCAATTTGTTATTGGAGGAGATCTTGTGGTCGTTCTAATTGTTTGTCCTCCCCTTTAGATTGTGGCAAAGGAAATTTAGTGTTTTTTCCTCTTTTGATAAAAAGGAAATCTTTAAGTTTTCCAATGCTAATTTTAGCTTTTCTATGTAATAAAGGGTAAGACTTGACAAGTCGTTGACATATAAAAAGAACCATTACAAAGTGCTCTGTCTTGTCTTGTGAAGATCCAAAGATGCTACAAACCGTTGATTGTGAAGACAGGATTAGTGCATTACCCGAAGATTTGCTCGTAAGGATCTTGGATCTTGTCCCGACAAAAGATGCAGTAGCCACCATGTTTCTGTCCAAACGATGGCTCTCTGTTTGGTTGATGACACAAAGACTTGAGTATAAAGACAGCGAAGAGGAGGATGTTGATAGTGATGATGATACTGATGATGATGATGATGATGAGAAAGTGGAGGTTGATAGCAAAACGAGCGTTTGGTGGTTTCTTGAAAAATCATTGCAACTCCACAGAGCACCCGTGATTGACAGCTTGTGTATTGAACTCGGTCCAAGTTGTCCTACTGATGCTGATGTCGGGAAGTGGGTTGCAAATGCTGTTGATCGCTACGTTCTTTATATGAGACTCAAGCTCCTCTGGCCCGCAGATCCAATCAGCTTGCCCAAGAGCCTTTACTCCTGCAAATCTCTCATGACACTCATTCTCACCCACAAGATTCTCGTGGATGTTCATTTTTCCGCTTCCCTCCCATCCCTCACAACGCTCGGGCTTTTCTATGTGTTCTATAAAGACGATGATTCTCTGGTTAGGCTCTTAAAGAGCTGCCCTCTTCTTGAGAGACTGTCTGTGAAACGAAAGATTAAGGGTGACAATGTGACGAGGTTTATTGTGGAAATGCCTAACTTACTGTCCTTGTTGTATGAAAATTATAGAGACGACGACGACGGTGTAGGAGATACTGGTAGGTGCTTGGTTATAGATACTCCGGCATTAACATACTGTAGAATCATTGATACTTCGGGAGCGTCTTGCTCGATGTTGACGCCTTGTCTTGATAATGCATTTATCGACATTCGTTCATGTCCTGATGACAAGTTTCTAAGATCTATTTCGTCGGTCTTGTCTCTTTTGTTGTGTTTGACTTATGAAACGGTAGCACGCTCTCCCTCTCTCTCTTTGTCTTTGCTTGTGATCTCATTTTTTTGCATCTAGCTACTTATATCTTTTAGCTTTGTTCATGGCAGGTTGTGTGGTGTAGCACCATCAAATTTTCTCGGCTTATAGAGTGTACGATATTTCAAGAAGAATCAGACTGGGTGAAACCAACTATGCTTTTGCTTCAAAATTCTCCGAAACTAAAATCTCTTACGATTAATTGCGTATGTATCCTCCTTCCTCAGAAGTTTGATGTGTTAAAGAAGTAAAGTTAAATGTTTGTGTTTAATATATGAACGGTTTTTGCTTTGCAGAAACATACCACCAAGGATCTTCCACTTTCATGGAGTCAACCGAGTTCTGTTCCTGAATGCGTGTCGTCACAACTCGAGATTATTATGTGGAAAGAATATAGAGATAGAGAAGAAGAGGAACAATTCTTGACGTACGTCTTAGAAAACTCCAAGTGTTTAAAGACTGCAATAATCTCTCTGGGTTCCAACATCAATGAGATGGTGATAGAATGGTTGAAAGAGATTCCTAGGGTTTCAACAGAATCCCAGCTTATATTCAATGTCTAAACATGATTATGTATTGGAATAACTTTTTTAATATTTATGCTTTAACATAAAGAACCGAACTAAAAGAGCTAGAGGAGCTTGGATCTTTTTCTTTTTCTTTTTTTGGTTTTAATCCTCAATGATCTTTGTTTCCAATCCCGATCTACGTTGCAAGATTGAACGACTTTACACCTGACGTGTATACATACACAGACCAGGACATATGACCAGGATAAAAAAAAGAGAATTTATAGTAACTAGCCATGGATTCAAAAAGAATTAAGAAAATAGCCATGAGCTACAGTACTTTGTTTGTTGGATGTCGGAAAGCACGTGTAATTACACACATGCCCTTTATAACATGTTTTTTTCTCGAGTTACATGTGATAGAATAATATATCTCTTTTTATCATATTATTTTCCGGTATTACACGTTATTTATAAAGAGCACATGATATTTTTTGAAAAAACACTCTATTCAGTTTAATATCTTTCTCTATCATGTTATTTTATAGTAATACACGTTTTTTATTATGATCACATGTGATTTCTTTAAAAAAAGATTCTTATTTTCTAGTAATTCACGGTTTTTATTAAGATCACATGTTATTTCTTTGAAAAAACACTCTATTCAGTTTAATATCTTTCGCTATCATGTTATTTTGTAGTAATACACGTTTTTTATTATGATCACATGTGATTTCTTTAAAAAACGATTCTTATTTTCTAGTAATTCACGGTTTTTATTAAGATCACATGTTATTTCTTTATAAAAAGATTCTATTCAAGTTTAAGTTTTCCGTAACAATGTTTTTTTAAAAAAAAACACTACGTAACAATGTTTTTTCTTAAAAATTCACTACGTTTTTTTAAATAGCATGTCTTTTAGTTAAATATAACATGTGAAATTTAGATCTTACGTGCTATTTTGAAAAATATCACGAAACAATGTCGCCTACTGTAGATCTCAAAACAAACGGAGGATGGTTTTGTTATTTCACCTCTTCAGACAAGGTGGGTCCATGCTGTTTTCCGACAGAAATTTCTCTCTCTGCTAGTTTCTTAATTTATGTGTCAAATTTGGCTAGTTAGTAATATTACCCTAAAAAAAAAAAGGGTCGTGTGGTAAACGTTGGTTTCTAATATCGTTTGGTAATGTTTTGAGTAATGAGTAATGATTTGATCGAGCTTTTGTTGCATGACTTATTACTATATTGATTTAGGATCAATTTCTATGTTTACTATGATCGATTAATGATGCTTATTCATTTCTATGATTCGTTGATAATATAAAGTATAGGCATGCCTTATTATGCTATTCGTTGACTTGATATTCTGGCTATATTTTATTATTTAGTGTATATACATTTCAATGTATATACATTGAGAATCTCTACAATATAGGTATAGAGATTATATGTGTGTAAATTATAGAAATTTATATGTGCTAGTAATTAAGATCTTAAAATATATATACACAAAGAATTATGATTGACTAAATGTTTCTTGTTTTTTTTAGATGAAGAATTTAATACAAAGGACTGATCAAATAAATATCACTGTCAACGTCATCTCCGTTCCAGATTTCTGGTGACTTTAAAAGATAAGTTTTACATACTATGATTTTGGAGATTTACATTTAATTTACAATGTTGTCATCGGATTTCGTTTGGTAATAAATTGATTGAATGAGAACATAATTTAGTGACACGATAGTGAGCTGGTGATGATGTTTAGTATTTAATCTTGACTTAACAGGATGATAATGTCAATGTTTATGTTTATACAATATAAAATTTAATACTTTTTTCAGAATTATATTTTCTTACTATCACCACCATGAGAGTATTAAGATTGAATACTTGACCATGAAAGATCCAAGTTCTTTAGAGCAATCTAAAAAAAAAGGCACGGTCACAAGAATGTGATATATTTTCTTAAAGCTCCTTTAAGATTGGTTAATCTAAAACTACAAGATTAGAAGTCTGTAAGTGAATCACAAGATTTAAACTTATGATTTTGTACTCGTCATCATCATTTCCACAAATATAGATATTTAAATTTTTTAATGTTGCATCACTTGTACAAATTTTTCACTTTAAAACAATTGATATTGTCTCTGCTACATATTGATTGTCTTGTTTAAACGAGATTGTCAAAAGTGATTTCGAGATTAGGAGTTTGTCTTCTGTTGGGTCTGTTTCTTCAATTGGGCTTTATGAATTTCGAAATGGGCTCTTAAGACCCAGGTTGGTTTTGTTGTTATGTCAAATCTCCTTCACCCTAAAAGATTAAGTCAAAGAACGTGGCTGAATTTTCTCACATGTTTCACTTCGTTGGCAACGCCGTGGCTGGGAACGAGCGATTCCCATGGCACAAAAATCTAACTTGATTAGATTCGTTTTTTGGTCTTTAAAAAGGAGTTTTGGGAGAGACTCGATGGCATCATCAAGTAGAAAAGATCTCTCTTCTACTTTCTACTTTCTTCTTCTTCCAAATTTCTGAGTTTGATCTTGAGAGCTTCATCTCTTTTGGGTTGAGTGCACAACACAATTGAGAGCAGAGTGAACCCTGGAGTGAGCCGTCTTGGTTATCTTGCACCTAGATTAGGCGGTTTTTCGCTCAAGTGCAGTAGATTCTCTACGGAGTGAACCCTGGAGTGAGCCCAACTTTCGTTCTTTATCAATTCTGATTCTAAGCTTTATTTCCAACATCTTCTACACTAGTGATTTCGAGATTCTTTTCTTTATTGAGATTTGGAGATGAACATACATTATTTTTCTTCTTCTTTTAATTGGAGTTTTAGTTATTTGATGTTCAAAATTTTTGCACACAGATTAAAAATTTTAACGAAAAAATCTATGTTGTAGTTTCTTATGGGGATAACAATTATCATCACTAAACCTGTTGTTCATTTTTTTTCCACGGCTATTCATGCGTGTCTCAAAATCCACCATAAACTATTTACTATAGGTGATTCTATCTTTTAGTATGTGTTGCACGGTTAAAAACTATTGAAAGTTTTTGAATTAATTATCTAGTTACCAGTCACAATCGCTAGAATGTGGGGATCACTCACGAGGAAATATTTGAATTAATTATCTAGTTACATTCTAAGGTTTTTTCTTTAGGAGGTGAAATTATGTTCTTTATCCTTCACAAATTTTTACTAAGACTTCAATGAAACTGAATCTGTAGTTTTTTATTCGTTTTTTTTTACAAACATGTAGTTTTCTTTGTTAATGACATGATTTAATTGATAAATTATTCTTAAAAAAATTGATTGGTTGATTGTCATGTGCAGCCCCAAAATCAAAAACATTTTCTTACCAAAAAGAAAATAAAAGATAAACTAGAAAGTATTTAAATCAATAACAAAACACAAAATAATAAGCTTAACAATTTTGGTTGGTTGTCAAAAACAATATCTCTTGGTAATTTTTGTTTAAAATAATAATTTGAAAAAACGTCCAAATAATAATAATAATTTTTCCCATTTTTTTTGTCAACTCGTGTAAAAAAAAGACAGTTTGAGGGTGAAGGCAATTATGTCATTTACTTGGCCTTGGAGGGGAAGAGAGTTCTTACGTGAGATGCACACGAACGCACTTCATTAAATGCATAATTTTCAAAAAAAAATTAACCTTATGAAACAAACCGCCTACTGTCTGCCGTCGGATGAATTCATTATAAACCGTTGGATTGATGGCGGACGTCAGAATCAAACTAAAACAAAAACTAAAATGAATTCGGGTACATGCGATTATATACTATAATATGTATCTTTCTTCTCACAGACTCGCTACACACACTCGCTCACTCGATCACCACTCGCTCACACTCGTCTTCTTCTTTAGCTTTGTTTTTTTTCTTTTGGTTTTTGAAAGTCATGGGTGGAGAACATTGATGCATTCACCCACCATTTGTCATGACGATGAAGTCTGGAAAGAGGATGAGAAACAAATGCGGACTCACCACATCGAGCACTACTCCTAGATGCATCCTCCTAGATGGCTAATAATAAGTTTTTGGTTATTATATATATTTGTTTTTACGTTTATGTTTTCTATGTTAGATTATTGGTTTTACGTCCAATTTTTCTTTTTATAGAATATCTTTTGGATAATATAAAACCAAATCCACAGCCTCAAAATTTTACTGCACCACAACGATCATCTATTATGTTTGTACAAAACTTATACATAACATTTTTTCATCAGTATATGCTTGATCATAAGCATGATTAACGTAAATATCTCTTCTTTTCTCCTTTAACCAATTATTGGCCAAAGGGTTAATGCTTTATCTTTGGTGAGTTTACAAGAAACTCTATATCGTTACCTTATATCTTTATTTTTATAATATGTCTGAAACACAATTCAGAAATCAAATCGGACTATTTTCTAGGTCTCCAGATCAAATTAGTATGACTATCGATCAATGACTTATTAGTTTTTTAATTAAAAATTCATTGAATCTAATCATCGTTAAATTAGTATGACTATCGATCAATATATTTATCTAATTTTTAATTAAAAAAACTAATAAGTCATTGAATCTAATCATCGTTAAATTAGTATGACTATCGATAAATATATTTATCTAATTTAAAGTTTTGATGATATTTTTTTGCTAGGAGCGGAAAATACTTTCCCGCCAAAATAAAATCCAAGAAATTCGGAAAGGATTCCACGAAAAACGATGAAAGAGATGTTAGGAACTTGTCATCAGAGCAAGAATTAGTGTAGATTAACGCAGAATGAAGACAAGGCGTCTCGATGGACCAACAGTCTCCCGTAGTATCATGGGTTTTAAAGGAAGTTAATGCAGGAGTATCTACGACCAAGCACCTACCATTATCTCCTTTTCGCCGGCTTCTATGATTTTCATACGTAAACTGCAATAAGCTACTAGGCAATTCCACACTAAACTTGGTCACATTGTCATCCTTCTTGTTTCGTTTCACAAACAGTTCCTCGAGAGCAGGGCAGCTCGATAATAACCTAACCAGAGAATCATCGTCTTTATAGACCACATAGTAAAGCCCCAGCGTTATGAGAGAATAGAGATGGGAGGGAAGCGGAAGAAGGAACACCCACGAGAATCTTGTGGGAGAGATTAAGTGTCCTAAGCTATTTGCAGGAGTAAAGGCTCTTGGGCAAGCTGGTTGGATCTGCGGGCCAGAGGAGCTTTAATTTCATCTCAAGCACACAGAGATCAACCGCGTTTGCAACCCAGTTCCCGACATCAGCATCTGTAGGACAACTTGGACCGAGTTCAATGCACAAGCTGTCTATCACGGGTGCTCTGTGGAGTTGCAATGATTTTTCAAGAAACCACCAAACGCTCTTTTTGCTTTCATCCTCAACTTTCTTCTCCTCCTCATCATCATCCTTGTGCTCATGCTCATCATCATCATCATCACTATCACTATTAGTATCACTATCACTATCACTATCATCACAATCCTATCCTCCTCTTCGCTGTCTTTGTACTCCATTCTCAGTTCCATCGTCCAAACAGAGAGCCATCATCTGGATAGAAACATGGTGGCCCACTGCGTCTTTTGTCGGGACAAGATCCAAGATCATTAATACTAGCACATCTTCGGTCAATGCACTAATCCTGTCTTCACAAACTATCTCTTCAATTCTGACACCACAATTTACGGTTTGTATCATCTTCACAAGACAGACCTAAGAGAACGACTTGGTGACGTGATTGTCAAGTCTTGTTATGAATTATACGTGAGCAAATTCAAACCATTACAACAAATTTGTTGAGTCCACTTACATTAAAGCCAACAACGAGCTTTAGAGAGTCTTAAACTTGCAATTTGCAAAATGACTCACTCATTACTTAATTTTACAGCATCAACCATCTAGCAACATGAGAGCAACTCTTTAATCACCTATTTACATTTGTTACAATGGTGCGGATTAAGATCTTTTAAATCCCTTTTTAGTTTCAAGTCGCAAGTTGCAGAGATCCACAAGCATCAGAAGCATGCTTGCCTTCTCCAAAAACCAAGTTCCCTCTCACAAACGTCGAAACCACTTTGCCTGATAATCTTCTTCCCAAATAAGCTGAGATACTCTATTGTCATCACAAGAAACAAACATAACATAAAGATTAGACAATACGGTTTTTCGAGTTTAACCATTAGCTGGTAACAACTGTGTACATACGGGGTGTTTGAAGTGAATTGGATGATCTTTATCGAGATCAAATTCGGCTTCAGGTTCCCACACAACAAGATCTGCGTGTTTTCCAACCGCAATCGCTCCCTATAATTAAATCATACTTATAAGCTGCGATAAATGGAGAATATTGAAGCTGTGTTTTTAAGAATGACGCACCTTAGAATGTAGTCCAGCGAGTTTAGAAGGCCTATCACTCCACCAAGAAGCTACCTGCTCGAGCGTCACTCCATACTTTTTTCCATAAGACCATGTGATTGGAAGAACAAACTGCAATTGGCTCCAAAGACACAGTTCCATGAGTTTTTTCTTCTACATTACATTGAGAGTCAGACATTTTTAAGACTTTGCAACGAACCTGTAAAGATGATATCCCACCCCATGCTTTCAAGAAGTTACCATCACTCAGTAGTTTGAGTTCAGGCTTTGTAGGTGAATGATCAGAGCTCAGCATATCAATGTCTCCTTCCTAATCAAATCAAAAACTTCAGAATCAACGCGTAAGGTATAGCAACAAAGATTGCCAAAAAAAAGAAGTGTATATACCATCATAGCTTCCCACAAATTTTCTCTATTTGCTGCGTCACGTATAGGTGGGGAGCATTTGAAACGTGTATCACCTTCTGGAATCTCTTCGGCTGAGAAAGCTAGGTAATGTGGGCATGTTTCAACAGTAACACTGTCTCCTTTGCCTTTGGCTTCCTTTAATCAAACCAAATTTAAGACAAAATAATATCACGGCTTTAGCAATGAGGTACACCCAAAACTCAAGGCTAGAAATCTTGAATACCTTTATCAAATCCAAGGAAGAACTGGCATCAGATAAATGTACAATGTGAACATGAGCTCCTTCTGCAGAACCACCAATCCTTGTGTTTTCAGTAACCGATAATAAGTTTCGGATTGCTCCCTCCTCCCTAATTGAAAGATTCTTTTCAGGTAAAATGATCATCCTATAGGAACTTATATAGAGCAAAAAGAAAAAGTGTCTCACCATGAAGTTGGCCTGGTTTTTAAATAAGTAAGATAAGAACGAGGATCATTGTCATTGCCATCTTCAATCTCTAAGTCTTTTTCAACCTCTGCGTGTACAAGCAATGGTCGTCTATATTTAGCTAATACAGATAGTCCTTCCTGCAGACACAAACCTTTGTAAGAATTCTTGTATCATGAGAAAAGGACATAAGAATCAAGAAACAAAACCTTTATATGAGTTATGTTTGTCATTGGAAAATCGTTGATTCCTGAAGGACACATAAAGGACTGTTCAAAGATTAAGAGAAGTCACGTTAGACGTAGACAGCAAAAGAATCTTAAAACCTGAAAAGACAGCCACAGCTTCATAGAATTTCATGATATCTACCTTGAGACCAAGAACTCCAGCATCTAAGAGAGACTCAAGAGCGCTTGAGTTGAGTGCATTATCAGGCACCAGACCTCCCCAAAAACCTAGAGAAAAATGGAAACAAAGATTTCGTCAACACATGTTTTGCATTTACTCAACATACGTGGTAAGGTTTGATAACAAAGAGTGTTTACCAACATCAACATGTATTCTGTTTTCCGCAGCTTCAATCTACAAAAACGCACACATTGCTCCATTTTAGACAAACAAGAAAACTGGGGGAAACTAAAGTGAATCGCTTTACCTTGAGTTTCAAAGTTTCAGGAGATACAGTTGAAGGACAACTGTTTAAGGGCATGTCAACCAATGTGGTTATTCCCCCTGACAGACAAAGATGATCTCAAGTAAGCACAAAACAGAACACTCTTGCAAGTAAGAGAAACAGATATGATTACCAGCAGCAGCCGCCTTAGTTCCAGAAGAAAACCCTTCCCATTCACTTCTTCCAGGATCATCAAGATGAACATGCCTTTTATAAAAGTTCCAAGATGTTAGGCGATACGGCGGCATGGAAACTAGAATCATATGATGGTTTTAAAAATGACATACACATCAATGAGACCAGGCATGATGACAGCTTCTCCATAGTCAATCACTTTCACTCGACTCCTTTGGCTCTTATGCCAATCAACTTCCTTCACCACCGACACAATAATTCCTCCCTTCACCTCCACTAATCAACAAAATAATAAATCAGTGTCTTCTTTACTTCAATTAGCTAATAAACCAGTGTCTTGGAGAACAAGTGACCTAAGTCTAAGTCCTAATCATGAGTGTGTACAAATTGATTATTCAACACATGAATCAACGGATTCAAAAAACGTACCAGAACCAGAGATGAGACCATCAGGTGTGACGATGCGTTTACTTGAGATCCAGTAATGATCATGAGGAAGAAGACTACACCTATTATTCCCCTGCAACAACCAACAACGGAATCAGTAAAACAGAGCCGCCATATTCGCCGGCGAATTAGATTACAGAGACGGCGGCTTTGAGAAATCAAATCAAAAACCTGTAAAGAGCGAGGAGAAGCGAAGAAGACGGAGAAAAGAGCAGCGATGAGAGCGAGAAGAGGCAATAATCTCCATTGAAGCAAAGTCCTCTCCATCTCTCTTGATCTCTTCTGTGATTATTTGGAGAGACGCTTCTCTCTTATTGGCTATGAAGCGGGGCCTACTAAGGGATTATGATAACATTAAAGATTCCTTAAAGATTCGGTTATCGAACCATCAGGGACTCTCTGATGGCCGTTAGATGGTGTCAACAATCCTGAAGATCGACGGTTGTCGTGAGATATCGAGCACAACTTGGACTATGCCAAGATAAGATTCCTCTCACTTGTGCATTCAAGTCCAACCAATTTTGTCTTATCCTTACTTTTTTTTTCGCCTACTTACTTGAAATAGTATATATTTTGTATTCTTCTATAGATTTTTTAAAATTTGTTGTACATGAAGATATTAATAATCAGATAATTTCAGGTTAATGGGCCGGATCTAAATATTTTAGAGGCCCACGAACATAAGAGGTCCATTTATTATGTGAATTATATGATCTTAAACAAAATTGCCCAAAACAACTCACCTTTATTTCCAGAATCCATGTTGTACACGGGTTAATCAAAAAATGTTTATTTTATAAAAAAAATAGTAAGTTTTTTTGCAATTGTATAAATATCATATTGAATTTCAATTGAACCAACTATAAATTTTACTATAAATATCATATATAGTTTTGAAACCCTAAATTTCTTTACTCCGATTTTAAAAATGCATGAAAATGCATGTAGTATGAATAGTCATCTAACGGCTAATATTAGATAACATGGGTGAGTGGGGTTTAAGAGTATATTTGTTTTTTATATAAATAAAACATCATCGGAATTGGAGAAAATCTCCATCTTCGTCGACGAAGAAGCAGAGCAAGAGCAAAACAAATTAACGAGGAACAAGAAGAATAAATTCAACAATCACCGATGATGATTACCAGCAACAAGAACAAATTCATCAAATATCGATTATTATTACTATGTTATACGATTTTTTTGAGGATTAAAACGACAAACAAGAAAACAAAATTCATGAGTTTGATGGAAAATTTGAGAGAAAAACGGCACATATTAAGTGGTTTTATCTTTGGTTTAGAAGTGGTTCAAATCTCTTTTTATAAAGAGATGAACATAGTTGATTGATCTTTTTCATATTCTTCTAGTTCTTGAGTTTTCTATGAGTTGTAAAGAGCTCTTGTGTTTCCTTTTATTCTCTATGATGTATTTCTTTTGGAATTCAAGCTTACGATTTGAACTCATCATCATCACTTTCACAAGTATAGATATCTAAATTTTTTGATATTGCATAACTTGTACGAAATTTTCTTGTTAAAACAATTGATTTTGACTCTACTTAGGGGTGTCAAAATGGATAAACCGATTCAAACCAATCCATAATCTAATGAGTTTGGATTTAAATGGTTTATGAGTTTATGGCAGAAAATTATGTATTTTTCCTGCCAAAAACGTACTCCTCTCCTCGATCAGTCCTCAGACATTTGATTGCCTTCACCGTTTCAGTTTCAACCTCCTGCTTAAACAACTTAAAGTGGTTGAAAGCCTCTGACTTCTCTTTCAGAAAATACACCCATAATCTTGAGGCAATTAGATGCAGATAACATATTGTTATGGGATTTGGAGAATAACCAGGTTCCACATGACATAGACCCTGCTAACATGTATCCTCTAATGAAAGCTGGTCTGCAAAGTGAAGGATTCTCTGGTCTTCTAACCGTATATGCGGTATGCGCCAATGATGTTCTCACTAAAGGGGCTGTAGTCATTGATGGAAGTGTACTCAAGGGTATCAATTTTCACCGGATTCAAGGAAGTTAGTAACTTTTCCCTGTTTTTTTCTGTAACTTAGTAGTCATCTTTGTTTTAACTTTTATTTAGTAACTTAGTAGTCATCTTTTGTGTGTTTTCTTCAAAGGAAGGGGTACTTGACGCTAGTGACGATTGGCTGAAAGAGAAATTGGCTGCTTGGAGAGAGGAGGATATTAATCGTCCCCCCAAAAACGTCACATTCATCACAGGAGATGGCGGTTACGAGGATGCGGTCACAACAAGTTTGGAGGTATAAAATCCTTATGTTCCATTGTGATAATCCATCTCTTAATATCTTATGTATTTCCCTTACTTACTCTTAATCTCTCTTAATTTCGTAGCTCTTTCTGGGGAAGACGAGAATGAGGAGACGGAAGATGAAGAAGACGCCGGAGAAGCAGAAAAAAAAGAAGAAGACAGAGACGTCAAAGTCTGATTAAAAAAACAAAGAAGAAGTGAAGAAACATAGCGCATTAAGTAGATATATTATCTTGAATTAGTTTAAATGGTCAGTTTAATCTTGTAAATAAGACAGAAATGAT
Organism: Arabidopsis arenosa; assembly: GCA_905216605.1. Taxonomy (NCBI): domain Eukaryota; kingdom Viridiplantae; phylum Streptophyta; class Magnoliopsida; order Brassicales; family Brassicaceae; genus Arabidopsis; species Arabidopsis arenosa. Next base: position 17,321,259 of record LR999456.1, read on the forward strand.
TGCTATAAATATATGATGATAATCATAAGTAGTAAGAGCATTTCTAAACCATTTCTTCATTAAAATAAAATAAAAATTCTATTTTAGAGTTGAGTTTTCTTTAATCCTATTTAATTTAAACTTTAAAGCAAATATTTCCAAATTTTAGTGTAAATTGAAAATTGGAATTCTCTTTAGAGTTGAAAATAAAAATGAATTGGAAAAAATCATACTTTAAGTAAAGTTTTTGAGATGAACTGGAGATGGCCTAAGCGAAATATGAGATGGTAAAATCTTAATTAATAAATAGGGTGTTCTTTCAAATGTGTTTGGAATATATTTGTTATTTTGTAAAACATAACGTATCATCAACTAAAATATTTGCTAATCTTAAAAACACATGTAGTATATAATTTAATCTACAACCAATATTGACATATTTCCAACATTCTTTTTTCAACTATACTATTAATAATTGTAATTACTACTCCAATTCTTCTTTTTCATTTAAATCAAACATGTAGAAGTAGAATACTTGATTTGTGGCTAGTATATTTCTATGTTTAAATTTAAAGTATTTTTCATAAATACTTTAAATTTAATGTTTTTCAAAATTTTGTAAGACTTCAATTAATATTTCTATGCTCCATTGAAACATCAATAATTCATCATGATAATTCTTATACGACCAATGGAATTTCTTTTATAATATTTTAGACGCTTGACGTAGACGATATGTTATGGCGACTCTCACGTCGTTTGAATTTACATATTAGATTTTGAGTTTGTGAAAAATAGATTTAAGTTAAAAATTGGGTCCACCCACACACTCCACACTATTCGAAGGTCATGAAAAGGAATTTTTTCATGTTTGATATGATTATGATCCTTGACTTTTATAAAAATTCAACGCATCTCGATATAAATAGCTGCCATATTTTGATTTTTCTATTAGTCAAACTCACATTTGATCCTTATCTAAAATTTCCAACGTCATAACTTGAGATTAGTCCAACTGACTCAAGCCAAAGGTTTCAAACTCTTGCTACTTGGTTCAGATTCATTCAGGAGTAATTTCACTATCTTCGATGAGTATTCGTCTTTTTACTTGACTACTTCTCACATTACTACTTCTCACATAGAAATGTTTTGACAGTGTTTAATTACTACTCCAATTCTTCTTCTACTATTGACTACTTCTCACATTACTACTTCTCACATTACTACTTCTCACATTACTTGAGTATTCAAAGTATTTGCTTCATTTGAGTTTCGAAAATCTTTGACTACTTCTCACATTACTTTCATTCATCTTTTTGTACTATAATCTGTACGTAACTTTCAAATGATGTCCAATTTGGATATATTTGGTGAATGAATTTGGACATATACAAATGACATATACTAATAAATAATTCTATGTATACTAATTATTTTTTTATTTGACACATTATCAATAGTTTTAGTATATTTCAATTTCCCCAATTTTTATTGAATACAATTTAGTATTCGCATTCAATATATATATATATATATATATATATATATATATATATATATAATTTAATGAAAAATAATTTGTAATTGTTATAAATTTTATATTTGTATTTTAGTATTATCTTTAATATATATATATATATAGAACTATTAATATTTAATACATAGTTAAAATTTATCAATCACAATCATGTTTTCTCTTTTTGAAAATCTACAGCTAGAATTACCAATCATGCTTTTATTTCTGAAAAGTCACAGCCAAAATCCTAAAGCTACAGCAGGAAAATCTACAGCATAAATTCTACAGCCAAAAATCTAAAGCTACAGCCGTAACCAATCATTCCCAAAGTAATATTTAGAAGAAGAAGAAATATATAGTGGTGGAAATTGAGTGGTTACTGGTTAGATATATTTTTTTTATCAATATGAAGAAATGGTGATTCATATGTCACGTCTTGATTAACATCCAACAATTATTCCAAAAAAGTCGCATACTAAAATATGTAATATACATATACGTATGTCTTGATTACACACAATGCAATCGATATTTTTCTTTAGTAAGAAACTCTCAAAGTCTCAAATCTTCCCTCTGTATTAAACTATACTACTACTAATACAACAATGAGACCAAATGATACAAATTACAAACCCAATCAAAAAGTCATAAAGTTTGACTGGAAAAAAACAGTAATTGCAGAATAATAAAATCAAACTATTCATGAAAGCTTTTAAACAAATGTCATTATTTCTCAAAGCTTTATCAAACCCCAAAATATGATAAATAATTCTTTTAGTACTAGCATTTGTAACTTATGTTATTGTTAATAGTTTTTTTTTTTTTTCCCAATGGTGGACTTTATTCAATATACCAATTGTTACAAGGCTAAGCTAAGCCAACACACATAAAGGGATTACGAAACAAAAGTAAGCCCAAGAAGAGCCCAATTATGCACTGTTTACAGAAGAAGATTGGACCAAGAAAGATCACCCAAAAACACGTAATTATACACGTGTAAGATGAGCAAAAGTAAGATTCCCATCGTCATCCTTCGCCATCGGAGATATCGATTTTCCGGTGAAGAAACCACCGTCGTAACTAAATCGTCGGTAGATCGTCTGTTTTTCACCAGCAATAGCAAAACAGCAACATGGAGATACTTCGGAATAATTAAACTCAACAAGAGAATAAAATCCAATTACTCCAGAAACTGTTGATTAAAACCAATCGAATCTCTAAAACCAATTAACAGCTAAAGGCAATTGAAATATGCTGAGGAAAGTGCTTCATATCTTCGACTGAAATCGCAAAGCGCATAGATAATTATCGTAAACCGAAAACTCAAAGGATGAGCCAGAATAGAGACTGTTGGGCGAAAGCCGCTACCACTCCACCATCACTGATCCGAAGAGAAAAACTGAAAAACAATCAACGGTAAAAGCACCGTGATAGAAAGCAAGAAAAGAAGAGAAAACGGGACAACGCCGGAGAGAAACTAAAGCTAGCTATCGTCGCGAGAACCGATCGATACTAGACGAAAAGCTATCCAACCACCGCTATATAAGGCGATAGCTGACAGACAGAAGCCGGAATACAAACCGGACGGCCAAAACGAAGAACAAGTCGCTCTCTCTCTCTAAAAGATTTGAGAGTGAAAAGAGAGAGAGAGGTTGATCCAGAACTATGATGTTATTGTTAATAGTTAATACTACAATAACACGCTTCCCTCTGTATTATTAACTCATTAATACGTATATGTGACGAGAGACCAAAACTACAAAAGTCCAAAGTACAAACTCAAATCCCAAAAAGTCACAAACTTTGACAAAAAAACACAGTAAACAGAGAATAAAAAAAAAATCAAACCTTTGCCTCAAGCTTTCAACTTTCTCTTTCAACAACTGTCTTCATTGCCTCTTAATCCCCAAAATTATGACAACAAACCTCACGCGTAGCTTCTTCTTCGTCTTCGTCTTCTTCCTCTACCATGAAAGCTCTTCTCTTTCTTCTCACCCTTTTCCTCATCCTTCCAAATCCAATTTCAGCCATTGATTTCGTCTTCAACGGCTTCAATGACTCTTCATCTAATATCTCCCTCTTCGGGATCGCAACAATCGAATCCAAAATCCTAACTTTAACAAACCAAACATCGTTTGCTACTGGTCGTGCTCTATACAGCAAAATCATCCGGACAAAAGATCTAATCACTTCCTCTGTTTTACCTTTCTCTACTTCTTTCATCTTCACCATGGCTCCTTTCAAGAACACGCTTCCTGGTCACGGAATCGTCTTCCTCTTCGCACCCACTACTGGAATCAACGGTTCTAGCTCTGCTCAACACTTAGGTCTCTTCAATTTGACTAACAATGGTAACCCTAGTAATCACATCTTTGGAGTTGAGTTTGATGTTTTTGCTAATCAAGAATTCAGTGACATCGATGCTAATCATGTCGGAATCGATGTTAATTCACTTCATTCAGTATATTCGAACACATCTGGTTATTGGTCTGATGATGGAGTGTTTAAGCCATTGAAGCTTAATGATGGAAGAAATTATCAAGTTTGGATTGATTATAGAGATTTGATAGTTAATGTTACTATGCAAGTTGCTGGTAAGATTAGACCTAAGACTCCTTTGCTTAGTACGTCTTTGAATCTCTCTGGTGTTGTGGAAGATGAGATGTTTGTTGGATTCACTGCAGCTACAGGGAGATTGGTACAGAGTCATAAGATTTTAGCTTGGAGTTTTAGTAATTCGAATTTCTCGTTGAGTGATAGTTTGATCACTACTGGTTTGCCTTCGTTTGTTCTGCCTAAAGACTCGATTCTTAAAGCGAAATGGTTTGTTTTTGTGTTGGCATTGATCTGTTTCTTGGTTGTTGCGGTTGTGGGTTTGGTTTTGTTTGCTGTGGTGAGAAAGAGATTGGAGAGGGCGAGGAAGAGAGCGTTGATGGAGGATTGGGAAATGGAGTATTGGCCTCATCGGATTCCGTATGAGGAGATTGAATCCGGGACTAAGGGGTTTGATGAGAAGAATGTGATTGGGATTGGTGGGAATGGAAAAGTGTATAAAGGTTTGTTACAAGGAGGGGCTGTGGAAGTTGCGGTTAAGCGGATTTCGCAGGAGAGTAGCGACGGAATGAGAGAGTTTGTTTCTGAGATATCGAGTCTTGGGCGGTTAAAGCACCGGAATTTAGTTTCTTTAAGAGGTTGGTGTAAGAAGGAGGTGGGTAGTTTCATGCTGATATATGATTACATGGAGAATGGAAGTTTAGACCGATGGATATTCGAAAACGATCAGAAGAAAACTACGCTTAGCTGTGAAGAGAGGATTCGGATTTTGAAAGGTGTGGCTTCAGGAATATTGTATTTGCATGAAGGATGGGAATCTAAGGTTTTACATAGAGACATTAAAGCGAGCAATGTGTTGCTTGACCGAGATATGATACCAAGGCTTAGTGATTTTGGGTTAGCTCGGGTTCATGGACACGAACAAGCGGTTAGGACCACGAGGGTTGTTGGTACAGCCGGGTATTTGGCTCCTGAAGTGGTCAAGACGGGGCGTGCATCGACACAAACCGATGTTTTTGCTTACGGGATACTGGTTCTTGAAGTAATGTGTGGGAGAAGACCTATTGAAGAAGGGAAGAAACCGTTAATGGATTGGGTTTGGGGATTAATGGAAAGAGGTGAGATTCTAAATGGGCTCGATCCACAGATGATGATGACAAAAGCCATAACACAAGCTATTGACGAAGCCGAAAGAGTTTTGCAGCTTGGATTGCTTTGCGCACATCCTGATCCGGCCAAAAGACCGTCGATGAGACAAGTGGTTCAAGTGTTTGAAGGTGACAAAGCTGAGATATTTGAAGCGGACAGTAGTGAAGATGTTGAATCATGGATGTTGAAGAAGATGGGATCTCGGGGAATCTCGCGAGAGTTTTGGTATGGAAGCTCATCACATCCAACGATAGAACAGATTAGACTTCAGTCTTTGTCTGTGTCTCTTTCGTCTTGGAACAGCTCGATTTTAGAAGGGAGGTGATCATGATGAACAAAAAAGGCTTAAGGAACCTCAAGAATGTAGTTATTTTTGTGGCTTTACTTTGTTTCTTGTTTTGTACATATACGGTTTTGTAAACGCATTTCATTATACATGTATTGTTAGAGTTTTTTTTTTTTGTGAAAATTTGTTATCAATTTATTTATATTTTAAGAGAAATACTTAATAGAAATCAACATACCATAAAGTAAATAATCTATATATAATATCAATCTAATAAATACCATTTGCACATCTGAACGGTTGCGTCTTTTTATCGTAACTTTTCGTTAATGTTTTTATTAATTAAAATATATATTTTACGGTTATGTTTTTTTATAAATTGCATTCTGAATGTTTTCTACGGTTGCGTTTTTTATTGTAACTCTTCATAAACAGTTGAAACCGCTTATTCGAATCATTGCAATATTTAGTTTATTTTACGAACAATTGCAACATTTGGTTTATATATTTAGTTTATTTCACGAACAATTGCAATTTTTGGTTTATTTTATAAATAGCTATAACATTTAATTATCTACCGCCGCTTCTCTCGGTGTAACTTTTCATAAATTATTATTTTAATTCTTAATTTTTAATTACTAAAATGTAAAATGAGATTGTAACTATTTAATTGAACTGTTTCAACATTTGGATTATTTGACGAATTATTGCAACTTTTGGTTTTGTGTTACGAACCATTGTTATCTTTAGTATATTTGATGAACTATTGCAACATTTGGTATAATTGACGAACCGTTGCAGTTTTTGGAATATTTGATATCTACGGTTGCGTTTCTCGGATAAGTTCGTCATATTTTTAAAAAATATTTAAATACTAAAATATATTTAAATGAATTGTTGTTACCGTTTAATTTAACACAATAGCATTTGGTTTATTTGACGTTGAACGTTTTGGCTTATTTATCAAACCATTGTAATATTTGGTTTATTAGTTTATGCTTTTTGCACTTGGGAATAGTTTTTTAGTTACAAATTATTGTTTTTCTAATATTAATACAGTAAAACCTCTATAAATTAATAATGTTGGGACCAAATAATTTTATTAATTTAGAGAGGTATTATTTTATCGATAAATTAATAATTATTAATTTATAGAGAGATTTTACTAATTTTGTAATTTTTTAAAAAATTTATATCTTAAAATAATTTTTTTCTTTATAAGAAATATATTTTTAAAACCAATTACAAGTACAGAAGTAATTATTAAGTTTAAAAATCAACACAAACTTTTTTCGAATAATAAAGTCACATTTCATTAAATATTTTACATATAATATTTTAAATATATATCATAGTAATTCATATATGAAATATATAAATTTATATCATATATATATTAAGTTAAATATACATATATGTATTGATAAGTTTATACAATTATTAATTTATGATATAGATGGGACCATATATTTACATAGAATTTTCAAAAAAGTTATTATCTTATTAATTTATCGATTTATGTCATATTTTACACTGGTCCCAACCCGGGACCGGAAGAATTTATTAATTTAAAGAGGTTATTAATTTATAGAGTATTAATTTATAGAGGTTTTACTGTATACTTAATAAATGCTTGTGAGGGTTTTCTTCATCATAATTTTTAGTAAAATATATATTGATTTGTTATTAAAAAAATCAAAATTATTACAATTCATTATGATTTTTTCGTCTGATATTTTTTTTAATGATTTTTGAAATATATTCCCCGCGACATCGCGGGGGTCCTAAGTCCTAGTAATACTAATAAAGTAAACAGATAAGATTACTATAAAACATTTTTACTAAGATAGGATTTATGTTCGTAAGTATTGAACATGAGAAACATGTTTTGATGTTCTTAAGTATTGAAAATAAAATTAAGTACAGTATGTTTGATGAAAAAAAAGATATCTATAAAACATTTTTACTAAAATAAGATTTATAACTAGATGCGGTTAGGTTAAACCGGTAGAGTGATGTTTTGGTCCTATGCTATCGGATCCAAATTTGAAACTAAGGTGATAGAGTTGAAAATGACTCAATTAAGCTTCTTGAGTCCATAACAAATATTATTCAAAATTTTGTATAGTTTTTGTTGTAAGAAAACAAACATTCTGACATGGTCTAATTTGCATATTAATATAACCACATTATATATAAAAAATCCCTAATTGTCACGAGTCCCACGTAATCAATCATTACTATAATGCATAATTGCATATGGTTGCCAGAAAGGTATATTTAAAAAGCTTTTCATCTTTGGGAAAAGCATAAAGTTATGTTCTTGAATCTTATAGTAGTGTTTTAAAGATAGTCCTTCACAAAACAAGACAAATCAAACGACACAAAGATTCGATGTTGCGGTGTCCTAAAAAGTTATCTTTATTTGGAGTGTCAAAATCCAACTAAGAACGTGATTCTTATTTGTTTTCCTCAAACATTTTTTGATTCGATTGTGAAGAATTCAAAATGTCACCATACCGTGAGTTTAGCAAAAGAGTTTTTGTTCATTACGTTCTAATTATTGTGATTATCTAAAAGATTAAAAGATACAAACACGAAAGTGCCATCACTTTCATTATAAACACACCATCACTAGTTAAAAAGATAATAATGCCTTTTTCAGTTCATCCTAAATCCTAGTTAATGCGGCGTCGTTTGACCAATTTATTAAAACGTTGCCGTTTTTAGATCTACCCACGCATAATACTATAACGGATATAATGCTACCTTGTCTTGTTTCTCTCTCGATTTCAGAGATTCTCTCGAGTTTCTGACACGAGTGTACTCGCACGTGTCTCATTACTACACTAACCCTACACGTCTCCCTTTCGTGGACGCTCCGTTTACTTAATATCTACCGTCGGATCACATCTTTGATCAAAGCCTAAAATCAATCGAACGGGCATTAGCTCAAGGAGCATGTATTATTGTACGACGAGACACACATCGTTATCTCTCTTTTAATTTTTTAGGTAATATCATAATTATCTCTATGCACAGTTTCGTTTCGTCACTGTCTTTGAAACTTAAAAGAAAAGAGAAGAAAAAGAGAGAAAAAAAAAGATGAAATAATTTTGAAAAAGATTCTAAGTAAAGAAACCGTTAGCCGGCGATGAGAAGGCAGCGGCAATCGGTAGCCACCGCGCGTGATGCGCCGTCTCTGGAGGTATACAATATCATTCCGATTCATGATTTCCTAACGGAACACCCGTCGCTGCGTTATCCGGAGGTTCGAGCGGCGGCGGCGGCGCTTAGAATAGTCGGAGATCTTCCGAAACCTCCGTTTGCTGATTTCACACCACGCATGGACTTGATGGACTGGCTTGGTCTTCTCTTTGGTTTTCAAATCGATAACGTTCGGAATCAGCGAGAGAATCTCGTCCTCCACTTAGCTAACTCTCAAATGCGGCTTCAACCTCCGCCACGTCATCCCGACGGTCTCGATCCCACTGTTCTCCGGCGATTTCGGAAGAAGCTGCTTCGTAATTATACAAATTGGTGCTCCTTCCTCGGAGTGAGGTGCCACGTCACCAGCCCTACCCAAAGCCGTCATCAAACGAACGCCGTTTTGAACCTCCGCCGTGAGCTTCTCTATGTTGCTCTCTATCTATTGATTTGGGGAGAATCTGCGAATCTTCGGTTCATGCCTGAGTGTCTGTGTTACATTTTTCATCACATGGCTATGGAACTCAATAAAGTTCTCGGTGGAGAGTTTGATGATATGACCGGAATGCCTTACTGGCCTTCATTCTCCGGTGATTGTGCTTTCCTCAAGAGCGTGGTCATGCCTATTTACAAGACGATTAAGACGGAGGTTGAGAGTAGTAACAATGGGACGAAGCCACACTCTGCTTGGAGAAATTACGACGACATTAATGAGTATTTCTGGAGTAAGAGAGCCTTGAAGAGCCTTAAATGGCCTCTTGACTACACCAGTAATTTCTTTGATACTACACCTAAAAGCAGTAGAGTGGGGAAGACTGGATTTGTGGAGCAGAGATCATTCTGGAATGTATATCGAAGTTTTGATCGGTTATGGATTTTATTGCTTCTCTACTTGCAGGCAGCTATCATTGTTGCTACTAGTGATGTTCAGTTTCCTTGGCAAGACCGTGATGTAGAGGTCTAAAAGCTTCTCCTTTGTTTAAATCTATATACCATATAAGAGTGTTGAGTTGTGTGTGTTGGTATATAAAAGAGACTATCTGTTTTTTCTACTTGCAGGTTGCATTGTTGACTGTTTTCATCTCCTGGGCGGGCTTGAGGTTGCTCCAGTCTGTGCTCGATGCTAGTACTCAGTACAGTTTGGTGAGCAGAGAAACTTACTGGCTTTTCATCAGATTGGTTTTGAAGTTCGTGGTGGCTGTGGCATGGACAGTTTTGTTTTCGGTCTTCTATGCAAGGATTTGGAGCCAGAAAAATAAGGATGGTTTATGGTCTCGAGCTGCAAACGAGAGGATTGTCACGTTTCTCAAGGTAGTTTTCGTGTATGTTATACCTGAGTTATTAGCCCTTGTACTCTTTATTGTTCCTTGGATAAGGAACTGGGTCGAGGAGCTGAATCTTGGAGTTGTGTACTTTCTGACATGGTGGTTTTATAGCAAGACTTTTGTTGGTCGTGGGATGAGGGAAGGCCTAGTGGACAATGTTAAGTATACAATCTTTTGGATTATTGTATTGGCCACTAAATTCATATTTAGTTACTACTTACAAATTAGGCCTCTAATTGCTCCGACCAGGGCACTACTGAACCTTAAGAATGCGACGTACAATTGGCATGAGTTTTTTGGTAGCACTCACAGGATAGCAGTAGGGATGCTCTGGCTCCCTGTTATTTTGATTTACCTGATGGATTTGCAAATTTGGTACTCGATCTACTCATCCTTTGTAGGTGCAACAATTGGTCTGTTTTCTCACTTGGGGGAGATCCGGAACATTGATCAATTGAGACTTCGATTTCAGTTTTTTTCAAGTGCTATGCAGTTTAATCTTAAACCTGAAGAGCATCTCCTGAGTCCTAAAGCAACAATGCTTAAGAAGGCTCGTGATGCTATACACAGGCTAAAATTGCGATATGGAATTGGTCAGCCTTTCAACAAGATCGAATCCAGTCAGGTTGAAGCAACTTGGTTTGCCCTGATTTGGAATGAGATAATCCTCACATTTAGGGAGGAAGACCTTATCAATGATAGGGAGGTTGAGCTACTCGAGTTGCCGCCTAATTGTTGGAATATTCGGGTTATCCGTTGGCCGTGTTTCCTCCTTTGCAATGAGCTCCTACTTGCGCTAAGTCAGGCAAATGAGCTCTGTGACGCTCCTGATCACTGGCTTTGGTCGAAAATCTGTAGCAGTGAGTACAGGCGTTGTGCTGTTATGGAAGCTTTTGATAGCATCAAATTTGTTATTCTGAGAATTGTTAAAAATGGCACAGAGGAAGAATCCATACTGAACAGGTTGTTTATGGAGATTGAGGAAAATGTGGAAAACGAAAAGGTAACTGAAGTATATAAGCTGACAGTACTACTCCGGATTCATGAAAAGCTAATATCACTTCTTGAGCGTCTGATGGACCCAGAAAAGAAAGTATTCAGGATCGTGAATATACTGCAAGCTCTGTATGAACTCTGTGCATGGGAATTTCCAAAAACTAGGAGGAGCACTCCGCAGTTAAGGCAGCTTGGCTTGGCGCCCATTAGTTTGGATGCAGATACTGAATTGCTGTTTGTCAATGCCATTAATCTCCCACCTCTTGATGATGTTGTCTTTTATAGGCAGATACGGCGGGTCCATACAATTCTTACTTCTAGAGATCCAATGCATAATGTGCCCAAGAATATTGAGGCCAGAGAGCGTCTTGCTTTCTTTAGCAACTCTCTTTTTATGACCATGCCCCAGGCTCCCAGTGTAGAAAAGATGATGGCTTTCAGCGTGTTGACTCCTTACTATGATGAAGAAGTGATGTATCGACAAGAAATGCTCCGAGCTGAGAATGAGGATGGAATTTCCACCCTATTCTACCTTCAAAGAATTTATGAAGATGAATGGGTGAATTTTGTGGAGCGGATGCGTAGAGAGGGAGCAGAGAATGAGAATGACATATGGTCAAAGAAGGTTAGAGATCTTCGCCTCTGGGCTTCATATAGGGGACAGACATTGTCCAGAACAGTGCGAGGGATGATGTATTATTATAGTGCCTTGAAGAAACTTGCCTTTCTTGATTCTGCTTCTGAAATGGACATCAGGATGGGAACTCAGATTGCTCCTGAGCCACGCCGTTCTTACTACACAAATGATGGTGGGGATAACACACTGCAGCCAACACCTTCTCAGGAAATTAGCAGAATGGCTAGTGGTATAACCCATTTGCTTAAAGGGTCTGAGTATGGGAGTGCAATGATGAAATTCACATATGTTGTGGCGTGCCAAGTTTATGGACAACATAAAGCAAGAGGGGACCATAGAGCTGAGGAGATTCTGTTCCTGATGAAAAATCATGAGGCCCTTCGTATTGCATATGTTGATGAGGTCGACTTGGGAAGGGAGGTCGAGTACTACTCGGTTCTTGTGAAATTTGATCAACAACTTCAAAGAGAGGTGGAGATCTATCGTATCAGACTGCCAGGCCCCTTGAAGCTTGGCGAGGGAAAACCAGAAAACCAAAACCATGCTCTAATCTTTACACGAGGAGATGCGATACAGACCATTGATATGAATCAAGATAACCATTTTGAGGAGGCTCTTAAGATGAGGAACTTGTTGGAATCATTCAAGACTTACTATGGCATTAGGAAGCCTACTATTCTTGGAGTCCGTGAGAAAGTTTTCACTGGTTCAGTTTCTTCACTCGCATGGTTCATGTCTGCTCAGGAAACAAGTTTTGTAACCTTAGGACAGCGTGTTCTTGCCAACCCACTGAAAGTGAGGATGCATTATGGTCATCCGGATGTATTTGATCGGTTTTGGTTTGTGCCCCGTGGTGGAATTAGCAAGGCCTCAAGAGTTATAAATATCAGTGAGGATATATTTGCTGGATTCAATTGCACTTTAAGAGGTGGGAACGTGACACACCATGAATACATTCAGGTAGGCAAAGGAAGGGATGTGGGTTTGAATCAGATCTCTATGTTTGAAGCCAAGGTAGCTAGTGGTAATGGTGAGCAAGCATTGAGCAGAGACGTTTACAGGTTAGGTCACAGGCTGGACTTTTTTAGAATGCTCTCTTTCTTCTACACAACGGTTGGCTACTACTTCAACACAATGTTGATAGTATTTACTGTTTATGCATTCCTGTGGGGTCGGCTTTACCTAGCACTTAGTGGTGTTGAGAAAATAGCAAAGGATAGGAGTAGCAGCAATGAAGCTCTTGGTGCAATCTTGAATCAGCAATTTATTATTCAGCTAGGACTTTTCACTGCACTTCCAATGATTCTTGAAAATTCACTGGAGCGTGGGTTTCTTCCAGCTATTTGGGACTTCATAACAATGCAGCTGCAACTTGCATCGTTTTTCTACACGTTTTCCCTGGGAACTCGAACCCATTACTTTGGTCGGACTATACTCCATGGTGGAGCCAAGTATCGTGCCACTGGAAGAGGGTTCGTGGTGGAGCATAAGAAATTTGCTGAGAACTACAGATTGTATGCTCGAACTCATTTCATCAAGGCTATCGAGCTTGCGATTATTCTGTTGGTATATGCAGCTTATAGCCCGTTGGCTAAGAGTTCAATTGTTTACATACTGATGACGATTTCGAGCTGGTTCCTTATTACATCTTGGATTATTTCTCCATTTCTGTTTAACCCTTCTGGTTTCGATTGGCTTAAAACAGTGAATGATTTTGACGATTTCATTGCATGGCTATGGTCTAGAGGCGGGTTGTTTACAAAAGCAGATCAGAGTTGGTTTACGTGGTGGAATGAGGAACAAGAGCATCTGAAAACAACCGGAGTGTGGGGAAAACTGCTTGAGATTATACTTGATCTTCGGTTCTTCTTTTTCCAGTACAGTATTGTGTACCATCTTCGCATTGCAGAGAATCGGACCAGCATTGGTGTATACTTGGTTTCTTGGGGATGCATCATCGGGATTACTGCGATATACATCACAACAATCTATGCTCAGAAAAGATATTCTGTCAAGGAGCATATTAAATATCGATTCATTCAGTTCTTAGTAATTGTCCTTACGGTTCTTGTGGTCGTGATGATGCTGCAGTTCACTAAACTTACAGTTGTTGATTTGTTGATAAGTCTCCTGGCTTTTGTTCCCACAGGCTGGGGATTGATTTCCATAGCTCAAGTACTGAAACCGTTTCTGTTATCAACAGTGGTTTGGGACACAGTAATCTCTGTTGCTCGCTTTTACGACCTTTTCTTTGGGCTGATAGTTATGGCTCCAGTTGCATTGCTTTCATGGTTGCCCGGTTTTCAGAATATGCAAACACGGATTTTGTTCAATGAAGCTTTTAGCAGAGGGTTACAGATTTCTATCATTCTCGCTGGCAAAAAATCCACTTGAAGCAAATATTGGGTATGGATCAGATCTTTATTATATGTTACTGATTACTCTCAAGTACATCCATTAATAAGATTGATTTCATCATATTTGCAGGGTTCTTAAATTTGTTGAAAATTAACTGGTCTGAGAAGGTTGGACGATATCCTTTTCTCGTAGCTTACGGTAGCCTGGTTTAATATCCTCCTCCACCGTTTTGTGGCACTGCACCAGGTTACGAACTTACGATAGCCCGGCTTTTCCTCACGGTGGTGGGCATTTTGGAGTTGATTATTTGACCTTGGTTTGGCGTGTTTATAAACATAGGTATGTATCTATCTTCATTTGCTTTGGTTACTGATTTTATTTGTCAAGACCATACACGATTAATACAGAATTCTGTCATATTTCAGGGTTCTTGATTTGTTGAGAGATGGTAATATGACGGAGCCTAATAATGACGGTATGCTTCACACTGCACCGGTTGTTTGTGTCTTGTACAGTTTTGACTCATGCATTTGTTAGAAGACTCTTGCTTTAACTCTTACGCACATAGTTTGCTTGTGGAGAGAGATCTTTTGATGTCTCACTTTTTTTTTCTTAAGAGTTTCTCAAATCGCTTGTCGATGTTTTGATTCAGATTTATTGTTTAATTCAAGAGTCTCGTGATTACAAAGCATTGTAAGCAAGTTAGTGGGCAAAATCACGATAGAAAAGCTTTGTAGAAATCATATCACAAATATTGAATCAAGAATGGTTTGAACTTTGACAAAAAAAAAAAAAACTTTGACAACCCTGAAAAAGTGATAACGTTGACAATAGTCAACAGCAATCTTTGAACCGGACCGAACTTAACCGAACCAAACCGAGGAGCGATTATCAGGCGTCGAATTTTGTGTATATTTAAGTATTTTTGTTGATTCACTTTGCTATTTCTCTCTTTCCCATCACTCCGGCGAACATGACAGTCGTCAGTCGAAACCGTTGATAATGGCGTTGCTCCAAACGGCGATACTTTCTCGAACACTAACGTTACCGTTTCATCAAAGAAGAACAAGAAAGGATCCGAGGTCGATGTAGAAGAAGGGAACGTTTCTGGTGCTTCGGACTCTAAGGAGAATGTGGATCCGCAGAAACAGGTAAGTTTTTTGTTTTGATTTCGCTCTCTCTGTTCACGGTCCTGGAGATTTCTAGGGTTTTTTTTTTCTTGTACCATTGTCTCTGTAGTTTTACGCTTGAATTTTCTTTTGTCGATTGCTTTTTTTCCGTAGTTTTCAGAGGAGATTGTGGTGGAGTATGTTCCAGAACAACTAGAATTTGAAGATGGTTTCGACGATGAACTTAGGAAAATCTTTGACAAGTTTAACTTTCGTGAATCTGTTGACTCGACTCTGAGGTATGACTATTTTGATTCCTGATGATGACCTTAAACATGGTCGATCTTTGACCTTAAAGACATTGTTTTTGCTAGGAGGACGGTAAGAAGGATGAGTCTGAGGAAAAGACAGATGTGAAAAAGAAGCTTAATTCGGATTCAGATAACCAGCAGAAGGAGAAATGCATCGCTATTAAGAAGATGAAGGTTTGTTTGTCATGAAATTACTACTGCTATAAACTATAGTACACTGAATTATCTTCTTTGTTCTCGTCTGCTACTACCTTTTTAGGTGATTAAAATCTTAAAAATTGTTTTCTCAGCTTCGACGGAGGATGAATATTGCTGAGCTGAAGCAGGTTTCTGCTAGGCCTGATGTGGTCGAGGTATGGGAGTGTTTTATACCCTGTAAATCCTTACTTCTCGTGTAGCTCCCATTTTTATTTTAATCTAACTGCTGTGCTCTTATAACATTTAGGTCTGGGATGCTACTTCAGCAGATCCAAAGTTGTTGGTGTTTTTGAAATCTTATAGGAATACAGTTCCTGTGCCAAGACATTGGTCTCAAAACAGAAAATATTTGCAGGTATCTCTTAAATTGATGCTGTAATTAACAATGTGTCTGTGGTATTGTGGGTGTATAGCACATAGGATTAAATCAAAAGTGATAGATTTCATGATGTCATTTAAGCTCTTCCTTATACGTATATATGTGCTTCTTACAGGGGAACATCTGTGATAACCATGAAGCCTGGACTTGTAGGTGTTTCTGAAGAGGAGTCTTGATTATTTTTTTCTATCTATTAATTATGTGGTGTCTGAGACTGTTATTGTGCTTTTCTTGGGTGTTTCTGTATTGTAGTTTAGGCAGGATTTTTCACATCTGGAGCCTGTTTTTTTTTTTTTTTGGTTTATTCTTTGCTGTTTTACTTTTCGTTTCATTTGGGTTTTCTTAAATCTTAGTATTCAGTCAAGTTTCTTTGTGTTAGCTGCTCTTTTTTTAACTTACTGACATCTCAACGAGGTTCCGTGTATGCAGGGGAAGCGGGGTATTGAGAAGCAGCCGTTTCACCTTCCTGATTTTATTGCTGCAACCGGAATAGAGAAAATAAGACAGGTATCTTCTAATGAACAATTTGATTTAACTAGTCTATTGACCTGTTCATATTTTCTGTAAAAAGTGTTTAGTTCTTAATGCCAGAGAAAAAAACCATTGAAGTATTTAGTAAAACGTGCTATTAAGCAGAATCAGTGTCAGAACATATGTATATGATAGGCAGTGTCATCCTTTTTTACCTTTCTAAGATACAAAGATCACTGATCTTAATAGCACCACTAATTATCTGACACTGTTCATTTGATTGTGGTTTTGAGTGATATATATACACATTATGTTGCCGTTCTTACCGTCCTTCATGAGAGCACTATAATCTTCAAATTTTAATCCATGCCCATCGTCCTATTAGTTGGATCTGGTTAAGAAAAAGTTGTTAATATCCTCTACTGGCAGAGCTAATTCTTGTTTGTGTTTCATATGCAGGCTTACATTGAGAAAGAAGATGGTAAGAAATTAAAGCAAAAGCAACGTGAGCGTATGCAACCAAAGATGGGATAGATGGACACTGACTATCAGGTTTTCCTCGATTAGATCTCTGTTTTGTGGTGATTGACGGAGACATGTTCACATGTTCTTTCTTTAACTGATAAGTGATGTTATTCCATACCTTCTCAGGTCCTTCATGATGCCTTCTTTAAGTACCAAACAAAGCCTAAGCTGACATCTCTTGGTGAACTGTATTTTGAAGGGAAAGGATTCGAGGTAGTTTTTTTGTGACCTCTTTTGTATTTCTTCGGATATTATATGATTTGGCTTTATTGCTTTGCATGAATCCAATTATCATCTGGTTGATAGGTTAAGCTGAGGGAAACGAAACCAGGAACTTTGTCACATGACCTAAAAGAAGCTCTTGGTATGCCTGAAGCTGCTCCTCCCCCATGGCTAATTAATATGCAGGTGAGTTTATTATGATTTATATCCTTGGTGATTCTGATTACTGTGGAGAAGTTTATTGATTATAACACGTATTGAACAGAGATATGGTCCGCCTCCGTCCTACCCACATCTGAAAATTCCTGGTTTAAATGCTCCTATTGATGGCTGGGGGAAACCTCCAATTGATGAAGTAAGTCTTTCAACTGTGTTCACAGTACTTGGTCCATTTATGAAATTACTACTATTTTCATTTGTAAATTTTTTATTGTTTCTCTTATACAGCACGGGCGTCCATTGTATGGAGATGTCTTTGGTATTCAGCAGCAACATCAGCCTAGATATGAGGTAAACCATTTTCGTTTTGCTTTAATAACTGCATATTATGCCCCAGTCGTGTAGGGTTTAAATATTGTATGTGGAAGCTACCTATCCATATAGATAGTTGGTGTGGTAGTAATCAAGTGAATTAGAAATTGTAAGGTTCTTGCTGAACCATAACTCCGTAAGCTACATATGATGAATTGTTATTTTGTCAATAACTTAGGAAGAGCCTATCGACAAGAGCAAACTCTGGGGTGATTTGAAGGAAGAGGAAGAAGAAGAAGAGGAGGAGGAAGAGGAACAAGAAGAAGAGATGGATGACGATGAAATGGAAGATGGCATTGAGTCTACACTGTCAAGGTACAGGATTTTGAGTTTGTGGTATATATATATATTTGACGAGTTTTTCTCTGTATTTATTGTTTGATCTTTTTCCTTCTGTTCAGCACTCCTACTGGCATTGAGACACCTGATGCTATAGAGGTTCGTAAGGAGCAGCGAAAGGAGCCTGACAGGCCTCTTTATCAGGTGCAAAACCTTATTTATAAGTCTCGCAGTTTCACATTATCTTTAGAGATCGTTATTGATTTTGATACTGGAAGATGTTTCACCATGGTATCTTTTTTTTTTTTTTGGTTCTGAAGGTACTTGAAGAAAAGAGTGAAAATGTTGCCCCTGGAACAGTACTGGGAACCACTCATACATATGTCATTAGAACTGGTACCCAAGAGAAGACAGGAGCCAAAAGGGTAAGCAATCTGTGGCGTAATTGTAATTGATGTCCTGTAAGTATAAATTGGGTAGCTAGTCTAGCTTCTCGCCTTGACCATATACCAAATGGAAATAGTAATTGAAGTATTAGATGGCAATAAGAGGCGAGGATTTAGGGGAAAGAATGTTTATTAATGTTGTTGGTATTGTTGTTGTAATATGCATATACTCTCTAGCTTAAGTATATGGATAGGGAGTTGGAGATTTGTTGTTTCGTGTTTTATAGAACCTTAATTTGGTGTTATTACAATTGATAAGTGACGATTTATGGTGTTGTGGAAAACAGGTTGATTTGCTGAGAGGACAAAAGACAGACCGAGTGGAGGTGAGTTTACAGCCAGAAGAGTTAGAAGCTATGGACAATGTTTTACCTGCCAGGTAAGTAGTAAAACAGTTGGTTATTTGTTTTCTTTTAACTGTGAATTCGATTAATTATCTGGAGTTGTAAAAACAAACTTTTAACATTGTGATTTTTGAAGATACGAGGAGGCAAGGGAAGAAGAGAAATTGCGGAATAAGCCAGAGAGCTTCAGTGACATGGTTGCAGAGGTACTGTTGTACAAGCTTTTGAAAAACTCCCAAAGAAAGAAAAAACAGTAACGATTGATAGTATTTTGGAGATTTCATAACACTTTCGATTTATGATTACAGAATGAATTGAAGAGGAGGCGGAAAACTCACGATAAAGAAGGTAAGAAGAAGAAAGACTTCAAATTCTGAACTTTTAGCAGAGAAGAAGAATTGATTTCGTCATGAGTATGCATGGGAACCTTCTTGAGAGATTTAATAAGGTAGAATCAAATTTCTTACCAAGTCTAGTAAGATGAGCATGAACTTTCTCTATGTATATAGCCATTGCTCGAAGCAAAGTTTGGAATGCTTTTGCTCGATTTTCCATTGAATTATTAATAAGATGAGCATGAACTGTTTTTGTCAGCAAATTACTAATTTCTTAAAAATTTAAGTAATTGCAAATAACTATCACGCATAGAATAGATATTAATCATGGTCTACTATAGACCGGGATATTTTAGTAATTTGAAAGTCCTTTAAACAAAGGTTCTATTGTTTATACTTCATAACTAGAGTTCGTTATTGGACATATCCACTAGGCTTTTGTTTTTATGTGCTAAGAGATATGTTCGTCTCGAAATGTCAAAAGACAACATGATTATGTTTTCCTGTGAACTCTCAAGCTTTTCTCTCATGGAAGTAAACAAAGAAGAGATCCCACAAGTACATAATCTTTTTCAATCCGAAGAAGATGAAGAAGATACTTCTTTAGGAAAGAGAAAGATAAGTAAGTTGTTCTATATACAAAACCCATCAACTCAAATTTAGTGATATGCTTTGTCTGATAAATTTGACTCCAATACATCGATCACAATGATTTGGTATTGACAGATACGAATATTAAGACCGAAGATGAAAGGGAAGTAAAAAAATTAGCCTTCTCTCAAGAACCTCTAGAAGAAGAAGAAGAAGAAGAAGAAGAAGACACTGATATGATCGAAGAAGATACAGAAAGAGAGGATCATAAAGATAATAACGACAAGATCATGGAAGATAATGTTCTTGAAGAAGAGTCTGTCGTTGACTTTGATGGATTCTTTTGAAACTTCTCTTCTCTAAGATGGTCTCTACGTTGACTTTTTCGTTTCTTAAGATCATTTGCTTGATTGCTTCTTTGTCATGTAAAATTGTAAATATATATATATGAAATGAAAAAAATGGTTTTTGTCTCTTTGCATTGGTCCAAAATCAAAACTAGAGACACACAAAAATGAAGTATTGTAAACCATCTTCTAGCATCAATCTCTTCTTGGTTTCATTGAGTAAAACATGTGATGAAGCTTTTTTCTGGTTTTCAAGACATGATCGATGATTCGGTTTGATCAGGTTCTGTTTGAATCTCATGTGCAAGTTGTCTTGTTAAACAATCTGCTCGTTCGTCGTGACCTCCTGCAAATGTATAAACTTTGAAAGCAAACTGAAAAGCCCTCCATAGCCTCTTAGCTCTCTCTTCCTTCATATTACTCATCTTGCTTTCTTCACTGTTCTTCGCTTCCTCGTTCGCTTCTCTCCTCTCCTAGAAAACATAAAGAGTTAAGTCTTTCAACGCCAAGAATCAATTTCTTGATTTATGTGTATAATATACCTTTAGTGCTAACTCCATGCAATTTGATGAAACATCAACCATAGTTTCTTTGACTTGAACAAGAACTTGGAAATCGATGTTAATGTTGTGCCTCTGAAACATTTTAGCGTCTTCGTCTTTTGTTCGCTCAACCGTTTCAATCTCTCCTTTAAATTTGTTGAAGTAACGCTCTATCTTATCGAGAAGATCGTTTAATGGAGGCTCAATCTTCCAGTTCTTGAGCTCAACTAGAATCCCATCTAACTTCTTGTACAAGGCACCAGCTGTTCTTATTACTTCTAGTTTCTTCTCAGGGAAACCTTCAAACCTCGCGAGAACCTAAACAATCAAACGATAGTTTCATATTTCGAGAGAAATAGTGAGTCGATTTAAAAACACAAGGAGAAAACATACTTGAGTTTCATCAGTTAGTTTCTCAAGAACAGATTCCACTTTGCTATGAAATTCAAGCAATTCTTTCATGTCTTTTGTCTGGAAACTATGTATAGAAGATTTCAGTTCTTCGATCGATTTAGCGTATTTCTGAACATCTTCTTCGATTTGCTGGAAATAACTCGACCTATGACACAAATGAAAGACTTAGTCGAACTCAGACATATAGACTTAACTTGTGATGCAAGTCATTTACCTCTTTGTCATCTCTGCAAGTGCATCAGCCATTCCTGATCTTGCACCTTTAACAGGAGATTTCTCTGCAACATTCTTTTTCCCTTTACTTGCTTTTGTTGTTTTCCCTTCTACGCCACGGCCTTCAAGCTTCCCTTTGAGAACCCAATAGAGATTTGCGATTTGTGCTGATCTTCTTAATTTGCTAGTTGCTTTCTTTAATGATCTTCCGCTTCCCGGTGGCGCAGGAGGGGCCGGCATCGAAGGAGCATTGTCTCCATTTGTAGATTGCAGTTTAGGACATTGACAAAACTCTCTATTTTCTGATGTTTTTGACATAGGAGGCGGCGGTGGAGGAGCTGGAGCTTTGTGTTCCGGTTCCGACTGTGGTGATGGAGGTGGTGGTGGTGGTTGTGAGAGAAGAGTAGATTTCGTATTGAACATTGAGACCGTTGGTGACGGCGTTTGCGGTGATGGAAGTGGTGGAGGTGGAGGCAAATCTTCTTTTTGAGAAGATTCTGTTGAGTTAGTCTCTGAACTTGTGGTTTCACTATGATCCTCTGTTTCAATCTCATGCTCTGTTTCGAAACCTTCAATATGATGCTCTGTTTCACAACGTTCGCTATGATCCTTTGCTTCAATCTCATGCTCTGTTTCAGAACCTTCGATTTCATGCTCTGCTTCAGTCTCATGCTCTGTTTCAGAACCTTCCTTATGATGCTCTGTTTCTAAAACAGAGAAATCATTATCTTCTTCTTCTTTTTCTTCTACTAATATCTCACTCTCTTCGTTTTCTTCTTCGATACCAATCTTTGTTTCATTAACACTCTCTGAATCTCTTTGTGACAAGATCTGCATGGCAAACCGCTTCAAATCAACAGGGCTTAACCTATCCAAAGCTTGAGCTCTTAAGTTCCATAGACTTGGAGATGTTGAGTTACTAGACATTAGCATTGTCCCAGGAAGTACTGATCTTGGTGTTAATGGAGATGGATAAAAAGAGTTGTTACTTTCTGAATAAGAAGCAGATCTTGTAAAGCTTCTTCTTGCTTCTGATGAAACACCTTTTGGTGTAAAACTCTTTCTACCTTCAGATTCATGATCCATCATACCAAATCTTTCTCTTGTTGTCTTGATTAGTCCATCAAGAGCTGCTAATACATGCTCCACTGCAAACAAACAAACAAAAATGGTCGATAAGAGTTCTGTATTACATTTTAGGGTTTTTTGATTCGAAAAATGTGTTTAGTAAACAAACCTAGACGATCTGACTTATTCTTCCCAACGCCACTGTTTTTGTACT
Organism: Arabidopsis arenosa; assembly: GCA_905216605.1. Lineage (NCBI taxonomy): Eukaryota > Viridiplantae > Streptophyta > Magnoliopsida > Brassicales > Brassicaceae > Arabidopsis > Arabidopsis arenosa. The sequence continues at coordinate 17,343,804 of LR999456.1, forward strand.
TAGATCGATAAATCCAGTCACTATCCATAATCCAAGAATCCCCAATAGCTCTGAGATCTTCGTAGAAGAAAATTAACATCTGTTTTTGGGGCATTTCTGGGGTTCATCAATCAGATTAACAAGACTCATCAAGTAAACAAACTCAAGATTTTCTTCTTGTTGTTGTTGTAGTTGTAATGTTTGTTAAGTAACTCAAAATCTGTTTAAACCCTCTGTGAACGTACCTTATCCATGTCAGCTCCTTCCATTTCAAAAGATTGATTAATGGTTACAATCTCAGGAGAAAGCTTTTGTAGATCTTCCATCGTTTGTGTTATAATCTAAAAACTCGAAAGCAAACAAGACATTAGGGTCTTAGCTTTTAGACCTTAGTACAATCTCAAATAGATTGCATAAAGTTATTAATCTTTCGCTACTGACCTCGGTGACAGATAAAGAACCATCAAGAGAAGGTAAATCAATCATATCTCTAAAAGCGAAGATGTTTTTCCTTAACTCCACCATCAAAATGAAATTTGCTGAACATTTCGGCGAAGAACCCTCCAAAGTGTTCTTTTTCGGTGTATTCGCTTTCTTCTTTGCATTCTTTACTGACAAAGGAGACGCGGTAGCTCGGGGAGTAGAAACATGTTTTGTAGAATTGAAACTCTTTGGAGAAGCTTGTGCAACAGAAGAAGAGATTTGTGAAACTGTGCGTTTGATCTCTTTATTTTTCTTTTTTTCGACATTGTTCTTCTTTGATGTTGATGCGCGTCTAAATTCGTGTTTTCCCTTGATAAGCCTTTTTAGAGCAAGCCCTCTTGCAAGCTAAAAACAACATTATAAAGCCTAATGTTTTAACAGGTTAAGGCAAACACAAATGTAAAAGTCAGTTAAAAACATCGTTTAATCTATAAACATATAAACTGTTCAGTTTTTTTTTAATAAAATAAGTGCATAAAATACAAACACAAATGCTAAACATAAACAGTAAGCAAACTTCTTGTTTACATTTACAATGCTGAATTCTATTTATTCATTCTGAGAAAAATTCCACTAAATGTAAATACACAAGTAAATATATTCAGCAAGGAACAATTGATGTCTGGTTTATAAAGGACCGAAGAAAAACCTGCAATCTTGAGATCTTGCGACAGAAGGTTATCGGCGTGAAGCCGCAAAGCCTCCCGCTTGACATCGCGAGTTTTGAAATCGAAAAATCGATTTCTCAACCAAAATATTATTTAGTCAGGAGAATCCATTAGAAAGAGATCAGATTCTCTTTCTTAATGAATATTTTTCAGGTGATTCTGTTAAACAAAGGCGCGCCAAGAAAGAAAGGTTTTTGTTTTTCTTCAACCCTTGTAAACAAAGAATGAAAGAAAATCTCGGAAACAAAATCAGTCCGGAAATTCTAGAAAGATTGAATCCATCTCTCTCTCTTTCTCTATCTCTAACTCTTATGGTTATAATTAGAAAAGTTTGAAATGAGAGAAATCTTTGACTATAATTATCACTGCTCTTAATTCTATTAAAACACTTTAGATTCTCCTGAAGGTTATGCTAAATATTGTAGAAGTAGAGACTATATATTACCGTTGGAGGTTAGCCGTTATTCTTAGGTTTACTAAGAGCTTTTCTCAACGGTTGAAAATAAGTAGAGTCCTTAAATTAGATTTATTAAGTCCATTTATCAAATCGATTTAACAAGCTGAAGAAATATAAGAAGAGGAACAGGGGGATCGAAGGAAAATTGGCAAAAACCTAAATCAGTTACTCGAGAAAGAAGCAACCAATTCAAGTGTGTGGATTGACTTCCGACCACTTAGAATTGACAAACAAAATCCGCGGAAATAACCTTTTCCAAACGGATTTATCCATCGAAAATTGTTGTTTTCTTGTGGTAATATATATAGTAAGGGATATTGTGATCCTAATCTCTTACATAAATATAAATTCATCCAAATCTTTAATAACAAAAAAAGGTTGACCGATTTTCTTATTCGATTTCGACAATTATACAGCCAGTTGTTCTTGCTTAGAAATTGTGAACATATTACTCAAAACGAGTGTCATATGTAGTAGACTCGTAGTAAATAATTGATTATATCTGTGAACAACGAATGTTTAGCTTTTGACCTTCCACATGAAAATTTATAAGTCAAGATTCAAATTGTAATGCAATGTAAATTGTTTTGTCACTCGACTTGGATTTGACTAGTCAACGTCAATTGACTCATATACGGGCGGCCCTTTAATTGATGGTTTATGTCAATGTAATGAGTAATGACTCATGGTGATGTGTGTGTGACCGACTGAGATCTTTAGGTGATGAAAATCCAATCTACATTCTACAGGTAAGAGTCCTCGAAACTTCATGAGATTATTAAAAAATGATATTAGCTGTATTGTTACAAATTTTCTACGCTAAACTACATATTATAGCTATACATAAAATACATAATTATGATACAGTCAAACAGAACACATATCCTAATTGATGAGAGCCAAACAACTTATGTATGCATAATTACATGCATGCATGCGTGACGCAGTGAGTTTAAATTAGAATTGAGTTTGATCTGTTAGTTGAAGATCGATATCATTGCAAAACTCATATATAGCCTATATAAAAAATATTGTTAAATTTGATTATAGATTTGAGTTTTGACTTTCGTTTACGAACGGGATCAGACTGCTCTTAAAAAATGATAGATTATTGACTTTTGTTTAAGTATCGATAGGATTGTACATTCGGCTTCTTCAGTTAATTCGGTTCAACAAAGTAAGTGTAACAAAAATTTAAATAAAAATATATTTGAACTAAAATGTGAATTTGTTTTTATGAATTTCAATATTACGTTCGATTAGGTTGATCGGTGTAAAAAAAAAGGTTGGATTGTGTAGATTGTAGGAATAAATTTTTGTTCGGTTTTAACTTGTATTAATTATTCAATTCGGTATGATTTATATACTCCTAGATATTATATGTAAACCAATGCATGCGCTAATTGTACATGTGTATACACTATGTATCATGATTCCTATATGGCTATACATTTTTACACAGTATTGCCATGCAACGTCAGGAGTGTAAATTATGTATATTTACTTGACTTCATATGCGTGTACATTAAGGCATGCATATTATATATACACACACTAAGATACTAGCTACATGTAAGCATGGTTAAATTTTCATTGGCCCTTTGGCTTTTATATATTGAAAATTAAAATAAGTTTCTCAAAGGCCATATTATTGACCAAGCTGGTCTATTTTAAAATTAGGTCTCCATACTTTACAAAAGAAAAACTCATTAGGTCGCCATCTAAACTTACGTTGCTCATATAATGAAATGTAAAACAATTGGAAAAATGCAACAAGATATTTATAAGTTACACTCATTTAATATTCAAAAGTACATGTAGTATTATATGCATACAGCATACAGTCTTCGATGAACTTCCATGAGTTCTTGGAAATTTTATCCACAGTAGGGATTTTTAATAGTTGGGGACAAATTTAAAACGATATAATCCTTAAAAAGGACAAATAATTCAAATTATTAATTCTTTTTCATCTCTTAGAATATACTTCTCAGCCTTATCTAGCTCGTATAGATTTCAATCAAGAATCATAAAATAATACTAAGATATCTTCTGCCGTGAGATTTGATAGAACTATATAAATATCTTGACCTTGTCAAATAATCAATAGTGTCGACATGAGTTACATTACATATATATCAAATCAATTTACATGTTTTTCCAAACCATCTTTAAATTATTCGATCGACGTATATATTAAATTTCCATACCTAAATTCAATTTCCATGCTTTAGTTTATATTCCAATTAGTGACTAATTTTTCGTAAGCCGCACAACAAAGATAAGTTTTGATGGTGCTGCTAAAAATAGTAATCAATGATATGATAACTTTAGTCAATGGTATATTAAAATTGAATAATATATGTGCTCGAGGTTAGATTTATTAAAACAAAACAAGTTTTTATTCATATTGAATATCAAAATTGTACTAAGTGTTTTTTGGTCAAATACATACAACAAGTAAAAAAACGGAGTTTTCAAGTCTCTAACTATGGGTGAAACAAAAAAAAAATATCTAAATTTAACGGAACAATTAGAGGTATTAATATAAATTAAATATATTTTTTTTCATTTTTTCCGTCATCACCTTTTGGTTTTACTTTTATACATATATGCAAACCATGCAAAGACTTTAAACTGGGACAAATAGGGCTATATAGAGATAAAAATTAATGTCAAACTCGAGGACATGGATCATCTCTTCAGGATTAGTCGGAGCCATATCACTGATGCTCCGATCGGTATTGAACTTCTCCTTCACCGGAGCTCGCTTCTTTCTCCCTACTAATTTACACCCTATTTTCATCATCACCGGCATCATCTTTGCCCTCGCAGCCTCTAGTTCACTCTTCGGCAACGGATCTCATGACTCTCCGGCCACAAATCATCACCATGATGATGATTCCTATCATTATGAACAAGATCATCATCATGACCAGGACCATGATCGTGGTCGTGACCAAGACCGCGAACGTTATTCTAATAACTCATCCAATTCTTCGTTTGATCAATACAATATTAATAAGGTTCACGAGAAAGAAAAATTTTCGGCCGTGAGATCATCAGAGAGTGGAGGATCTTATGGAGTTTCTTCTCCGGAGATTCGTTTTCCTTCCACGGCGCCGGAGAAACCCGTCGGTCTCCGACGTCCACCTACTGCTCCTGTAAAGACTTTTCGACAAGGTATCTTTTAACATGCCGTCGCAAAAATTTTGTAGTTTCTCTGCAAATTCTTTTATTACAATTATATTTGAGTTTCAGTTTTTTTTTTTAGTTCGTACTTTAATTTTACCCAGTTAGAAAAATCGTATGTTTAAACTTTAAACATAAACCAGACCTTTTTCTTGTTAAAGATTTAGAAAACCAAACTAAACTGAAAATCTGATAAATGAAATTTCTTTTTTTTTAAACAATAAGAAGATCTAATTAAGAAATTCTAAATAATACTTAGTCTTTTTGTTAGGGTATAAAGATAAATTATTTATTTACGTATAAAAGTAGAGTTAAGTGATTTCGTAATGAACAATGAATATTACGTTAACTTTGATTTAATACCACCATTAAAAAATTCCAACTAATTAGTATATATAACTTTATCAACATCAGACAACACATCGGGTGACGAGAGCGAGACCATGGAGGAGATGTGGGAAAGAGTCAAAGCCGAAAAACAACCAAAGAAACCTAACTCGTTGCAAGACACAAAAATGCCCACATCTTCATGGCCGTTGCCGTCACTGTCACCGTCGCGAGCGGGGAGGCCTACTCCCTCCCTGTCGTCGCTTTCGCCGTCATCGTCGAGAGCGAGGAAGCCTCCTTATTCGTCTCCGGCGCGGCCGGGAAAGAAGTTGATGGAGAGGATTCCGTCGTGGGTGAAGTTGAAAAAAGAGTTATCAATGGGAAGAGAGGAGCTCAATTCACGAGTGGAAGCTTTCATTACAAAATTCAAGGGTGAGATGAAATTGCAGAGGTTGGAGTCTGTAAGACGTTACAAGTCTTTCCGTGGTCTCAGTGATGAAAAGTAAAAATTTAATGGTTTTAGATGTATGTTATGGTAAGATACTAAGATATGTGTGTATGTCTTTAGATTTAATTATGTAAATCTTGTGACCAAAATCGCATATTACTACATTCGTGATCTTGATTTTGATCACATTATCCCAAGTGAGTTTTTTTGCAAGTCCCGAGCGACAGCTTCCGGCGACTGAAATTACACTTGATTTCTTTTATTTTTGTTGCTAATTAAGTTTTATCTGAGATTTTCTTCTCTAGATTCTTTGTCGTTCATGATGTTGTTGTCGCTGAAATTTCCAGCGATCGATATTAACCGACGCTGCGACTCAACATCTCTTCATCCAAAAAAATCGGTTAACGTATAAATATTTGATTAAAATTTGAACACAACCCAAAACCCAAAAGGATATCAAATCATGCAAATTAGATTATATTTTATTGTAGAAATTATTATTTATAAACTATACCAAAATAAAACCAAAATCTGACCTCAAACCAAACAAAAAATTGGATTGAACACTTTTCTTTTTCCGACTAAACAAATTTATTGATATCAAAACGAATTTACAAAATCATTATAGAAACTTCAAAAGCAAATTCACTTTTTAGTTTCTATCATTTAAAAAAAAAACATCGTCAAATCGGATCAAACAATATAAACAACATTTAACTACTCCCTCCGTTTCACAAAGAGTGTCGTTTTAAAGTTTTAATCTTATTTTACAAAGAGTGTCGTTTTATGTTTTCAATGCAGTTTTTAAGACCAATTCTCTTTTTTATCCCTACTTTTTCAGCTTATTAATTAGAGAGAGGGTATTATCTAATGTATTAATAAATAGTAGAAAAGAATTTTGTTTACTTTTCTTAATTTGTGTGAAGAATTGTAGAATGACACGGAAGGAATATAAAATAATTAGAATTTCAAATTGATTATGTTTGGCTCGATTCGGATTAGATCGGATCAGTATGATTATTATCAACCATGCATCTCCCTAATACGACCAATTCAAAGTCACTCAATTTGGTAATGAAAAACCGGTCCGACCACTATCAAATTAGTCACCGGTTCAAGATTTATTATATTTTATACTAAAATTAATTGTGATCTTCTTCTTCATCAATCCTCTTTCACAATTCAACTTCTCCGATCAGAAAAATTTCTTTCTCCGTTTAATTTTCCCAGGTCAGTTTTTATTCTCTCTTACTTTCAAATTCGTATGATTTATCTTCTTCTTCGCTATGGATGTTTTTCAGATATTTTCATCTGTTTAATCAGTGAATGTAATTTCCCCTAATTTACTTCAATTTAGGGTTTTGAATCGACCCATCACTAAATTAACGAAGGTATTAGCTTCTTGATAGGTTAGAGATGATTCGATTTGGTTTTTATTCTCTTCTTTGTTTGATCTTTTTTGAAAAAATCTCAAACTCATATAACTGTGTGTGTGACATTAGAGTTCTAATTTGAGTCTGTTGGTTGAATAAATCTGCGATTTTTATTGCTTCTAACAAGATTTAGAAAGTTTAGTGAAGAACTATTAGCCTCTTGTTATAGGTTTCTTTGGACGATTCTAGTTGCTTTGCATTTCTTCTTGATATATTCTTCTATTGAGATATTAGGATCTTGACTTTGCTCTGTGCGTGTTCCATTCTCTTCTCCATAGATTGACTTGCTTTTAAGAGAAAAGATGATGGAGGTCAAGTTATGGAACGACAAACGCGAAAGAGAGATGTATGAGAATTTTGCAGAGCTTTTTGCAATCATCAAAGCCACAGAGAAGCTCGAGAAAGCTTATATCAGAGACTTAATCAATCCTTCAGAGTACGAATCTGAATGCCAGAAACTCATTGTCCACTTCAAAACTTTATCCGCTACACTCAAAGACACGGTGCCAAACATCGAAAGATTTGCAGACACATACAAAATGGACTGTCCAGCTGCTCTATACAGACTTGTGACATCTGGTCTTCCCGCCACAGTGGAACACCGAGCTACTGTAGCAGCATCTACGTCGAACTCTGCATCCATTGTTGCTGAATGTGTACAGAATTTCATCACATCGATGGATTCTTTAAAACTAAACATGGTGGCTGTCGATCAGGTTTATCCTCTCTTGTCTGATCTATCGGCTTCTCTCAACAAACTGAGTATTCTACCGCCGGATTTCGAAGGGAAGACGAAGATGAAAGAATGGCTTTCGAGGTTGTCTAAGATGGGAGCAGCGGATGAACTTACGGAACAACAGTCAAGGCAACTTCACTTTGATCTGGAGTCATCATACAACTCTTTCATGGCAGCTTTGCCTAAAGCTGGTAATTAAAACCAATGTAGGTTTGGTTTCTTGTTTTTGTGTGCATGTCTTAGTTTTCCTCTAGTTTTTAGTGGTAATCCAAAGACAATTTTGCTCGTTTGAGGAGTTGAATGTGCTTATGTGTACCATATTTTGGTTATATGAAAGTTATCTAAACCAAATTAGAATTACAATGATCATTACTCTCGGGGGACTATATGATTACAGTTCTGTGTTAGTGAATTAGGATACTGTGGAATGGATCATTGTAGTTGTTGAAGTTGTGTGGACTAGATTGTAAGTTAGCAAAGTTCAAACATTAAGAGAAGCTAGTAAGAAAATGTGAAATTATAAGGATACACAGTAGTTCAGTAGTTGCCAAATACGCTCCAGCGTCTTCAAATGGGATCGATCGATCCATTGGTAGGATTGATCGATCCTTCATGCTCGAGTCCAATCTTTATTTGACGTCTTCAAATGAGATCGATTTCTTTGAGCTATGGCAAAATCCTGATAATTCTTCAAAACGCAACAAATCACATATTCACCTCTTGATAGAGGTTATATGGTACAATCAGTTTGCAACATAAACATAGGTTAACCGACTTAAAAAAATTTCGTTTTTATCATTTTTTTCGAGTTTATGAAAAGTAGAGTTACTTATTTGAGGATTATTTAGATTTGGAGATTTTCGCTAATTTAACAGGAAGAATCTTGAGCATATAAGTTCATTTTCTTAATTGGGATTAGAAACTAAACGAAATAACAATCGTGTCGAGCATCGTGAATATTGACATTAAAATCCAGTTATGATATGTTTTAAAATGGATGCACGATTTAGATTTTAAATATTAAAATAGGTAAAAAAAATAGCTCGTGTATTTTTTCTACAGATACGAAAAAGTTTGTGTATTTTCATGGAAATGAAAAAATAGATGGTGTATTTTCATGGAACTCTCCCAAGAAGAAACTATAAACTATACTATTAATACGGAGTAATTAGAGAGAAAAAACTAGTCAAACCAATGATCAATCAGTTTTTTATGGATCACCAAACAAGACCTGCACTAGGCATTACCTAACCTACCTCTATATGTATACCGTATGGAAGAATTTCGACCAACAAACAACAAAATTACCAATTTCAAAAACAAAAAATAACAAAAACAAAAAAACAAAATATCACAACGATGTCATCATCACAGTTTGCTATCTTTTGCATCATCCTGATTGCCTTATTTCCTCTATATGAATGTATGTACATGCGATGGATATATAGTTTCGTTTTTGTTTATCATTTTTCATTATCATCATCATTGTAATCATATAAACAAAACTGATTTTATTTCATTTTTGTTCAAACAAAATTTATTGGTTTTGTTTGTTAAATAGGTGTACAAAGAGAAGGTCTTGAAACGATCAAGAAAGGTGAAAAACAATGCATAAGAACAAAATGCAACGATGGTAGTAAAGGCCTATGTTATTGTTGTACCTCCTTAAGTCCGATGAAATGTTTCTTTCAAGAAGCACGATGTGTTCAACGCTGCAATTGGCGCTAGAATTTACTTTTACTAAATTAAATTACATATATATTATTCAAAATTTATTAAATAATACTAATTTTTTTACCCATTTTGAAGTATTTGATATTGATTATCTACACCCTTATTTTGAAATAATTGTAAGCGTATATAATGTATTAATATAATTTGAAAGTTTATCATTCATAAGTTTCATAAGTCTAGCCGCAAAGGAGCCGTCCTTGCTAGCGTCGGAAGGCGAAGTTCGTGTTTTCCGGTGTACTGCATGGAGCTGATCTTGTTTTCGCTGGTTTTCGTATTGGGTCTCTTTTATTTTGTAACCGTGGTTGGTCGTTTGGTCCAACTTTCATAAGCCCATTTGGGATTAATAAAATAACTTTATATTAAAAAAAAAAAGTTTCATTACAATGTATTAATATAATTTGAAAGTTAATTCTAAAGTTTCAATACGATTATAATGTATTAATATAATTTTGAGAGTTTATCATTCATGAGCGTACAATATTATGAAATTTTGTATTTGAGATCGACTACTTTGATTTTCGTATAGATTTTGAATATATTTATGAGAAATGGCACCTATACAATCAATTAATTACTTCCTAATCTTACTATTTTTTTCTAATGATATTTTTAACACCTCTAAAACCAATAATTTTTTTTTTTTGAAATTTTCTAAACATGCTCATAGTTCATAACTACGCTACATTAACCTTATCAACAATACCTAAACACGGTGAATCATCATAATTCACACGATTATACATAAACTCTCATTTTCTGTGCTCCATCACTTTGACTATCCCAAAGTCCCTAACTTTTATGTCACTCTTTATAACAGAAAAAAAAAAAGCTATAATCAGCCAACAAAATTCTTTTTTTTTATAATCAAAAAGATTTCCATAATCGAAAAACCTTAACCGCAAAGCATGGCATATTCGTAATTTACTACACTTTTCAAAAAAATTAAAATTAAATACATATTCCCACGTGGAGAATCATATAATCGCCGTCAGCCTCCTTTTTAACGGAATCCAATGAGCACACTGCACAAGTCAACCTTCCTCACTAAGTTACAAAATCACACCGTTCATAATCCACGTGTCGCACGATTATCGAAACGAACCACCGATTAATCCGTGCTCTTAACCTCACATGATTCCTCACTCCACCGTGTAAAAGAGAAAAAAGAAGCCGTGTTAAAACCCGACACTACCCTTTTAAAAGCCAGCCGAAAACGACCGACCGACCACGATCACCACTTAATCACTTAACCAATAAAATAACGCCACGTGTTATACTTTAAAGGTTTTTTATTCACCGTCTAACGCGGAAAATAAAAATGGAAGATTTATAAATTAAGCTGATCCATTTGAGCTTTATTTTCTTCTTCCTTAATTCAATTTTTTTTTTGTTTCCTAATTTAAAAATTTCTATCAAATCTTCAGTCTCAGATTCTCTCTCCCAGAAAACGATTCACATAATCTTTTGTTTCTTACTTCTGTTATCTCTCTTAAATCTTCTCTTGGATTTTGCTTATGATCCATTAGCTTCTGAAATTCAGTTATGGCGTTTTTGAGTGGTGGATTTGATATTAAGTCGAAACGTGAGTGTGAGGGATTAGGGTTAGGGTTTGTTAGGTTTACTAGAGGATTAGGGAGGAAAAGAATTCTCATTTCTAAATCTAACTCAAATTCTGATCGAGCTCCGGCATATGATTCGCCGCCGGTGAAGAGACCAAGTGATGAAACGACGGAATATAATAGGTCTCTGCTTGAATCTCTGCATCAAGATATTTTGGTAAGTTCATTTAATTTTTTTTTTCTCTGTAATTGTGATTAGTTTTGGGGATTTGAATTGATTTGGTAAAAATTTTGCAGATTCGGGTACTTTGTCATGTGGATCACGAGGACCTAGCCACACTAAAACGTGTATCTAAAACAATAAGAAAAGCTGTAAGTTTTAAGTTTTCAATTATATTATTTTTCAAGATTTTAAATCAAGAAATGATCGATCATTGAATTTTTCTAATTAAGCAATAATAATTAATGTTTTTTTGAATTTATGGGATTTTAGGTAATTGAAGCAAAGAAGTCGCATTTTGATTATAGCACACCTAAAAAGAGATTGCCTTTTCGAGACGCAATACTAGTCCTTGAGGAAGATTCGGATTCGAGTAATCAAGATGATGAAATGGAGCCTCCGAATGCACCAATTCGAAGGAGGATTATTAGTCGTGAATCGGATTTGTCGAAGATCTCTATGGTATTGTTTAAATGAAGAAGAAAGGTAACCCAAAAAAAGAAGAAGAAGAAGAATTTAGCTAATTGTGCAGAAGAATATGAAGAAAGAAGACGACGTAGAGTTTGCTTTTGCTTCAATTCTTATCACTGAAGCTTTTTATTATAATTACTGATCATGTGAATATAACCAATTATTTGCAGAATTTGGAAGGTTAAATATTATTTGTGAATACTTTAATTTTTTGGCTTCTGATCAGAGTATCCTAAGTATTGGTTTTGTCCTTTTCCACTAAAAACTATTAAGATTTTTTTTTAATACTGCTATTTCTTGACTTTCTTATATTTGCTGTTTTTTATTATATTATGCAAGTGAGCACATTGAATGAATCTTGAAATATTGCTTATATGATGAATAAATCAAGAGAATATATCCAGTAAATGAGAAGTAAAAAAATCCACTCTTGTAAATATTGGATTTTTCACTTAAAACGGACAAAAATTACCTTGTAACCACAATTTATTGATATGTATATCGTTTGCAAATGGAGATGTCGATTCAGAATGCGAAAAAAGTGTGGTACGATTCTAACAATAACGAATATACATACATTGATAGATAAATGATTTGGTTATTACTGACATTGCCTCGAGGTAAATGAAACGAGCTCGCACCACACGGGACGACCGGACGAGTTTCATTCATGGTCATTGTGTTTTCTTTCCTTTTCTTTATCAACTCGTCACATTTCAACATAACATCCTATTTATAAAAATCATGTGAATAATCAACTTACATGTTACTCCCTTTTTTAATCTATGTAAGTGAACACATTGAATGAATTTAAAAAATACTCATATATGAAAAAATCAATTTGTGTGTCAGATTAAATTATTATGCAGACTTTATGTCATATATGCATATTCACTCCGATCAACAGCTCAAAATGGATTGTTTTTTATTTAATACATTGCTCTCCACATGTGGATGTAGAAAGAAAAGAGGAAAAAAAGAGAGGCAAATTCTATAAAAATAGCTAAAAAGTAGCTTCACTTCACGAAAGTTCGATCTTTTATATATTACAAAACTCACCGACAGCTATTTTTTGTTATCTGGAAAGTTGTAAATAATCGACCCAATGATCTCTGTTTCTCTAAACAAAGATGTCGTATTCGAAATACTTGTGAGTGTGGTAGAACCATCCATTTTTTTCTTCATGTTAAAAAAATGCAACTAAAGGGGCTTTAACCCAAACTACACGTGGATCGAACCTAAACCATACAATCTTGCAAATCCAATGTTTTGATCATTTCGTATGGAGTTTCAAACCAACTGATGACACATGGTCGGTCGAAAATGGTTCTAACGTCTCATGTGGTTTTACATTTTCGTGGCATCTTTATCAGTCCAATGTTGGTCACCGATCATCTGCATTTGTCTTTAATTTTCAAAAGTTTTGGGGAAATATATAATTGTTTAGTGATGATGAATTATATACCATTTGTTCGTTTTTACCATTTATATCATCGATTAAATTTTCTAAAAAAGTGAATCTACTTTATATTATAATTATTATACATGTTTAAAAAATAACAAACAATCCGAAAACATAAGAATATCTACTTTTAAAAAGTTTAGCCAATCATAAAAAAAACTGCATAATATAAATAATTATAAAATATTAAAGTAATATATAACTTTTATAGAAACTTGAAAACAACTTATATTGTGAAATAAAAAAATTTCAAAACAACTTATATTATGAAACGGAAGGAATCTAAAATTACTAGACTTTTTTTTACTATTGAACAATCTTTTTCAACCAAACCGTATTCGTTACTAAGCTATACTTACTGCTTTTAATATATTTTTCTGTACAAAGGACAAACAAAAAAAAAAAAAGGGGGAAAGAAAAACCGTAAGATGGTATTTCAATCTCCAACTAACAATGTTTTGATGACCTAACAAGCTCTCGCCTTCAGATTTGCTAGTCCTAATTCTAATTCATAATAACTAATGACCTACCAACTTCATCATCTTCCACTAATCTACCGAGTAACAGATTAGAATTTAGCCAAATGTCACTTCTTTAGTTTTCGTTACAACTTACAACCACAATAAAAAAAATACTATAGTATAGTATCATTCAAACGTAGAACATGCACAACGTTGACAAATTAATTACCAACCAAAGAATTTACTCTTATTTTCTAAACAGGTGATTTTGGATTGAAGGTTACTTAATCGTCATGTAAATTTTCTAATGGTCAAAAGAAGAAGAGTTCAACGAGAAACGACTTTTTGGCATTGACCAACAAAAAAGTGCCACTAAACTACCATCACGGAAGTAAATGTAATTACAAGATCTTTTCTAGTCAAACATTCAGACATCAAAGACAAAACGTATTCAAGAAAAACCAAAGAAAAGATTTGACGCGTTTTCTATTTAAAAGGAGTATTGGTTAATAGCTTTAACTTATGCGTTGTAAAAATAAATCATAAAAAGATCAATGACGATCTTGTAACAAGAAGGCTAATATACACCAAAAATTTCACTAGCTTTTTATTTTGATAAAAAATAAATTTGTTTAATTGATAAAAGTATATCATTTTTCCGTGTTTTAACGTTCTGTAAACATGATTACGTTACTTGTTATCATTTAAAATATTAATCAAGATCCTATGTTTTCACGTTTTAAACAAAATGATATCACCAAATGTGTAAAAAAATATAGGTGAAAAAAACAAAGCGTCAACAATCTATTAAACCTAGTGTTTTAAGCTTCTTATAAGTATCATTAGGTGCTTGTAAATATAACTAACAGTCTAACACCTTAAGTGTCTCTTCCACTTCATCAAATGGAGGAAATTGGAAAAATCCCATGGACGAGCTTTTTATTCTCTCATCCTCTGTTCTCTTGTTTCATTTCACTCTATACTATATTTCTACTTTATTTCCTTCAAGATTCTCTTCGGATTCTTATTTCCCACAGATTATGAGGCCCACAAGTCCAAAAAGATTTTAGGGCTGTTTTTTTTTTTTTGAGTAACAAAGAGATAACAATGATACTGAAATAGATCGAACCCTGAGCCTTGAGGTCACTTTTGTGGGACTTTACCAACAGACTAACGAGACATTTTTGCGATTCAACGGCCGATAAAATATGTATCCCCTTGAGGGCCACAAGCACATGCTTGCTTAGTGCCGGCTCTTAGTCTACTACTTCCGCTTCGGGTCGACCCGAGAATCCATTGCCCGACCCGGAAATAATGAGAATTTGATAGGACCCGAACTCAAAACTGGTCTCGGTTCAAACCCGGATTTCATGGGCGATTTAGTGGAATGGAATTTGAAATTGAGAGCTCATTGGAAGTTGTACACGAAGAAGAAGAACAGTCGATGACGGGTGTAAAAGATCCGACCCGGTTTGTAATGATCGAGAGGTTACCATCGTTATCGATGTTTAACCCGGAATCTGATTCCGAATTGGACAGCGATTTCCCGGTTATGAGTGAAAATGATCCAACCCGGTTCGTGATGATCGAAAGGTTACCATCGTTGTCGATTAAACCGGAATTTTATTTGGGTTTCGGGTCCGAATTGGATAACTATTTCCCGGTTGTGGATGTTAAAGATCCGATCCGGTTCAGGAGGATCAAGATATTCCCTTCGTTATCGATAATTTAACCGAAATTTTATTTGGATTCCGGTTCCCGATTGGACAACGATTTTCCGGTTCTTGATGACTGGAGTTCACCAGAGAAAGTGAGCTTAGAATGGGAAGACGAAGAAGGAGAGGGGTTGATTGAGATAAAGCTCGATGAGTAGTACTGTAATGGCTGCCATAATAAGATGATCAACCAAAATCAATTTAATTTAGATTTGGATTTGCTTGAAGAGGAGGAGAGTTTGATCGAGATTGATGTTTCTTCATGAGATTTTCTCTACTTCGAAAATATTAAAAAATATACTATATGTCTATATTGAATAATACTAATAAATAAAAATATAGTTGCGTTGTATATACGAAAACAAACGGAAACACTTTTTGTAATTTTATGTTCATACAGAAAAATATTCTGACAATTTGTTTTGGCAGCAATATTCTGAGTATAATTTGATTCGTCAAGTATCTAATTTAATAATTTTCAACAAACAAACTGGAATTTGATGTCTAATGGTAATGTCGTCACGATTTACGTATAATGTATTGAAAGTTGTCGACAAGAAAATGAAATAAATTGCAAACAAATACTTTATACAGGGAGGATCTGGCTTGGCCACCAAGATCGTTTGACAAATATTTAATTACTGTCTCACAATATTAATATGTATAAATGTCATAATTAATACGTGACGAAACTGAAATTCTGGAATAATTATATTAACAAAACAAAGTAATAAATAGAAATAAATATTCTCCACCAATCATAACCTCGTTGTGTTCTTTTTCATTTAATTTTATATTTGACTCGACTTTTACACGGATGCCACGTGGTCAACCAAAACGTATGCCAAACTCTACTTCTCCACCGTCACAATCATCTCCTGGCCCTCTAGATCTCTCTCTTTTTCTCTATTTCTTCCTTCAATTACAATTCTCCAGGATTCTTGGCGTTGCTGTGAAAAAAAATTTCTTCTCAGTGATTGAATCGAACCAAGAGCGAAAATGAGAAATTTCAGTATCTTCGAGAGATTCTCTAAAGCTTTTCAAGATCATCCTTCTCTCACCAGGATTCTCGTCGTCTCCACGATCAGGTCATCTTCTTCTTCAAAAACGATTTTCATAGCTCTCTGTTTTTTTTGCTTCTCTGTTGTTAAAACCTTACAATTTCTCCCTCAATTCTCTACCTGGAAACGTATGAACAACAGATTCTCCAGAAAGAAAAACTGTTGAATAGATTATCTAGGTTGTATTATTCACGCAACACTTGTTTTTTCTACATTATGAATCTCCCAGTTTCTTTCAGGAAGAACGCGTTTCATATTCTTAACGAATCTGATTCGGTGAAACTCAATCATCATCTCGATTTTGCAAATTTCGTTTTACTGTTTACGCTATAGTGCTTTATGTCCTGGATCTCTGATTATTTTACTGTATAGTTTTCTAGGTTATCGTTTTGATCTGTGTTTATAATGCGAAGGTTTGATTCAGATTTGAGTTGTTTACTGATGTGAGATACTGTGCATTGTTGGTATAGTGGTGGTGGACTTATAGCTTATTCTGAGGCAAACGCATCCTATGGAGCGAACGGTGCTGGTATTGTTGAAACTGGAACCAAGAAGAAGAAGGTGGTGCTGCTCGGAACTGGATGGGCTGGAACTAGTTTCTTGAAGAATTTGAATAATTCTCAATATGAGGTTCAGATTATCTCGCCTCGAAACTACTTTGCTTTCACTCCCTTGTTACCTAGTGTTACTTGTGGAACTGTTGAAGCTCGCAGCGTTGTTGAGCCTATTCGAAACATTGGAAGAAAGGTAATTCTGCTGTAATTATGGCTAATTCGGAATGTAAATTTTGTCTTCTTATCCCATTCTTCTAACTAGATTGAGCTCTTATATATCTCTGAAACATATTATCATGATTACACTGATATGCAAATGCTATAACAGTAAACAAACTTCTGGTATAGTAGCAGTTCGTTGTTTTAGACTCAAGTTTTTTTGGTTGTAGTGTATGTATTGCACCATTAGTATGAGGCTTTTTCTTCTAATAAATTGCAATTTTGTCTTTTGTTGAAAAAAATGCTAATCCATGCTCTTTTTCCTGCCTTGACAAATAGAAGAATGTTGATACTTCTTACCTGGAGGCAGAATGTTTCAAAATTGATCCAGCAAGCAAGAAAGTTTACTGCCGATCCAAACAAGGCCTTAGTTCAAATGGAAAAAAGGAATTTTCTGTTGACTATGACTATCTTGTAATTGCAACTGGAGCTCAGTCTAACACCTTTAACATACCCGGAGTGGAGGAAAACTGTCATTTTCTGAAAGTAAGTTCTCTTGGCTCTTAATTCCTTTTCTTACTCCACTTGGTATGTTTTGTTGTATGCAATGATAGTTTACAGCTCAAAAGCATGTGAAAGTATATGTTTACTGATCATTTGTAGGATGTTAACATTCTGAGGCTTTAATTGGTTTCATTGTCTGCTTATAGGAGGTTGAAGATGCTCAGAGAATCCGTAAAACTGTGATTGATTCCTTTGAGAAGGCAAGTCTACCAGAACTAAGCGATGAAGAGCGAAAGAGAATCCTGCATTTTGTGGTTGTTGGTGGTGGGCCAACAGGTGTTGAGTTTGCCGCTGAGCTGCATGATTTTGTTACTGAGGATCTAGTCAGTCTTTATCCTAGAGCCAAGGGTTCAGTACGAATCACACTTCTCGAGGCCGCAGACCACATCCTGACCATGTGAAATTTCTTGCCTCTAAAACTTCTTGATCAATCTTCTTCTCTTTTTTTTTTGGTCAGACGCTTTTAAGTTTCATGTTTGCATAAAAACCTTGTTATTGATTCATGGAAAGCTTTTCATTCACAGGTTTGACAAGAGAATCACTGAGTTTGCCGAAGAAAAGTTTAGCAGAGATGGAATTGATGTGAAACTTGGCTCTATGGTAACTAAAGTGAATGAGAAAGATATATCTGCTAAAACGAAAGGAGGAGAGGTTTCCTCTATTCCTTATGGAATGATTGTCTGGTCAACTGGTATTGGAACTCGTCCTGTGATAAAAGATTTTATGAAACAAATTGGTCAGGTAAAGTAATGTGCTTTAGATTAAACTCACACACTACAATCTTCAACATTTCCTAGCAAACATGTTTCCACAACTTGCTCTAAGAAATTGTCTTTGTAATTTCAGGGTAATAGACGTGCTCTGGCAACTGATGAATGGCTTCGCGTAGAAGGAACTGATAATATATATGCCCTTGGTGATTGTGCAACCATTAACCAGCGCAAAGTCATGGTAATTAGACGCTTCTATTGCTTCCCAAAATCTGGAACAATGTTTTTGGATTATAAACCAAAGTTATTAATGGTTTCATGCTGCAGGAAGATGTTTCTGCTATTTTTAGCAAAGCAGACAAAGACAAGTCTGGGACACTGACTCTCAAAGAGTTCCAAGAAGCAATGGATGACATTTGTGTTAGATACCCTCAAGTTGAGCTCTACTTGAAGAGTAAACGTATGCGTGGCATTGCAGATCTTCTTAAAGAAGCCGAAACTGATGATGTATCCAAGAAGAACATCGAACTGAAGATCGAAGAATTCAAATCAGCTCTTTCTCAGGTTGACTCACAAGTGAAGTTTCTTCCAGCTACAGCACAGGTAATTCGATTAAATTTTAGCTATTTAAGTCCCTGTTCATCTTTGATATAAAATTCTTTTTTACTGGATTCTTATCAATTTGTTATATGTGGATTTTTAAGGTTGCTGCGCAGCAAGGTGCTTACCTAGCTAAATGCTTTGATCGCATGGAAGATTGCGAGAAGAATCCAGAAGGTCCCATTAGGATGAGAGGAGAAGGTCGTCATCGTTTCCGCCCCTTCAGGTTAGTCCTCCCAAAAAAACTTCCGTCTTTTTGTTGACAAAACCAAAAATCTGTGACGTAGAGGATATAGTCTGTAAGCATTTCTCTTTGTTGTTTACATAGTAAATGAAAATGTGGAAGTTGAGAGGAACTTCCAAACATACAGCACGGTTTGTTAGTCAACTTGTGTGTTTTTAGGCAGTGAGGTTGAGTGTTTTGGAAGAACTCTGAGTCTAGATACTACGAGTCATGGGCATTGGACCATTACAGTGTAGAAAAGATGGAATTATGCCGTATATTAGGTAAGACTAAGAGTGAAAAATAAATAAAAATAAAAACGTTAGGAAGCATATTAGTTAATTAGTGTGGTTCAATTCGGATTGGCTTACTTTTTTTTGTTGGTTTAGAAAGTTTAGTAACCAACTTGAAACCATCTTGATCTATTTGGTACCAGTTTAATTGAAAGGATTTTAAAAGAGATCTGAGTTTTGATTCATTTTTGGCCGCCCCCTAAACTGTGGTTTGAGAGTCCTTTGGATACAAAGCAATTATAGACACAAATGAAAATCCGGTTTTGCTGTTTGGACTGAATATATCGGTTTGGTTTGGTAACAGGTACAGACATTTGGGACAATTTGCACCACTGGGAGGGGAGCAAACGGCAGCACAACTTCCAGGAGATTGGGTTTCTATTGGACAAAGCAGCCAGTGGCTCTGGTATTCCGTCTACGCCAGGTAAAAATAACAATTAAAACTTATTCGTTTTTGAACCAAATCGACAAACAATGTTTTCATATATTGGGTACTTAAAAAGAAAAATGTTATGATTTTGGTTTGGAACAGTAAGCAAGTGAGCTGGCGTACGAGAGTGCTTGTGGTTTCAGATTGGATGAGGCGTTTCATCTTTGGTAGGGATTCCAGTAGCATCTGATTTTAATAATCCCCCAATACACACCTCTCTCTCTCACGAGTTACGCTAACTTTCTCATGAGGAAAAAGTTTTGTAATAAAATAATGACCACAAGCAACGAGGAGAGATTGCCTCGTTTCTTTGGCCATATCATCGCTAATCCCGAGAATTGTACTTTCTGTTTTTATCTGCAAATATTTCTCAGGTTGCCTTTTTATCTTTATATCCTCTTTTTGTAAGCTTTTTCCTCAAATTTTGTTTAGTACGATGACAAAAACGGAGTTTTGTTATTTCTTGCTCTGTTTTTCTTCTTCAATATCATTGTCTTTTTAATATCGTGGATTACCTTAAAATGGTTTTAATTAGTAAACACTACACTATGGAAAGAAGTGGAAAGATTAAAAAACTAAATTATTTTTTATGCTAAAGTGGAAATTGCGATTATGGAAAACAATGACTACAAAAAAAAACAGAGAAATTACATAATCAACTGTTGAAAAGTTGAATTTTTAAAAGTAAGTATAGAATAAGACTTGTTTTTTAAGTGTCGTCAACATCTGTGACGCTGATAATATCAGCGAAACCAACTTTCTTGCGAAGCCGGACAACTAAACATGCGGCGTCGACACCTTCTCCGATCACCACCACTTTGTCTTTCTCTTCTCCTTCTATTCCCACAAAAGTCACCCCTGCTCCATTATTAAAACATGTGATCATTCAATCAAGAGAAGAGAAAGAATTATATATATTTTTTTTTTTTTGAGAAAGAATTATAATTAAGTTTAGAACGTATATAATTTGCTAGATACTTTTTTTTGATAACTCACGGTAAATCCCCAGACTTATGGAGGGGTCTAGGACTAATCCCACGGGTAGGGTCCCCCCAGGTTTTCAAATGGGCCGTAAAAATTTGGATACTTGCATAACATAACCAAATGCCGGTTCGAGATATATTTGGATTCTAATTGATAATTTGCCGAATCTCATTTTATAGCTCACATATTCTACTATCTTAATGATGAAATTATTCTTTTTAAGTGTAACCTGCTCCAAATGATGAAATGATGTCTTTGTAAAAGAACACTAGATCATCACCCGTACTAAAGTACGGGTTGAATTTTATTTATTACAAAATTTATATAATATATATATTAGAACTAAGTTTTAATATATTATAATAGTAAGTGAAAAAATATTAATTTTTTTGTCAGTCCCTATATACAATATTAGAATAAATATAAATTTTTTTCTATAATACTCAATTATGGATGTTTTTTTTAAAGATATGAAAATGGAAAATAATTTTATTTTTTAAAAAGTAATATTTTTTGAACAATGAGTTAATTTATGTTAACAACCACAAAATATGATTGCATATATTTCAGTTAGATCAAAAATTAAAATATCATAAATGAATCGCATATAAAACATAGATTATTTTGAATTAATTAAGAAAATTAGCTATTATTTTGAATTAATTTAGAAAATTCTTTTTCAATTTATAATTCTTTGGTTGTTGAAATAGAGATTTGTTTAAGCTAATCTAATTACAGAATTTGTTTGAGATTTATAATTACGGAATTTACCAATTATTCGCATAATCGAATATGTTATAAACATATATTTAGTATATAATAATACCAAAATCAACCCGTGCGTGGAGTCTATATTTTTATTTTAGAATCTCAATATTTTATTTTAAAATATTGCGTGCACAATCTATTATTCGTTAATTCTAAAATTGCTTGCGGAATCAAATTTTCAAATATTTAGAGGTGTCAAACCATATTTAAATGTTCTACACTATTTTTAAATATTCCAAATTAAAATCTTTAAATTTTTTTTGTAGTTTATAAAATTATGAATTTCAAAAAACAAATTCTATGAAATTAAATATAACTATTCAAATAGTTATAAGGATCAAAACTCATTTCATCATATATGTTATATTTAACCCGCTACCTATTATAAATATTTTTTAAAAATCAAATTAGAGTATTTATAACTTTTAACTTTTTGAACTATTAAGTATTGATGATATTCTCTAAAAATATCAAGCAAAACTTATTTTAAATGTTGCAAATTAAAATATTTAAATTTTTATTGTAGTATATAAAATTATATATTTCAAAAAAATAAATGTATAAAATCGAATATAAATATTCAAATTCTGACCCGTTGCTCAGTCGAAATTTTTGTTGACTTTATTTTTGTGTAAAAGAAATATATTACTCAAGTCTAAATTTTTGACCCGTTTAATTGTTTTCTTTATAAATTGAACAATTTATATGCGTTTTTAAAAATTCAAATCTTGGCATATGCAGAAAAAAAAAATACTTTTTTTATTATGTAGATGATATGATGATTTATTTGTTTCATATTAATATAATCATATAAAGATGAGAGGTGAAGTTTAATGATTAATAACAAATTAATATGGTAAGTTAGATATCAAATCTTATATGTTCATTTTGATTGGTCATTTAAAAAAAAAAAATAACAGATTTTCGTTTTATAATTTAATTAAATTAATTAAATGACATAAATTAGTATTTTACTTGTTTATCCTTAATAAATTGAATGAAATTTGTTCTAAAAAAAGAGTTTTGTAATGGCATTCTTAAGTAAATTCTTACAAAAAGGAAGGTTAGTTAAGGGTATCTTATAAAGTGTACTCCCCAAATAATAGTATAGGATATAAGTTAAGAGGAATACAATACATATTAAGCGATTTTTTTTTTTTTTTAAATGATGAAATTAGAAAGGATTCAGTCATTTGCAAATAAAAAATACATTCCAAAGGTTACCAATCAAAATCTTGTTTAGTTAAGATTTAGTGGGATATCTTACCAGTGGTTTTGGCTCCGATCGTGAGAGCTTCTGATCGACATTTTTCGCACCTCATACTTACCGACATCAAGATTTTCTGCTCATGAAAATTCCAATATTTTCAAATTTACTACTAGATTTCTCTTTTCTTCAAAAAAATAATACTCTACTAGCTAATAAGTTCATCCCAAACCTTCCGTATTTATTTAGACTTTTAGTAGAAGAAATCTTTAGCGTACCTTAGGCATTTTGGAACCTCTTGGAGAAAATGAAACTTTTTTTTTTTGGTATGATTATAATTTACGTGTGTAAATATATAAGTGCTTGTCTCATTTTCTTGTGGCACATTGCTTAACACGCATTAGTACATATTTGTATATTCTTTGCTACGAAATCGCATAGGAATTTTCATGCACCTACTTCGTGGTTAAGTCCTTTAATAAAGTATAATTGTTGACGTTTAAGTGGACAATATACGGTATTGCTTGACAGCCTTGACTCATAAGGGTTAAGATTTGGTCAGGTAAGGGTTAGATTTTGTCATGCATATCTAAAAAGTCAGTACCGTGAGGGCCATAAAAGACCCAAAAGGAAACTAGTCCCTTATTTCGTGTTTCTGATAAAAACAAAAATTATTAACCTTAAAACCAAATAAAATTTAGCAAACTTGAAAAATGTAAACAAGAAACTGCACATATCAATTTATTTTGGCATAGAAAAATATCCATTTAATAATGTTTTCATGCAGATGAATATTTTCCAAAAGAAATGATGAACAAGAGAAAACTAATAATAAGGACGACTAGGCGCCTGGGCAAAAAACCCGGACCCGATACCCGAACCGATACCCGGACCGAAAAAATCGGGTTGGGGCGGGTTAGGGTATTAGAAAATTACCTCATTGGGTAGAGTATTGGATTACCCGTGGGTATCGGGTCGGGTCGGGGATTACCCGTTACCCATTTAGGGTACCCACAAACCCGAAGAAATACACATGTTTATATATGTATATAGATAATTAGATATATAGTCTTATATAGTTATATACTTATATGTATGTCCTAGATTTTAGGTTTTGTGACTTTAGACGTTTGAGTTTATATATGTATATAGATATATAGTCTTATATAGTTATATACTTATATATATGCAATACACATATGTTTATATATGTATATAGATAATTAGAATCTACTCTTAACACTTAAGAGTGAAATAGTCATCTTTGTTATTTTGGATTGGATTTAGTATTTAAATGTCATGTTTGATGTTCTATTCTCTTTATTTGATCATTTGAGTATGTAAAGTGATTTTAAACTTCGGGTATTACCCAAACCGACCCGAACCCGACAATACCCGAACCGGACCGGAACCGAAACCATAGGAATACCCGAATGGACCATAAATTCATTACCCATTCAACCCGAACCCGAACGGGTTTTACCCGAACCCGAACGGGTTACCCATATGCCCAGGCCTAAGGACGACCATAGGGGAAAAAAAGCATTGATAATGATTTATCATAGAGTACACCACATTTAGGGGTTGTTTTCCAGATAATGTAAAGTCTTTTAATCCAGTACTTGGCTTAATTATAGTTCATTTAATTGTTTTTACATAATGTTTAGAGTTTGATTACTTAAGATTATGATTATAACTATGCAAATTGTGGAATCGTGCAATAAAGATGAAAGTATGACTCTTAACATTAAAACCAAAATTTGTCCAAAAAAAAAAGAAAGAAAAACATTAAACCAAAAAAAAGAAGAAGATGAAAGTATGATAATGATTTAACATACGGTATTAAGAAAAATTATAGGGAACCGGTGAAATCGCGTTACCACTTGATTTAACTAAAATTACTCATTTCAAACGTTAAAAAGGAATATGAAAAATGTAAATCCGGATGCTAAAATGGGCATTAAAGCCTGCGACTTTTAGCCCAGTTCTGAGTCTCCTGACTGTGCAAGTACGTAGCCCTAAACCGGGTTGATCGGTTTGCGGAAAACCGATTGAACCGTCGGTTACTAATTTAACCGTCGTTTTTAACTTAAACCACTTAGGTTTTGTTATTCCTCCTGAGACGACGTCGTCTCCCTATCTCTGTCTCCTGCGACTCGTCTTCTCTCTTCGTCTTCGTTGTACAAATCTTTACTCAGTTATCTCGGTCAGCCATGTGTGTGAGTCCTTCTAAGCCTAATTGTTCAGAATCAAAGTGGGTTTCTTCCTGAATCCTTTAAAGTTTCAAACTTTTCAATTTTCTTGTTTCTCTTTGTCTTGTGTCTATCCGAATCGTATGGGTGTTTGCATTTTCTATGCTCTGATTTGGTCTCAATCAATGTGGGTTCCGAATGAATGTGTTTCTAAATTGTAATCAAAGATTGCTATCTGGTTGCTCTCCACAGATGAAAAGCTCTCTGCAACAGTCTCTTTCGTATGAGGTAACCAAACCATCTTGTCTTACTCTCAAAGAAACTTGTATACTGCTATGGGAAATGAATAGCTTAAGTGTTATAGGGTTTGGCTGTTTCAATAACAAAGAAAAGCATTTGGTTTCTTATACTTTATAAACTTCCTTCAGTATTTTAGGACAGAGATGGCATTAGTTCAGAAACCAGTGGTTGGCACAGATACTAAGATCGTCATAAAGCAAAAACTTGCTATTACTTTCATGGAACAGGTATATTTGTGTCCCTGTATTTCTTTCTAATAATGTGCTTTGCAAGGATTTAAATTTTGACCGGTTGATAGTTGAGAGCTATCATTAAAATCCCAAGATCAATTTACCTAAAAGAAAATTTCAAATTAGGAGACGACTTTCAAAGTCTTTAATTATAAGTTAATGAGCAGGTCTTTTTTTAATCTCACGCTTTTCAAGACATCTTTTATTAGTATCTCATGTGAAAACTGAATTACATTTCTAGTTTGAGACAATGTCAAGTTTGAGGGTTAAGACGATAAGAACGTTGACATTCTCTGATTTAAAATAAAAGACCTGGCTTCCATTAACTCTGCCTTTGATGCTTACTCTAATTATTTCTGATTAAAGAAAGACCTTCCCTTAATTTATAGGTGACCATTACACAGGACAGTAAGCTCTCGCGACGCACATGGCACGACGAAGCGTTCAAGAGTTTTAATATAAACGGGCGAACTTGTAGTCTCTTTCCCCTGTCAAGCTTTAGGAAATCATCTTGCATTTTTCATCTCTTTAGTTTACTCGGTAAGTCTCCCTCTCTGCCTCCTCTTCTTGGTATCATTGACTCTTATTTTGGTGGTTGGGAACTTAAATCTGTTTTTCAAACGATTTGTGTGATGATTTTAGGGTTGAGATGGACAGTTCTGAAGCTCATCTTGATAGAATTGAGGCACAGAGGTCAACGAATGTGTCTCATGACCAACGGAAAGGAAGATACTTCCCCATGAATCTGATAAACAAAGTCGCACGCAAACTCTGTTCACGAGGAGGAGATGGCGCCACGCCATCTGCGGGAGACACCGAATCTGGGCTGGAGTTCCTCAACAACCTTAAATTGTCGGATCTTTTCGATCTCCCTGGTGAAAATGTCCAGATGAATACGGAAATTTTTAGCCGACTGAGTGATGGGGACAAAGAGTGTCTGGAGAAGTTGAAAAGCCATGGGACGCCAATGGCATGTCTCAAGAGCGATAGAGGAGATTCAATTCTTCATCTTGCTGCTAGATGGGGTCATCTAGAACTAGTGAAGAACATTGTCTCTGAATGTCCATGCCTTGTATTGGAAACAAACTCCAAGGATCAGCTTCCGCTTCATGTGGCTGCTCATGCCGGTCATTCCGCTATTGTTGAGGCTTTTGTTGCGTCGGTAACATTTTTTTCAGATAGACTGGCTGTAGAAGATAGGGAGAGACTGAATCCATATGTTCTCAAGGACAAATATGGAAATACTGCTCTGCACTTGGCCATTGAAGGACGCTATATGGAGATGGCTGCCTCTCTGGTGAACGAGAACCAGAATGCTTCTTTTCTTGAAAATAATGAGGGAATATCTTCCTTGTACATGGCAGTAGAAGCTGGAGATGTATCTCTTGTGAAAGAAATTTTGAAAACCACAGGCAACGATGACCTTGAAGGGAGGAACTCTAACTTAGATTTAAAGTTGGAAGGGAGAAAATATCTTGTACATGTTGCTTTGGATGCCAGAAGTACAGGTTTATTTCTCGCTTTACCCACTAGTAGCTGGCATTTAGTCTGTTCAAATATCTATGTAAAACCAGCTGCGTTATGCTAATTGCTGTTCCCAATTGTTTGAGCAGGTGTCCTTGATGTTATTCTTAACGAATATCCAAGTCTTGAGGACGAGCGAGATGAAGAAGGAAGGACTTGTCTATCCTTTGCAGCATCCATAGGGTTTTATGAAGGAGTATGCAACCTGTTAGACCGATCAACAAAGAATGTTTATGTCTGTGACGAAGATGGTTCCTTTCCAATACATACGGCTGCAGAGAACGGCCATATCAGAATTGTCAAAGAGATTCTAAAACGTTGTCCACATTCAAAACACATGCTCAACAAACTTGGCCAGAACGTTCTCCACATTGCAGCAAAGATTGGGGAAGATAATCTTGTAGCATCGTTAATGTTAGAAGATGAAACGAAACATCTGTCTGTTGGGCAAGATGTGAACGGTAACACACCTTTGCACCTTGCCACCCTAAATTGGCGCTACCGATCAATTAGACAGCTAGCTTCGGATGTAAAGATACTGCAATTACGGAACGATAACGGGTTAACAGCTAGGGGTCTTGCCGAGTCAGTGCTGAAACCCAACTACATCTTTCATGAGGTATGTCTTATTCCCTATATCATACAACACATTTAAAATTCCACATGAGTGTGATTTTATAGCTTGACCTTTTTTCAATTACAGAGGTTGACAGTGGCATTCTTATTATACGCTCACAAGTTAAAGGGTTCTGGATCTGTAAAGTCGTTAACAAAACCATCAGAGCCACTAGACCATGAAAAGAGCAGAGATTACGTCAACACTCTTCTACTGGTAGCAGCACTTGTAGCCACAATGACCTTTGCTGCAGGTTTTACAATACCAGGTGGCTTTAACAGCTCTGGTCCACACTTGGGCAGGGCAACTTTGGCCACTGACCCAAGTCTCTTCTATTTCCTGCTATTTGACATCTTGGCAATGCAAAGCTCCCTTGCAACAATATGTACTCTAATTTGGGCGCAGTTGGGTGATCCGTCACTAGTTTCCTCATCCTTAAAGCTAGCCTTGCCCTTACTGGTTTTTGCTCTACTCTGCATGCCATTGGCATTCGTTTTTGGCGTGGGTATTGTGATTAAGCATGTGAAATGGTTTTCTTTAATCATTATCTTGATGTTTATTTTATTCTTCTATTTGGTGGCCGGTATCCTTGCCCCCCACGTCCTGCTACAGCTGCCAAACGTTTCTCCCGTGTTATGTGGTTGCATTCTCGAGACTATTATAAGATGGCAAGAGACCCTGTCAGGAGCTCGATGGGCCCTATTTCCTACTCCGTCATTTGTGAGGCTGAAGAAAGATTAAGATCCTTAGCTTGTGAATGGGACAAATGGTGAATGGTTAAAGAGTTAAATGGTCAATAAATCACAATTTAATGACCATGAATGGCAAATTAATAAAGGGAAAAAAGTTCCGGTTTAAGAAAAAGTGTCGTTTTACATTTTCAATGTGCATTTTAACACAAATTTTCTAATTCACCCTTAACTCAAAGCTACTCAAACTTTGTGCTCCTCAAACTGCAAAGACACAAACCCATGACAAAAATAGTCTCATTCTATCTTATCTTCTCCTTTAGATTCTGACCAGTTAATACCTTTTTCACGAATGAGGCTCATGCAAATCTGATAGACTAATTAGATTCTATCAGGCTCTTCATCTTAAAGCTCATGATTTTAAACCAAACCCCGATCTTTTTTTTCTTTTCTTTTTTATATTAATATAAAAGTTTATTAATCATCCCAATCACAACAAATTTGAAAACTAAAGAAATCAACAAGATATAGAAACAATGACCGCATAATCTTCTTAGGCCACTGCTCAAAAATCTCTGATCAAACAGGTTATAGCAACACATATAACAAGAGAAAATATAGTTACCAGTTGCGAAAATTTCTCCTATTTCTTGGAATCTCCATACCTAAATTCTTCGTTAAAAGAAAGACAGAGGCATGGCTTGGTGGATCAAGTTCAGAATATTCAAAGGAGACAACCATATTGAAGAGTTATACACTTTGCCCTATAACCTCAACAGATTCTTCCCTCCTGTACTAGGCAAAGCCTAATATTAATACACATTGATTGATTGCTGATATTCCTTTTTGGTAGTAGTCTCAAGTATAAAATTCAATTTCATAATACTCATCTGTTCAATAAAGATTGATGTTTTAAGATTTTTCTTCGTTTTTTTCTTTTCTTGTTCCACATTATTATTACTTTTGTGACCAATAAAGAGAAAAGACAAGTAGAATTAATATTATTAAACTAACAAGATAATAATAAAAATATCAAAGTTATTTTTTCTTAATTTGTGTGAAAATCCCAAAACATCATTTTTTTAAGAATGATGTAGAATTAATATTATTAAACTAACAAAATAATTAAAAAAAAAATTGTTTTTTTTTTAATTTGCGTGAAAACCCAACTTGAATAGCTTTTTCGTAAATATAAAAGTTAGGGCCTGACTGGTTTAAACGCAGCAGGTGCGGTTGCGTCTGTGGGAGTTTGCGGAAGCGGGCGGTTCCGGTTTCAAGCGTTATGATGCATTTTGAACAACTGGTTAAGCGGTTGAAAATTGGTGCGTTTGCGGGAGTTTTTTAACCAGTAGATGTTAAATACTTTTATTAGTCAATATTGTCTTTAATTAACAAAATTTCTTGAACAGCTTTTTCTTTTCATTGGTACTTAAAATAATTTTTTCTAATTGGTTCATAGCTTAACTTAAATAATTTGATGTACAAGATTATAAGAAATAACTCAAATAGAACATAAAAACTTCATCAAAAAGTTTATTTTTTTATGAATTGGGAATATCCTCAGTAAGGCAGCGTTTTTCACATCAAAGTAATAAAATCAGACGGTAATTCCATAGTTTTAGCAAAAATCATCATCGGTAATCTCCCAAATAATCAAATCGAAACTAGTTTTTTAAAAAACAAATTGAAATTGTAATCGCCATGGCTCTGTAGATCGTAAAACAAGATCCACAGGTTCCTATCAGTAAGCGAAACACGAACATTTGTTTATGTCCAATATAGTAGCCCTGGGCATTCGGTTAAATCGGGTTAATCGGTTCGGTTTATTCGGTTTTTCGGTTTATTCGGATTTTTAAAAATCTGCCGAATTTAACCGAATAAAACTTCGGTTCGGTCGGTTCGGTTCTCGGTTTATTCGGTTCGGTTATAGGATTTAAAATCAATTCCGAAATAAACCGAATTTTATTCTAATTCGGTTTATTCGAACCGAATTAGACCAAAAATTAAAATAATGGGCTCAAATAACAAATACATTCAATTACAGACTACAAAAATAATGGGCCAAATAAAGATAACAAGCCCAAAAATATCTAAATGAATCACAAAACAAATTTATTAGATTACAAGCCCAAATCCAATGTGCGGCGAGAAAAGACGATGTGCGGCGACGACAGCGGACTGCGGCGGTCCAAGCCACCGAGAACCAAGACCACAGTTACAAACGGTTGATCTCTCCGCCGCTACTCTCTTCCAATCCACCGGATCTGACAATAGAACAAATCTCTAAGCATCAAAAGACTCTGTTTAACGAGTAAAACACATCAAAGACACTAACAAGCATAGATAGTACATGAAAAGTAAGTTTAACGATAAAAAGGGAGAGCTTACAAGTTATCTGAATATCGCGAGGGATCGAAGGATGAAGAGCTTCGTCTAGGACACGATCTCAACGAGAAATAGGGAGAGTTGTAGAAGATAAGAAGAGAGGTGGGGAAGAAAAATCTAAGAAAAATAGAAGAAGATCGAAGGAGAAAAGGAGAAAGGAAAGGATCTCCTCTTTGGCTGCGGGAAAAGAAAAAACAAGAATGACTTAGATCTAGGGTTTTTGTGTTTATATATGGTGTAGCCTTAAACCGAGAAAACCGATCGGTTACCGTCTGCCGAACCGAACCGAACCGATAACCGAAGTCCAATCATAATTTTGCCGATCGGTTATCTCTTGAGCTTGAAGTCAAACCGAAAACCAAAAGATTCGGTTCGGTCGGTTCGGTTTATTTCGGTTCGAACCGGACGCCCAGGCCTACAATATAGCGTCGAGCTAGGATCCTTGTTTGAAAAATCGCTAGGCGCTAGTCGGGCGCTCGGCATGGGCCTAGCGATTAATCGGAAAATCGGATTAAAATCGGGGATTAATCGAGGATTAATTTTAGGGTTATTTTAATATTTTTAAAATATATTAATCCAATATTGTAAAAATTTATGATTTTTATTACAAATTTATGATTTGTATTAAAATTTGAACACAAGTTATTGTAAAACATCACAAACTCCCCATTCAAATGATTGAATAACAAAAATAAAAAGTTTTTTTATACTTGCGATCTAAAAAATAATCGGGGTATATAAGATTAGGCGGAAAATCATCGGATTAGGTGGGAAGTAATCGAATTAGGCGGAGAATAATCGGATTACTGATTTTTTAGGGGATTAGTCATTAATCGAGGCGGATAGGGTGGGCCTAGCGATTAAGCGGGGAGTAATCGGGGCTAGGCGGGGATTTTTAGAACAGGGGCTAGGATCATAGCCACCCAAAAAAGAGAAGAGCTACCTTCGACGTGGCATCGGACAATTTCAATTAATTTAGAAGAAAAAAAAAAAAAACCCTCAGCGGACCCTTGTCAAATCAACCACACAGCAGACACAGAAGTCACGCTGTTGTGTTAAGTGTCATACGGCACTTCCTATCTTTTGGGATTTCTTCTTCATCGGGTTTTAAAAATCAAAACTCAACATAAAACGATTTCAAAAAATCAGAGAATCAAAAAAAAAAAAAAAAACCTAAAAAAGTGGTTGAAGATATGAGAAAGAGAGAAGAGAATCTGATACTATTATATAGAGGGTTTTTGAGGCGGCATAACTTCAAGCCCTAGCGTGTACGAGGCGGCATAACTTAAAACCCTAACGTGTACGAGGCGGCATAACTTGAAACCCAAGCGTTTGATCGAGTTACCATATAGCCCATTAAGAGCCCATATGTATTTGTGTGCTGAATAAAATATTATTGGGCCAGTAGATTGTGGAAGAATGCAAACAGAGAGGCTTTAATATCGCTTAGGATTTTACTGATTTAGGAAGAGAGCTCCAACTACGATGATTGGTACTGAAAGTCTGAAACGGCTATGTTGTGCATATAATCTTAGAGAAAGGTACTGTCTTGTCATGTACTCATGTTTTATGAGTTTCTCCGCTCTGTTTTGAAGAAAAGTGCGGAATTGTGTTACAATGTCGCAGATGGAGAGGAAATTGAGTTTGAATCGAACAAAAGTTTCATAGTTTAGTGAAGGACAAGGCTCTGTTTATATCAGAACTTGGGGCTCTTGCTAATAGTATTTCTCCAGAAGTTTTGGTTAAATAGAGGTCCAAGGAAACGTATTTTAGTCATTTGTATTTTGATGTTTGTATAAACCCACTGGATCATTATAATGTTTTGATTGATTGAAAAAGAGAGAGAAATATTCATTTTATTTACACTTGTGAACTGTGATCATTAATGAACTGAGTCAATCCCTCAAAGTTTCAATACTTCCCACAACAGAAATTCTAAAGAAGATAACAATATTAACCAAGGTGAAAGAAACTTCATCTCCCTCATTAACCAAGATGCCTATCGATAGTCTCAGCATCTTGCAGTCTCCTCTGAGACATCTCATTGTATTGTCCCCAGTTTTTGCTGGGACATGTCTTTAAAAGTGCTTAAAAACATTTGTTCTAAATCGCACTGCACTTTACAGGCACACATAAGGTGATTGTTTATCACACACCGTCAAAGAAGTTAAACCAGCAGATGTTTGAAAAGTTTTGCAGAGCTGAACATTTGATCGACTTTTTACTTTTCATACTCATCAAACTAAAAAGTAAGTTCGATATGTCATTTTAAAGAAAGGAGAGATAAAAGGAACCGAAACATAATTGATCAATTATTTATTAGGGGAATTACAAGGCCCCAAAACATAAACCACCGAAGTTTTAGAAGAAACGAGACATGAACATGTAAGCATAACAGAGAGAGACCAGGTTTAGAAACCACCACGGAGACGGAGGACCAAGTGGAGAGTAGACTCCTTCTGGATGTTGTAGTCGGCCAAAGTACGACCATCCTCAAGCTGCTTTCCAGCGAAGATGAGACGCTGCTGGTCCGGAGGAATACCTTCCTTGTCCTGGATCTTAGCCTTGACGTTGTCAATGGTGTCGGAGCTCTCCACTTCAAGTGTGATGGTCTTTCCAGTGAGAGTCTTCACAAAGATCTGCATACCTCCACGTAGACGCAAGACCAAGTGAAGGGTCGACTCCTTCTGGATGTTGTAATCCGCCAAGGTACGACCATCCTCCAACTGTTTTCCGGCGAAGATCAACCTCTGCTGATCCGGTGGAATACCCTCCTTATCTTGAATCTTGGCCTTCACGTTGTCAATGGTGTCAGAGCTCTCTACCTCCAAGGTGATAGTCTTTCCGGTGAGAGTCTTCACAAAGATCTGCATACCACCACGTAGACGCAAGACCAAGTGAAGAGTGGACTCCTTCTGAATGTTGTAATCAGCCAAAGTTCTGCCGTCTTCAAGTTGTTTCCCGGCAAAGATCAATCTCTGCTGGTCCGGTGGGATACCCTCTTTGTCTTGGATCTTGGCTTTCACGTTGTCGATGGTGTCAGAGCTCTCCACCTCCAAAGTGATAGTCTTCCCAGTCAACGTCTTGACGAAAATCTGCATACCACCACGGAGCCTGAGAACAAGATGAAGTGTAGACTCCTTCTGGATGTTATAGTCAGCAAGAGTTCTACCATCCTCCAACTGTTTTCCGGCGAAGATCAACCTCTGCTGATCCGGAGGAATACCCTCCTTATCTTGGATCTTAGCCTTAACGTTGTCGATGGTGTCAGAGCTTTCCACCTCGAGGGTGATAGTCTTCCCGGTGAGAGTCTTAACAAAGATCTGCATCTGTACAAACAAGAATTGAAAAAAATTGAGATCAATCGAAAAATTCGATCGCACAAACAAGAATCAGATCCAATCAAGAAACTAATACCAGATCTGGATAGATCTCACAGATACAACTCAATTTCTTAGAACAAATCGGATCCAATTCAAAGAAACAACGCGTAAGAACACAGATCAACGAAAACTACAAACCCTAATCGTGAATTAAGATGAGATCTAACGATGAAACTCAGAAATTCGTCTCCGATGAAAGATTTTCAATCAGAAACTAAATCATGATCGAACGAAAAACATCGAAGAAACAGAAGAATAATCCAGAAATTTACCTTGATCACGATAGAGAGATTTGAGAGAATGATTTTAAGATTGTTGAGAAATTTGGAAACTGAATTGTGAAGAAGAAGATGTCTTTGGCTATTAATTTATAGAAAAGAGAAGACGAGGACGACTCATTCACGCCGGTGAAGCAATAGCCAATTATAAATTGACACGTATGTGTAGTGACGTGTAAGCGTTGTTCACGCAAAGTTTTTATTTGCCTAATTGCCTTATTTTTTACAACCAGTTTTAATTGCCTTATTTACTAACTTGTTGTGGCTTAACGATCTTCACGATTTATGTTATTATCTAGGGCTTCATTCATCATTATCTGCTAATCCGATTTGCGGCAGCGAGAAGCCTTGATCAAGAAGATTCAATGTGGGATCAAGTTGAGAACAAGTTCACATGGGTGATTAAGAATGTCTCCTCTTTGTATTCTGAGAATAAATATTCTGATGTATTCGTGATCGGTGGTTGTAGTTGGCGTGTTGTGGCGGCATATACCAAGGTCAATATATGTAATGACTCTCTGTCTCTCTCTCTAGCGGTTGCTGATGCTGAGTATTTTATTTGCCTTTTGGATGGAGAAGACACGTAGAGTTTTCTTTTACTATAGTGAATCAAATTTCTAAAGAACTCTGCCAACTGGAAGTTATCTTTCGTACGAGAGTGGTTTGATCACAGACTCCTGTCTGTGGGTTTTCATTTACCAAACACGATTATCTCCTCTGCAAATAATTTTGGGATTACAAGGAAAATTGATCATAGAGACAATTTTCTATCTTGTCACACAACAGATTTTGATCGGGCACAAAACAAAAAAAATACACACACACACTTTTTGGTCTTTGGTAGTCTTTAAGTTTTAAGCCGAGTCTACTCCTCCTTGTTGCTGTGCAAGATATCTCTCTCGGCGTTGCTTCTGGTAAATAGTACAGAAGATAAACGCATTAAACATCATTATCACACTTTCTTTGTGATCTTATAAAACAAAAACAAAAAAAAAAGACGAGTAAGGACATGAAAAGAATGGCATTGCGTCTCACCCATTCATCGATCACAAGCCCTTCTCCAATTGGCTTTGGACCAACAACACCCTCTGATGCTTTCTTCCGTGCTTCATCTGCAGCATCCGCTTCAGCCAATTGACTCTTCAATTTCTCCATCATCTGTAGAGAGAGAGAGAGGTAACAAGTTTAAAGAATCAGTGATATCTAGAATTGTTTAAGCCGTAAAATGATCCCAGTTAAGTTCACAAATGATGGCGATAAGAACCAGAAAGAGAAGAAGAAGAAAGACTCACGGAGTTAGGGTTTTCGGGATCCAAGAATACCACACGCATAACTTGCTCCTCAGAGACATGATCTTTTTGCTCCTCAAACTGCAAAACAAAAGAGCATCCACACTTCTTAGAATCCAAGAACAAAAGTCTTATATATTATCTTATCTTCTCTATTCTTTTCTTTTCTGACCAGTAGTTACTACAAGTTTCACATACCAGCTCAGGCATATAGTCTGTTGGGACTTTCATCTTCAGGCTCATGATTTTAAACTTAACCCCGCTCTTTTGTTCCACCGGCTTTTCATTATTCTCAGGAGGCTCAACAAACTTAAAAACTAAAAAATCCAACAAGACATAGAAACAAACAGTCACCACATAATCCTCGAGGCCAATGCTCAAAATACCCTAACCAAACAGTACAAAGAAACATATATACAAGAGAACCAAATACCTGTTGCGATAATTTCTTCCCCAGGAGCAAGAATAGCACCAGCCGGGCGCATGAAGCAACTCTTTGGTTCTGTTGTTTGAAACTGAATAAACCGAGAAGATAATCAGCAGAGATAAACACCAATGACAACAATAACCATAATCAAATCGTTGAATCCAGTACAAACCTTAAACGCTACATGTGACTTGCTCGTATTCTTAATCTTAATGGCACTCCTGACTTGCTTCCCAGGCTCATCTGCAAACAAAGCTAATTCATTTACAATCTCATCCCAATAAAGAGTGAATCTTCAAAATTGACAACACTCTACAATTTGGTCCACATTTTATTCCAAAGAAAACATTAGTCCTAAAGTTTGCTCAATGGCTTATACAGTTTATAGTAACGTATCAATTCCAACCAGCGAAAAGTCAACATCACCATCTCCAATACCCAATTTCATGATTCCAAGAAAAAGCTAAACAAGTTAAGTCAATATCACACTATGATCCAAAAAAATTCGAATTTGATCAGTCAAATTATAACAAAGTCTTGGATGAGATTCGATTAAAGTAGAAACTCACAAGGGAAGTAAAGTTTTGCTGAAGGATCAAGCTTTAATCGACGTTTTGTTGGAAGAAGTGATCTCGCGACAGATGACATGGAAGGGATCGTGGCGGCGGATTGGTGATGGTTTTGACCCAAGCCTTCGACGACAGGAGGTCCGTGATATTGAAAATGGCGAGATTGATGAATGTAATTTTGATTGAGATGAGAAGATGTTGCAGAAGAAGAAGAAGTAGCCATGGAAGAGGATGAGGTAGCTTGAGCGTTGGAGTTTCGAAAGGGAAGCTTGAATTTGCCCCGACGGCGACCATTGGAACCGGATTTTTCCTCCGTTAATGCCATCGGAGGATCGGATGTGTGAGGGGAAGGATTAAAGTGGATTTGATTGGGTTGGTTTCGAGTCCGGGTTGGTGTTTTTTTGATTAAGCGGAAGTCATCGGAAGTGGAGAAGACGGAAGAAGAACAAGAGGTAAAAACGCAGATAGATAGGAATAGCGTTTAACACGATCGCGTTTTGGATTCGCTTTAAGCTACTTTTTGGTTGTTGTAGTGATTACGTTCTGGAAAAAATTTAGCAATAAAAAACAACTAGATCATGACCCGCACGTACGTGCGGGGTTTCTTATTTTAAGAAAATATGTTGTAATAAACTTTTTGTAAATATAAAATATTTTATTGTTTGGTGATATATATTCTTGTATATATATTAGAATGTACACATAAAAATGTAGAATGCTATTTATATTGTTTATGACACAATAGTTGTGAACCATAGGTCAAATTTTGGAGTTTAAAATTGAAGAGTAAATTAGAAAAAAAAATCTTATTATATAAAAATATAATATAGGTTAGATTGATGTAAACAAATTTATTGTTTACTAAAACTTAATAAACAAAACAAAAAAATGTAAATTACAATCTTCATTTTTTGTTTTCCCGCTGTAAATTTTTGCTCTTTGGTTGATAATCATTTAAATATACATCTTTTAACACAAATAATTTTAT
The DNA here is from genome assembly GCA_905216605.1 of Arabidopsis arenosa. Classification (NCBI taxonomy): domain Eukaryota; kingdom Viridiplantae; phylum Streptophyta; class Magnoliopsida; order Brassicales; family Brassicaceae; genus Arabidopsis; species Arabidopsis arenosa. The sequence continues at coordinate 17,381,572 of LR999456.1, forward strand.
TATAACCAAAACTATACTATCTCACATATTTCAAAATATAATGCGAGACTACACGAACACTTCGTTCTAATAAATATAATGAGAAAACTTCTTTATTCTTTGCTATTTCTTCTAAGTATATTTCAAAGCCGGTCATCATAGACACCATTTTTACCAAATCAAAACAATTCGTGACAAAAGTAACATATGTCTTTTTTTATGCAATCAAGCTTCTCATCGCCCACATCAGTAATGGAGTGGTGAAAGGCTTGGAAGTTACATGCTCCTATAAGTGATGCCACTTGCCACATCATTAGCTTTCCAACAATACTATCCTAAACCCAAAACACAATTTTGTTGTTTCCATAAACTATCGATATAGCATCGAATCGATAACCGTATTATCCATTAATTTATCGTAAATGTAGACGGGAAACAATTCTAGTATCATCCAATTGGACCAAATCTACCAATATCAGCATTTTTGTTTTGATAATTTGCTGAGTTTAGAAATCAAGTTTTACTCGGCAAACAACTTTACATCCTTTATTATATAAAACAGAAGTCAGTCAACAATTGTGGTTACGACACGTGTCATCTTCAATTTTCAATCTAATTAATTATTTTATTTGTTATTTTTTTTCAAAATCATTAATTCTTTTTCAAAAACTGAAAATATCCACGATCTCTTCTTTATTTGTTTAATTAATTGTTTTACATAAATTTTTTTTGTTTGATTAACCTTTCTCGAAAACCAAATTTTTGCTTTAAGGCTGAGAAAAAAATCCCACGGTCTCTTATTTGCAATCCACGATCTTTCCTTTGGAATCTACAATCCCAAAATTACGGTAACTTCCTACGTTCATTAATTATTTAAACCAACCCACTTTCTTTAAATCACCATGTATATCTCACAATCGATTTATCACAATTGTTCTTCCATTCACCTTATTCAAATCACCTTCTCTTCTGCAAAAGAAAAAAAAAATGTTGCTACTTTTATGGAATCGTCTTTCCTGTTTCATCTTCATTGTTGGTTCAATCCAACCTTCCACGGCTCTGATAGTCTTCTTCCTCCTCTCATAAGGTGATTCCAGTAACCCAAATCACCACAAAATCTTTTATTTTTCTTAAAGACGAACATAAAATTTGATTGTCTTTCACTCTGATTAATTTGATTTTCCATCTATTTAGGCTTTTCCTTTTTTTTAAAAAAAATGCTTTATTTAGTTGCAGGCACTACTGTTTGCAACGTGAAGTCAAAATCCCCTTCTCTTTGTAACTCAAGAAATCTGAACAGTTAATGCTTTTAGGCGTTTAGTTTTTTCAGCAACACAAAAAAATTCATGTAATTTTAAGAATGATTTGCAAAACTTTATTGAAATCATCAACAAAAACAGAAGTTTGGAAGCCCGTTTTTCCAAATTCATTAGCAACAAAGGTGGGATTCTTCTTCTTCTAATTTGGATACATTATATATTGTCTAATGTTTTTACCACTCTAATCATTCTCATCTTATTTTATGTTCAGATATCCACTTCTACGTCCACTTTTGTTTTGACGGAGCGACATCAATTATTGATAAGATGAGATCTAGATATTCAAGGAAAAATGTTGGAATATCATCATATGCTTCAATCATGACCAAGATGCCAAAGAAGCACAATCAAATGATCAAGTGCTTGAAGAAGTTTTTTTTTTTTTTTTACATTATTAGAATTCAATTTACCTTTTAATTTATTCAGAGTTTATGACCTAATATGTGTATACAAACGCAAAGAATCTAGATCATCTATATAAAAAGATTTAGAGTTTAATCCTTTTTGATATCTTTTAACACAAAGACCCATTTTATGTTATGATTAAAAACAACAATGAAAACTCTACTATGCAATAATTTTTACGTACTTTTATATTATTGTTAATATCACGGAATGTCAAGTTATTCTAATTTCTGGATATTATTAAAATCAATTTTATAGATAATTTCATATTTTAAAATGCCCATGCAAAGCATGGGCCAAAATACTAGTTATCTATAAATCGACAATTAAAGATTGCAAGTTGGAGTTTATTAAAATACAAAATAACCTATCCAACATTTTGTATCATCGTCTTTAATAAAAATAAACATTTTGTATAATCTACAGTTCAATCCACATGTAAATACTTGATTTGGTGAAGACAAACCATTATCTTCATCGATTTACTTTTCATTTTATACATGATTTACATTAAAACACAAAATACAAAGAAACGAAAAGAAAAAAACTATTCACAGATCTTCACCAAATCCAAACTCAAAACACAAACAGAAACGTTTTCGTTTCGTTTTCTTTTCTATTATTCTCTCAACCAGATTTAACAAGATCCCCAACAGCTCAGAAACATAACAGTCCTCAAAGATTCCTCCGCCTGTCTCAGCCTCTCACTCGCCGCCGCACCAAATCGACTCGATTCCAGATCTCCTTTAAGCCTCCTCACCGACGACGACGACGCCGCACTCTGCTGCGACGAGACCGATTCTTTGACGGCAGATCTTAAAGTCGTCGTTGTATCTCCGCCGCTACTTCCGGTAACACTCTTCTCCTTCATCAACTTACCGGAAAACTGATTAATCACTCTATTCATCCGATTTTATAAATCCCGATCCTTACGATTTTTTCTACTAATTATGGCTTTTCAGATTCCGAAGAGAGTTTTTTTTCTTTTTTAAAGAGTGAGAGATGTTTTGTTTATATAGAAGGAGAAGTGAGTGAGCCATATGATTTGGGAGAAACTACCGGCTCAGACGGTATAAACCGGAGGCTTGACGAATCGTTGGATAAGTGACTGACACGTGGCGGTCAAAGGAAGGTTCGCGACATGTGTTGGTGGTGACTGTGGATATGATCGAAGAGGAATGGATATTTTATTACTTTCTTTTTACTTTAAATCATTTTTGTTTTTTGAAAAAGTTATTTATAAATATCTGTGTCGTTTTCCGTTGGATAATTATGAATCATTACGATGTTTTTTTTACTTTGACGAAGAAATTAGTTGTTTCATTAATCGTTGGATAACGTTTTTTGTTTTGCTTCACTTTTGTCTAATTATATATAAATTCTTCTTTTGATAAGGTTGTCTACTCGAATTTGACCAAGTTTGTTTTTATAAATTTTTTATTTCAGTCGTGCTTTTTCTTCAGCATGTCTAGTTTATAGTATTTTTTAATATTATTTTTTGTGGTTACAATTCGAAATCACAAAATTACGATACAATGTTGTAAAAATTACGATCGTTTTAATGTCATTTTATTGTATTATACGTGAAGGTGGAAGATTAAGGGACCTATAGAAAAAGGATTTTAGTTGTATAGTAAAGTGGCAAGCTTGTCTGCCACTAAGTTGTTTTTGTTTCATGATAAACTACTTGAGCCTCGGCAAAAAGTTTGATCAATTGTTATAAGCCATGCACCAAGTTCTTCATTCGTAAATTTGTTGTTTGCATGTTGATTATTTGTAAACACCCCTCTCATCTAATACTATCCAAACCGAACATATCTGTACCATGGAAAACTACCATCGTGTCGATCGTGATTATATTTGATTCAACCGCCATTTGGTGGTGGTAGCTGATATTTGGTAGTGAATGATAGTATAGGTGTGAAGTATCCAAGTTGTCGCATATTTGAAAAGCATGCATCCACTCTTGAAACCCGTCTCTTGCATTGTGAATTTGATCCGAAGGTTTTATCATTTTATGGTTGATAATCAAATCAGTTTTGGATTTGCAAAGTCTATATGTTAGCCAAAAAGATACCAGTAAATATATATTTTGGCCGAATTAGTATAAAAGAGATTTCTGTGAGAGTACTACCGACTGCGGAATACTCTTCAGAGAAGAAAATAGAAAATATGACCAAATAGATGGTGGTATAGTAGCGTTTGGGAAAGATCTCCCCAAATAAAAATATAAGCATTTTTCCCACTAGTTTGAAATGATTGTCAGAGAGATAGTTACCAAAAATTTAGGGAAATTACGAGTCGAGGATATGTAACATTTTGACTAAACAAAAAGAGAAATGGGATTATGGAGCAATTGCAAACTTTATTGCCCAATAGTTATTGTCAAAATATGTGTAGGTCCTTATATTTCCAACCCTTTCTTTTATGAAAACGTATATATCATATCCATAGAAGAAAGGGTCATAGTCCTTTTCTAAATTTGAAACAGTACATATAATATACCGACATAGTTAAAGCAAACATACTCATATCAACAAACAAATACGCTCTCAACTTTTTTTTTATAGGATCTTGTAGTTAAGAAATTATAAGATCATATATATATTACATCAAAATTATTATAAGTTGATTTCATATTCATTAGTTCTATAAGTTGTTTAGAGTTTATCTCCATAAATTTATATATCGGAAACATTTACACCTTAAAAGTATTGTAAAGCATTGTCCATGGATGAAGCATAAACCTTTCGGCCGCTTCAAGGGTTATTATTATGAAAACCAACAAACTAGCATTGTGATTATTTTGATTCATCCATTTGGTGATGGCTTCTGTTTTGTCGTGATGGTGATGGCAATATAGGTGAAGTATGCAAGTTGTCACATATTCGAGTAGCTAGCATGCATCTACTTTTGGACATTGTCTCTGGATTGTGAATTTCATCCGAAAGGTTCCTATATTTTACGGTTAATAGCTAGATCATTTTTTATTTGCAAAATCTCCATTGCTAGCTAGAAAGGTAATAATGTATCACCATTCTAAATATACATGTTTTAGCCGAAATCTGCAAACTTTTTCATGTAATACCGACTTCGCAATTCACTTTTGAGAGGAAATAATGGGGATTATGGAGCAATTGTGTAGGTCCCTAAATCCCAACCTTTTCCGTATCTGGATACGACGACCTACGTTTCCATCTAAGCCACATAATTTCAATTTTGCTTTTAGTTTGAACCCACAAAATTAAAAACGAGGACAAGATTCCATTTATCTAACAATAACAAGTGAACCAAGTGTTCTTGGTCTAGTGGTTGCCACTTGTGGAGGAGTTGCCCTGTTGGTCTAGGCCAGGGATCGATTCCCCGCAAGCGCGCAATTGCTAGATCTCCACTTGGCCACTGCGCAATTTACCTGCGGGGCGCAGCGTCCCAGACCACCAGTTCCGGGGGGCCCTTAAGTGGAGGCTTAAAAATCCCAGGCACGCGGGCTTAGGCCCAGTGGACTAGTCGGATCACTGTGTGGTCTGGACACTGGGTTATAAAAAAAAAACAATAACAAGTGGTTTCAGAAATTTGAATTATGCCATAAAATAGACCGACATAGTCAAAGCTAGACGAAACAACATAACCATAGCCACAAACAAATACTATTTTCTTTATTTATAGGATTTTTTAGTCAAAAGACTCAAAACCACAAACATTAATAAGTTATAGAACTTATATATACCTTTTCCAAAGTATTTATTATTATATAACAGAACTTATATATATATATATATATATATATATATAAGCCAAAAAAATTTTATATCACCTTATTAAAAAAAATATATTAATAAAATTGATCACTAAAATAATTGATATGGATCAAATTGACCTCACGTTACTCTTCAAATTAAGAGATCATCGTAGTATTTAAGGGTCGGATGCACATAGAAAATTATTAGTCTCGAAATCAAGCTAAATTGAAAATATGATGAATTAAAATATCAAACAGAAACTAAATCGAGTTGTAAATCAAATGGGGAAAACGTCATGACGTAGGAAATTTACATTTGTTTGTAAAAAACACAACTATTGGAACAAAGAATTGTGATAAAAAATAAGAATAAAACATGGTGAAAATAAAAACAAATCTAAATGAACATATATAATTTTCTAAAAAGACAAAACCGTAAAGAGTATTTTTAAAATTGTTAAAATTTTAAAAATGTATTTATAAACGAAGAATTACGATAAAAGATGTAATCATAAAAAGTATTTATTCGGATTGTTATTATTATATAGATTTAATTTTTGTATATAATTAAAAAATCATATTTTTCGGATAGGATGATAACATATCCTGGATAATAGTCCCAGATGTACAATAGCTAACACAAAGGCCTTGAATGGTTGGTAGATATAGTGCGGATCAGACTAAAGTCAGATTACTACACATTTAATGTACTATTTAATAAATTAGACTAATATGCAACACTCAAGACTACAAAACTCCATATTACTACAAGATATATTTGTCGGATTTTTTCATTTTACTCCTTACAAGCTCCATACAAACTTCATATCAATAGTAAAAAATGGACCACAATATTTTGTAGTAGTTATTACTCCCTTTGTTTCAAAATGTAAAATGTTTTGAAAATTAGCACGCATATTAAGAAAATTTGTAATTTTAGCCAAAAATATTACTCTCTTCGTTATAAAATAGTTGTCGTTCTAAACTTAAATTTATGTTTTAGTTTAATTATCGTTTCCGTTTTTCAATGTCATTTTTAATAGATAATTACTATATTTACCTTTGATAAATACATAAAATATTAAATAGTTTGGAATTCTAATAGTCAAACAAGGACATAATAGAACATTTATCTATTTTTTTATTTTGTGTGAAACAATCTAAAACGATAACTAATATAAAACGGAGGGAGTATTTTGATAAAAACACTCAATGAAAACCAATGAAAAAGAAACAATCATTTGAATTCTTTTAAAATTTTCAGATAAATTATTCTTTTATATGGGGATATGATAACACTTATATTTGAAAACAAAAGAAAAACTTCAAAACATATTATATTTTGAAACCAAAAGAGTATTAATTATTAATAAAATTGCTTTTGTACACACCACTTTATATTATGGTCTGATTTTTACAAGGGCTATATTAATTAAAATACATAGACGATTGAAAAACCCAAAAACTAACTATGATTATTTTTTTATTAGTTCTCTCTCTTCTGACTCAATTAATTCCAAAATTACCCTTTATTATTTGTGTGCATTAACAAAAATAATAACGAGATAACAAGTTTATATCTAACAACAACGGTAAACACTGTTCACATATCATCGAAAACACTATTCATCACTGGAGGCAATAAAGAAACAATGATTTGAGATTATCTAACCGTATAACTAAAATTGTATCGCGATAAATATATAAGTTATGTGATAAACACATATTTATCGTGTTAAATCATTTATTATCCGATTGATATCAGCTAACTTATATATTAACATGGTTTACAAGCAATATAAATCATATTGTAGCACGATAAATTTACAAGTTATATGATAAACTTATATTTATCGTGTTAAATGATTTATTATATGATATATATCAACTAACTTATATATTAACTTGTTTATTTATTTTAATAATTTATTTATTACCGTTAATTTACACATTAGTATATTTATTTATCATGATAATTTATTTATCAGGGTTAACTTTTGTGTTATCAGGAAGAAAAAAATCTTCTCTTCTCAAATATTCTCCTCTCTCTTCACGTCTCTCAAATCTTTTTCCTCCTCCATTGTTACCTGCAACTCTAATCCCAATTTCACCTTCTCACCTTCTCTTCTTCTCCTTTTCCCACCTCTTTCTCCCCTTCGATCTTTCTCTAAATTACAAAAACATAATTTACATCCCCAAATTCTTCAATTGAAAAGTTTAATCCATTCTAAAATCATGTAAACTAATTATTTCTTTTTCTTTCTTTGCCTTTGTATCTCTGTTCCAAGCTCTTTGTTTTTGTGAATTATTTGGTGATGATTGATTGATTGTGTGTTGTGTATAAAAGCGATGGAAGTGACGAGTCAAATACAAAGTTAGATATAGAATTTGTTTGTGAAGAAATGGAGATGACGATGAAGAAAGAGAAGGATTTGGAGGAGAGACGGTGATCGGAAATAACGTCGGAAAACCCACCATAGACAATGTCGAAGAAAATTCATGGAAGATGAAGGAGAAGAGAAACAATTAGATGTATAGAAAAGGGTAAAAATGTCAAAACAACATTCTCTCTCTTGTCCATTCAATTAAAGAAATAGCATAGATAGAAACTTAATTATAAAGTCTTTTATGGTCAGATAGTGTAGATACCCTTTTTACAATTCATAATGGTACAGTACTGTGCATACCATTGTTGTGCTTAGTATTGTATGTTCCATACTATAATCCGATATTTGTTTGTCAAAATATTAGTACGTTTCTGATCTGCAGCGTAAGGACCAAGACCAACCATTCGAAACCAAAGTCTCAAAATGTTCAAAACTGGATGATCATGATTTAATTTTAGTTGACCAAAAAAAAATAAAGGCTGTTTAGTGACAATTTATCCATCCAGTTCACTAATTTGACAACGGAGCTGGAACGCTTATTTATCAAAGAAAACCGGTTTAATTCCACCGGTTTACCTTCCGCCGTAGATACCAGCCGCAATGTACATTCTCGACACCGGAGCTCGATTATCCGCCGTCAGATTCTCACCTTCTCCTACACCTCTCCGCAGACGATACTTCATCGTAAGGTCTCTCTCTTCTACCTCAAATCGATTACTTCTCCATCTCCGTAACACATCTCTGATCTCTCCAATCGTTTCCGATTTGTGTCTCTCAGAGCTACTAATCTTCCGTTTCCAAAGCATCAAGCTAAGTATCATAAAGAGCTTGAGGTCGCCATTGATGCTGTTGATAGAGCTTGTCGTCTCTGTGTTGATGTACGCTAATTTTCACCTCTGTTGTTTCTTAATTTCAGATTTGGTGTCTGTTAAAGCTTGGGTTTTGACAATTGTTTAGGTCAAAAGATCGCTTTTTTCTTCTAAAGAGAAGATTGTTGAGAAGAATGATCAAACTCCAGTTACAATTGCAGATTTTGGAGTTCAAGCTTTAGTCAGCTTGGGTAAGTTAAATTGAGTCCACTATTAGTTTAGGCTTTTCTTGATTGTTGAATCAATGGTTTAAGTGATTGATGTTGTGGAGAGTCCATATTGAGTCTTATCTTTGCTTATTTGTGATTGCAGAGCTTTCGAAAGTGTTTCCTTCAATACCTTTGGTGGCTGAGGAAGACTCTCATTTTGTGCGTGCTAATAACCTTGTAAGCTCTGTGGTAAGTGAAGTCAAATCGAAAGCAAGCATTGGAGACAATGAGTTGTCTGATGCTGATGTACTTGAAGCTATTGATAGAGGTGGAAAAGATGCTTACACGTTTTGCAACAAACCAGCTACTTATTGGGTATGTTACATTTTAGCATGATATATGAAGGTTTCTCTAAGTTCAATTTGTTATGTTAATCTTATTAGATAAGATGTTTACCATCTACAGTAGATTGTCCATTTGAAGTTTGTAAATTGTGGAATGTCATACTGATATGAGAAGTGGGTAAACGATTTTTGTGTCCCCTCGAAACAGAAGAAATGACACTAGAATAGCATATCTTTTGGCTCTCTCTAGAAGAGAGTCCTTTTCCGTGAATTAATATATGGTGCTTGATTGACAAAAAAAAAGATGATATGATACTTTTCAATATACTGTTCATGCTGTCTTCAATTCGCTTATAAATAATATTCTGTCCATTGATCTTCTGAAGGTTTTGGATCCAATTGATGGCACAAGGGGGTTTCTTAAAGGAGATGACGCTTTATATGTGGTATGTCTCTTAACCCTGCGATTCTCATTTCCTTGTAGTGTTTTAATATGTTTCTTGTGAGAGTTACTGAAACTATCTTGTGGGATTGATACATCCTCAAAAACCTCCTTTCTTAGCTCTACCCTTTTTTTAAATTACTTTTGGAAAAACATTACTGATAAGTTCGGAGCCATGAACAAGATAGATTCTTTTTACATGCATATAAGTTGGATGTGAGGTTTCATGTTTTCAATTCTGTTTCTGATATTTTTTTCTTCGTCCTAATTTCATATGAGTAAATCTCAGGTAGGATTGGCCCTTGTTGTAGATAATGAAATTGTGCTAGGAGTCATGGGCTGTCCAAACTGGCCAGAAGAAATTTCAGATGGATCCACCGGAACCCTAATGCTGTCGCATATAGGCTGTGGAACGTGGACCAAGAGGTTACAAAATGTATCTGGCAAAGTAACAGGTGACTGGACAAGGTGTTTTGTTGATGCCTGTGTTTTAGTGAACAAAGCAAGGTTTTGTATACAAGAAAGCCAAACCTGGGAATCACTTCCTCTCTCTGGTTTCTTCGACGCAAGTATAGTTTCAGAGGACTTACAACATAAAGAGATTCTTCTTTTGCCCACATGTTGTGGAAGGTATCTCTACTAACTATCTCTCTACTAAAACACATTAAAGTTTTCCATCCAACAAGAAATAGTAATGAACAATTTTACCTCTTTAGAGCTGAAACTATCACTTTATAATACGTTAAGCTTCTATGCAAATTATAACATTTTCTACTCAGTTGAGTTTCCTTATCTGTGTATACAGTTTGTGCAAGTATCTGATGGTAGCTTCCGGCAGAGCATCAGTTTTCCTTCTCCGAGCCAAAACTCAGCGAACGATAAAGGTACTCAATTGTTTGATCCGGATCTACGCACAAAAATCTTTTTCTTATAAAGCGAGTATTCTCAAGAGATTGTCTAAAAACATGTAGTCGTGGGATCATGCTGTTGGAATCATATGTGTTCATGAAGCCGGAGGAAAGGTTGGTGAAATCTTTATAAACTATCTCAAAGCCATTGTTGCTACCATATATTTCCACATCATCCATAAGGTCTTAAAAATCGACTACTAACAACAACATGGTTTGCTCTGACTGCCCCCTTTACTTGTGATTCTTTACGAATTTAGGAATCTTACAAAGCCTATAAAAGAACAAACTTTTTTTTCATTCTGATGATGATCATGATCTCTGTTTGAGATATAATATTGGGTCTCTTTCGTGGGGTCTAAGTTTCTTGAGATATGGACTCTCTGTCTCGTTAGGTAACAGACTGGGAAGGAGATGAAATCAATTTGGAGGAAGATCAATCAGAGAGGAGGCTCATTTTTCCGGCGGGTGGTGTTGTAGTAAGCAACGGAAGTCTACATAATCAGATTCTTGAGATGATCTCTTCTGCTTCACCAACTCTATGATTTATGACTAGTCTCTATACACATGAATTTCTGAGATTATTTTTACCCAGATTATTTATACTGTGATCATAACTTCAAATCAGTTATTTTGAATGAATTAGATGTAATCTTTCTTTCTTTTTTTTTTTGGTAGGAGTAATCTTTCTTTTTTTCACAAAGGTTATCTTATTCTTTCCTAACAATAAGAGTTTTTTTTTTGAAAAAAATAGAAAATATCGGCTCCGATTGGTAACCAATTTTGAGGAAAAGAATGAGTAGGAATGTCATGTTCTTTTTGTTCCTCATTTTTTTTAACCATTTATAAGGAATTTTTGTTCCATTTTCAGACATGTGGGTCCTACATTTTTCCTCTTCATTCCTCAAAAAAAAAAAATGATAGAACAAAATTGTTTCTCCCCAAAATTGTAGAAGAACAACAAGGAACAAAAATTTAAAATTCGTTTTTAATTTTTAAATAATTTTAAAATAGCTTTTTTGATAATATTTACATTTTATACATAAATAATTCCTATATTTTTATTATATATTTATGTATAAGAAAACTTTTATCAAAACTTTAATTTAAATGAATCTTATGACTTTGTTTTAAATTAGTATTTATACTAAAATAAATAAATAAATGCTTTCAAGTGAAATTTATATTATTTTAAAATAAAAATTTTGAATTTATACTATATTTCGTTTCAAATTAAAATAAAACATTAATTTTAAATAAAATTTATAAACTAAATAAAATACATAATTTTTAATAATTATTATGTTAAATATTTGTTCAATTTGTTGGTTACCATTTACCATAATCATTTGTTAAATTCTTATGTTCCTTTTGGTTACTGGTTTTGATCATTTTCCTTTTCTTCTTGTTCCTTTTCATTCCTTTTTTTTCCTGTTTCTATTGTTTTTTTTTTTGTCAACAATCACATGGAAAAAAGGAAAACATTAATTATAGAGCCGTTACTAATTGAGCCGTTAAGTACTGCGATGATTAAAAGCTATAAATACGCATATCTTGTAAGTAAAATATCAATTTTTGAAACCATCTCTTCTTCTATTCTCTCTTTCGTGATCATCATTAAAGTTCTTCTCCGATTCGTGATCATCTTGACTATTATATTTTTTTTTTGTCTATGTCAATCTCGATTTTAAGATAGTTGAATGATTCATGTTCTCGATCCCCTTGATTTGGTACTGTGTTTTTTGGCTACTCTGTCACGTTATCAACCTCCATCCCTGCCGTACCCACCACGGAGACGAAGAGGCTCTGATGGAGTAGAGAAGAAGTAAATCTCTGGGCTCTGAGGATGTTGAAGGAGGAAGGCGGAGTAGTTTCTCTCATCGCCGTCGTAGAAGCCCAATACTAAAACGGAGTTCCGCTTACCAAAACATATGAAGCCCACAAACGACAAAGCCCATCAAGGAACTGTCCAATATTCAATGTTCTCGCTTATCCAACTATCTATTGCATACCATTGGCCAGGTCAAATTTCTCATCTTTATCTTGTTTTTTTCTTTTAGTTTAACTCAACAACGAAAGGTTTTAAAATTTTGAGTTTTTAAATCCATGGATTTTTTATATTTTTCACTCAAATTTTTAATTTAAATTGTTAGTTTGTTTTTTATAATTTTGATACTAAATTTACAAAACGATATGAAAACTAACCGGATTTTGGATCCTATCATTTGACCTAGTCGTTTGATCATTAGAGATTTCACCAATTCAAATTGTATTTTCATTGTTATGTGTTTTTAGTATACACATTTTTATCTTATTTTTAAATTTGTTTACTTTATATTATTTAAATTTTTACGTTATTTTAAAAAATTTCTTCTTCACATATTTAAAATAAATTTTAAAATTTTTGCAATCAAGTTACAGATTTGAAAATTTTCCATTTTAAAATTTTTTTTACAATTTTGATAAAAAAACATCCTATATTTTAAAACAATTCTTTACTAATTCATTATTATTGGAGTTTTAGTATTTTTATCTTAACATCATTGGTATTCTGGTTTTAATAGTAGCAAAACTTTAGGAAAAAATTTGGATCATAAATTTTGAACAGAATTTGTTAGCTGCAATGTTTTCTTTCGCACGGTGAAGTTTAACACATCTCTAATATCTAAAATTTGTTAGCCCTTTTCTTTTCTCTCATGTTGCCTTTTCTCTTCTCTCAAACCCTAGTCAACCATTCCTGCCACTAAATTCTTTCTTCGATTTCACCTCTTCCACAAGCGGCGTTTCTCGCCCAGTTTGGAGAGGGCTCTTTCCTTTTCCTTTAGGCCGGATCTGATCTTTGGTGGAGGATCAGAGGCAAGGTGTTTGTGCAGCTTAAAACCAATGTTTTCCGTCAAGAGTTCATTCTTAAGCATGCAACGATGGTATATGCGAGGTGTGTTTGCTCTTCCCGACGACTATTTTTATAAAAGTTGCACAAATTTTTATAATTATTTTTCAGTAAAATAACATTTTTTTAGAAATTTGCACAAATTTTTATAAACATTCATGTATTTATCTTTAAGAAAAAATATTTATTTTCCCGTTTAAATGGTATTTTTCGTATGTGAACTCTAAATCGTGAATACCATAATCTCAACATCTTAAACATTAAAGGATGTCTTAAATTTTGGTCACAACTCCTAAATCTTTATTTCAAAATTTAAATCCTAGATAATCCGAGATTTCTGAATCTTAACTAGATTCACAATTGGAACCGATCGAAACTAGAATTATTACGGAAATTTTGGAAATCCCAATCCAATCTTTAAGATGTCGGATTGATGGTTCTTGGAAATCTTCGGATCCAACTATGGGTTTAGGATGGTGGTGTTTTCAAGAAAATGATCAAACGATACTGCTTGGTGCAAAGTGCCTCCGGAGATCTCCCTCCCCCCTTCACTCGGAGATGGAAGCTTTAATTTGGGCCATGAAGAATATCCTTTCACGAAGGATTGATTGTCAAGCGTTTGAAACAGATTGCTCAGAGTTAGTATCGATGGTACAATCACCTGAAGAATGGCCCGCCTTCTCCAATCTGCTAGATGCTTTTGGACTGCTCCGTGTCTCCTTTCCCTTATTCTCGCTTTCTCTTATCTCTCGTTTATGTAATGTTAAGGCGGACTGCTTAGCTCGTTCTTCTAGAATTTTATTTTCCGAATTTACTTTTGTAAACACTATTCCTCCTAATTGGGTAACCAATCAAGGAGTTTTTTAATAATTAATGTGTGGTTGACAAAAAAAAAAAAAAACCATCGTTTAAAACTCATAGAAACTTACTATCGCCAAAAATTATCCCAAAATTTTGTCATTCGTCGTATGTATGATGGTGTCAGGGCCGGCCCTGAAATTTTGGGGGCCTAAAAAAATTTAAGGGTTTTATAGTACTTTCTAAAATTGGGGGCCTTTTTACAAAAATAAATAAATCTGGAGGCTTATTTTATAAAGTAAGATATGTCACCCAAAACAATTGTTTCACCTTGCTGTGCTCAGGGACGGCCTTGATGGTGTGTTCGCTAGGAAGATATGTCACCCAAAAAAAAAACGTGAGATGAAGCATATATACTTTCCCAAAAGCATATATAGCCGGCCACTAGATATATCCCTTGTTCAAAGACGCGGCCTCCGCGGCCGCATAATCGGCGACTAGGCGTTCGGCGGTCAGGAGCCGCTGCGATTTCGTCAATTCGGCTAACAAATCGGGAAATGTTAGAAACTTTTATTTTTAGTGAAAATAAAGGTATAAATCAGTTTTTAAAGTATAGATCTATCATATTTGGGTAAAAATCACTAAAAAATACAAGAGAAAACGATAATAGTCGTGAGAAAAAAATGAAAACGGCTGAGATTAGGGTTTGAAGTCGCAGAGAACGATGAAGAAGACGAGGGCATTTTTGTCATTTCACTAAACCAAAAAAAAAAAGAGCCAAAACAAACATATACAGGGTTCGAACCCCGGTTCGTTAGGATTCCTACACGCAACAAGCCACTGGACCAAGTCATTCTTTAAGTTATGTTCCAATATTTAGTTTATATACATATATGTCGATAAAAATACTGAAAATTAATCCCCGATTTAATTCCGATTTCCGATTAATCGCTAGGCCCGTACTCACCGCCCGACTAACGCCTAGCGATATTTTGAACAAGGGATATATCGACATATCGTGTAGCTTTGCTTGCATCTACGTGTGAGAAATCATATATTTTGTTTAGCGAATTATTTACATTTAGTCATTTAGAATCTGCCAGTATAGATTTTTTTGTTCGGTATTCTTGTAAGTTTAGGAGACTACGTGAACGTGAGGAAAGAAAAAGAAAAATTCACAATTCAGATAGTGTCGTTGTCTTTCCACTAGCTAAATTCTATTTCGTTATTTTAATATCATTAGCATCACCTCTATTATGAAACCTCCAAGAATAGAAACCACTAACTTTAATAATTCAAATGTATATTATATATAGATATAGCTACTTTACTAATTAATATTAAATATAACGTGGATGCAATTTATGTGGCACATCAACTCCACAACTATTCCGATATCGTGTCGCATATTATAGTTTTCTATACATAAATAAATGTCATATACACAATAACGTATATATGTAATTAATTATGTATGTGTGTGTGTGGACTCTTGGTCTTTGTCTTCATCTTTCAACTATTTAGGATTCAAAGAGCTCGTTTCTGACGTATCAAAATCTGGAATAATGCGACGATAATCTCTACGTGACTCGATTTTATTTTAACATATATACTTATCAATCCTATTTTATATTTAGAAAAATTAGGCAAGTATCGCATATATACATAGTATGTGGCTACATACTATTTTTGCCTAACTCTTTTGTCCATGTGGCTTCATTACAGCGAGTACTGATATAACGTAGTTAAAATATTAAGTGTAATTAATCGTTGAGAAATAGACAGAGTCACGTATGTTTCTACAAAATTCGATCTAAGTGTGTGAACACCATCTGTTTTCGCAAATTCTTGTAATTGCACATGTTTCTATTACGTTTAATCAATCGAGCTCTAATTCATACAGATCCAATATTCACGACACAGACATATTTAATTCATAAAAATGCTCAAACATTATCAACAAATAAGATATGGTCAACTCTATGTAGTAACACGTAGACTGCTCTTTGTGGCAAATTCATGCGCAAGCAAAGCCTCTAGATGTTTGACAGGTTACTACCCTAATATAGCATCACTAGGCACTAGCTATCTTCTAATCTATTTTAGTTATTTATTCCTTTATTAAATCTTTTTTATTTGATAAAGTGATATAATTTTATTCTCCTTTTTCTTATCAACTACTATACTTGTTCGTTCACATAATTTCGCACTTTGCGGAGTTCTTATTCGTCGTTAAACCCAACAGATTCTTGAATTGCAAGCAACGAGACATTAACATAATGTACTTATATTTAACTATAGTATTATATATAATAACATAAATGTGATTCGATCATTATTCCTTTCAGTACTAATATATTAATCACCATTAATCTATATCTTCCTTCCTGATTATTCGAAGATTTTGTCTATAAACTAGCTATATTGTCCCTATGTATTTTTATTACTTGGATGCTTTTGTTTGTTGGAATATTCGAAATCATTTTTCTTTGCCTGAAATTATGCATATTAGCGCATATATAAAGGTCATATCCGCCAATAATATAGAATCCAAACTTTAAATCCTTTTGTAATTCATTGACTATAATTAGTTTGTTCTAGAGTTTTATCTACTGAAATATTCGAATCCTTAGGACATCAAAAAAGTACTTACGTAGTTAAAAACTCCATTTTAATTTCTTAGTTTTAAACTTGTAATTAATTTGTAAAGTGTCGAAACACCAAAGGGAAGACGAGTCGCATAACTCGTGGTCCTATAAGAGGGATAATCGATCTGATGTCACGCCATGCAAAATGTATCAATCAATTTTCTTCTCACTTTCAAAAAAAAAAAAAAAAAAAAAAAAAAAAAAAAAAAAAAATTACTTCAAAATGATTAAATATTAAGCCACCCAATGAATAAATAGATATTTAACTAAAAATCAAAAATCTCAATTGGAATTTGGAAGCATCACAAATTCACAATCCTGATCCTGTATTCAAAAATCTCACGCAGAAAAAGATAATAAGTCCAAAATATTGGTCTTCATTTTTTTCTGAAAAAAGCTTGATGGGATAGAGAGAGACAGAGAGGAACAGCTAAATTGGATGTGTATGAATTAATAAATACCTTGAACTTGAATACATCAAACTCACTAATTTATTGGTTGGTAATTTCTTTTGTATAACATGAATAACAATTTTAATTGTATTTTTATTGTAATTTATAAGAAAATTAGTTTTTGTTTTCAAAATTTCATAGATATTAGGTGAATCCAGAATTATTTATAAAACTTTGTGTGTGAACATGTCTTAATTTATTAAATACTTGTGCACAAAAAAAATTATTAAATATTTTTCACGTAAAAATAATTTTTATTTTTAGAAGCTATGTTACGAAACTGTATTCAATATTCATAATCCCAGTTTTACAAATTTTTATCCATTTTATGTATTTTTTTTCCTAGGAAAAAAATCCAAAGGAAAAGAAAGGAGATGAGTTGAAATTGTGAGGAGAGGGAGAGTACGTGGCATCATAACTTTGGCGACAGCTAATGTGAAAACAGCCCAAAGCTACGGAGAGCGACAGTCTTCGTCGACGTCTATGTCTCTTTAGATTGTGATTGCATTGTTAATTACCATATCTATCAATTGATTAGTTAAGTATTATCACACAAGTTAATACATTATTTTATACAGTATTTCACTACAAATCTCCCCAAAATCACGTGTTTCATATCATACGTACATTTGTCTACCGTCTTTGTGAACAATATTAAAACACAATATATCAAATTTTCTATTTGAATAGAGTATATTAAAAAATAGAGTATATTATTAGAGTCTCTAATAAATTATGAAAATCCTAATCGATTAAAAATAGTTAATTTGAAACATATCACTCGAAATTAGGGTATTAGTTGGATTGACGACAACTTTCTTATTAAAATCAACAAGAATGTATAAATGATTTATATACTATCAACAAAAAAAAAATTAATTTGTTGGTTACCCAAATTACAAGATTTGTACTCATAGTCACATTATATTCACATGCACAGTTATAACTTTGAACTGATATAGTATGAAATAATAAGAAATTGTTCTGTTTTTTTTAAAAAAATCATATATATATATATATATATATATATATATATATTATATAGTATGTGTACATCCAAAAAATCTTTTTTGAAAAAAACAACTATTTTTGGGATTATAAAGGACACGTAGCCCAATCGATGAACAGAGGACGGCACCGAATCAATTTGACTTCACCTTTTTTCCTCATATGATAAGTGTCTTATCTCTTTCCTATATATACTTCGTACTCCTCTTTAAGGACCCTACGTCTCTCTCTTTCTCTCTAGCTACTCTCTGTTTCTTCATTACTCAATCATTATAGTGTTTTTAAGAAAACTTGACTTCATCAAGTAACAAATAAATCAAAACCGATGGGAAGATCACCATGTTGTGAGAAGAAGAATGGTCTCAAGAAAGGACCATGGACTCCTGAGGAAGATCAAAAGCTCATTGATTATATCAATAAACATGGTTATGGAAATTGGAGAACTCTTCCAAAGAATGCTGGTTAGTATATGTATCTTCATTATTACATTTTAATCTTACTTTTTTATTCATTAGTTTTTTTTCTAAAGTTTTGCTTTTCTTGTTCTTGAATCTTGATCATAGGGTTACAAAGATGTGGTAAGAGTTGTCGTCTCCGATGGACCAACTATCTCCGACCAGATATTAAGCGTGGACGGTTCTCTTTCGAAGAAGAAGAAACCATTATTCAACTTCACAGCATCATGGGAAACAAGTGAGTTTGATTTTTCCCATTTTCCAACATTTTTTCAATTAATTTTAGTATATTTTTGTCATTACGTAGTTTATACGAAAACTACTAATCTTGTAGATTAGTCTTAAGATTTGGATTATGATCTTCAGTTATAAAAACAGCAATATTCAAACTTTCTAATGATGGGATATTGACGTTTCAAATGTTCTACTAGCGATTCGTTGATTATAAGGGGATACCAAAACATTAAATAAAACTATATCTTGAAATAAAAATAGTACATGTTTATGTTAAATCTACAATGCATCAGATTCTAACTTCGTTTGCTTTCGTATAGGTGGTCTGCGATTGCGGCTCGTTTGCCAGGAAGAACAGACAACGAGATCAAAAACTATTGGAACACTCACATCAGAAAAAGACTTCTAAAGATGGGAATCGACCCGGTAACACACACTCCACGTCTTGATCTTCTTGATATCTCCTCCATTCTCAGCTCATCTATCTACAACTCTACGTATCATCATCATCATCAACAAATGAACATGTCGAGGCTCATGATGGGTGATGGTCATCAACAACCATTGGTTAACCCCGAGATACTCAAACTCGCAACCTCTCTCTTTTCAAACCAAAACCACCCCAACAACACACACGACAACCAAACCGAAGTAAACCAATACCAAACCGGTTACAACATGATTGGAAATCAAGAATTACAATCTTGGTTACCTATCATGGATCAGTTCGCGGAGTTCCAAGACCTCATGCCAATGAAAACGACGGTCCAAGATTCACTGCCTTCGTTCCCATCAAATCACGAAGACGACTATTCCAAGTCTAACTCTGTATTAGAACCTTATTACTCGGACTTTGCCTCGGTCTTGACCACACCTTCTTCAAGCCCGACTCCATTGAACTCAAGTTCCACAACTTACATCAATAGTAGCACTTGCAGCACCGAGGATGAAAAAGAGAGTTATTACAGTAATAATGTTATGAGTACTTCTGAAATTGCTGATTATTCGTTTGATGTTAATGGTTTTCTGCAATTCCAAGAAACAAAAAACCATTGGGATAGAGTTATGTAAAAAAAAAAAAATTGTATTTGTTATTTAGATTTTGTTACATATACAATATACTATAGTTTTTAAATATTTATTACTAAAGTATATTCGTCAAAGGGAAAGCAACATCCCACCAGTAAACTATATAAAGCTCACAACATTGTTTTTAATGATGGAGTTTCTATTATTGGTATCTATCTACTCTTTTGTTTAATATTTGTGGTCGGCTTTTCTTCTACATATAAATGCATGGAGAAGATCGTATCAACGATCATATTAAAATTATATGATTCGAAGACATATAATTGATAAAAAGGTGCTGAATGTTACCGAAATAGAAAGGAAGATAAATAGTAATTGATACTGTAGTTAATACTAATATCATTGACTTTTTATCTCTTGTTTCTCTGAAGAAAGAAACTAATGATAATTTATGAGCCAAAACAATATACTAATAACAAACGCTTTGAAATGAAAGATGGGTCCCCTAAGTGATTCCAAAATTTGCTCAATTTCATTTCATTATTTAATAGAACAAATCAAAAGCACGAAAAACTTACTATTTTGATTTTTGACCACCAAAGAAACTCGTACAATGGTCCAGTGGTTTCCACTTGCAGAAGAGCGAC
Organism: Arabidopsis arenosa; assembly: GCA_905216605.1. Taxonomy (NCBI): domain Eukaryota; kingdom Viridiplantae; phylum Streptophyta; class Magnoliopsida; order Brassicales; family Brassicaceae; genus Arabidopsis; species Arabidopsis arenosa. Next base: position 17,402,274 of record LR999456.1, read on the forward strand.
TCTGTTGGTCCAGGCCAGGGATCGACTCCCTGCAAGCGCGACACTCTTGGATTTTACCCCATTTGGCCACTGCCACGCCCTTAGCGATGGGATAACGTGAATCCGGTATGTAAGGCCACCAAGACCACATTTGAGGGCAATGCCCAATACGGTGCTAGTCGGGACCACCAGTGGTGGGGCCCGGACAACCTGGTTAAAAAAAAACCTTTAACAAAAAAAAAAAAAGAAACTCGTACAAATTTACTAACCGGAATCCGGCAAGACTGGCCGGCGCGTGAACTAGAAGTACACGTGGTATGGTGGCGGACGTGTGCAAAACCAATGGGTCGATCACGGGAAAGTATCTAATGACCAGACGCCACGATGTACGCGTAAGCAATAATTTCGGAAAACGTAAGGAAAGGGAGTTAAAAGAAAAAGCTCGTTTTAATTGAAATCACGGTTTGTGGTAATTAATCACTTTTTACACGTGGTGTACGGAGAGCTAACTAAGAGTGGGGACGCGTGGGACAAAGCTGCACGTGTAAACACGGACGTCGGCATTTTGTGGGATGAGCTGTTTGTTTTGACCCTTTGTTCGGTTGTTCCAGTGGCTGGCTTTTACTACGTATGAATTCACTTCCATTTTTAAATTTTTTTTTTTTTTTTTTTTTGCTAAAGAATTTTTTTTAATTTTTTTTTAGTATGAGTAATTACATATATATATATAGATATATGTTTTTAATGTTAAGATATTGAAATTAAATAATTACATATCTTGTCAATTTTGAAAGTTTAAGTTGTAACTTTAACCACAACACCCTAAATTGTTGTCTTAAACTCCACCGCAACTTGTTTCGTGGCAAAATTTCTTGCCACATAATAGACAACAAAACATTTTTCTACGTATCAAAAAATCCAATTTTAACCTTTAGAATAGAACTCTGCCCAAAAAAAAAAAAAACTTTAGAGAAGAACAAGACAGAACATATGGAACCCAAAATAAAGCAAGAATGTAAATTCATTTAGGGTCAAAAAAATTAAATAAAGTGATTATTTTTTTTTAAAAATAATAGAGTGATTGTTTCAAAAAGAAAAAGAGACTTAAAAAGTAGAATAACTAAAAAATGAGAAATAATTGACAAAAAGATTGAGAAATAGAAAGAATAAATGTAAATTTATTTATTTGATTTTTATTGTAATTTGATTAAACGAGGTTTTTATTTGTCAGATTAACTATTTAAAATTTATAAATAAATGTATCTTTTTTCAAAACTTCACAGATTCACTAATAAATTTAGTTTAGTTACCTCATATCCACTTTTTTTTAGGTTGCCTTTTTTGTCATTTCAGTTGTTTGATCAAATGTTTTTCTTAATTGGTAATATTCTCTGTCAAACCTACAAAGTCTTTGAGACATGTAAGAACATTGGGCGGTGGCATATGAATCAATTGGACTAAAAAGGCAAATCTTGTTTTACATGATCCCAAAAGTTGTTTTCGTTATTCGTCCCATACGAAAAAAAAACACGTTTTTGTCCTTGATATACACTTGTGGACGTTGTGGTGTGTATTTGTGTGACCAAGATTTTCAATATTATATACATCACAGTGCCAAACTTAATTCAAACACCAAGATTCGTCGTTTATATACGGCTGTATTTTACCATTTCATTTATTTTATATCCAGTTCATATAATATCTACTAAAGATCTATCTTTTCATATATGAAAAACGATTTAATAATTTATAGAAGGCGTTTTATTAGATTTAAGTATTTAACTGAAATGGACCAACTTTACTATACTCATATATAGTGTCTTAGATAATATGCTCATAATGTGGGGAAGAGTTTGAAAACATATCAACATTTTAATCAATAAACCATGAATTGGACCAACAATCCATATTTTTACCATTGCTAGGTATCACTTTATTTGGGTGATTTTATATAGATAGTTATCTTTTGAATTTCTTGTCCAGGAGAAATGTTAATGATCTTAATTGACCAAGTGGGTAACCAAACTAAGATATTTACATATAATAGATTGATTTTAGCAATCAATTTATTTTTGTTCGCCAAAACCGAAAGTGGACTTTATACATACGTTTGATAATTTAGTAATGAGGAAAGAAGCTTCTATAATCACATTCACATGGGTTATAAATGTGGTCCGAACAGAACGTCATTTATATATATGTCATAGTGAGCTATCGCACTTTTTAATTAGTTGGATATATTAGTGTAGAGAAGAAATTACATATTATTCTGTTTAGCTAAAAAAAAGAATATACACTTCAACTATTCCACTAAACGAATGAAACCCTAACTTTGAGTTGACTACATAATTTTAGATCCAACTTTAATCAACAGTAACCACGTTATTGTTTACTAAAATTGGCTTTAAGACGACTTGGTCAACTCAGTTAATATTGGATCTAGCTAAAACAGTTTGATCAACACATATTTGAAGATAATGTAAATTCTGTTAATGAAGTAATTAGTTTTTTTCTTCTTCGTTTTCAAATCGGATAAGGTATATATATGTTTATCTATTCCATACGCATAATCATTAGTGTCATTAATGAGCATATAAAGTCTTCGTTTATCTTTGTATTTAGTCAACATATGCAATTCTAGTTCTTTTAGTTTCAGCTCAACGTCATAACTTTTAAAAGAAGTCAGCTATATATACTTTTAAAAGAAGTCACTTATATATATACTACATAAGTACCCGTGCGATAGAAGCAAACGAAATTTGATTTCAATTCATTTTTTATTATAAGAAGCAAACGAAATTTGATTTCAATTCATTTTTCATTTTTCATATCTTCTAATAACAGAAAAAATTAAAGCCAAATCAAACCGAATTTGTATTAAAAAAAACTGTATAAACCGAATACCCATTGTAAGAGAAAAAAAAAATCGAACAGAACCGTATAATTGTATAATAGCTTGTGAATACTCCATGAAAGGAAATGGTGTTCATGATCCTAGAGAATATTTGCTTCGAATTCACTGAAATAGTTAAAGCTACTTATGATTGGTCCCAAAAAGCCAAAAAGAGGGGACTAGACATAGAACGACATAGTTGACGTAAACATGATCTCGTGTAGTACATAAAGTTGGTGTTTCGCTGCAGTACAGTACACACGAACATCGATCTTTAGTACATTACACAAACTTGGATTATTCTAAAATTATATTTTAGCTAAGAATTGTCTAACAAATAACAATGTTGTTTTTATATTTTTTAGTTACTATCACATGAAAACCAAAGAAAATTTTAGTTTCATTAGTTATAATTTTAAATACGAAAATAGACTCGGAACCTCAAGATATACTATTCTAGTACGATTTGTAAGTAGTACGCAGTAGTACAAACAACAAGCATTGTACTGCTTTTAAACCAACACAAGCATTGTAATGTCAGCTACTCCAAGTATAAAATCATGTTTGTGTTCATTTCTAAGATGATAGAAAAGAGCATGAAGATATTTTTTCCTGGGTTTGAATGAACATCATTGAGTGCAGCGTTGATGTAATTTCGTTTTTTTTTTTCATTGTTGAATGGATTAAAAGAATTTACACCAGCGTTGCGCTCAATTATGTTTTTCTTATTTTCAGGAACACTTAAACAGGTATGTATGATCGCTTAAGTTTTTTTTATCTTCTACCGAGTTATGTAATTTAGAAGAAATTATAAAAAGGTAAGGGTTGACACGAAATCAATCTTGAATTTTTGTGATATATGTGATCCGTTTCATTTAGTCTAGATTGATACATTTTTCGATATATATATGTGTGTTTTGCGACTGAAATAAATGCCGATATAAATTCAAATATATAATTAGGACTAAATGTAGTATCCTACTTTTCTTTTTTTATCTTCTATTTAGTTTTTTTTTTAAAAATTATTTATTGGTTTTACATATTTACTTATTTTCAGTGATTTTACATATGAAAGCAAATTAACCTCCAATTTAACTAAAGTGAACCACTGGTTTTGGAGTGATTAGAACTCAAAAGGCATTCTTCTTACCAATAAGCCATAACCAATCCAAAGCAACTCCGGCAAATATTCCTCCTAACAGAAATATCACCAGCAAGTTCCCTAACGCATTCTGCTCCGGACCCTTCACCAAATCAAAACCCAAGTTTATTTTTTGTTACACTATTAGAACAAATGTGAGATTACTTGCCTTAAACGCAAAGATTGTATTCGTTTGTATTTCCGTTTATATATTCAAACTTACATGGTTTATCTTTCTTAAAAATAAACAATCAAAAATCTAACATATCTATTTAGGAAAAAGGTGAAAATAGATTACCTTGTATCCTTTAGGAGCTATAGTCATAATGCAAACAGTGAGATGTCCATTAGTCAATCCCAAAACAGAAACAAGCATAATCATCCATCCTTGATCACCATATTTCGCAGTGAAGTAGAACGCCGGAATGAGGAGATAACGTGACAAAACCGCACTTGTGATTACTTTTCTATTCTCAACCTTGAGCCATTTCACCAGCGGTGTGTACCTCCCGACCAAATCCCAAAAGTTGTACATAGCAACTAAGACAAGTGCGTACCAAGCGCCTAGCCCATGATGTCCTGTGTTTTCATACAAGAACCCGGGGAAAATAGATAATGTACAAACGTAGATGAGGAATAAATTTACTGCATAGTCTACGTTTTGAATCAACAGCTCTTTTTTGCTTAGCCTTTGATTCTTGGAATCATCATCAGTCTGCAAAGAAGAACCAAGAGGCTAAAGAATGTTTAGGGGTGAAGAATCTTAAGAAAAACAAAAAATCAAGAAAGATAGATTCTTAAGGAATATGAAGTTACCAAGCCTGATTGATTTTGGATACCAGCGGCAGCAAGATCAGCAGAAACAGTTTTGGATCCTTCAGAAGCGGCTTTTCTTCGGTAATACTTAACAATCGGGAGTTTCGGTAACACATAAGTGTATAGCATCACACAGAGTAAATCTATGAATGTGGAGATAGCTAAGAACATCACTGCATGAAAAAAAAAAACTTATAAACACTTTGATATGATTGGAGTTTCTATCGGTTAATTTGAAATCTCCAAAAATATTAACTCACATGCTCCTTTACGTAGACCGTTGTTTGTTTTCTCAAAAGCTGCTTTAGTTATTAGCCTAAGTGCTGATGTTAGCGCACCAGCTACAGCTAAACCTCCCATGAATGACTACAAAGAAGTAGGAAGATGTTTATCTAGTAAATTCCGGTTAATCAAAAACCGGTTAGTCTAAAAGGATATCTTGAATCTTCTATAATGTACAAACCTGAACTAGTTCAGGGCACATCAATGATAAATCACCGATCATTCCTCCTTGAACGGTAGCATCCGCGAGGCCGAAAGAAGCAACGACTGCGCATAAACCGATATAAGGTCCGATTCCACCACGTCCTTTTGTTGCCAAATCCAACTGTTTTTTATTTATTTAATTTCTTGAGTCTATAACTAAAATCCATGTCCATATGAAAGATTAATATAAGATTAAGACTTGAATTAAGAAACTTACAACTATGAGCAAGAATGTGGATATTGTGTATAGAATATAACCGATCAGGTTACGTTTTCGGGTACTGATTTTCGATTCGTGGTATGCGAGAATCACGATTGTTCCAAGCGCAAACGGTTGATATACAAGTGTGAGTACCCTTGAAGGATGATAATGCTACAAGAAACGTAAAGTTTTCAAGTTTATGATATCTTAGACATAACATTAGATAATCTGCTATAGTAATTTTCGAATCTGAGAATAGTCCGAACCGAAACCGAACCGGGAAAACTTTGTAGTAGTAATCTGCTATACTAAGCATACTGTTCCAAGAAACGAGAGATCCAATTCCAAGAATACAGTAAACAACCATTGCTTGATACTTCCCCTGTTTTTTTTTTTTGTTTTTTTTTTCAAATTCAGACATAAACAAAATACTTTTGATTCAAAATTAAGAAAAACAATGAAAGATTTTTGGATCTGATTTTTGGGTTTTGTGGAAACTCACCTGAAGCTTCTCAGGAGCTTGGTGCTCGTATCTATCCGCCATTTTAGAAATTGTTACAGAGAGCTCAAATGAACAATCCTATTTCAAGATTCAAGAATTGGATCAAACACTAGATGATGTTTTGTTGTTGTTGTTGGAACAAAAAGCTATAGATACTTACTTGGAACTTAGCACATGCATGAGGGTCTTGCAGAGTCAACGAGTTTGTTGATTATTTTACGAGTAACGCTTTCATAAAGATTCAAAAGAAGATTCTTAAAACAAGGAGATGAGCGAGTACAATTAATTAGACTTTCTAAACGTTTGACAGCAAATATGAAAGGATATAATAAGACTCAAAAGAAAAAGAAACAGAACCAAATAGTTTGTTCGACTTGCGTTGTTATTTGTTAAGGTTTGTTTTTCATTTTTTTGTTCAGCTGCTTCTTTTTTATCAACTAATTCTTCAATTCAAAATCAAACGATTACAACGACTAATATAGGCACTATCGGATATACCCAATGTGCGAGGCAATTAGCTAGAGCATTAGAGAAAAACAAAGCAATAAAAACAATATACACAAACTCATATGCTAATGTGTGAAAAGAATTGTCGAAACGACCAAATATGAGAAATATCGGAAAAGAGGTAACTCTCAATCCTACTCTTACAATTCGACTTGAAGATAGTCACCTCAACTTGTGACTTTATGACAGATGTTGCAAGAAAATCAGTATAGGAACAATCATTCTTTAAGACCCAATATACATAGCAAATGTAATTAAACATCCTCTGTTTTTAAGGATAAGAACCCTTACAGGTTACAAGCAAAGAATATGAAAGCAAATTAATATCCAATTTAATTAAAATGAACAACTTGTTTTAGAGTGGTTAGAACTCAAAAGGCATTCTTCTTACCAATAAGCCATAACCAATCCAAAGCAACTCCTGCAAATATCCCTCCTAACAGAAATATCACCAGCAAGTTCCCTAATGCATTCTGCTCCGGACCCTTCACCAAATCAAAACCCAAGTTTTTTTTTTGTTACACCATTAGAACAAATGTGAGATTACTTGTCTAAAACGCAAAGATTGTAAATATGAGAGGATACTGTCTAAAACCCAAAGATTGTATTTATTTGTATTTGCAAATTGTAAAACAAATAGATTACCTTATAGCCATTAGGAGCAGTGGTGAGAATGCAAACAGTGAGATGTCCATTAGTCAATCCCAAAACAGAAACAAGCATAATCATCCATCCTTGATCACCATATTTCGCAGTAAAGTAGAAAGCCGGAATGAGGAGATAACGTGATAAAACTGCAATTGTGATTAGTTTTCTATTCTCAATCTTGAGCCATTTCACCAGCGGCGTGTACCTCCCTACCAAATCCCAACAATTGTACATCGCTACTAAGACAAGTGCGTACCAAGCGCCTAGCCCGTGTTGCCCTGTGTTTTCATACAAGAACCCGGGGAAAATGGATAATGTACAAACGTAGATGAGGAATAAATTCACTGCATAGTCTATGTTTTGAATCAACAGCTCTTTGTTGCTTAGCCTTTGATTCTTGGAATCATCATCAGTCTGCATAGAAGAATCAAGAAGCTAAAGAATGTTTAGTGGTAAAGAATCTTTAAAAAAAAAAATCTAGAAAGATACATTCTTGACAACAAAGGGAAGATTCTTGAGGAATATGAAGTTACCAAGTCTGATTGATTTTGGATACCAGCGGCAGCAAGATCAGCAGAAACAGTTTTGGATCCTTCAGAAGCAGCTTTTCTTCGGTAATACTTAACAATCGGGAGTTTTGGGAACACATAAGCGTATAGCATCACGCAGAGAAATTCTATGAATGTGGAGATAGCTAAGAACATCACTGCAGAAAGAAAAAAAACTTATAAACACTTTGATGATTGGAGTTTCTATCGGTTTTCAAAAATTTGAAATCTTCAAAAATATTAACTCACTTGCTCCTTTTCGTAAACCGTCGTTTGTTTTCTCAAAAGCTGCTTTAGTTATTAGCCTAAGTGCTGATGTTAGCGCACCAGCTACAGCCAAACCTCCCATGAATGACTACAAAGAAGTAGGAAGATTTTTATCTAGTAAATTTTGGTTAATCTAAACCGGTTAGTCTAAAAGGATATCTTGTATCTCCTAAAATGTATAACCTGAACTAGTTCAGGGCACATCAATGATAAATCACCAATCATTCCTCCTTGAACGGTAGCATCCGCGAGGCCGAAAGAAGCAACGACTGCGCATAAACCGATATAAGGTCCGATTCCACCATGACCTTTTGTTGCCAAATCCAACTGTTTTTTTATATATTTAAATTCTTGTTTAGATTCTTGAAGCAACAATCAAAATCCATTTCCATATGAAAGATTAATGTAAGAGTAAGACATGGAATAAAAAACACTTACAACTATGAGCAAGAATGTGGATATTGTGAATAGAATGTAACCAATCAGGTTACGTTTTCGGGTATTGATTTTCGATTCGTGGTATGCGAGAATCACGATTGTTCCAAGCGCAAACGGTTGGTATACAAGTGTAAGTACCCTTGAAGGATGATAATCCTACAAAAAACGTCAAAGTTTTCAACAACTAAAACACACAACATCAGATTTCAAAAACCAATTTCGAATCTGAGAATCGTCCGAACCGAAACCGAACCGGGAAAACTTGGTAGTAGTAATCTGCTATAGTAAGCATACTGTTCCAAGAAACGAGAGATCCAATCCCAAGAATACAGCAAACAACCATTGCTTGATACTTCCCCTGTTTTTTCAAAGACATACATAAACACGAATTTGTTTTGTTTTGAAATCAGAAAAACAATGAAAGATTATTGGATCTGAGTTTTGGGTTTTAAAGAAACTCACCTGGAGCTTCTCAGGAGCTTGGTTCTCGTATCTATCGGCCATTTTGGAAATTGTTATAGAGAGCTCAAAAGAACATAAACCCTGTTTCAAGATTCAAGATTGGATCAAACACAAGATGATGCTTTGTTCTTTTTTTGCTGGGGAGCAAATTTAAGAGCTACAGAGATACTTACTTGAACCTTAGCACATGAGGGTTTTCCAGAGTCAACGAGTTTGTTGATTTTTTTTTTTTTTTTCCTCAACGAGTTTGTTGATTTATATTAGGGACGAGCCAAGCTTAGCTTTCATAGAGATTCAAAACAAGATTCTTAAAAAAAGGAGATGAGTGAGTAAAATAATAGACCTTTTCAAGATTTGACAGCAAATATGAAAGGATAAAATAAGACTCAAAAGAAAAAGAAACAAAAATAAAAAGATTAAAGAAATTAAAGAATTCAAAGTGTGAAAGCTTTTTCGTTTCTATTTTTAGTCAACTTGTAGATGATTTAGTATGAAAGCAAAACTTTCTTTTTGTATGAAAGCAAAACTTTCTTCGAGGAAATTCTTTAATCATTAATATCCAAATATCTGTGAGATCGGTCTAAAACGTTGAAATAAAAACTTTGTAAGAAAAACAAAGAAGATAACTAGATAAGAGTCGATCGTTGAAGCTTGGATAAGTGAAGCTTTTATCAAAATAACACTTCACCTCAAATATTTATCAGAACAAAAAAAAAAAACACTACACCTCAACTTGATTATTACGTGTTAGTATTCTCCTCTTCTTTTTTATGGTTGGATTCAGCGGAATTATTGCACACAAGGATTTTGTGATCAATGTTTAGATCGGTTAGCTTTTGAAAGGAAATGAGTCTAAAATTACGCTACATTTTGTATTTGTAAATTATGCGAAAACGACTAAAATCTTAACTAAATTACACTAACCTTTTTTGTTGGGTGAAAAATGGATCGTAACCAAAACTAATTCTCAATGTTTGTAGAAATCTAAAAAACCATTGCCACTTAAAATGATTACACTGATTAAATGGAACATTGAGTTAAATTTCATGATGAAAAGAAGCGTTCTCTAGTCTGCACCAACATGACGAAAGCACTTGGCCATGAACACTTGGTTAATATATAAGACCAAAATTTAAAATCTCTTAAATATAATTTACAAATATCTGATGGAACAATGCTAAATTTTAATGCATAAATCCTAATCAATCAGTAATCAAACAAAAGTGTAGACTGTTAGGTTTTAGTTTCTATTAAAATCTATGATTAAATAAGACCTCTAAAAAAAAAAAAATAAAAAAAATAAATAACACCTCTAAGATTTTAGAAAATAGTTAATGAAATGATCAAATGGGTCTAAATATTACGTCGTAAGTGACAAGAAAAAAAAACAAACTAAAATAGATAAAGCAAATTGTAGAGTTGGACAAGTGAAATTCTATAATTTGCCAATTTGGTGAAGCATCAAAGTAAGACTTCACTTCAAGCTTTTGAAAGTTTACGTGTTAGTATTCTCTTCATCATCTTTTTTTCATGAATAAACAGTTAGGTTCGAGCCTTCGAGGCACCAAGCTTCTTATTTTTCGCCATAAACAGTCAGATTCATTGGAATTAATTGCACAAAAGGATGTTGTGATTTGTGAATCATTGTTGATGATAACTCAGAATGCATTTTTCTTGCCAATAAGCCATAACCAACCCAAAGAAATTCCTAAAACTGCTCCTCCTAAAATAAAAACCACCAGCAAATTGCCTAATGCATTCTTCTCCGGACCCTTCACAAAATACAAAATCAAATTAAATATGCAGGTAGAGGTTGATTGTTATACCCTTTGCTTTTACAATTTCAAAATATAACTCAAGTTTTTTTTACTTATGAATACAAACTATAGGAAGAGTGTTGAGATATATTACCTTGTATCCTTTAGGAGCTATAGTCATAATGCAAACAGTGAGATGTCCAGTAGTTATTCCCAAAATAGAAACTAGCATAATCATCCATCCTTTATCACCATATTTTGCAGTGAAGTAGAATGCGGGAACGAGAAAATAACGGGATAGAACCGTTATCGTTAGTGCTGTTCTATTCTCAACCTTCAACCAATTCAGCAGCGGTGCGTACCTCCCGACCAAATCCCAAAAGTTGTACGTCGTTACTAGGATAAGTGCATACCAATCGCCCAGTCCGTGTTGTCCCGTGTTTTCGTATAAGAATCCAGGAAAAATTGATAATGTCAAAACGTAGATGAGGAATAGATTCACTGCATGGTCTATGTTTTGAAGCAGTAGCTCTTTCTTGCTTAGCCTTTGATTCTTGGAATCATCATCAGTCTGCATAGAAAACTCATGAAGCTAAATAATGTTTAAGAGTGGGAAAAGTTTTAGAAAAAAAGAAAGAATCAAGAAAGATACTCTTGACGAATTTTTTAAAGAAACCAAGAAAGGAAAGATTCTTGAGGAATCTGATGTTACCAAATCTGATTGATTTTGGATACCAGCAGCAGCAAGATCAGCAACAACAGTTTTGGATCCTTCAAAAGCGGCTTTTCTTCGGTAATACTTAACAATCGGGAGTTTCGGGAACACATAAGCGTATAGCATCACGCAGAGGAATTCTATGAATGTTGAGATTGCTAAGAATATCACTGTAAAAAAACAAAGCAAGAAATGAAACTTTAAACACTTTGAAGTGTGAAATTTAAATATATATTGTATTTGAGATTAAGATGTTAAACTCACTTGCTCCTTTTCTTAAACGGTTGTTTGATTTCTCAAAGGCTGCTTTAGTTATTAGCCTAAGCACTGAGGTTAGAGCACCAGCCATACCCGAACCGGCTATATATGACTACAAAGCAAGAAGATTTATCTAAGCTGACTTATTTAAACTGATTCATCTAAACCAAGAGACCTTGAATATGCTAAACTTGATAAACCTGGATGAGTTCAGGGCACATCAAAGATAAATCACCGACCAATCCTCCTTTAACGGTAGCATCGGCGAGGCCAAAAGAAGCAACAATTGCACATAGAACAATATAATGTTCGATTCCACCGTGTCCTTTTGTTGTCAAATCCAACTGTTTTTGAGTTTTTTTAGAGTCTTCAGTCCATAATCAAAATCCAGTTTCATAAGAAAGATTAATGTTGAGATTATAACTTAAATTGATACTTACGACTATGAGCAAGAATGTGGATATTGTGAATAGAATGTAACCGGTCAGGATACGTTTTCTAGTACTGATTTTCGATTCGTGGTATGCGAGAATCATGATTGTTCCAAGCGCGATTGGTTGGTATACAAGTGTGAGTACTCTTGAAGGATGATAATCCTACAAGAAACATAAATTCTTCAACTTTGAAAAAAATTGATAACTAAACAAAAGATCAGATTTTAAAAACCAATTTCGAATCTGAGAATTGACCAAACCAAAATCGAAACCGAACCGGGAAAACTTGGTAGTAGTAATCTGCGATAGTGAGCATACTATTCCAAGAAACGAGAGACCCGATTCCAAGAATACAACAAACAACCATTGCTTGATACTTCCCCTGTTTTTTAATTCATACATACACAAACAAGAACTTGATGAAAAACGATGAAAGATTTCTGACCTGTGTTTTGGGTTTTGTGGATACTTACCTGAAGATTTTCAGGAGCTTGGTTCTCGTATCCATCAGCCATTTTTCAAATAGTTATATATAGAGAGAGCTCAAAAGAACGTATACCCTGTTTCAAGATTCAAGAATTGGATCAAACACAAGATGATGTTCGGTTCTTTTTTTCTTTGTTGGAGCAAAAAGCTACAAATACTTGGAACTTAGCACATGAGGATTTTAAAGAGTCAACGTGTTTGTTGAATTTATTACGTGCAAAACTTTCATGTAGAATCAGAACAAGATTCTTACAACATGGAGATGATTGAGTAAAATTATTATAGATTTTTAAGGTTTGACAGCAAATTTGAGTTGATAAAATAATTAAGACTCAAAAGGTTGGCATACCCGGTCTGGTCTTCGTTTGGCACCTTTTCTTTTATTTCCATTATGTAATCGTCCCTTTACGTCAATTTAATACAGAAAGAAAAAAGTTTGAGAGGACTCAAAAGAAAAAGATTAAAGAATTTAAAGTTTTGAAAGCTTTAGTTTCTTCTATATATGGTCGACTAGAAACAGTGTAATCCGAAAGTAAGACTTTTCCCGGAGAAGTGAGAAAGTTCTTGGGAAAATGGCCAATGCATGCATGAAGTCATCTGTTACGATACATAGATGAACTAATAAGCTGTGCACAAATTGATATATTTACCAAATTAATATATGTAATTCATACATAAATTAACAAATCTTTGTTTAAACCAACATTAAATCTAACGTGTTAGTCAATATCAAATTTACTAGTTTAGATGATAGTCAAAAATAACTAAACGATGTCTTAATTGTTTAGTTTTTTTTTTTTTTTTTTTTTTTGTCAACAGCTTTTAATTAAAATTCAAATGAGTCATTCCTGAGGAATATTGTTTACAAATGTGATATGATGTAGTTCGGTACGAATTTTTCTTGCCAATTGTACTTTTGTTGTTAGTCTATTTATTCATTAGCTAGGTACAGCTTTCTAGACTTCCTACTAACACATTTCCACGTTATACTTCCCAAGCTATTTTCGCAATTAATGAAGTATTATTTTATATTGTTTTAGTGTATCTTATTATATAAAGTATGGTTTTCAAAGTTAGTAACTCATATGATCGAGACATGTGTCAAGTCTATCGATAAGATTTTGACACATGTAATCAATAAAAAAAGATTACAATTACTATTTTCGAAAAAGTATATCAAACGAAAATAATATAGTAAATTACTAATCATAATAATAAAACAATTAAAAGCATTATTCCTTTTTAATAAAGTAAATTACTAATCCTAATAAGAAAACAATTAAAAGCATTGTTCCCTTTGTAATAAAGTAAATTACAAATCCTAATAAGGATATAATTGCAATGACTATTTATTGTAAACATATATTAAAAAGGAAATTATACAACAAAAAAGTGATTAAAGTATATAATTTTGTTATAAAAAGTTTGATGTTTTAAAAGTAGTAATTAATGTAATCACAACACATGTCAATAAGTCCATCATATTTTAAAGCATGTAAACCTTGACAAATTGAATTTTAGATATTGATTCAGAAAAAAATACAATGTCGAATATCATTAAAAAGGTAATCTAAATTAAATAAGTTTAAGAGAATCAATTTTGAAAGTTTAAAGAAAAATATAGTTAAGTAGGAAAAAAACAAAAAAAAACATAATTCAATAGGAATATAACAAACAAAATATTATATGAGTAATTTACTATTTTACAACACATGAAACTAATTAAAAACAAAAAAAAGTGGAGAAATCGGATTCACCAATGAAAATATATAAAATAATATTGCAAATACAAAAGTACACAGCAATTGGACATACTAATTTTATTTTATTATTTTTACTTCTACTATTTTGTGTCCCATTAAATTTTAAAAGAGTAGTGAAAATAATTATGAAAAAGAAACAAAGGAATAAGAACAAATATATATATATGAAAATCAAATTCGTTAAAGTGTTTCGTGTCATCGAATCGTAAGATTTGATATGTGTAGACTATATATTTGCAAACATGTAACAAAAATTAATTGTAAACTATATAATTATAAAAATAAGAGAATCAAAATAAGTAAATAATATCATTTTGTTAAGCTTTTTCATCGGTGGATGATTTGGTAGCGTAATCAATATTATTTTATATATTTATTGGTGGCGTATTCAATATTATTTTATATATTTATATGGATGATTTAACTTCATTTTCAAATTTATATTTCTAATTTGTTTACGGATTTCAAAGTATTATATTATAACCCCGCGTATAAATCTAGTAATACTATATAATACTGTATGTAGTTTATTACTCGATGAGTATGGGAAAAATTAATCCTTTTTGTGTACGATCATTGGGGTGTACTTTTAAGTGGTTTTTTTTGGATTTCTTAAATTTTCCTAATCTTGGAGGCATCCGATTGTTATTTACGACTACGAGTATCTTTATCTTTCTAAATGGGAGGATCCATTTAAATGCAAGTGGGCTTGTATTGTACCCCAAAGTAGGTTATACAGTATCATTAGTGTAAGAAATGTTATTAGTGTACTTCGTATTGATTTAACTTGTTATTTAACGTTTTCTTTGTAAAATAACAAGTTATTAGTGTACTTTAGATAAATATATGTTGGATATAATTCTACATTGAAATGAGATGGCCAGATGGGTCTACAAAAGTCGTAAGTGATGGAAAAAAAACACTACTGAAAAGCTGAAATAGGTAGAGCATTGGCGAAGCTAAACACGTGAAACACAATTTGTCATTTTGGTGAAGTTCAAGACTCAAGTTGATTTGGATTCCAACTTGATTTGGATTCTCCCACACCCATTTGCCACCATAACAGGGCTGGAATCGTCAGAATTAATTGCATAAAGGGATGTTGTGACAGATTTTATATCAGTCTAGTTTTGAAACAACACTTTGTTAAGGTTCGGTTCAATTTTAGCAAAAAAAAGGGTGAGTTTCAAAAGCTAGGATTGATTTCCTACCAATTTTCTACGAGCTTTTTACGAAATATAATTTTTATTTCGTAGGAAATTGGAAGTAATTTTTGTAGGAAAACGGTAGAAAAAGTCTATGTCCTACATATTTTCTACGTTTTTGACTTATAAAATCGGGATTTTTCTTGATTCTCTAGTATAGAAGAACTTTTCAAAATTAACACTTAAAAAGATATATAATAATTATTCCTGATGTGAATGATTCTATAATTGTATCATGTTATCCTGATTTTACACCTAGAAGATTAAACAGGCAATTAGTGGGTGTTCACGATATGTTCTATTCATTTTTCTCGTTTTCATAGTGCAAAGATATTGTGTCGGTGACATCCACTACAGAAGAGAAGCTTTTAACGTCCTTTATTTCGAAGGCTAACGTCAGTTTTTAACCGACGTAAATATAATGACGTCGTTTTCCAAAGTGCAAACGTACAATTTTTCTGCCTACGGCTACAAAGGTCTCGGAGACGCAAAGCAACGGAGAAATCATATCAGTGTCTCAATATTTTGGATTTCATGAATTGAAACAAACTCGTTATACGAGTAGCGTATAAAATATTTGATTCATTAATTTTTTTTTTAATATTAATCTTCTATGGGTTTTATCACTTTATGGTTTTATCAAAACGACGCTAAATTACTTATACACTTACATTTGAAATCAGTTTAGCAAAAGACTTAAGAAAGCCTTAAGAAAAAGAAAAAAAAAAGACTTAAGAAAGCCAACGTCTCCTACCGTATATTTTGTAGTGTTTTTCTTCCTTGGTTAGCTCTTCTGATCTGAGATGAGTTAGGTTTTTGTATGACCTTTTGAATTTTGTATATGTTTACTTGTTTTTGCCTCAAAAAAAGCAAGAAAAAGGGTATGATTAGTAACCTCTTATCACACCGGTAGAGAGTGTACTACTTTAATGGTTACCAATTACGAAAGGATCTTAATTAGCTTGCGTCTCACTACTAGACCAGCAGAAACAAATGATCAGTGATCATGGCAGGTCGCAGTTACGAATTCTCCAAGCTGCGACATCTTTGTTGTACCCTGTTTCGGTTTAGGCTTCCATATTGCTACATTATCGTGATGTTCATGAAGTTGGCAACATGTTAGAGACATTAAGGTTTAAATGATAAGCTACTCGTAATTAGGTAAACTTTTTCACTTTGAAGGTTATCTTGTAAATCTTATACACTTCGAAGAGATAGATACATATATTTAATAGAGATATTTATATGATGCATATTCATTAATTTGATCTTAAAACAAGTTGTGTTAGTGTAATATAGCTTATGAAGTACTTTTATTCTTTAAAAAATTTTGAAAAGCAATTTCATATTGTGAGCCAGACACATTAACATACTTTACTTCTCAAATAATATATAGGGGATAACATAACATTAGATTTTACGAAGAATATAAGAATCCTAAAACCAATAAAAATGTAATGTTGTGAACTATTGCTGATGAGAACTCAGAAGGCATTTTTCTTACCAATAAGCCATAACCAACCCAAAGCACATCCTACAAATGCTCCCCATATTATAAATAGCACCAGCAAATTTCCTAACGCATTCTTCTCCGGGCCCTACATAAAAACAAAGCAAAAAGTTTATACAAAATAAAAATAACTGTATATGTAGAAAGATAACCTGCAGTGATGTATTTTAATAACTTGCTACATTATTAAGTAGAGTAATTATATGGTGTTATTTATATCTATATATAAAACAAATAATACTCTTATGTTTCTTACAAATAAAAATATATATATAGTCATTTACCTAACCTAGTTTCATTAGCTAGTGTTCAATGTTCATGGTCATTTAGTGCAATTACCCTAAATAAAAACGCAATCTCAAAGAAACAATCAAACATGTAGATAGATTACCTTGTATCCTCTAGGAGCTGTGGCAAGAATGCAAACAGTGAAATGTCCATTAGTTAATCCCAAAACAGAAACGAGCAAAATCATCCACCCTTGATCACCATATTTTGCAGTGAAGTAGAACGCCGGAACAAGGAGAAAACGGGTTAAAACCGCAACCGTTAGTCCTTTTCTATTCTCAACCTTTAGCCATTTCACCATCGGTGTGTACCTCCCAACTAAATCCCACCAATTGTACATTGCTATTAGGACAAGCGCATACCACGAGCCTAGCCCGTGTTGTCCCGTGTTCTCGTATAAGAACCCGGGCAAAATGGATAGTGTCAAAACATAGATGAGGAATAGATTCACTACATAGTCTACATTTTGAAGCAATAGTTCTTTGTTGTTTAGCCGTTGATTCTTGGAAACATCATCAGTCTGCATATATAGAAGAATCAAGAATCAAGAAGTTAAACAATTAATGTTTAAGACTCAAAGAGTAGAAATGGGGAACGTTTTAAAAAGAATATGTTAAAATTACCAAATCTGATTGGTTTTGGATACCAGCAGCAGCAAGATCAGCATAAACAGTTTTGGATCCTTCAGAAGCCGCTTTTCTTCGGTAATATTTAACAATTGGAAGTTTCGGGAACACATATGCGTATAGCAGAACACATAGAAACTCTATTAATGTAGAGATAGCTAAAAAGATCACTGCAGGAAGAAATAAAAAGTAAGTAAGACATGAAGTTTTCAACACTTGTAAGTTTAAGCTCACTTGAGATATTCAAAAAATGTTAAACTCACTTGCTCCTTTTCTTAGACCGTCATGTGATTTCTCGAAAGCTGCTTTAGTTATTAGCCTAAATGCTGAAGTTAGAGCACCAGCCACAGCCAAACCGGCTACGAATGACTACAAAGAAGCAAGAAGTTCTATATATACGACAAGCCGATTAATCTAAACCGATATTTTAAATTTGTAAAATGTATAAACCTGAATGAGTTCAGGGCACATCAACGATAAGTCACCAATCATTCCTCCTCGTACAGAAGCATCCGCGAAGCCAAACGAAGCAACGATTGCGCATAAAACAATATAAGGTCCGATCCCACCTTGTCCTTTTGTTGTCAAATCCAACTGTTTGAGTTATAGAATAAGAATTCAGTCTCCAAAAAAATAAACAATAATTTGTGAGCTTGACTTGAACTTACAATGATGAGCAAGAATATGGATATTGTGAATAGAATGTAACCGATCAGGTTACGTTTTCGAGTATTGATTTTTGCTTCATGGTATGAGAAAATCACGATTGTTCCAATCGCAAATGGTTGGTATACGAATGTGAGTACTCTTGAAGGATGGTAATCCTATGAAGACACAAGACATTCAAGTTTTCAACTTAATTTTAGTATAACCAAAACCTTAAGACTTCAAAAAACCAATTTTATTATGAGAAACATGTGAACCAAACCGGGAAAACTTGGTAGTAGTAATCTCCGACACTGAGCAGACTGTTCCAAGAAACGAGAGATCCAATTCCAAGAATACAACAAACAACCATTGCTTGATACTTCCCCTGTTTTTTTTTTTTTTTTTTTTTTTAAAAATTTAGACATAAACAAACAAGAACTTGAGGAAAAACGATGAAAGATTTTCTGATCTGAGTTTTGAGTTTTGTGGATACTTACCTGAAGATTCTCAAGAGCTTGATTCTCGCAACTCTCCACCATTGTTACTCAAATAGTTACGACGTTTGTTTTCGGATGAATGTGAGAGTACTCACTTGGAAACTTAGTATATGATCTTGAAGTGTCAAGGTATTTGTGGATTTATGATCTTGAAGAATAAACGCGTTTGTTGATTCTTGATTCTAGTGCAAAGCTTCAAGATTGACGTAGTAGAATGTTAGAATAAGACTCAATTATATTGTGTTAAATGCTACAATGTTAAAATAAGACTCACAAGTCACAATTGTTTATCAAAAAAAAAGTCACAAGTGTTAAATCGTCACATTGTTTTGTTTTTGATCAATAAATTGTCAGCATATTTGTTTATTTAGATTTTTTTTCCCTAAAATCCCTTGAATTTATTGACAATTGGTTATGAGTTGGAGAATTGTCAATTCACATTAAACAAAACAAACATAAGAATCCAAAGTCTGGAAGCTTTGAGTTTCTATTTCTGGTCATCTGGAAATAATTTTGTATGAAAACAAAAACGTTCCTGATAAAATTCATTACTGTTACGACCACATACCTACTATTTCAGACTTTGCTAATTTGAATTAATTGTACGTTTAGTCAAAGATTTCTAAATCATAATATACATTTTGGAGATGAACCCCTTTTTTTTAACATTAAACCCTCTTGTTTAATCCTTTGCAGTACCATTATGTTCTTCATTATATCTTTTTTTTTTTAACTATATATGAATACTTTTGCAATTGGATTCACCCCGGGTCTGAATCCCAACATGTAACTTTTGGTCCTTAATTTAGTTCGACCTCGTACTGCTACCACGATACAATAAACAGAGTTAAACATGATCGAATTAGACCTTTACATATTACATCTACAAGGAATAAATCGATTTTTGCGGTGAATAAACAACAACAAAACAAAAAACGAAATTTAATCTTCAATTATATGAATCATTGATGCTCATAATTCAGTTTCTTTTTTGTGGTCAAGAGTTTTTATTCATAACTCAAAAGGCATTCTTCTTACCAATAAGCCATAACCAATCCAAGGCAACTCCTGCAAATATCCCTCCTAACAGAAATATCACCAGCAAGTTCCCTAACGCATTCTGCTCCGGACCCTTCACCAAATCAAAACCCAAGTTTTTTTTTTGTTATACTATTAGAACAAATGTGAGATTACTTTGTCTTAAACGCAAAGATTGTATTCGTTTGTATTTGCAAATTGTAAAACAAATAGATTACCTTATAGCCATTAGGAGCTGTGGTGAGAATGCAAACAGTGAGATGTCCATTAGTCAATCCCAAAACAGAAACAAGCATAATCATCCATCCTTGATCACCATATTTCGCAGTGAAGTAGAACGTCGGAATGAGGAAAAACCGCAACAAAACCGCATCTGTGAGTCCTTTTCTTTTCTCAATCTTGAGCCATTTCACCAGCGGTGTGTACATTCCGACCAAACCCCAACAATTGTACATCGCTACGAGGATAAGCGCGTACCATGTTCCTAGTCCATGTTGTCCCGTGTTCTCATATAAGAATCCGGGAACAATGGATAATGTCAAAACGTAGAGGAGGAATAGATTCACTGCATAGTCTATGTTCTGACGCAAAAGCTCTTTGTTGCTTAGCATCTCCAATGGTGAGAACCCTTCATGGGGTTCTCACCATTTTTTAAGTTTAATTTTTGCTTTTATCATACTTAAGAACTTGAATTGGAGTCTTTAAGTTTTGTCTTCTCCAATGGTGGAGTTCTTAAGGAAAAATTTTAATTTTGTAAAACAATACATATATGTTTTTGTTTACAATACATATTTGATTTTACTCGGTACAAGACATTGAAAATGTACAATCAATCAAGAGAGTACTAGAAACATTACAACCAATGAACACCATTGCGCAGAGACATTAAAGTAGTTGCACAAGCTTGACGTTACACCATTGCCCACTCCACCAACAAGCCTTCTAATTCTAAATGTTGAGTTAAGACCAGCATTACGCCTTGCTATGACAACGCCTTTTACGATTGATAAACGTCTCTTGTTCTCAGGCACTTCCTGTTCAAACAAAGTAAATGGCAAGCCTATGATAGGTTTCATAAAGAAGATTAAAGATAGCTTGATACCATTCCCACAAGAAAAAGAAATTACAATCTAGGCAAACTATAATCCCATCAAAAACAATGAAAACGTATCACCACATATATCAATACAAAAGGAACAAAGTCACAAACGTATCACCACATATATCAGTTGATACAACAAAAACATTCAATTCATGACATTTTACATTGTAATTATTCAAATACCTGACTTGGGCAATAAAAGATTGCACAATGTAAGAAGAACATGAAACGGATCTATCTACTGCAACAATTCAATTCACCACCACAAAACTAGCAAAATATACTCATTAGGAATGATAATTCAGAAAATTTACATAATTTACATAAGGTTAAGCTTCTGGATTTCCTGGGGAAAAGGACTAGATTCATACCATTAGAAACAAACTGGAGCTTCCTTCATCGATTACTCTCTGATTCGCAAGTTATGGATCTCCGATTTGCTTAATCTCCCATTACCGATGGTGAGCAGCGGCTCTAGAGATGACGAATCCGGCCGAACGCACACTCATACACCATAATTTCTTCCATAAATCTACCATCAATCGCCAAAATCGTCGGACAAAATCTCGTGTTAGCCATCGCCGCTCTCGCCAAAAGAGAGAAAGAGAGATTGTCGGGAAAAATAAATGGAAGAAGAGTGAAACATGTTTTTTTTGGTTAAAAATCGTCCACCACTAAAAAAGTGACACATGTGCGTCTCTCTTGATTTCCCAAAACCCTCTGCAGAGAACCAGCTCTCTCCTCAATTATGTTTTCTGATTTAATTTTAATCAATTTTAATCAGTTTTAAGCAGAGAGACTTAGAAGAGAGCTCCCATTGGAGCTGCTCTTAGTCTTTGATTCTTGGAATCATCATCAATCTGCATAGAAGAAAGAAGAATCTAGAAGCTTAAAAATATTTAAGAGTCGCATATGTTCTTTTAAAAGAATCATGAAATGTAATTTTAGAGTAAAGGAAAAAATAAAGATGAAGAGATTTGAGATAACACTATTATCTTAAAACTAATTGGATTAGAGTGGAGAGGTTCATATCCTCTATATAATAGTGTTTATATAATAGTGTTAAATCATCTCAATGTAGGATATTTTTACACGCCCACTTAAGATGATGCCTTTGTTGGCTTATTTCTCTTGGGCCAATGCCATGTTTTTTGCTTTGTTTGAGTTTACTACTCTTTATCACCATGCATGTGAATTTTATAGTGTTCTAAGCCAAAATCAATTGGTAATGAATGGAAAATTTTATATTCTTTATATACTAGTATTGAATCATCTCCAAATTCAATATGGGATGTTCTACCACATATGTTAAAGAAAAATATATTCTTGTGGAATGTGATTTATACGAGGGTTTTGGGTGTTACCGATTCTGATTGCTTTTGAATACCAGCAGCAACAAGATCCGCTAAAACGGTCTTGGATCCTTCATAAGCGGCTTTACTTCGGTAGTACTTAACAATGGGAAGTTTTGGAAACACATAAGCGTATAAAATCACGCATAGTAACTCTATGAATGTTGCGATTGCTAAGAAAATAACTGCAGAAAGAAAGAAACAAAAAAAGGCAAGAAAGAAATGAAGCCATCAATTTTCGGATTTGAGATCTTCAAAAAAAAAAAAAAGAATAACTCACTTGCTCCTTTTCGTAGACCATCATCTCGAATGCTGCTTTAGTTATTAGCCTAATTGCTGATGTTAGAGCACCATCTATAGCCAAACCGGCCACGAATGACTAGAGAGAAGCAAGAAGATATATAATCTAAACCGGTTTATCCAAACCGGAGAAACAAAACCGATATCTCTAATTTGTAAAATGAATAAAACCTGGATGAGTTCAGGGCACATCAGCGATAAGTCTCCAATCATTCCTCCTCGTACAGTAGCATCTGCTAGTCCAAATAAAGCAACAATTGCGCATAAACCAATGTACGGTACGATCCCACCGTGCCCTTTTGTTGCCAAATCCAACTGTTTCAAGTTTTTTGAGTCAAAATCCATAATTAGAATCCGGTTTCTGAAGATTTGTATAAGACTAGACTTGGACATACCACGATGAGCAATTGTTGAAAAAATGCTAAGACTTTCAAATAAGCTGCGTCATAATTTTTTAGGTATAGCATTGTAATAGATATAATAGATTAAGATCAAAAAAAGATTTATAACAGATTATAAATCTTTTCTCGTCATATCATACAAAACAAAACCTTAGTAAACTGCGACATCATGAAAAAATATCCCCTTTGGTCAATTTCTTCTTTTCGTTATTATTTAATCGAACTAAAACGTCATCCAAATTTAAATTGCAATCAAACTACAGAGACATTATTTTATTTAACAATAAAACTACAGTGACTTCAAATTAGTTTTAGCGGAAATAATGATTAGTACTAATAAAATTTGATCGCCTGTCGTAATAACCAACTCAGCTCAATGTCATATGCGAAGAACTGCTGATTATATCTTATTTCTTTTCTGTCGCTAGATTAATTATATAATAAAGTCAGGAATTTTGTTTTCATTCTTTAGTTTTTTTGTGCCGACGTGAGGAACCTTGTGGAAATTAAAAGGATATTTTACTTACAGTTTTTAATTATACTTATCTTAGAATCATTAAATCACAATATATATTATATCTTTTGTGGAGTCAAATGTATATGGTGAATGATTAGGAGCATCTAACTTCTGGCTGATAGCTATTTGACGGCTGCGATGCGTCTGTCATATAAAATGGAATAACGGCCAGTAGTTCTCTCATAGACCGCTATTATTTTGGTCAAACAGATTGATCGTAAGAGAATATAATAGTTGTATTTTCTTTGGATCAAACTTAGCATTTCATTAAAAAGAGAAGTTTAATCTCCATTAAAGAAGGATACATCAAGGTCACAAAGAGCCGAACCAACCATCACAACGACTACCAAAGTAATCGCGTAAGAGAGAAAACTAAAACTAGCAACAAAACCTCAAATAGAGACCTAGGGATAAGGCCATCACGAGTTCACCCAAGCAGAATCTAAACAAAAACCATCGATAAAATTAGCCATCTTCAAATCGGTCCGAAACCTATAAAGCCAAACAATCAACAATTGCTGAACGTGAAATGCCTTAGCTTGACCAACAATCATCGCATTTCGCTTCGATTATTGCTTTGTTTTTGCAACACTCATGATTACAAATCTTCCATTGTAATCAACTATAACGTTTTATGAAGATGGATTCAGTCGACTCTTTTACACTCTTAAAATTTTGCCTAATTAAACCTTTGATTTGAGCATTGATTATTTGAATCGTTTAGTTATTGCTATGCAATGCTCACCATTACGGATTTTCCATTTTAATCTAATAATGTATCGCCTAATGAAGCTGGATTTAGTCGATATATATACTCTCAATTTGGTTGATCTTTTTTGGTAATTTTGTTTAGGTAAGATTTTTTCTTTCCAATAATTGAAATTTGAGAAGAATTAGGGGTGTTATTGGTTTCGAATTTACAAAGAATTTTGATGATTAATAAAATCATAAAAAGTAAATAAATGAAAGATTCTAAACTATTGCTAGAGATTTTTCTATAATTTTGTTGATTAGTTTTTTCATAATCTTGTAAAGTTTCCCAAACAATCTCTCTATTTTTTATAATACTTTTCATGACTTTATTTTGTGAAGAAAAGTGTAGAAAGTCATTAACTAATAACATAATAATTTAATTTATTAACAATCATAGATTCTTTTGTTTTAGTTGAATATGGTTACTCCTTTAATACTCTCCGTTTGGTTTAATTATTCAATGAAATTTGGTTTTGACAAAAAAAAATTTTTAATGACTTTATAAAAGTATGAATCTAATAATTCTAGATTTATGAAGATTTTAGATTATTTTGTATAAATCTTAAATTAATAACATCAAACTTTAACTAAAAATCTTGATTGAATAACGATATATTCTACTTTACATTTAAAGTCACTAAAAGTCTAAAACTCTATATAAATCACAAACAAGTAACACCCTCTTAGTATATATTTATCTGTATCTCATTTAAGCAAAATTACCATTTAAGCAAATCGGTAATATTCTGGTTAATAAATGACACTAATGACTGAGTGTGAGTGGTGATAAATGATAATATTAATTCGGTAATATTCTCACGTTTTTAAATTATATGAAAAAATTCAAACGGTTAAACCCGGTTAACTACATGAGAAATAAAATCATGCTGTGATAATGCGGTCCATGACAGTCACGTATCTCTAACATATCCTCTTCGCGAACATTCACCTTTAATAATTTATATGGTCGTTGTAATCGAATCAAAAAACAAAAACACAAAAATCCCCAAATTACCAAAATCCTCGGCGACAAAGAGGAGAGAGAGAGAGAGAAAAAAATGGCTTCGATCCTTCCGCCGGAGCTGGACAACGACTCACTAGCATCATCGCCGAGATCGGAGTACGATAGTCAGCCACGTGTACGGTTCATGTGTACTTTCGGAGGAAGGATCTTGCCACGTCCGCCGGATAATCAGCTCTGTTACGTCGGCGGTGATAATCGTATGGTCGCTGTTCATCGTCATACTACTTTTGCTTCTCTCCTTAGTAAACTTGCTAAACTCTCCGGTAAGTTAATCATCATTCCTAATCTTCAAAAGTGATTAGGGATTTTAGTTGGATAATTTTGAATTTCGATCCTGAATTATTTCGTAGGAACATTTTGTTAGGCCAACTAGGAAAAAAAAAGATATGATGAATGAATTATTTGGTTTATTTTTTAAGATTTTCTTGCAGCTTTATTGATATTATGAAATTAATTTCTTTGGAAATTGGACAGATGTTTATTGGCCACAAAAGTCTGGCATATTGCGGGAAAGTATTCATTAAATTTATAAATTAAATAAGAGTAGATTTTTTTTTTAATATTTCGTTTTTGCACGATCCTGAAATTATCGAATCGGAATATTTGATCCAATTCGATACGTTTAAAAGAAAATTGGGTTTAGAAGAAGTTATGGCGATCACTATCAGATAGACAGATACCATAATTCGAAATTGGATCAAAATCATATGATCTTTTTTTGTTTTTTTGTCAACCATGAATTATTGGTTTTTTTTTTTCATCAAATTATTGGTTTATTTAAAACATTTTTGATGTTTTTTTTTAATATTTGTCAAACTTATTGTTGGAAATTGGGCAGATATTTATTGGCCACAAGATTTTGGAATTTTGCGGGAAAGTATTCATTCAATTTATATAAAAATATTTGATTTGGGAAAAATAATGATGATTGTTGCGTTGGAATATTTGGATAAGGTAAAAGCAACATAAGCGTGAAGTACCAGCTACCAAACGAAGATCTTGACGCGTTGATTTCCGTATCAACGGACGAAGATGTAGAGAACATGATGGATGAATACGATCGCGTCGCACAGAATCAAAACCCACGCGCCTCTCGTCTTCGTCTCTTTCTCTTCACCAAAAACCTCGCCGGAGAAGAAGATAACGATAGTCGAGCTAGCAGTATCAGTTCTCTCCTCGATAGCTCCGTTAATCGAGAGCAGTGGTTCCTCGATGCTCTTAATCTCGGTTCTTCCGCCGCCGCAACCGCAGCTTCTAACGGCGGGTCCGGTAGAGTTTTCGAGCGCGTTAGATCTGAAGTCTCGTCGATTGTTTCTGAAGTTCCTGATTATCTCTTTGGATTGGATAATTTTGATGAAACTGCTCCGCCGCATGAGCTTCGTGATCGTGATCCGAGAGCTAAGATTCAACGAGAAGTCTCGACGCTTTCGGATCCTGGTTCGCCACGTCGCGATGTTCCTTCGCCGTATGGTTCGACGTCTTCGGCTCCTGTGATGCGAACATCTACACCGGAACTTCCACCACCGGTTTTAACTAAACCGGAAAGTCCAGAACCGGTTTCGACTCCTAAATCCGATTCTCAACCGGAACAAGTAATTCAACAGAGTAATCTCCCGGTTAACTCGCAATGGCAATACGCCCCCGGCCCAGGCCCACAGGTTCATTACCAGGGTCATACCATTCACCAATCACCGGTTTATTACGTTCCTGGTTCTGTTCCGGGTAATCATATGGTTCAACCGGGAAATCATATGGTTCAACCGGGTAATCATATGGTACAACCAGTTCAAATGCAGGGTCAGTATCTTCAACAATACCATCATGTACCAATGGGATACCACCAACCTCAGACTCATCAGATGGCTGGTCCGGGTCAAATGTATGGTGGAACGGTTAGGCCGGTTATGATGGCAGTTGATGGAATGAACCGGACGGGTTATTATGGAATGAAAACACCCGGTCCGGTTCAAATGTATCATCATCACCCTGGTATGGTTGTTCCTGGCGTAGAAGAACAACAAAAATACAGAACCGAAACGGATTCGGATCCGGGTCGGGCTTCTTAGCTGGTTGAAGAAACATGAGAAATAATCACATCCGGGGTTTTCGTCTTTTCATTGGAGTCGTACTTATTCGTTACTGTGTGAACTGTATAATATTTTCTGTCTTTTTTTTCTTTTCAAATTTTCTTTTTATGTGTAATTTTGTATTACAAATTATGATGAACAGTAAAATCCAATAATAACATTATAATCTATCAATAATTAAGTACATTTTGGTATACTTTAATTGCCATCTTGTTACTCGATTTACCATAATAATAGTGGAATATGCAGAGTTCGAATACAAAAATGTTAAAAACTAAAATTAAAAAAAATATATATATGTCGCCGACTTTCGCTGCTACCAGAGTCATGAATTCTGCATTTTAGTTTGCGTATCATATGTTTGCCTTCGTCTTTGCTGGTAACTTACAAGGGATGTCTAGAAACCACACCAAATTTTTGATCTCACATATGACATTGACATATATGATATATGTTGGTGAAGTTTTAGTGGATTGCTTCAGATTTGTACAATTTCTTCTATTCCAAGATTGTCGATGCAAGATATTACCTTAACGAAAACAAAAGACTATGCATTCACGCTTACGATAAAGCTTTTTAACTAAAACCATCTAAAAACCACTACAAGGTGGGCTAGTGGTAGGACGGATTTCGTGGTTGAGGGGGTAATCCCAATACGCCCGGGTTCGATTCCTTCTTGCTACATACTAGTGGTCACCAAGGAATTTACATGCGGATTTGCTCTGGCGCCCGAGACCGAAGACTGTTACCTGGCCATGACCCACCCTCGGGTGTGCGTCCATGCCGTAAGGGTTCGGTCTCTAGTCTGGACCACCTCGGTGGGGCCAGGACATTCGGTCTATAGTCTGGACCACCTCGGTGGGGCCAGGACACTCGGTTATCAAAAAAAAAAAAAAAAAAAAAAAAAAAAAAAAAAACCATCTAAACACATCCTCCCTTTTTTTTTCCTTTTTGTTGTTACATTTAAGTTTTTCTTTATGTTCGCATGTTTTACTATTCTTTTAAGGGTATCTATACCTAGTAACCACAGAAGAATCGATAATTAACTGACACATTTCTACACTTTTTGGCAGTTACTGTACATGTGGAAAAGACAGCTCCATCCTTCACTATAATTAAACTATTTATTTTTAATTTTTTCTTTTTTTTTTCTTCCTTTCTTCTTCTCTTCACGATTATGTGCAGACCAAAATCAAATTTATTTGGGTTTCGATTTATGTGAATACCAAAATCAAAATTGTGGTAGATTCTGTGATTTATAGATGGTAATGGTGATGATGATACCGATGGCGATAGATGATGATGATACCGGTTGCGATAGATGATGATGATACCGACAATGATAATTTTATCGGCGGTGGCCATAGTTGAGATATCGGTGGTAGTTCAGTGATTTACAGGTGGTGGTGGTGATGATGATATCGGTGATGATGGGTGATGATGATATCGACAGTGATAATTTTACAAGCGGTGGTCATAACGTCGGAGAGAGTCCGGCGGCTAAAGGATTCATGGTGGATTGAATGGATCGAGCTGCGGAGTCCAAGACCTTGACGGAATTTGCCAATTAGAGATTTGATGAGATTAATCGATCAAGATAGGAGAATGGGTTGTCGACGACAACAACCATTGTTACTTTCTTCTGGGTTCAATTTCATAAACGGATAACAATTTCATTAGCAACGTATACAAAATGCTAACATATCTTAAACGCAACAATTATGTTATCATGATAAATGAATACGCTAATGTATAAGTTAACGGAAATAATTAAATTACTAAAGAAAATAAACCGGTTAATACATAAGTTAGCTGATATAATCATATAATAAATGTTTTAACGCGATAAATATTAGTTTACCATGTAACTTGTAAACTTATCGCGATATAATATGATTTATCGAAAATTGAGTCGTAATCAAAAATTTGACCTAAGCTATTATCTGAAATTTATGTCTCGTCGATATCTATTTTGTTATAACGTTAAACAATTTGTTACATGCGGAGGGGTATTTTCGTCCAACTTATACAAGTTGATGAGAGAGAATTAATTATACAAAAAACATGTATATATTCTTAATTTTTCAGTCATCTGTGTATTTAGATTTAATTGACCCTTCTTTTAAAACATGTTATTTGCTTAATTGTCCCTACCTAGTTTTACCAAAATCACAATTTTTATATTTAGCTATCATACTATATTACTATTCGTAACATACATGACAAAAAAAAATTTTGTACCATTTAATCTTATCTATTAATTTGTGAACCACCTAACTACATGCATAATTAATTATTTTATTTTCTCTATTAAAATTACGAAATGGTTTCGTCATTGTGAATTATTTTTCCAGTTGACTATTCCGAAAGCAATCATAGAGCTCTTCTTTCTTTTTCTATTTTTAACATCGCAATCATAGAGTAATTAAGTTTGACATTCATATATATATATATATGTGACTTATGATTAATAATTAATTAAGAGACTAAATTAAAATACTAATAACATTTTAGACTAAATGCAACGTTTTTACGTGAAGTAATCAGAAACCAGAAATAGTCGTCTTCATCTTCCTCACACGTACACTCTCGTCCTTATCCTCATTTCCTCGGAGATCGGAAAATATGGAAAAATCCGGCTATGGCAGAGACGGAATTTACCGATCACTACGTCCATCGCTGGTTCTTCCCAAAGATCCAAACACATCGTTAGTCTCTTTCCTCTTCCGTAATTCCTCATCTTACCCATCAAAGCTTGCTATCGCCGATTCCGATTCCGGCGACTCCTTAACCTTCTCTCAGCTCAAATCCGCCGTCGCTAGACTCGCTCACGGATTTCACCGTCTTGGTATTCGTAAAAACGATGTCGTGTTGATCTTCGCTCCGAATTCTTACCAATTCCCTCTCTGTTTCCTCGCCGTAACTGCAATCGGCGGCGTTTTCACTACCGCGAATCCTCTTTACACTGTGAGTGAGGTTTCGAAACAGATCAAAGACTCGAATCCGAAGATTATCATCTCTGTTAATCAACTGTTCGATAAAATCAAGGGCTTTGATCTTCCCGTTGTTCTACTTGGATCTAAAGATTCCGTACAGATTCCTCCGGGATCGAATTCGAAGATTCTCAGTTTCAATGACGTGATGGAGCTCTCAGAGCCAGTTTCTGATTACCCTTTCGTTGAGATCAAGCAATCAGATACTGCTGCATTGTTGTATTCATCAGGAACTACAGGAACAAGCAAAGGTGTTGAATTGACTCATGGGAATTTCATTGCAGCTTCGTTGATGGTGACGATGGATCAAGATCTTATGGGAGAGTATCATGGCGTGTTCTTGTGTTTTCTACCAATGTTTCATGTTTTTGGTTTGACTGTGATTACTTATTCTCAGCTACAGAGAGGGAATGCTTTGGTTTCAATGGCGAAATTTGAGCTTGAGTTGGTGCTTCAGAATATTGAGAAGTTTAGAGTTACTCATCTTTGGGTTGTTCCTCCTGTGTTCCTTGCTCTTTCCAAGCAGAGTATTGTGAAAAAGTTTGATCTTTCTTCACTTAAGTACATTGGATCAGGAGCTGCTCCTCTTGGGAAAGATTTGATGGAGGAGTGTGGAAAAAACATCCCTAATGTTTTGCTTATGCAGGTAAAAGAAAACACTTGGTTTCAGATCCTGTTCGTGGTCTTTTGGAAGTCATTATCCTTAGGTCTGAGTTTCTGGTAGATGTAGATGTTAGGTGATTACTCGATGTTTGCTCGTAAATAACTGGCCAGAATGTATAAGATTCACGCAATTTTTCTGTTCTGTTCGTAGCAGATTTTGAATCCATTGTCATGAATGATGCAAAAAGAGGTGTTTTGTGATTTCTTCAGGGATATGGAATGACTGAAACGTGTGGAATTGTGTCTGTGGAAGACCCGAGACTCGGGAAACGGAACTCTGGTTCAGCTGGAATGCTTGCTCCAGGTGTTGAAGCTCAGATAGTTAGTGTAGAAACTGGAAAATCCCAGCCTCCAAATCAACAAGGCGAGATCTGGGTTCGAGGGCCAAACATGATGAAAGGTTTGAAAATTTTCCGTTCCTGTGTTTATTTATAACCTTTCATATCTGTGTATTTGATAACCATGTAAACTGATTCTCTTTCAGGGTATCTCAATAACCCTCAGGCTACTAAAGAAACAATAGATAAAAAAGGTTGGGTACATACCGGAGATCTTGGATACTTCAACGAAGATGGTAACCTTTATGTTGTTGATCGACTCAAAGAACTTATCAAATACAAAGGCTTCCAGGTTTCACTTCCCAATTCTCTCATTCCATACTTTTCAAACCGCGAAAATTGAAAATAGGTGAAATCATAATGAATGGTTTGAATATATCTAGGTTGCTCCAGCTGAGCTAGAAGGTCTTCTTGTATCGCATCCTGAAATACTAGATGCTGTCGTTATCCCGTGAGTCATATATTCACAATTCAATACATCAGAAAGATACCAAGTTGATTTCATGTCCAAACTAACATGTGTGTATGTTGCAGATTCCCTGACGAAGAAGCAGGTGAAGTTCCAATTGCGTTTGTCGTTCGATCACCAAATAGCTCAATAACAGAGCAAGATATTCAAAAGTTCATAGCCAAACAGGTTAATAACTTATGACCCAAGTCGTTCGAATCAATCGTATATCGATATGTTTCTTTTCTTAGGCTCAAAACCATCGTTTTGATTTCATCAGGTCGCTCCTTACAAAAGATTACGACGAGTGAGCTTCATCAACACTGTTCCAAAATCTGCTGCTGGTAAAATCTTGAGAAGAGAACTTGTTCAGCAAGTAAGATCCAAGATGTGAAGAATCACGGAGACCGGAGATCAGAATCTGTGTCTTGCCTCTTTCCTTTCACCATATTTATGTACCATTTCAAATTAAACGGTCACACAAACCACAAAAGTGAATAAATAATCCAATACCATAGTCAATACACTTTTTCTTTCATTTGTTTTGGATACAAACAAGCCATAAGTTCTTTTTATCGTTATTTCAGAAGTCGCAATAAACTCTATTTATTATCTTTTTCATTTTCTTAAGTAGCAATAAAATTTATTGTTAACATTATGTGTGTATGTATCTAAACTTGAGAGAAAATAAAACTAGATAATTCGATATGTTAAACGTTTGGTTGACGTTAAGCGAGTTTCTCTCTAGTATGACTTGGGAGTTATTGTACCAATGGACACAAAGAAGCTATTTTTGGTATTAAGTATTTCTTGTTAAAACCACACATTCTCTTATCTCCAAACGTGAAATAGCTAGTAAAGTACACAACATTACTTTGCAGTTTGCTAAATATCTACCAACTGAAAAAGTCAATTATTTGGGACTCAATTGTTTCAAACGTAATGTTCATGCAGGGGTTGGCTCCGAGTTCAAGCTGGAAAAGTTGAGCTTGGAGCCTCAAATTCTTTTATCATCTAATATTATTTAAAAAAGTTGGTAAAGGGTTTGTAGGTGGAAAGTTTGATATGCCCCATATATAAAACCTTTTTTCTAGTTTTTGATAATAATTTTATAATTTATGGGTTAAATACTATTTTATTTGGAATCCACATATATTCAAGGCCGGCTCTACGATTATCTAATTTGTATTTCGATGAGAAATTTTCATTTACAAAGGAATTAAACATTTTCAGGTTTTTATGATTTATTTTGCAAAATGCAAATGCAAACCTTCGGTTTAGTTTGACATTTTTACGTTTATAATTAACGAATTTATTTTGCTTAAAATAGTAGGTTCATTTAGAAAGGAAAAAAAAAAGTAAACCCAAACAAACAATATATGATTTTGAAGTATTACAGGACATTTACATTTCTGTATAAAAAAGGGATATAAAACTTTACAAGGTCCCCTGTTTGTGGAAGATAACTTTTTTTTGGGTGTATGTATATATCTAATTTATAAGTTTACACAGAATGGAAGATTCCAGAAATCAGATGTACGTTCATCTCTGCAGCCGAAGCCGCGGCTGCAGCCACCGGATATGAAGCTGAGATCGGCATTAGACATAGTCCACGGCTTGCGAGATCTACATGTGTTCTTGGACTACATTCTTCTTCTTCTTCTTGAGTATTCATAGATTTCTTGTCTGAACACTATTAATTATAATCAATTCAAGAATCATTAATTGGTGATGATTAGTTTTTGAAAAGATTCTTGATATCACAAGCAAAAGGACAAGGATAAGAGTTGTTAACATATAACTAATTTTAAGTACCTGCTGTTGTTGAACAGATCCTATGGTGTTCTCGTCTGGATTACTCAATACCTATTTATTATTAAAACAAAATAAAAAATAATCAAACTACAAGTTAATTAATAGATTTTATTTTGACTGCAAATGAAAATCAAGAATCTGAACTTACAGTGACTTGTTCTTGAAGAAACTTTATGTACTCTACAGCTTCATTGAGAACAGAAGCTGTATCTGTCTGCAAACAGATCAGAAGACAAATCTTTTGAGCTTTTAATAAGAAAAAAACAAAGATTAAAACTGCGCAAAAAAACTCGAATGATATTCTTTTAATTTACCTTGCCAAATGGTGAAACCAGTTGCTGAAGCGCAGTGATTCTATCTCCGAGTTTTTCCTTACGAACTTTGAAGCTTGGCAATGGAGATAGTGTTTCGAGTCTCTGTCTTTTTAGTAATCGCGGTGAATATTCGTCGCTGTTCTCTTCTAATTCTTCAGTCCTTTCGCTCCCCTGAAAGAGTCATCACATATTTTGTTATGTTCAATACCTCTAAATAATTTTAGTCAAAAACAAAACTAGTTATGTTTTTATGTTTGTTACGTGCCTTTGAAGTAAAATTCTTGCACTCTTGTGTAATCTGCTCCTTAGAGTTATGGTTTCTGATTTCTTGATCCAAGAATGATTCAGCTTCTGTATCGATCAAGAACATGTTATCTAAGAATGGGAAGCTTTCAAGGAGCTCGGATTTCGCATTAGGAACTGTAATCTTCGGCCAAGAATCCGGTAGTAATTGCTCGTTAGGATCGAATAATCCTTCAAAGAAACTATTATGCCTACAAGAAATATAAAAGAAAGAAAATAGATTAAAGAAAGATCAATATTATTTTGTATATTAATGTTGTATGCATGTGGACTTACATGTTAATAAAACCATCATTAGGATCGTTAATCTTGTTATCGAAGTTTTGCCATCCGAAATTTGTGACATCAAGGCTAATCTCAGTGGAACGTGGCAGCGAGTAGCCAGAGAATATTGTGGCGGTGTTTGTTGGTGAACTCCACCAAGCTCCGGTGGAGATTCCGGCGATCTCAAACTCTTCCGTCATGTATTATTGTAGTTTGGTTTGTTTACTTTTGAAATGTTGAAGTTGCATGAGACATGATGTTGATTACATATTGTATTTATATGTAGGCATGAATCCATCAAAATTAAAATTTAAACGGAATAATATAATTGTTAAATAATATATCTAGCTACCCTAACCATATGTCTAACTCTTGATGATTATGAAAAAAGCGTATCTAATTGGACTTATTCGTGTGTTCGTGTTGACGTTAAATGATATGATAAGAAAATCTGTTTATTAAAAATCATTTGCAAATACTAAATACAGAAAGTATATATTAATATTTGCAATACATGTTTGAAAAAAATTAAAGTATATATTATACTGAATTTATTTTAAATGTAAGAATATTGTAACACAAGTAAACACGAATGAAAATATTTCTTTCGCAAACAATCAGAAATATATATTTGGTCTTGAATCACTAAACTAAATGTCCACGTTGAACAAGTTTTATTGTTTAATAAAAGCACGAATAGCTACTTTTTTGGAATGATTTGAAAATATTGATGTTTGAAGGAATTAGATGAAGCAAAAAGGAGTTTATATTTGGATTTTAGTAAAAGGTTGTCTTTAAAACTTGGTTAGGTAATTTCTATTTATTTGGTTTTCTTCAAATTTTCATTTTATTTTCTTTAATGTGCATAAATTAATCACATTATATTGGACTACAGATAAATACCGATTTGAAGTATAAACAAAAAACTTTATATATGATGTGTTCTTCAATACTTCAACTACTAGATAACAACCCGCACGATGTGCGGGATGAAGTGATTCAAGTAAAATTATTATGATTAAAATTATTATCCGGGATCCAAGACCCGTTTGTGTAAAACGAAACATGTTACAATTTTTTTTTGTTTTATTCAAATTTGGGACTATTTCATATAAGAATATGTTTTACCCGTGAAATATTTGAACCTTGAATAAAGCTTCAACGTGATAAAAAAGTATTGACGAAATGTTACCATTTATGGCAATATGTCTTTCCGTATGTTTTAAAGATTTCGAGATTTTGTAGTATAAAAGGATTTTTTTTTTAATAAGTATAAGAAATCCAAAATTTAGCAAAGATGAGATTTGATAGTTTCCAAGCAAAGATTTTGTAGTGTTCCAAATCTGCGATTCTTAGATTATGAATGGACTATTTACGAAATGGTTATAATGTGGCCAGATTTTGGTTTATATACAAATGTGGTTATAATGTTTTTCTTCGAAAAGTTAGAATTCCTCAAAAAAATAGGATTTTAAGTATTCGTAACATATATAGAAAGGAGATTATCTTATTTATTTAAGTAAAAAATTTATGAAAGATGTAAAGATTTTGTAGTTTTGAATTCGAGATTCTTGAACCAAATGTATATATTTTATCATTTAAATATAAACATAAATATAAATATAAATAAAAAGATTGTTTATCCATCCGCTAAAGAAAATTTATATAAATGTATATAAAAAAATATAAATATAAAAATATAGTAATATAAGATAAACAAAAAGTGTATGTTTTTAATTATTAATGGGATATATGGATGTATGAGACTAATGGCAAATTCTGTAAATAGTCTAATAAATCTTGGGTAATTATCTAAATAGAAGCCAAATCATTGTGAGAGCGACACATCAGCATGGCAATCTTGTTAATAACACATGATGGTAAGGTTTTTTAAAAAAAATGTTTCTCTATTAATATATAGGGGATATATCGTAGACTTGGATATTGACCCTTATTTCACAAAACATTTTTTTCTGTGATGAGAGAAAGGAATTTAGAAGTTTTAAAAACCAGCCGCGAACAGTTTGGTATGGTGTTAATAAATGTATCAAAAAGGACAGAAAAGTTGATTCGAAATAAATGAATAAAAAATCAATAAGTCAAATGTTGCATGCAAGTACAATTAATTAATAGGTAAATACGTTTTGTGTGGATTAAGTCATACCACCCAATCGAATTCTCTTGGGTTTTAGGGTTTGTCTTCATTTTTACTTTGGAAATGTTCCCAAATCTTCTTTTAATATACATACAATATATGCTCATGTCATCTGATTTGACTCCTTAACCACAACTCCACTATTAGTTAATTGAAATATTTGGTTAACTTATCTAATCTCATATTTTATCATTATATGTATATCTAGATTTTCTTTTTTTCTTTTTAATAATAATCAGCTTTGCCTTTGCGGTCTAAGTCAATTTGGCTTCGAGCTAAACATGTCTAACTACTTAACTATAAGTTTTTCCTGTTAAAGTAAGACTTAGTTATAAATTCTTGACTTTGCCGTTTAGTTTAAATTCCATATACTATCCATCTCATCATTTTTTTTTAAATCATGTCATCAAATTGTAGTTGTAGAGTTTAAGTAGGATTTTATCATATTTAGAAATCTTGTGTATTTTTGGTGTGTTAAGTGTCTAACTGTCTATATAGAGATCAAAGTAAATTTGGATGTGACTTCCGTTTGATAGAATCTTTAATTAAGAAGCAAAATTTCAGTCAGCTATATATGTGACGTTTTAACCTTAAGAGTACATATTAAAACTTGTTTAGTTGACTTTTAGGACATGACAATTAAACGACCATGGTCTAACCTCCTCATATCTTAAAATATTAATTTGTTATATCATTGTTTATAATTTAAAATCTAAAGTTAAGATTATCTCGTGGAGTGGGAAGAGAACTTAGAAAAAGTGAATCGATTAACAAGAAGAAGAAAAAAAAGTTAGAAAAGTGTTAATGGTTCTCGGCCTTTGACCTAATCACAAGTATAATTATTATCTTCACGGTCTATTTTAAAATATATTGTTTCATAATAAATTTTAAATTATATTGTTCGTTATGGTGAAAATATATATATATATATATATATATATATATATATATATATATATATATATATATATATTGTTAGTTATTTTTGTCATTCATAAATATTTTCATTTTAGGGAATTAATTGCATAAAAATACAATGATTAATAAAAAAAAGTTGAGAAATTGAGCTACCAAAAAGAAACTTAATTTCAATTTTTTATTTAAAACCATCATCGACAAGGTGTGTTACGAATATAGTGTTTTGCTAAAGAGTCAGCCAATATATATTTTGGTTAAATCTTGAAACTGAAATTACTATATGTGTGCTAGATCTATACGTTTGTATGATGAGAGAGTGTAACGAGTTCGTATGTGCATAAAGTAAATGAGACACAAGAGATTTGTTAACGGGGTTCGGTTAACCTACATCCCCGGGACCAAGTCCAGAAACCATTCACTAGAAAAGGCCGCAACCTACAATTGCTATATGGCATCCACCACTCTTTTCTAGAATTACAATGAACGAAAACTACTACTCCTATTGTCTTTTCCGACGAGTATAGCTTCTCAACAAAACCATCAAAAGATCTCTCTATCTTGTTGATGGGGCAACGTCACACACACATGTGTGCCTCTCTCGATAAACCCTAGACGCGCAAGTCTTCATGTTGCCGTCTCTTGGTATTTATATCAAGTGCCAAAAACCCTAGACAACTTAAGCCACGCTTCAAGTCTCTACAAGCAATTGGGCTTAACTTGAACAATGGCCCACGACCAACGTGGCCGTAACATAACATTATGAAAGACTAAATCTCGTTATGATCTTTCGTTCCAACAGCTTCACACCTGTTCCAACAATATCTGCACTTTCAATCTCTCCCTTTTTGACTGAGTTTTACAGCTCAAGCTCTCCATGTTAAGCACGCATACCCATCAATAATCATGATATGAAAGCTCTCCCTTAATCCTATATCATCGTGCTAATGTCTGTTCACGGAACTTTCTCAATCTCCCCCTGCTTGAGTGATAAAACTCTGTTAAAACATTAAGTGCAGGATGAGCTTAGTTATACCTGTTTGGGCATAGTCCACTATCAGAAACGCCTTCCCCCTTTGAGGTCTACAGTGATTTTCATCCTCCCAAAGCTTATAGCACAAGAACCTCCAAATCAAAAAGATCCACGTCTGATGTAGATTACCAATCTTTGCTTTCTAACTTGTTAGTTCCATCCATAATGCTTAGTCTTTATCAGCAACATAATCAATGGCTTTAAAGCACTACTCATCATAATCAAGCATCAAATGAATCAGTACAAACCAAAGTTGCTCCTTGGATTAATATCTTCACGTTTCTCTTCAATTGCAAATCTCACCTGCTTCATTGACAACCAAAATCAACACCAATAAAGAATCTTTACATCGAATCGTCCATATGAGTAAGCTACACGGCGTATAATACTCCCCCTACACCACTGCATCACTTTCTCTCCCTGCTTGGATGCTGCTCCTTCGTAGAAAAATCACAGACTCTATGTATAAACTAACGCGCAACTATTTCAGACCTCTGTTTCAACTACCCTGTTTTCTCACTTGATTTTTACATCTCACTCATACATAACCAGTATCTCTCCCTGATTGAGTAGGTAAAATTCTGTGAAACACTTACTTTTCTCCACTTGCTTCTGTGCAAAAAAATTCTTGTAATACATAGAGTTTGTCAGAAGAATCCATCTTGAAAACCAACAACTCAGATTCTTCCAGCGAACACATAAGCTCATGTCATAAGTCAAACTTAACTGCTTCATTTCATTTTCATTGAGACTTCTCTGCGTCTGTCTGAACTAAGATAAATTTCTATAGACCTTGATCACAACCCTTGAATTACCAGCAAATTTTGCCATGATCCAACAGTTCATTTGCAGCAAACCTTGCTCCCCCAACAAGCTTCATTCTCTTTTAGTCCAATACATTGCAACAACAACATGTCTCCCGGACAGCCATTTTTTGAAGTTGAGTCTAGAACCAGGTCTGAAGTCAGAACACTTCTGTAAAACTTCCATACAATTCTTTCTCAGCGCAGCGGAAAAATACGAGAAGCCTTCAAAAACATGCATACTCGTGTAGAAGAGAAAGACGAATGATGTTGAATTCATGACCATTAATTAAAGCTGAACTTGATACCTCTTTTAAGCAGCGATGAAACCTGAGCTCTTGCGTTATAAATAGATGTCATCTTCCGACCTGTTTCTCTCTCTCTTTGCATATATACCAAACTGGAAACACCTTTTCAACAAATCTCAGAAATCAACTATTTGAGTTCCTCAAGCTTAGATATATTGGAGAAGAAAACCTTCAAACTCTTTCTCAGATTAATCAAAGCACATTCACAGGCTTCCTTTTGATTTTCAAATCTTTTCAGCTTCAGCTATCTTACTTTCATCTTTGGGAGAGGTCTTTGGATCCGGCTTGGAAGAAGCAAGCATACTTTACACACAAATTTTCGAATCATATAAATGAAACCTTTTGCCTACATGCTTTATCAACACATAACTCACATGAACCAGGTTTTTCTTCTCTGAAGATCATGATGCTATGGATGTCCGGCTTTGTTGACCGTCGACATCGTATAACAAACCCATGAAACTCATTCCCTTCATTGCTTCTCTAGACTGAAACATACTGCCATGTTCGACACAATTCCAAGCTTCCTTTATAAAACAAAGCCTTAGAAGTCTCTCAAATAACCGATCTGAAATGCCATCATTCAACTATGTTCCCGAACTTCGAATCCTGTGCCTTTCTATCAGAAATTAACTTCTCACATCTAGAATGTCTCTGCAAAAATTCAACTCATTCCGAGTTTGTTTGGTCGCTCATTTGATGTCTCCACCGGAACTGTTCAAAACTGATATTTCGAATGGACTGATTCCGGAACAGATTGGAAGCGCTTGAATAAAATGCAATTCAACCGTCAAAACTTCAATCCCACCGTTGAATCTCAAGCCCGTAATAACACAAAGCTCCCCATAAAATTTCAGCATGATCAGATTACTCTTGGATCTCCAAACCTTCTGTTGAAGATGCTATCTTGAAACAGATTTCTGTAATCTTTTCCAGATCAATTAATAATCTTCTTTCCCTTTATGATGCAGTTTAGATCCTCTTCACCTTCACTCTTCCAGACTGAAAAACCTTAACTCATATCTTCCTCAAATTGAAACACTCCACCATCAACATGTTCCTAGAAAACGTAAAACTGTCCTCAGTAGAACCTTGAAGCAATATAAGTCCGAGTATACCACAACGAATGAAAAATGCCCATCTTGACAAAATCTTCATGAACATATGCTGTCACAAAGTAAATCTTGCTTTCATCACCATGATTTTGAATCAACAACAGAGGCATCATTCCCAAAATTAAAGAACACTTGAACTGAGCTTCTTGATCTGTCTTAATGCAGAACACAAACGGAGTAGCAAACTAACCCAGAAAATTTTGAAATTTTGCGGCAATATCAACAACAGCCATATGAAGCCGCAGGAAAAAACGGATCACGATTTGGGTTTACCGTTTGAAAGTTATGAATGATTTCCCAAGACAGATCCAAAATGCTATAAACCTGCGAGCATGCAGCTTTGGGAGCAATTTCCCATCAAACCACGAGGAACCAGATGACGATAATTATTTCCTTGGAAAAATCTCACTCTCAAGATTTCAGAGCATCCTTCAGAGCTAAAATCCAAGGTCTGTAGCCGAAGAAATGTAGGAAAACACCATGAGACGAAAACTGTCTTTGAAACCTGAAACCTTCTTTATCATTCTTCCTCTGAGTTACTTTTCTCGACTTGAGTTGCATCAAACTTCTTCTGCATCATTCTTTGATTGCTTTACAACTACCAGCGCATCGGCGTGTTTTTTTTTTATTTTCTTTTATTTTTTTTTTTCGCTTTGAACAAACACAAGAACATTAACAAGCTCTTGGAACACGTTCTTGGAACACTCTTCTCCCCCTTGTTGATTATGTGCTTCAATCAGCACAATCAACATAACTCCAAGAGTGCTTACCAAATGGTCGAAGCTCTTATATAAGCATAATCAAATGGTCGAAGCTCATGTTATGTCCCCTACATCTTCAAATTAGGAAAAGAACAACAAGAATGATACTCATATGCACATATGCCTTTAAAACATCATCAAGGGAAAATTCTGCTTCAAGATTCCAGCAAGATTAAATATCAACTTGGACAACATCTCTCTCAGGCATTTCGTCGAGCACATGGTGAGCAAGACTCAAACTTCCTCCCCATTTTGTATAAAAGACTAGCAGAAGTTATTTTTCAAAAACAGAAAAAACCAAATCTATGAATATTGGTTCCATCTCTCAGACCATCACTGTGACTTTCCTCACGCTTTGACACAGTCATCATTGCTTCTCAACTTTTACGCCACATGACTCTGTTGGCATTATGAGCACGACTTCATCTTTAACCTAACTTCAAAAAAATTACAACTGAGCTTGCTTCTTCCTTGTCGATATCAACTCAACACACAATTCCCTCATAAAGACGTGAATCGAATTTTTGATTCTTTTTGACCGAACCATGCTCTCTTGGTCCAAACGACACAATTAAAGACCATATTCCATAGGCTCCATTTTGATTCACCTTTAATTCAACACGGCAAGGACCAATAATTCCAATAATTCTTCTATGAAGCTCTTTGCTCTTGGTTTCAATGTTCCTCTCCCCCTTGTTGATTGTGTGTCTCAATAAAGCAATAAGCTTTCAAGTAAGGACACACGCATTCAACACAAATTGTTAAACCCGCATCAAAAACCCAAGATACACCAAATCAACGATAACCTCAAAGTTAGTTCCGGAACGCAACGATTCTCAAGCAGCTCAAAACATCAAAGAAACTCAAAAACCTGAAACTCAAAATCAGAACTGTGCAGGGAAAAACCATGATGCAAGAGTAATTGCCACAACATGCCACACAAGCTTGAGAAACCAATTTCTCTAATCTTCATCTTGCTCTGGTTGATATTAATTTCCGGATTTGTCAACTTTCTCTACAACCAATCATACTGCTTTTAAAACACGGATGGTAGACCTTTCAAAATCTGACAAACTCAATTTCTGCTCCAAAGAACCATTAAATCCAACGCCAGCCAACATGTCGACAATAGGTCAGCTCCATTATCACAACCATTTTCTCCTCCATGGTTTTTGAAGCTTTGCTTTTCTAGACCACGAGATTCTAAGCGTGACTTGAGAGACGATCTTCCTGTTCACCGGTTTTTGAATCTCCTCAGTTACATAACCAATTTATTGCAATGCCAGAAGCTTGAACTTTCCACATATTGTTGCACGTGAGTCTAAACAGAATTTGCTCCAAGATCAAAATTTATTAGTCCTCTTCTTTTCAATGTAAGTTTGTAGACAGCCTCCTGATCTCATAATCATAGCAGATCACTTCATGAACTCTTCTTCTTTCAAGACCTTGAAGCTTTGATTAAATTCTGAGATGACCTCGTTTTCCTCACAGAGAAGATTCTTACACATCATCTTTAGAATGAGACCATCATTCACTGAAACACGTGATGTTGACAATGTCCGGATGTTGACCGTTGACATCGTACACCACCACTTCACTATGTAGCTCTAATAGACTTCATTTGTTCAAAGCAGAACATGATAGAAGCATGATCTACTACTAACATCATCTTTATCTCGCGAATCTGCTCCATCATGTCTACCATGCATGTATCTTTCTCTTGACCAAGATCAGAACCTCACACCATAAATCTTCGTCTTTCTTTACCCTTAGAGACGCAGGACCAAGACGCACTCCAGATTCCGATCAGCAACTATGAGCAACCGGCGACGATTTCTTTGCCGATAATCCTCTCTAGGAACCAACGGAGCTGACAACCTTATATCTTCTTTCACTTAGATCTTCAATTTCACAAGACTAGAAGAGAAATTAATCAAACTCTCTTTTTATTCCAATCCGTTACAAATTCAACTCAATTAGGAAGACCAGATTCACTGTGTTTCACGTTCTTCCCCATGAACACGCATGGCATCAAACTAGAGCGAGTTGATTCAATCCCACGTTCTTCCGAAACACAAAACACGTATCATAACCCACAACAATGGCAATTAGACACCGGAGTCAACATGAGTC
The DNA here is from genome assembly GCA_905216605.1 of Arabidopsis arenosa. Taxonomy (NCBI): domain Eukaryota; kingdom Viridiplantae; phylum Streptophyta; class Magnoliopsida; order Brassicales; family Brassicaceae; genus Arabidopsis; species Arabidopsis arenosa. The sequence continues at coordinate 17,446,285 of LR999456.1, forward strand.
GATCAATTAGGCCTCCGATTTTTTTTCTTTGTCGTTTATGGGATACAGCTTCCATACCTTACACTCTGTCCTCTCCTCGTCAATGCTTCCGCAACACGATTCCGATCAACAACCACCGACTCCTCTAAATCTCTGCAATTTCCGGCGGTTACTTTGTCACCAAACTTGGACTCTCGAATCCATCATACCTAAGAACCTGAGATAATCCCAAATCATAAACGCTTGAAGCTTGCCGTAACGTTCCCAAATTGATTCTCTTCTTAAACGTTCATGAACATGTTTCTTCTTTCTCTCTGCTAGCCACACATCCAGGACCATACCCGAAACGAGAACGGATCTCTATCGAGAACCCGCTCTGATACCAATTGAAATTACTATATGTGTGCTAGATCTATACGTTTGTATGATGAGAGAGTGTAACGAGTTCGTATGTGCATAAAGTAAATGAGACACAAGAGATTTGTTAACGGGGTTCGGTTAACCTACATCCCCGGGACCAAGTCCAGAAACCATTCACTAGAAAAGGCCGCAACCTACAATTGCTATATGGCATCCACCACTCTTTTCTAGAATTACAATGAACGAAAACTACTACTCCTATTGTCTTTTCCGACGAGTATAGCTTCTCAACAAAACCATCAAAAGATCTCTCTATCTTGTTGATGGGGCAACGTCACACACACATGTGTGCCTCTCTCGATAAACCCTAGACGCGCAAGTCTTCATGTTGCCGTCTCTTGGTATTTATATCAAGTGCCAAAAACCCTAGACAACTTAAGCCACGCTTCAAGTCTCTACAAGCAATTGGGCTTAACTTGAACAATGGCCCACGACCAACGTGGCCGTAACATAACATTATGAAAGACTAAATCTCGTTATGATCTTTCGTTCCAACAGCTTCACACCTGTTCCAACAATATCTGCACTTTCAGAAACTGAAATTAGAAATAACCGATTTGATCACATAAGAAGAGGAGGAGAAAGACAAAGTACTTGATAATAATACTAATGATAACATAGACATCAACACATTACAAAGCAAATCTTTCTTCATTAACCAAGCTTGGCAAGAACATTGTTCAAACTCGAGACAGTTTCTGAGTAATACTTCTCAGCATCAGGGCTGCTCTTAGACCTCGCCGCATAGTCCAACTTTCACATAAAAAAAAAACAATATGAGATCAATCCAAACACTCTAACTTCTTCACCAAGAAACCGCTAGAAACCAAAACCCTAACTAAAGAAAAAAAAAAACAAAACTTACGTTGTCGATGGTTTCGAAGAGCTTGCCGGTAAGTTCTTTAAGGTTCTTTTTCTCTTCCTTAGGCTTAGCGGAGATAACGGTGTTAAGATCGTAACGTAGGTACGATGCTCTTAAACGGAGATCGTTCTGAACGTAAGGCCAAGCTTTTTTGTCGATCAGTGACTTAACGTTAATGATCTCTTTAGCAGATTCTTTGGCTCTAGCTACAGCTTCTGTTGGTGACAATGGTTGTATGTAAAATCTGTCTTTCAATGCCAATGAAAAATCTCTTGCTTGGTCTGAGTTATCTGTTCCAGCTGCTCACACACACACAAAAAAATCAAAGCCAAAATCAATCAAACAGAACCGATCTCTAGACATATAATCGAATTAGCAATTACTAAAACTTATATCTTAAAATAGTGATTAAAGATATGTTTGATAAAAAAAACAAAATTGAAATCATAAAACATAGACATATATTTTACATTTAAATCTATATTTTCAATTTGTTTTTTAAAAGATCTATATTTTAAGTTTTAATACAAATAAGGGTGTTCCACTCGAACAAACCAAATCGGTTCAAACCAAACCGCGATTGAACGTAATTTTATTTGGTTTGCATATCTAAACGAAACACAAACAAAAATAAAAACACAAAACATAAACTGAAAATTACTTTCAAAATCCAAAAAAACAAAAAAAAATCGTTTTCCTTACCAAAACATGCAATAATTTCGGTTTGTTTTCTCCTTAACCAAAAAAATACCGTTCAGATTATATTATTAATAGTCAATAATATAAAATTTGATTCAATTAGTATTACTTACGTAGGCCACCGGAAGGAGGTGGAGGACCACCAACTTTGATCGGAATAGCTTCGGCGAAAACAGCTTTAACGAATGAACCACCGGCTAAACCAGCCGCCACGAGCCCGATCACTGATCTGCGACTACTTTCTGGTACTGACTCGTTCTGCTGAGCCCTGATCACAAGTCCGGTTCTCTGAGACCCAACCGTGACTCTTGAGATATTCAAACGGTTTGAGCCATTGATCTGTAGACTTCCTTCAAGGACGGCCTGAGATGCGCCACGTAAGCCAGCCATCGAAGTCACTGCTTGAGCCATTATTTTTCCTGCTTTGAATAATTTGATTAGTGAAGATTCGTTTTGAGTTATAATTTTTGGTGTTTGGTTATGTGACAAAGAAGACCTTATCTTATTCATGTTGTTCTTTAGATTACTCGGATATGGTTTTCTCCACTAATTTGGTTACACGTGTTATCTTGATTCTCTGTTTTGCCACATAGGATTGAGATCGAGTGTAGTCAGAATGCGATTGTCACGTGGCAGCATGACGTGGAAATTGACTAATTCAAACTAAAATCAAAATTTGAAACTTTAAAGCCCTTTCGTATTTTTAACTTTTTAAGGCAAAAAATCTAATTTAACATGCCAGAAAAGTAAGGAAAATAATTGATCAGTTTTAATGTTAATGGGCCTGAGAGTGAGTTAAGTGAATTGGCCCATAAGGAGGAGCCTATACTTTATATAATAATTATTTAAATATTAATGAATAATCATTATTTGTACATTATTATTAGTCAAGAGTAACGTTACAATTTTACAAGAGTCCGCCGATCTGTTTTCAAATATTCAAACGACAGGCTCCTCCTCCTCCCTTGCTCAAATCTTAAATCTCCCAATTAAGAAAAAAAAATCAAGAACCCTAATTTCTCGTCTCAGATTCAGAAAAACAACGTCTGATTTCTCCCGGATTCAATCGGAAGAATCTTCTTCAGTTGGTTCAATCTTTGAAGAAATCCGTTGACGAGCATAAGGTGAAGGATCCATCAAAGATGCCGCTTCGCAACCAGAATCGCGCTCCTTTGCCTAGTCCAAACGTCGTAAGCCTTTTTTCCTTTTTTCTTGGTAGATTTAGATTCTAAAATTCATAATGATATTTTTCAGTGTAATTGTTTGAATTAGGATTTTGTTCCATGGGATTGGCATATCAAATTAAATTATTGGATGCAATTGATTTAAGAAAGTCGGTGGCTTTACTTAAATTTTGATGTTTTTTCTGTTTTGTTTCTCAACTATGTTTAAGAAAAAGGAAGCTCTTTCAAGAAGGAAAGCGGAAACACAAGTTACCGGAAGAAGACAAGTGCTTTCGACAGTGAACAGACAAGATGTTACGGCGAACAGCGATGTGGGCAGCACAGAGGAGTGTGGTAAAGTTGAATTTACAAAAGATGAAGTCTTGGCTTTGCTTAACGAGAGAGCTAAAGCTGGAAAATTTGATACCAAGGTTTGTTATCCGATAACCAATTGTTTGATTCTATGAGATTTTCGGAAAAATCTATGCCGTTGCACTTTAAAAATGTGTTGTCATTGTGGTACTGTAGGGTAAGATTGAGCAAATGACGGATATTATCAAGAAGCTTAAGGTTTGTGTTAGATGGTTCCAACAAGTGGACGAAACTCATGTTCAGGAGAAGGAAAATCTTTGTTCTTCTCTTGAATCTGCAGAGAAAAGATATAATGATAAAGGTGAGTTTAGTTTCCATCATGTCTTGTCCTTACATTAGTTTGTGTACACTGAATATGGACTTGGTTTTCTAATTACTTTCAGAGTTGGATGCAAAGACCAAAGAGGAAGTGCTACAAGCAACTATAGCAGAGATGAAGGAGAAAATAGCGTCACTTCAGGAAAAGTTGTCCAAGGAGGAGTTGAGTAAATTGGTAAGGAACTCAAAGAATCGTTTATCATTGCATAGTTTATCATTTCCCAAAGAGTCTTTATCAAGTTTTGTTTCTCTTAATTGGTTATGACTACTAGGAAGCAATTGAAAATCACCGAAGAGAAAAAGAATTTAGAGTTGCAGCTGAGAAGCTTCAGGATTCTCTCAGAGAAGAGCTGGACAAAGTTAAAGAAGAGAAAATGGCTGCGAAGCAGAAGGTACTTAAGATTTGTTTTCATGTTATTGTGTTTAGGTGTTTCAGTCTCTGGTATTCCTCTTAGCACTTGGCATAATCTTTTGGTTGTTGTGTTAAGTGGATTTCTTTATTCTTTTTGTAGGTAACATCCCTTGAAGATATGTACAAAAGGTTGCAAGAGTACAACACAAGTTTGCAACAATATAATACCAAACTCCAGACTGATCTTGAAGCAGTTCGAGAGGCACACACTCGTGCTGAGAAAGAAAAGTCAAGTATACTGGAGAACCTTACTACACTAAGAGGTCACAGTAAATCACTACAAGATCAATTAGCATCTAGCCGGGTAAATATCCCTGGTCTACAAATGTGATTCTTGCTTTGTGAGTGATATAATTGCTTCTAAATTTGTTTCTCTTTCCTTCTATGATTAAGGTTTCACAAGATGAAGCGGTAAAACAAAAAGAGTTATTGCTGATGGAAGTCAATAACCTTCGGAGCGAGCTCCAACAAGTCCGTGATGATCGTGATCGCCATGTTGTACAGTCGCAAAAGCTGGCTGATGAGATACTGATGTATAAGGAGAGTGTTGGAAAGTCATCGCATGAGTTGGACATTCTGATAGCTAAGTCAGGATCTTTGGAGGTTAGTTCAAAGTCGAAGTTTCGCATCTTTTGCTTCATATTCAGTTTTCTGACAATGTAAATCTTGTGCTGCAGGAAACATGTTCGTTGCAAAAGGAGCGTATAAAAATGTTGGAGCAGGAATTAGCTTTTGCTAAGGAAAAGCTTAAGGTATGTGATCAAGTATACTTTAAAATTTGGATGGGTGATCTGCCAACTTTCAGATACTCTTTAGTTTGCCAATTGTTTCTTTACACTGACATACTTTTAATTTGCTTTCTACAGATGGTAGATGCATCTATGTCTCATACTATGACAGAGTTTGAGGAGCAGAAACAACATGTGCATGAACTGCAAGATCGCCTTGCAGACACGGAGCGTCAACTTTATGAAGGAGAGTTGTTACGGAAGAAGCTTCATAACACCATTCTTGTATGAAAATGTCTTCTTAGAAACATTTTAAGTTCCGGTTACTTTCTTTACGTCCACTAAGGAAAGTTATTATTTCAGGAACTCAAAGGAAACATACGCGTGTTCTGCCGAGTGCGCCCATTGCTACCAGATGATGGAGGACGCCAAGAGGCCAGCGTTATTGCCTATCCTACATCAACTGAATCTCTTGGTAGAGGCATTGATATTGTCCAAAGTGGTAAGATCAGCAACTCACCTTATTTACTTTGCTCAATTAGGATAATATGCTTGTTCTAGACATTAATACATTTGTCATGCCTTGTCATATTTGGGGTTTTCAGGTAACAAGCATCCTTTCACCTTCGACAAGGTCTTCGACCATGGAGCTTCTCAGGAGGAAGTATTCTTTGAAATATCTCAACTTGTGCAGAGCGCATTAGATGGCTACAAGGTTCAATATCTTCCTTGTTTTGACTATCTTGTAGATAGATACCTAATATGCAATTCTAGTTAGATACAAGTATTTGACTCATGGTTATTGTCCTTATTTAGTTGTAGTTGGGTTTATTAAGAGCTCTTGTTTAAGTAAGGCAGACAACAGTTTGACTGATTCCTTTGTTACTGCACCAACTCTTGTCTAAGTGAGACAGACATAACTTTGACTGATTCTTTTGTCATCGCATCTTTCTCAAATCTTTGTGGACACAGGTTTGTATTTTTGCCTACGGTCAGACAGGTTCTGGCAAAACCTACACAATGATGGGCAGGCCTGAAACACCAGAACAGAAAGGACTGATCCCTCGATCACTTGAACAAATATTCAAAACCAGCCAAAGTCTTAGTACACAAGGCTGGAAATACAAGATGCAGGTAAATAGTTCTCCTAAAATGTTCTAACTTTTGTTGAATGCTTTCATTCATACCATTGTTTGGATTGGGTTTTATTTGTAGGTATCAATGTTGGAGATATATAATGAGTCCATTAGGGACTTGCTGTCTACAAACCGAACAATTGCTATAGAATCTGTGCGAGCAGACAGTAGCACCTCTGGAAGACAATATACAATCACACATGATGTTAATGGAAACACTCATGTTAGTGACCTGACAATAGTAGATGTATGCAGCATTGGACAAATTTCCTCATTATTGCAACAGGCTGCCCAGAGCAGGTTTGTCTTTAAGTTTTGGGAATTTTTCTTTTCTTAAAAGGGCATGGCTTTTGAGAATATTGTTACACTGTCGTTTCTGTAATAGTTATAATATGGTAAAACAACTTACATAGCTAAAACTCTTATTTTGTAGGTCTGTTGGTAAGACCCATATGAATGAACAATCATCAAGAAGTCATTTCGTGTTTACTCTTAGGATTTCTGGTGTGAATGAGGTTAATATCTTTTGTCTTTCTGGTTTATGTTTTTGCTGTAGATTTATTTCTCACTTATGAAAACACCAACACTCTCCTATTTCAGAGCACTGAACAACAAGTACAAGGTGTTCTTAACCTAATTGATCTTGCTGGAAGTGAGCGACTTTCAAGAAGCGGGGCAACCGGAGACCGATTAAAGGAGACACAGGTTTTTGCTTTTAAAAGACAGTCTTCTAAGTTATTCCCATTGAGTTTTTGGACTTGCCCTCTAATCTTTGTTATTTACTTCACCAGGCTATAAACAAAAGTTTGTCTGCTTTGAGTGATGTGATATTTGCATTGGCAAAGAAAGAGGATCATGTCCCTTTCAGAAACTCAAAGTTAACATATCTACTCCAGGTTAGATAACATTTTGACTTCTGAATCATTATGCATATGATCTGTCTATCTAGATCATTCTAATTAAGGAGAATTATTTTTAAACAGCCATGTTTAGGAGGGGACTCAAAGACCTTAATGTTTGTGAACATATCACCTGATCCATCTTCAACTGGAGAGTCTCTATGCTCTCTTCGGTTTGCTGCTAGAGTGAATGCATGTGAGATTGGAATACCTCGCAGACAAACTTCCGCTAAACTTCTAGACTCTCGCCTAAGTTACGGTTAAACCTGGTGGTTCGAGTCCCTCTTTCATCTGTATAACAACAACAACAACAATTGTTTTAGAGGTTTGTAATTTCTGATTGTGGTTTTGACATATATTTTTCTGTACCAAGCTCGATCGTTCATATGAATCGGGTATTTTATGTGCTCTATATCTGATTGTTTGAGGAACTTGCTGTCTTGGCAATGTTGTGTGAGGAAATCTCAAAATCTCCCTGATTGTGGTTTCTAGAGCTGTAGCGGTTATGTAACTGTATTTTAGGACATAACTAAATAAGTTCTTGCTTGGTTTCATAAGTTCTTGCTTTGTTTCACATAGTTACAACATAACATTACTGGAACTAATTGGGGAAGTCAACGAGGATGAACAATAGTGATGGAAGAATCGTCAACAGACAAAGGCAAAGACTTGCTTGCTGCAGATTGATCTTTAGAATCTCTCATGTTTTGAAGAAGAAACCCAGATCGCTTTGGAATTGGTAAAGTAACAGTGAAGCTGTTCATCATCACAAGAATGTTATCCATTGAAGGTCTCTCTGAAGAATCATCTTGAACACATAACAGTGCAATGTGAATGCATCTGATCACTTCATTTGTTTGAAAATTCCCTCTCATTGCTTCATCTACTAGCTCCAATGGGGAATTCTCCACCCAAAGCTTCCACACCTGCAGATTTTTAGAATGTTTCTGAAAACAGTACTTAAAAACTTTTGAATGGTTATAAATATACTTACGTAAGTCACTAAATCTCCAAGACCATCTTCTTCATAGAAGCTACTGTTCTTTTTGCCGGTTATGAGTTCAAGAATCAAGACTCCGAAGCTGTAAACATCTGATTTCACCGAGTATTGCCCGTGGATTGCATACTCGGGAGACATATAACCACTAAAGAGAAAACTTCTTTAATCAAAATGGGAAATCGAATAACTCACTGAATCGTCAAGATCACAAGAGGAAGAAACAACTTACTATGTACCAACGATTCTTCTAGTATTGGCTTGAGTTTGATCAACACCAAAGATCCTCGCCATACCGAAATCTGAGATCTTCGGATGCATGTCTGCATCTAAGAGTATGTTACTCGCTTTAAGGTCACGGTGAATGATCGTAAGCCGGGAATCTCGATGTAAATATAGTATTCCTCGAGCTATCCCTTCAATGATCTTGTACCTTCTTTGCCAATCCAAAACTCTTCTCTTCTCATTATCTACAAACACAAAAAACAATCTGACTAACCCGAAAACCGAAATTTTCTTTAGAGGAAATGAGTAATGATTTGTTATACCGAAAAGGAAATAGTCGAGGCTTTTGTTAGGAACAAACTCATAGACAAGTATTTTCTCTTCTCCATCTAAGCAATATCCCAAGAGCTTAGCTAGATTCCTGTGTTGTAGCTTTGCGACTACATCAACTTCGTTCTTGAATTCTTCAGCTCCTTGTGTCGATCCTTGAGATAGTCTCTTTATTGCTACTGTTTCTCCGGTTATAAGCTGACCCTGAAATGGGTTTTACACAGAAGAGTTAAGCCTTTTTTGTTTTATTAAAGTATGACTATGATCACAAGAATTAGTTACCTTATAAACTTCACCAAATCCACCATGACCAAGCTTATTACTTTCTGAAAACTTATTTGTCGCTGCTTCGATTGCACTAAACTGGAATTGCAGTGTTTCTGTTGACGTAATACCATCTTCATCTACATTAAGAAAGGGGAATTCTCAAGATCAGTTTCAATAGATTAGACTAGAAAATGACAAAATTAGCTCAATTCCTTTTTGGTTTTACCTAAATCCTCTGTTTCAGCACTGAGCTTATTCCTTCTTTTTGCTAGTAACCAACACATAGCACCAAGAAGTAACAGGCAGACAGAAACCGGTACAGCGATCGCGGATACTATAACCGTAGAGCTCTTGCCTTTCCCTAAACACAATATCAAAAACATATGAAACAGAACAACGTTTTTACTAGATTATGTTTTTACGTTCATCAAGAAAACTATCTTGGAGATTTGTGTTCTATTAAATTAAACCCTTCAACCAAAAAAAAAAGCAGATTCTGTTTTCAAGATCATTAAGGAAACTATCTTTTTTGTGTTACTTTTAGATTAAACCTTTTAAACAAAGACTCTGCTTTTTAAGATCATCAAGCAAACTATCCTGGAGATTTTTGTTTCTATGAGTTTCAAGATTTCACCTTTTTCTGATGGAAGTTTCAGCGGTGGTGCAGCCACCGTTGACGGAGGAGGAGCCATCGTAGCCGCAGCTATAGTTTCATTGTAAAACGGATAAAGCTCATATCTAAAGCTACAACTCGGAGCGATTACTCTCCCGCCAACACTTCGATCACAACATCTAGGCAACCAATTAATCGCTTGTCTCAAACAGCTCTCACAATCTTGATTGGTCAAATCCGGCGTGCACTGCACGAGGCTATAAATCGTTTGAAACACCGTGAAATTCGCTTTCTCTGTAGCGAACTTTCTCGAGCTCAAAGCCGCTTTCACCGCAACGTCGATGAGCAGAGCAGGCAAAGACTCGGTGAATCTGCTCACTTGATTCTCTGTGATGTTTTGCTTGTTCGTCAAGAAAACAGCAGGTCTAATTCTCATTTGCCCTACGATGCTTTGATTAGAGTATCTTAACATACACTCATCGTACCAAATCACTGCCACTTTCTCTCTTGGACACCTGTAAAGCGTTTCGTTGACCGCAAACGCAAGGCAATCACGGCAGATTTCGGCTGAGACGTCTCCACGGCAGAGGAAAAGGCCGTAGACTCTGTTGTCATCATTCTCTTCACCAGCGGTTGCGTTATCGAAAAGCGAGGCATAAGCTGCGTTTGGAGAGGAGAGAGATGAAAGAACAGTTCGGAGATTTGTTAAGTAAGTGCTGTTTCTTGAGAATGTTGTTGTGTTTGGACATATGTGGTAGAGATAAATTGGATTTGTTGCAGAAGAAACAGTTTTTAAGATCATAAAGAAGAAAATTGAGATCAGAGAAACAGAGGATCTGAAACAAGAAGACATGTTTTGTTTTTTTTATGCTCTGTTTTTGTTCTTCTTCTTTTGAGTTTCTTAATAATCTTCATTGAAATTGAGGGGATTCAAAGTCTAATTTCTACGATTAGTCATTGATGATTAAGATTGTTTAATGAAATATTATTATGTTCAAGCTTCAATATTCATTGGTAAGGCCTGTCAAAGATAATGAAATAAAATGTTATGTTGTAATCATTGACATAATTATCTGATTAAATAAACAGATTTGGTCAAAGGTTTTGAGAATCATAAAGATATTTATAATTCATCGTTTCAAGATTGTTTGTCGAATAAAATATTTCATGGAAATGTTGATTTTTAGTTTTGAAAAAAAAAATCCAGTTAGTTAATTTGTTTTCTTAAAATGTTGATTTTTTTGTTAAATATTTGTTTTGTTAAAGAAAAAGTTTAAAGCTTTGCGAGGGAACAAACAAAAACAAAAAAGTTCAAAACTTTTGGCTTTTTTTTAGTCGCGTCGTTAAATTTCTTCAGTTTCTTCACAATCTCTATAAGGGTTGACTATATGGCGACTAGTTTGCGAAGATTTTTCTCAGTGTCCACTCATGGCGTCCTTATGAGGAAGCGACCTGGGTTTTTCTCTAATAGCCGAAATTTATGCGTTTGCTCTGATCAATCAACTGAATCCGTCACTGTTAATGTTTCTCCAGGTAACGGTTAGTCTCGTTAAGAATCTATCCCTTAAAGGTTTGACTTTTGTTTGCATTTAGCTCATCAAGTCATCACGTACGCCAGGTGTTTGTTGAAATGCCTCTGAGAAAATTATTGCATTATTTTGAAAAGCTTACAATATTAAGAGTCTGGAATGTGACATTTAGATGGTGAAACTTGTTTTATGTGTTAAGATGGTGAAATTTGTTTGTATTATATGTAATGGGTTGTTGATGATATACTTCTTGTGTTTTGTTGTAATTGTCAAGATTAGAGACAAGTAGTGGAGGTAATGTTGACAAAGGGTTTCTAAGATGGCGAAATGGAGGAGGAATGTACCATAGCTCGGCCGTTATTGATTCCTCGGCTCTGGTTGAGTTTGGAGCAGTGGTTCATGAGAAAGCTATATTAGGTCCAGAGGTTCGTATAGGATCTAACACTGTAGTTGGACCATCAGTCGAGATCGGTCCTTCTACAAAGATCGGGTAACAGTTTTGCTTAACGTCTTATACAAGTTTTTGAAGAGAATCTTGAAAGATTCTATTCTTGTCTACAGGTATAGTGTTTCAGTCAGCAATTGTAGTATTGGTGATTTATGTGTCATCCATAATGGAGTCTGCATTGGTCAAGATGGTATGGACCAAGTCTGAATTTCACTCAATATGCGTTTTATTTATAAGATCAGATTTCTATGTTTTCTTCTTTATCTTCTGAGAATTGGGATTGGATTGTGAGATTTGTCTTTGACTGTTCAGGATTTGGGTTTTACGTGGATGAACACGGAAACATGGTGAAGAAGCCTCAAGTAAGCACACCTAGATTGCCTTCTTGAATCTGAATAACAATTTGCAGCACTTTTATCATTCGGTGTTTTTCTTGCCTTCCTTAGACTTTAAATGTGAAGATAGGGAATCGTGTAGAAATCGGAGCAAATACATGCATTGACCGGGGCAGGTAACAGTATATTTCATTGACAAGTTCCCTGTAACACTCTTCTTTAGCTCCATAACCTTTACCATTTCTGCAGCTGGAGAGATACCGTGATCGGGGATGACACTAAGATAGACAATTTAGTTCAGGTTCGTCTTCAATTCTATCTTGCAACTCGTTGTAGATCATAGTAATTGACAACAATATGCTATTATTCTTTACTTAAATTTGCAGATAGGTCACAATGTGATTATTGGCAAGTGTTGCTTGTTTTGTGGCCAAGTAGGCATAGCTGGATCAGCAGAGTAAATGCATCTAATCCCAGCAACCAAATAACTTATGTTCCATTGATTGAAATTGTAAGCTTCTGGGGTTAACAATGCTGTCATTTCGACAATGTGTTTTGTAGGATTGGTGACTATGTAACATTAGGAGGACGGGTTGCTGTTCGAGACCATGTCTCCATTGTATCTAAGGTAAAAACTTGAACTTCATAAATGGAGTAATGAATTTGCTGTGCTTCATCTAAATCCGTGTTTGGTTTTTGGTTATAGGTTCGACTTGCTGCTAATAGTTGTGTTACTAAAAACATTACCGAACCAGGGGATTTTGGCGGCTTTCCTGCTGTAAGCATCTCTCTTTCTCTTCTATTGACTCTCCACTTCCATCTAATTTTCCAGCATTCATCAAGATCCAAGTTTGCTTCGATATTTTGTCATGAACCAGTCAAAATAAAAGCCTAAATTGATCCATACCCAACTAAAACAGAGCCGGACTCTGCTGTTGCTTCCCTTATACATTGTTTCGTCTTACAAAACTGTTCTGATTGCAGGTCCCAATTCATCAATGGAGAAGGCAAATTGTTGAAGCCCAGATTTCGAGGAAGAGGAACCCATAACTTATTCTGTTCGCCAGTCTCAGAAAACTTGAGGTAATCTGTTAAAGTATCTGCCAATTGCTTTGAGTTTTTACTTTTACCAAATCTTTTGCAAATGTTTCTTTGATATGTTTAACTCAAAGATCATACATTTAATGAGAAAAACCAAACTCCCAATTCCAAGTTACAAAACGTAAAGAAAGCAAAATCATTCAAAAGGAAAAGTAAAATACAAAAGAGAAAACAGCAAACAACAAACCAATGAATTAATCAATCTAAGTGAAGTAGACTGGACACCGTTTATGGTTAAACTTGGGCAAGATCAACCCGTCTCGTCCAACCACGATATCGCAATTAGCATGCATCCTATGGCGCTTACTGATCCACCTATGGAGTTTAAACCGAATATTTGAAACTATATCTAGCCTAAACCCCACGGTTCCTTGAGCCCGATCATTAGTAAACTCGGTCCAACGGTTACTGTTTACTGTTAAGGAAGCTCCAGTAAGCGTCCCGGTCACAATTGTTGTGTTAGTCGGCTTCTGGAAAAACGGGTTTAGCAACGGGATCGACCCGACCCGTTGATCTTTGTAGTAAATGAAACCGTCCATGGAATCAAAGTAAACACCCATATGTTGGTTAGGGTTAAGTATAGTTACATTGAAAGCAATTCTTGCGTTTTCGACTCCGGTAGGTTGGTCTAGACCTTGTACCACGAAGTCTTGGATATGGAACCGAGGTCGATGAGGGCGTAAACTGAGCCAAAGTATGAAAGCAATGACGCCTACAAAGAACAAAACCAAGAGAAACATTGCACAGATGAATTTCGATATCCGGGTTGAGAGGCTTTCTCTGACACGGTGAGCGTAGTAGCTAGCCGAATGGTGACGCTTCATGGGTTGGGCTCGGGGCACGGGACTGGTATGGATGGGGATAGTTGTTCGGTCTGGTGTCATTGTGCTTTGATGATTTTCTGGCGAAAAACTATGGTAAATTTTGAGAATGAAAGTTTGGAGTGTATGAGTTATGTACGAGGAAGAAAAGTAAATAGTTCTTGAAGTGTAGGAGTTATGTATGAAAGAAGAAAAGTAAATAGTTCTTGAAGTGTTTGGAGAAGAAAGGAATCAGATTACGTAAAGTGAACACATTGTATCGGAAACTTTAAAAACCCAAGAAGGCTCTATATGGGCCAGGTCCATTTGATGATATGAGAATAAAACACTTTAGACCCGTTTACCAACTTGATACAAAAATCATTACGCAATGCAATGATGGTATGACTATGAAGAGGAAAAAGACCATGCAAGACAAAAACACATTAGTGTTTGGTTTAGACCTTTTTTTATTTAGTGAATTCTTCTGAAAAACCATACCCAAAAACAAAACCGAAAGTAAGTTTGCTTATTCTTCACTTAAGTCAATTAATATCCATTAACCATAAAAAAAAATAAAAACAATCGGTTAAGATATACGGTTACAAAAACTTGAATCAAGATTTCCACACATATTTTGTATTTTATTACTATTCTCAAGATTGTAAATATTTAAGAATCCATGGAAATAGGTCGTTTTAGTTAACACTTACACATTATGCGGAAACTTTAGTTACAAAAAGTCCGAATTTAATAGCATCTTCTCTCATTTCACTCTTTCTTCATCAGTCTCTACATTGATCTTGAAACATACCATTGATACAATTATGGATGTGTTCTTTGAGACTCGGAGTGGCTTCACGTTCGAGATTGAATTGGGTTATTGGGATACAGTTTTGGAGATCAAACAGAAGATCGAGAAGTATCAACAAATCCCTGTTTCCAAACAAACCCTTTTCTTTCAAGGCAATGTTCTTCAAGATCATCTTAATATCGAACAATGTGTGATCCTCAACCACTCTCGTATCCAACTTTTCATCTCTTCTCCCGACCAAAACCGTAACAATCAAGTGTTCAAAACCGAGCAATCTCCACAGTCAAACTCAAAAGAACAGATCACTAATATTGGTCATCAAGATTCACCTGTGACGATGCCAATGAGCAACAACAACAACAACAACCCGAAGAAGCTGAGAGTAATGGTGCTACCGAAATGCGGGACTAGGAAGATTCCGGTGGAGGTGAACGCAGGGGATAATGTTGGAGAGCTGAGGAAAGAGTTGGCTAAGATTCAACAGAGGTTACAATTAAGTCTGCCTCAAGAAGGGTATTTCTTTATATACAAACAGAATGTAATGGACGAAAACCGGTCATTCCGGTGGCACCGTGTTGATCACGGCGACACGATTGAGATTTTCAACGGAAGTGTTTCCGGTGGCTCTTAATACCCTACAATCTTTAAGCTCAAGTCTCTGCAATCTCCTCATTCTAGTAGCTTTCAGTCTTTTTTTTAAAAGTTTCTTGCTTTCTTCTAAATTGTATTTTCGTTTCACTGCTTTCTACAAATATGCTTAAGAAGATCTATGACAAGTAATTTTCGTGTAGGGTTAATAAATGGCTCGGATCTATATGTTTCTAAAAGCGCAGCGTTTTGACCATAAACGAGCCATTTATTGACTTAGGAAACACGTAATTATAAGCATTCTTTTTCATTGACTTTAGAAACACGTAACCTAGAAGGTTAATTTGGGCCAAGCCCAAACAAGGTACATTTGTAACGTGAATTAAATGATATAAACCAGATTATGATTCATCAGTCTCTCCACTTGATCTTGAAACATCATTGATACAATTATGGATGTGTTCTTCGAGACTCAGGATGGCTACAAGTTCGAGATTGAATTGGGTTACTGGGATACAGTGTTAGAGATCAAACAGAAGATCGAGAAGTATCAACGTATCCCTACTTCTAAACAAACCCTTGTCTTCCAAGGAAATGTTCTTCAAGATCATCTTGATATCGAACAATGTGTGATCCTCAACCACTCTCTTCTCAAAGTCTTCGTCTCTCCTTACAATAACCCTAATCACAACAACGATCAAATGCTTCACACCGAGAAATCTCCACCGTTAAACTCAGGCAAAGAGATCGTTAACGTTCAAGATTTTGCCTGTTATGGTGAGAAGCAGCAAGAAAGTCGCGACGAGCATAAAGGTTGGGAGCAACGGTTCGAACCGAGCAATCTCCAGCGTCGTTAACGCTCAAGATTCCCCTTGGAACCCTGTGAAGCTGACGTGTTGATGCATCTAGATATTTGGAATCTCCCAATATCTTTCATTATTATCTACAATATATTTTTTATTTATATTTTAGTTATAAGTTTAGATAATTATAAGATTAAATTAGATTTTATCTAGGTTTTGTTTTTTTTTTAATGATCATGATTTTATAAGATTAATTTTTAGAGTCAATCTAGGTTTTTGATCATTGTTTCATGCAACTTTTGATTAATTGAGATTTTATAAAAGAGCTTAAAAGTCATTTTAGTAGAACGATACAATTAAGATTCAATTTGTAGGGAAATTGTACTTTTCCATACTTGGAACAAAAACTATGATACATTATACAACAAAAATGTTATGTAAACAATTTCAGTCTTTCCTGAAGTTAATTGCATCACAAAATTCGTTTTCTGTTTCACAGCTTTCCGCAAATATTCTTTTAAGAATTTTGAGCTGAAACTTGTTGTTATTATTGAGTTGCCTCTTGTCAAAAGCAGCGATCAAATTTAGCCTTACGCTATGCATTCACCAAAAAAACTTTCCCTGGTCTAATTGACATTTCTGAAATTCCTCAATGATCAGGCATATAGAGAAAGTATAATAAGATCAAATGTCATATCATTCTTGACAAGAAGGGCAAAAGGTAGATTCTGTTATGTTTAGCAAAAGCTTTGGAATAATGCAGAAAAACTTGAATCAATTTGGAATATTTCGAGATGTATGAATATGTTTTGTTGATACTCTAAGAGAGAGAAAAAAAAAAAAAAAAAACTTGCTTCCTGTAAATTATAGTTTACATTTCTTCAATAGAAATTCAGAAATAGTTCAGATGACTTATGAAAAAAACTCTGATCAAATCAGAATCATAATAATGATGGCTTATTGTGTTTATGACTTTATCATTTTTGTTTCAACTTGATCTGCTCAAAATTGAATTTAACTAGGAACTTGTGATTTTAATCACCAGTAAATCAATTTTCTTTATTTAGAGGCAAAACAACAGTAGAAATTAAAAAAAAAAAATCGTAAAACCCTAACCGAAAACTTCTCTAACAAGTTACATTTTAATTAACATGAAGTGAGAAAAGAAAAACTCGGATATAAGAAATACGACGAAGAACAAAGAAGAATTGCTATAACAACATATCGCCTAAGAAAGATAATTGAAGTTAAAGGCTCTAAAGAAGAATTGCTATAACAACATATGGCCTGAGAAAGATGATTGAATTGTTAAAGGCTCTAATTGGTTGCATTTTTAGATGAATATTTTATGATTATAAAAACAATTATTCAAATTTTACCAAATAAGATGAAAAATATATATATAAATTATTCATCCCATTCCATTTCATATATATATATATATATATATATATATATATATACACATTATTCATTTCATCTTATTCCACTATTACTTTTTCATCTTGTTCTTTTAAGTGACAACCATTTGCCTTCAAAGACTTTCGAATTGAAATTTGGGAGGAACAAATACGGGTCGATTTTTTGGGTTAATGGATCATATCTAGTTTTTTTTTTCATAAAACACAGCGTTTAGTTTTAACCACTTCGATTCCTAAGACCACCATTATCCATGGGCTCTTAGCCAAATCTTAAGGTAAGATTTGTGAAGAAAAAGCTTAAATATAAACCTAAAAGCTCTTATATAAGAGCTCTTTCTTCACAAATCTTAGCTTAAGATTTGGCTAAGATTCATTTAAGAGCCCATGGATAAGGGTGCTCTAAGTTCTTGCAAAATGTCACATTTACCATTGGATCATTTTAGTAAGAATATAGCTATTAACGGTTTAGATCTTCGACAAGGCTTTCATTGACTTAAGAAACACGTAACCAAGAAGGTAAACATGGGCCAAGCCCAAATGAGTTCCATTTGATACGTGATATAAAACCAGATTATGAGTCAAAGTACTTAAAACAATCACTTTCTCTCTCTCCACTCTCTTCTTCATCAGTCTTTCCATTGATCTTGAAAGTTGAAACACCATTGATACGATGGATGTGTTCTTCGAGACTCAGAGTGGCGACACGTTCGAGATTGAATTGGATTATTGGGATACAGTTTTGGATATCAAACAGAAGATCGAGAAGTATCAACGTATCCATGTTTCTAAACAAACCCTTTTCTTCCAAGGCAAAGTTCTTCAAGATCATCTTGATATCGAACAATGTGTGATCCACAACCACTCTCGTATCCAGATATTCGTCGAACCTGACCCTAACCCTAATCACAACAACGAGCAAGTGCATCAAACCGAGATATCTCCACCGTTAGACTCATCCTATGAGATCGATAGCTTTCAAGATTCCCCTGTTTCGACGAGCTTGAATCTTGGAAGCAACAACAATGATCATCTGCTTCTACCGGAGAATTTTAACTCATCCAATGAGTTCGATAACTTTCTGGAATCCCCTTTTTGGACGAACTTGATGCTTGGGAGCAACAACAATGATCATCTGCTTCTACCGGAGAATTTGAACTCATCCAATGAGATCGATAACTTTCAAGATTCCCCTGTTTCGACGAGCATGATGCTTGGGAGCAACAACAATGATCAACTGCTTCTACCGGAGAACTCTCTACCGTTAAACTCAGACAAAGAGATCGTTAAGCATATAACGTTGAGAAGCATTCCAATGGTGATGAGACCTAAAGTTCAAGCGCTTCAAACCGAGAAATCTCTGCCGTTAAACTCATCCAGTGATCTCGATAACTTTCAAGATTCCTCTGTTTCGACGAGCATGAAGTTTGGGAGCAACAACAATGATCAAGTACTGCCTCAACCGGAGAGATCTACACCGTTAAACTCATACAAAGATATCGCTAACACTCAAGGTCCGCCTGTGAAGCGTATAAAGTTGCGAGGCATCAACAACAGTCATCGGGAGATGAGGAGCTATAAGACTGCCCCGGGGCAGATGATGTCAGTACTTGTAAAGCCATATTACGGTGAGGGTAGAGTTGGGACGAATATTTTTGTGACTGTGAACACGAAGGATCAAGTGAAAATACTAAGAAACGAGTTGGCTCAAAGCCAACAGAGAGGTGAAATAAATCTGCCTCAAGATGGTTATTTCTTTATGCACAGAAATGAAGTATTGAACGAAGATAGGTCATTTAAGTGGAACGGTGTTATTCCTGATGACTTTGCAGTTGAGATCCGTCCCAGAAATGTGAACCGTGGCTCTTAAGTCACATTTCTTTGAGTTGCAATATTGTTTTTTCATACATAGAATAAAAAGTATGATACATTTTGCAACAAAAACGCTATTATATTGAAGGTTTTAACTCTCTGCAGTCTCCTGTTTTTTTATAGCTTTTAATCTTTCTTCAACTTTTTTTCTTTGTTCAAAGTTTTTTCCGTTTCACAGCTTTCTGCAAAAACATATTCGAAGACATTCTCCAAAAAAAAGTATAAAGATCAAATGTCAAATCTTTGTTGATAAAACACAGGGCAAAATGCAGTAATATTAGCTCGATTAAAACTTTTGCACAAGGAAGTTTTAATCTATTTGAGAATATTTTGTGATATATGCATCCTTCTGTTTTAACTTCTGGTTTTATTGAAGAATCTGTTGTCGAAAGCAGCGATCAAGCTTAGCTTTAAGCTCTGTGCATTCTCCAAAGAAACACTTTTCTATCGGATGATAGCATAGAAGCAGTATAAGATCATATGTCAAATCTTTGTTGGCAAAATTAAGACAGTAATGTTAGCTTGCGACCGTGCTTATCCAGGAGGACCCCAAACCGCATTGCAAGACTAAATACTACAAGCTTGATTTGCTCAAAACAACTAAAAATTGTGCAGATAACTTGACAAAAAAAACATGGTCGAAACAGAATCCTTATAATGCAAGAATATGGCTTATGGTGTGTTTATCATTTTTGCCTCTCAACATTGGATTTAACCAGAAAACTTATGATACTAATCAACAGTACATCAGTTTTGTCTATCTAGCGAGCCAGAACAACCACAAAAACTAGTAAAAGTGGAAAACAGAAAACCCTAGTCGTAAACTTCGATAACAAGTTACAATTAATTCACAAATCACAACAAGAGAAAACAACCATAATCAAAGAAATACAAGAAGAGTTGCTTTGATATGACATCGCCTGAGAAATATGAATCAAGCTAAAGAGTAAATACTGCAGAATCAAATACGCGAGTTGGAATTTGAGGACAAAAAAAATCTTCGACCCATTAAAAACAGAGACGGGTCAAATCTTCGAGTTAATGGGCCGGATCTTATTTTTTTTAAAACGCTGCGTTTCGACCCATTTCAAGTTGTTTCATACACAAACGGTTTAGATCTTCTACGTGGCTTTCATTGACTTAAGAAACTCGTAACCGAGAAGGTTAATATGGGCCAAGCCCAAATGAGGTCCATTTGATACGTTAATTAAATGTTATAAAAACAAAATTCTACGATCAAATGGCTCATCATTTGATACAGTTATGAAGTTTCTCGTCGAGATTATGAATGGCTCATCATTCGAGATTGAAATGGATTACAAGGATACACTGTTAGAGGTTAAACAAAAGATCGAGAGGTCTCAACATATTCCTGTTTCGAAACAAACCCTTGTCGTCGATGGCATTGTTATTCTTCGAGAGGATCTTAATGTCGAACAATGCCAGATCGCCCACAATTCTCATATCCAACTCGACAACTCATGGGATCAGTAAGGTTCAAGATTCGCCGGTGATGGTAAGGAGGCGACAAGAATGTCTCGACGAGCATGAAGATTGAGAGCAACAACAATAATGATCTAAAGATTCGCCTTGTAAATGATCCTTGTGTGGCGGCGTACAAACTTTTATGATCTTGAAATTAGGATTTTGCTACGCAAATCCATATAAAATTTACGTAGTTATCCTTAATAGAATTTGGATCATAATGTTGTGACGGCGGTAAAAATTTTATTATCTTGAAACTAGGGTTTTGTTACACATATCCATATAGAATTTACATATATACCCTTAGTATGATTTGAATTTTAGTGATATTGTAGCAGCGTAAAAACTTTTCTGATTTTGAAACTAAGATTTTACTCTTTATTAAATTATTTGTCTGATAATGAAAAGAAAAGACAAGTTCAAATGGGAACAAGCCCAATATTTCTGTGGAGATTATGATATTTTTACCTCTTCACAGAAAAAAATTAAAATTATCTTTCTGCAACATCTATAGTAATACTAAATCATAATTTTTACCACTTCTAAAATATAGTCCTAAGATTATGGTGTGTTCATCATTTACCTTTTTCAAATCGATTCACGCACATCAGATTTAACAAGGAGCTTGTGATTCTAATCACACCAGTAGATTATTTTTCTCTATCTAACGAGACAGAACAATAACACAATAAAATTGGAAACTTCAATAACAAGTTACATTTAATTGTGAAAGTTACTGTTCATACACTTTGGTTGGAAAGAAACAAACGTAGACATGGAGAATCACCAAGTGCTGCAGACCAAATAATCAAGTTTATTGATCGCATAATTCGCAACAGAATCTCTTCAATCCGTCTCTTGGATCCTCGCAAACTCGAAGATGGACTCCGCTTATAGTTTGAATCTAGGACCTAGTGTTCTTCGTTTTATACTTAGAATTCTTTCAAAACAATATTCGATTTAAGGTTGCATTCATTGTACAAATGACTTAGTTTTTTTGGTTGAATAAATTTAAAATTCATTCAAAAAAAAAAAAAAAAAGTTACATTTAATTCACAACAAGAGAAAAACAACCCTGATCGAAGAACAAAGAAGAATTGCTATAATGGAATTTAAAAGTAATTGGACAAAGATTGTAGAATCATTACACGAGCTGATACTGAGGAAGAACAGAGACGGGTCAACTTTTCGGGCTAATGGGTCGGATCTAAATGTTTCTTGAAACGCTGCGTTTCAACCATCCTATTTCGATTGTGAATCGTAAACAAAAGAATGCTTACTTTACAACCGTTGGATCATATTGGTAAAAGGAACTAACTACGGTTAAGATTCATTCATTGACTTAAAAATGTCCCATATTTAAACACAAGTTATGAGATATTTTTCTCTCTCACTCTTCACTTTCTTCTTCATCAATCTCTCCATTGATCTTGAAACACCATTGATAGAATTATGGATGTGTACTTCGAAACTCAGAAGGGCACAAAGTTTTGCATTGAATTAGGTTACTGGGACACAGTGTTGGAGATCAAAAAGAAGATCGAGAAGTATCAACGTATCTCTGTTCCCAGACAAACCCTTTTCTTCCGAGGCAAGGTTCTTGAAGACGATCTAGTTATCGAACAATGCAAGATTCTCCAAAACTCTCAAATCCTATTCTTCGTCTCTCCGGACCCTAATGACAGCAACGATCAAGTTCTTCAAACGGAGGAGCAACCTCCTATACCGTCGTCAAACTCAATCGGAGATCTCATTTACGGTGAGGATTTGCCTTTGACAACTGAAGTTGTCTTGAAAATTCGACCTTTTTGCCCTGTTGAAACCGATGAAATCACTTACGTTCAAGATTCGCCGGTGAGAAACAACGATCAAGCTCCACCGTCAGACGCAGCAAAACAGATCATCAACGGTCATCAAGATTCGACTGTGAAGGCTCATCAAGAACTTCAAACCAAGCAATCTCCACCGTCAGACTCGTTTAGAGATCACTAACATTCAAGATTCGTCTGTGAAGGTGAGCAAAAACATGAAGAAGATAGTAGTAACAATACTGGTGATGCCGTATTCCGCTGAGATTAGTCTTTCTTGAAGCTTTTATTAGTCTTTTCTTAATAGTTTTTTGTCTTTCTTGAAGTTTCTTGCTTTGTTCCAAGTTTTCTTTCGGTTTCTGTATATATTCTAAGACATGTAATTACCAATAAAGATTTGTTAGCTGGAACTTGTTGTTATTGAATAGTTTTAAGCTCTCTGCATTCTCCAAAAAAACATTTCCGATCGGATGGTCTATATCATATTCTTCACATAAGGAAAATATCAAACAACACAACCAATATGACTTAAAAGGTTATTAGAAATCTAGGAAAGATCGAAAGGAGTTTCGTAGAATGAATCTCTCAATTTCGGATTGAACGCGAAATTCTTTCTGATCTAATTAATCACTAGTAGATAATTCTTATCTATCTAACGAGGCCGAACAACCATAAAAATAGGAAAACAAAAAAAAACCTAATAGAAAGCTTCAATAACAAGTTACATTTATTTTAAATCAAGAGGAAAAAAACTAATCGAAGGGGTACGACTAAAGAACAAAGAAGATGTATTAAGCTAAAGTTTGTAGAATTGATATGCGAATTAGAATTGGGACGAGAACAGAGACGGTCACTGTAAAAAAAAAATTACCAATGGATTATTATAGTAAGAAGAATATACTGTAGCTATTGAGTATTGGCGATTTAGGTTCTTGACGAGGCTTTCATTGACTTAAGAAACACGTAACCGAGAAAGTTAATATGGGCCAAGCCCAAATCAGGTCCAATTGATACGTTATAAAAACAAAATTCTACGTAAATTTTCTCTACAAAACTTTTATTTTTTTTTTTACAAAACTTTTATTTAGCTCTTTCTTCAGTGTTTTCTTCACCTATCTCTCTCTATTGATAAAGTTATGAAGTTTCTCGTCGAGATTCTAAATGGCTCATCGTTTGAGATTGAAGTGGATTACAGAGATACACTGTTAGAGGTCAAACAAAAGATCGAGAGGTCTCAACGTATTCCTGTTTCCAAACAAACCCTTATCGTCGACGACATTGTTATTCTTCGAGAAGATCTTAACGTCAAACAATGCCAGATCGTCCACAATTCTCATATCCAACTCGACGTCTCTGCTGATGATGATAACCCTAATCATAACGATGACGATCAAATGCCGCAAACCGAGCAATCTCCAGCACCATTGCTTTCAGCGGAAGAGTACTTTGTGGGACAAGAGTGGCCTTTGACAGAGGAAGAGATCAGAAAGATTTATAGCTATCGCCCTGAGACAACACAAGGGATCAGTAAGGTTCAAGATTCGCAGGCGATGGTAAGAAGCGACAAGAACGTCTCGACGAGCATGAAGGTTGAGAGCAACAACAACAATGATCAAGTGCAATATCCACCGTCGTTGCTCAATATTCGCCTTGCAAACCTGCGAAGATGAGGGGTCTACGAGATCTTTGGAAATCTTTCATTATTATCTTCAATGTGTGAAATTTTTATATTTTTCTTTATCTTCAGTGTGTTTAGTATTTATTTTTAAGTTAGTTTAGATAATTATAGATTCTTTAGATTTTATCAAAAGGTTTTGGTTTTTTTATTTTTAATAAATAGCTCATTATATCTCGTTATTTTATGAAGTTGGTGTTTAGTTGAGATATAATAAAAGAGGAATGATAAACTAATAAGCATATGCATAATATCCATGTGTCAAAGATAATAAAAATCATATAAAACATCATTAAAAATCCTCTTAAGCAAAATTCCTTTCTTGATTGTAAACACCAAACGTAAACTTTCCGATTGCGTTACCCTTCGACGTTTGTTTCAACTTAGGGGCTGTTCGTTTGCTCATTTGGAATATGTATTAAATGCTCCATCCAAATGATCTATCTAGCTAATCCATCTGAATGATGTTCGTTTATATTTTTGGTGGTTCATCTGGATGATCCATCTAACAACTTTTGGTTAAAACTTTGTTTAATTGGTTGAGAACCATTCTCGTCTAGATGCTTTTGATTAGAATGACTAAAATGCCCATGTTTTCATCTAATTATATTTTAATTCTTAATCTTAACTATATTAATTTTAATTATTGATCAAATATATATTTACAACCAAACAAATTTCAGATTATTATACATTTGACATTTATAAATTTTCATTTTCATGAAATTAATTTTTTTTATTAGAACCAAAACATATGCATATGTTATGAAATTAAAGAACAACCAACATTGTTACCAAACATAAACTCCAAAAAATCATATTATAACTTCTGATCCTGATTGCAATATAGAGCAATCGTCACATTTATATCAGCGTATTCAAATTCTGAAACAAAAACAAAGCAATCGTCACATTTATATCAAAAATGGTCTTTCCTCAAGCCAAGAACAACAATACCCGTAAGACCATTCATCGCCATATACCTGCACAAAGACACAAGAAAATAACAAAATCATGAACAAGAATAATCAGATGATATACAAACCAATAAGCTAAAGTACCAATCTTATTAGTATTTATAGAAAGACGTAAATTTACGTGACACAATTAAAATGCCGTAAGTTTACTTCTCTGCCAAAGAAGCTAAAAAAACTAAAATCACTATTCGTCTTTGCCACTAAACCCGTTTGTAATGTCAAAATATTATTCTCTGCCACTAAACTCTAAAGAAACATCATGCATTCTCCACTAGTCAACCAAAAAGAGAGCATCTATATAAGAGAAACACCAATAAGACCAGAAAAAAAGAGAGCATCCATATGATTTCTCCACTCATTTAGAATCTCAAAAAAACTACAACACAAAACTCTTAAGATTTCTTCAAATCATTGAAATTTGAAAAGCAGCCTGAGAAACATTGAAAAACTAACAAAGATTCAGAATTTTCCTTTGATGGCATAAGCAAAGATTCATGACCAAAAAAAAAAAAAAAGATTCATGACCAGACACTGTTGCAATTACAAAGCAGACTGCTACTAGTTGACGTTGAAAAACACTCAACTAGTATTAAAAAAACAAGTCGTGACCCAAAAAGACCTCTTCTTCATCACAAGTCAGTTTCCAATTTTCTCAAAATCTTAAATCATTCTCTCAAATCTCTCAACCGTGATCAAGGTAGATTTCTGAGTTCTTTTTTCAGTTTCTTTGAATTGTTTCGTATCTATCCAGATCTGGTATTAGTTTCTTGATCGGATTTGATTCTTGTTTGTGCGATCGAATTTGTCGATTAATCTCAATTTATTTCTGAAATACAGATGCAGATCTTTGTTAAGACTCTCACCGGAAAGACTATCACCCTCGAGGTGGAAAGCTCTGACACCATCGACAACGTTAAGGCCAAGATCCAGGACAAGGAAGGCATACCTCCGGATCAGCAGAGGTTGATCTTCGCCGGAAAGCAGTTGGAGGATGGTCGCACTTTGGCGGATTACAACATCCAGAAGGAGTCGACCCTTCACTTGGTGTTGCGTCTCCGTGGAGGTATACAGATCGTTGTCAGGACTTTGAGCGGCAATTATATCGTTTTTGAAGTTGAGGGCTCTGACACCATTGACAACGTCCTGGCCAAGATCCAGGACATGGAAGGCATTGCTCCGGACAAGCTGCGTATCATCTTCGAGGAAACTGAAAGCAGCTCTGAATCTGATGATGAATAAGCATATGCCTATTATCGATGTGTCAAAGATATGCATATTAAAATCCTCTTAAGCAAAATTCCTTTCTTGATTGTAAACACCAAACCAAAACTTTCCGATTGAGTTACCCTTTGACTTTTGTTTCAACTTAGCAAAAATATTTTAAAGTAAGCTAAATTTGTTTTTTCTTTTGTTTTTTCTGTGTGATGATGTGATCTCTAAATGAAATATATTTTTCCTATATTTTTAAAAAATTGTTTATTCTCTTTTCTACCTCCCAATCTCCTTCTTCGTTCTTTAATTTGCTTATATTTGCATTTTTTTCTTTTTTAAAAAATTCTACTCTTTGTTATAGTTAACTTTCATATAAATTTTGAAAAAATCTAATCATTTTAAACATTTAATTTACTAGTCATTTGGACTCAAATCTTAGTTGCAACAAAACACGATTTGGATACACATAGACATACATTGATGAGTTCCTTTTTGTGCTCTGTTTCAAGTTGCAGAGTCGGAAAAAAAAAAAAAAAAAAAAAAAAAAAAAAAAAAAAAAAAAAAAAAAGTTGCAGAGTCGGTTAAAACAGACTAACGGTTTCTCCTCTCATATTATGACACGTGTCATATGAGGAGTTCCTACCAACGGTTTAGATTATTCGATGAGGCTTTCATTGACTTAAGAACCACGTAACCCAAGAAATATGGGCCAAGCCCAAATGAGGTTCATTTTGATACGTGAAAGAAATGATATAAAAACCAAATTATGCGTAAACTTACGATTACAAAACAATCACTTGCTCTCTGTTTCTTGACTCTCTCTTCTTCACCAGTCACCATTGATCTTGAAACACCATTGATACAGTCATGAAGTTTCTCGTCGAGATTCTGGGTGGTTCATCGTTCGAGATTGAAGTGGATCGCAAAGATACATTGTTAAAGGTCAAACAGAAGATCGAGAAGTCTCAACGTATTCCAGTTTCGAAACAAACCCTTATCGTCGACGGCATTTTTATTCTTCGAGAGGATCTTAACGTCGAACAATGCCAGATCGTCCACGATTCTCAAATCCAGCTCGAAGTCTCTGCTGACGAGAACACTAATCAGAACGGCAACGATCAAATGCCGGAAACAGAGCAATCTCCAGCACCGTGGATTTCAGTTGAAGAGTACTTTGAGAGGCAAGGTTGGCCTTTGACAGCCGAAGAGATCAGAAATATTTACAGTTATCGACCTGAGACAACGCAAGACATCAGTAAGAATCAAGATTCGCATGTGACGGTTGGGAGCAGCAACAAGAATGATCATCAAGTGCTTCATCAAACAGAGCAATCTCCACCGTCAAACTCATTCAAAGAGACTTTTAACATTCAAGATTCGTCTGTGAAGTTTGCGAATAAGAACAACAACGATCTAGTGCCTCCACAGTCAAACTCAGTCAAATATATCACTAAGAGCAACAAAAGAGGCCGGCCGAAGAAGAGGAAGATGGTAGTAGGTGTGTCGCCATATTCTGGTATGAATGAAGTCCTGAAGAATATTCTGCTGACTGTGATATATACTGTTGGACATGGGCCTTGCCCCATATATGTTAGGAGGCCCAAAACAAATGTCCACAAGCTTATAACGGGCCCTGGTCACTATAAAGAGCCCACTAAGCCTGGAGGGGCAAAACCGTCATTTACAGAGGAGACAGAAGGAATTTAGGGTTCCTGTTCCCTATAAATAGCCAAAATCACTATTGGGAACAGGATCCGATCCAGAGGTTATTAACTAGCAGATAAGAAGAATCGTCGCCTAGCCCGAGTTTCGCCGCTTCGCTCGTTTTCGTATTCTGTCTTTCTGTTTCGTACGTTAAGTGTTCGGCTCGGCGGATAGTCTATAACCGCCGCGGCGAAACTTGCATCTTGTAATCTCTTGATCGCTTATATCGTTAATAAAAGGACTAGCTCCGTTCACCCCCAAAAATCTCGTATATTATTATTGTTACAACCTAGGTACAAACAATTGGCGCCCACCGTGGGGCGAGTTCGAAGCTATCCTTTTTTGACGAGACAATGAACACCGAGTCTCAGACAATCCGCGACGACATGACGGACACCTCGAGCGACAGAGGAACTGACACTGGCGCGCCAACAGCGCCCGACGCGCCGGGGCTACCTCCGCTGAACCCAGTAGCTGCCCGTTCCGAGCCAGATCCCTCGCGCCGCCTCTTGTTCACACCTAACACAGGGATGGAGTCTGATGCTGCTCACGCCGTCCCGGCTCCTGGCGCACCTACCGCACTCGCCGCAGCAGCCGCAGCTGGAGCAGCCGCCGCAGCAGGAGCAACCGAAGGCACCGCACCAGGACGTGCCCGAGCCGCGCACCAAGGCACCCACATGGACGATCTCGTTCAGACCATTCTGGATAGGCTCGACAACCAAGACGCGCGGACCACAGAACGGATCGACGCCCTCGTAGCCGCACAAGTCTCTTCCCAGAGCCAGATCGAACGACTACGACGCCGAAGACGTACTTCCCACGAAAACCAGGAAGAGCTGCAGTCCCCACGAACCCCGGTAGCCGAACGTATAGAGATTCGACGACGCGGCCCAGCATCTATCATCGTCGGATCCATCGACGAACATCCCCGTCAGAATCTGCCGCACGGCGAAAACATACAGAGCGCCCAGAATCTGCCGCACGGCCACGTCATGCAGAGCGCCCAGAATCTGCCGCACGGCCACATCATGCAGAGCGCCCAGAATCTGCCGCACGGCCACATCATGCAGAGCGCCCAGAATCTGCCGCACAGCCACATCATGCAGAGCGCCCAGAATTTGCCGCACGGCCACATCATGCCGAGCTCCCATCATCTGCAGCACGGTCACCATCTACATAGCGGCCGTCATCCTCCAGCTGGGCCTGATCTGCCGAGTGGGCACAACCTACCCAGCAACCAAATCATGGATTCCGGACGACTCTTGCCTGGCCGCCACATTGACGACAACCGTACTCACGATCAGGAGCTTACACGGCTGAACGCCTTAATAAAAGACATGTCCTCAAAAATGCATCGGGCCACTACCGCGGCGCCGGAACTAGAGAAGGTTTTGGAAGAAACACAACGCTCGCCGTTCACAGCGCGCCTCTCGGCTGTCCATGTTCGTTATGTTAACAAAGTTAAACTGGTCCCATACAATGGCCTCACCGACCCAAAAATCTTCCTCAAATCGATGTGCATCGCCATCAATCGCGCGCATTTCACCGCCGAAGAAAGCGACGCAGGGAGTTGCCAATTGTTCGTGGAAAATCTGACAGGGGACGCGCTAAATTGGTTCTCGCGACTCGAAGTCAACTCAATCGATAGCTATCGCGAACTAACGGCCGTTTTCCTACAACACCACTCGGTGTACATGATCAAGGAAGCCACGAACGCCGATCTGTGGACCATGTTTCAGAAAGAGGGCGAACCGCTTAGAACATTTATTGAGAGGTTCAAGAAGGTTGTGTCTAACATAGCCATTACCGACGATGCGGCAATCGGCGCCCTTCGAAATGCATTATTGTTTGGGTCACGATTCAGGGAAGATCTTATTATCGCTCGGCCCTCCACACTGGACGATGCTCTGCGCCGAGCCAACCGTTATATCGAGATCGAAGAAGAGAAGGCCGCAATGGTGGACCGCCAACCAAAAGCATCTAACTCGAAGGACAAAGCTCGCGACGAACACTATGAACCTCGACAGCATTATGATCGCGAATATGCGAAGAACGATAAAGGAAAGAAAAACTCGTCATTCGCCATCAACGGCCAGGACCCAAAATCAAACACCCCTTGGAACAAGTATTACCGCGACTCTGACACGAAGCGTTCTTATTGCGAGTTTCATAAATTCGCGGGTCATTCCACCGACGATTGCCGACAACTCCAGCTTTTGCTGCTTTCTAAGTTTAAAAACTGTAGCATAGAAGTCGAGCACGAGCGACGCCGTACGACCTCGCACAAGGACAATGCCTACGGAGGCGACGACGCTGATCAGCACAAACGTGACGATAGCGAGCGCAATGAAGAACCCAATCAATTAGAGCAGGCACGCAGAGCCGTCCAAACGCTGCCTGGCCCACCTAAGAGGAATCACGACGCGCCACGGCAGGACGAAGCACATGTCCCTCGGCGGAAAATTCACATGATAATGGGCGGCCTAACAGCTTGTCGGGACTCAGTCCGTTCAATCAAAAATTATCGACGCCAAGCAGAGGTGCAGCGCGATTGGATTGCCAGCAGCACGCCAGCCTTTGCCAATACCGACCCGATCACATTCACTGAAGCCGACGCATCCGGCCTCACAGGGCCGCATAACGATCCATTAGTTGTCGAATTAATAATTGGGGAAAGTGCTGTCACCAAGGTGCTTATTGACACAGGCAGCTCAGTCAATGTTATTTTCAAAGATGTCTTAATACAAATGGAGGTGGATCTACGCACGGCTGAACAAGACATTCAACCACTAACTGGATTTGACGGAGACACGGTGATGACGGTTGGAACCATTATGCTTCCCATTTACGTTGGTGGTACGATGAATTGCTTCAACTTTGCTATCGTCGACAAACCTATCGTCTACAACGTTATCCTCGGAACACCTTGGCTGCACAAAATGAGGGCCGTCGCCTCGACTTACCATCAATGTGTTAAATTTCCGACCATGCGTGGCATCCACACGTTATACGGCGATCCGTCAGTTGCGCGTACTTGTTTTCTCGTCGAGAAACGGCTTCGAAACGCCAAGGTACTCGTCATTGCCGAGCCTAGCCATCCGCGAGATGCACGACAAGCCCCTCATACAGAATCCGTCATTCAGGTTAACATCGATACGACCGACCCTGCCCGTTGTGTCGGCGTTGGCGCCGATCTTCCGCTAGTCTTGAAAGATGAACTCGTGGAGTTCTTACGCCAGAATGCTACGACCTTTGCTTGGACAATCGACGATATGCCTGGAATCGATCCCAACGTAACCTGCCATGAACTCAATGTCGATCCGACTTTTAAGCCGATAAAGCAGAAACGAAGGAAGCTAGGTCATGATCGTACTGCCGCAGTAAATGAAGAGGTAGCAAAACTGCTCGCCGCCGGGTCTATAGTCGAAGTCCGTTATCCCGATTGGTTGAGCAATCCTGTGGTCGTCAAGAAGAAGAACGGCAAATGGCGTGTCTGCGTCGATTTCACCGATCTTAATAAAGCATGCCCGAAGGATAGCTTTCCTCTCCCGCGAATAGATCAGGTCGTCGAGGCCACAGCTGGCAACGAATTGCTCTCATTCATGGATGCGTTTTCTGGTTACAATCAAATCCTTATGCATAAAAATGATCGGGAGAAAACAGCATTCATTACCGAACGAGGAACCTTCTGCTACAAAGTCATGCCATTCGGGTTGAAGAACGCCGGAGCAACGTATCAACGACTAGTTAATCGAATGTTCGAAAAGCAGCTCGGCCGAACGATGGAAGTCTACATCGACGACATGCTCGTCAAATCAATCCAGGCCGCCGAACACGTCAATCATTTGAAGCAGTGTTTTGAAGTACTCAACAAGTACAACATGAAGCTGAATCCTGCCAAGTGCACATTCGGCGTAAAGTCAGGAGAATTCCTGGGATATCTCGTCACCCAGCGCGGCATAGAAGCTAATCCGAAACAAATCTCGGCACTCATCAATCTTCCTTCCCCAAGGAATACCCGCGAAGTTCAACGTCTCACCGGGCGTATCGCAGCGCTCAACCGATTTATCTCTCGGTCAACTGATAAATGTTTGCCTTTCTACCAACTATTGCGAAGTAACAAACGATTCCAATGGGACGACAAGTGCGAAGAGGCTTTCAAACAGTTGAAAGATTATCTATCCTCTCCCCCGGTCCTAGCCAAGCCGGACCAGGGAGAAACACTATACCTCTACATCGCTATCTCCGGGTCAGCAGTCAGCGGGGTTCTGATCAAGGAAGACCGAGGTGAGCAACGTCCTATCTTTTATGTGAGCAAGACCCTTGACGGTGCTGAACTTCGCTATCCTACTCTCGAAAAACTTCCCTACGCAGTCGTCATCTCGGCCAGAAAACTCCGACCTTACTTTCAGTCCCACACCGTTGAAGTCCTCACGAATCAACCTCTACGAACGATTCTTCACAGTCCAAGCCAATCCGGCAGACTCGCAAAGTGGGCCGTCGAGTTAAGTGAATTTGATATCGAATACAAGACTCGCACATGTGCCAAATCCCAAGTCCTCGCCGACTTTCTCGTCGAACTCTCTCCCGAACTCGAACCAGGCGTCCCCCAAGTCGAAAAATGGACATTGTATGTGGACGGAGCGTCTTCCAAGCACGGTTCCGGAGTCGGCGTTCGCTTAGCCTCGCCAACGGGCGAGATACTCGAACAATCGTTTCGCCTTGCTTTCTCCGCATCGAACAATGAAGCCGAGTACGAAGCATTAATTGCTGGTCTGCGACTTGCGCACGGGATTGGAGTTAAAAACATACAAGCTTTCTGCGACTCCCAACTTGTTGCAAACCAATTCAGCGGCGATTACGAAGCAAAGAACGACCGCATGGACGCTTATCTAAAGATCGTTCGCGACCTTTCTCGGAATTTTGACCTCTTTGAACTTACTAAAATTCCTCGCAGCGATAACGCACCGGCTGACGCATTGGCAACGCTCGCTTCTACTTCCGATCCTGACCTGCGCCGCATCATTCCAGTCGAAAGCATTGACCGCCCCAGCATCGACCTTCACTCAACATCTACCGTTTCGACTGATTTATCACCCGTTCCACCAACTGTTGCGTCTGGCAACACCATAATCGACGCAACAGCCGCGGCCCCAAGCATCGTCCTACTCATCATAGAACCCACCCTGGCCGAATCTACAACTCCGGATACTTCTGACGCCCCAGCTAATGCGGACTGGATCGACGAAATACGCAACTACATTGCAGACGGTATCGTTCCGACAGATAAATGGGCAGCTCGACGCCTACGAACTCGCAGCGCGCAGTACACACTCATGGACGGCAATCTTTTTCGATGGACTGCAGCAGGAACACTTCTCGCTTGCGTCCCCAATACCGAGACAAATGATATAATGCGCGAGGTTCACGAAGGTGCAGGCGGAAACCATTCGGGAGGACGAGCTCTCGCACTTCGGATCAGGAAAACCGGCCATTTTTGGCCAACTTTGAATTCTGACTGCGAGAAATTCGTCGCGAAGTGCGAGAAATGTCAGCGTCACGCCCCGTTCATACATGTTCCCACTGAACTCCTCCGAACAGCGTCACAACCTTATCCCTTCATGCGATGGGCAATGGATATCGTCGGTCCCCTTCCCGCGTCGCGACAAAAGAAGTACATTCTAATCATGACAGATTATTTCACCAAGTGGGTCGAGGCCGAGTCATATGCCAAAATTCAATCCAAGGAAGTCCAGAATTTTGTTTGGAAGAACATAATCTGCAGGCATGGTGTACCTTACGAAATTGTAACGGACAATGGGACTCAGTTCACTTCGCTACAGTTCGAAGGTTTCTGCGCCCGTTGGCGAATTCGTTTGAGTAAGTCCACGCCTCGCTATCCGCAAGGTAATGGTCAAGCCGAAGCAACGAACAAGACTATTCTCGACGGCATCAAAAAACGTCTTGAAGCGAAAAAAGGGGTTTGGGCCGACGAACTCGATGGCGTCCTCTGGTCGCACCGCACGTCGCCGCGCCGATCTACTGGGTGTACGCCGTTTTCCCTAGCTTATGGGATGGAAGCCCTCGCCCCCGCCGAAGTTGGCGCCCCGACGCTCCGACGCTCCATGCTCGTTCACAATTCCACTCTCAACGATCAAATGCTCCATGATAGTCTCGACTGCCTCGAGGAAGAACGAGATAAAGCGCTTCTCCGCATCCAAAATTATCAGCATGCAGCAGCCAAGTTCTACAACAAAAAAGTCAAGCCCCGCCATTTCGCCGAAGGTGACCTCGTCCTCCGCAAAGTATTCGAAAATACGGCAGAACTGAATGCTGGCAAACTAGGCGCTCATTGGGAAGGACCCTACCTTATCTCCAAGATCGTCAAACCCGGAGTCTACGAACTCCTGACTATGGACGGCACTCCAGTTCCCCGCTCGTGGAACTCCGCGAACCTGAAACGTTACTACTACTAAGCGCAACCGCAAAAAAAAAAAAAAAAAAAAAAAAAAAAAAAAAAAAAAAAAAAAAAAAAAAAAAAAAACGCTCGAACTACCGAGCTTACACCTATGTAATGTGAACTACGAATGGCTTGATCCCTTTCTAAGGGTACGTAGGCAGTCCTTCACGGGACACAGCTATCTCAAAAAAATATATAAAAAATTTTTTTTCTTTCTTTTCTCAAAACGCATGTAAAAGCTCTCACAAGAGCACAATATCCTTGACGAGCTCTTTCGGACGAGTCCGCCTCGCCGATCGCCAAGCTCCCGCATCGTCGTCCTGGCCAGGCGCACGATTTTAAACGCGTTCCGCATGGATGCAGTGGCGAAATAATCCACAACTTTACTTCGTAAAGATTAAAAGCCGGGCCCAGTCTCGCACAACAGCTAGCAGGCGGTCGAACCGATAAGCCGAGCCCCGGCTTGCACGTTCTTGCCGACCTCAAAGCACCCACAGGGTAAGCCGGACACCAGAGCCGCACCTAAAAAGTACGACGAGTCCGTCTCGACTACACCGTCCTAAACTCGGCATTTCGAAACAAACATATAAGATAAGCCAAGAGACGTCTTGCCCTGTAATATTTGTACCGAAGCCGAGCTGCGTAAATAAAGCCGAGCCACGCCTCGCACAAAAACAACGATAATAACCAAAAACAAGCAATAACAAGGTAAAAATAATCACCAAGTCATGAGACTAAAAGAAAACAAACGAAGTTCATGGCAAAGACCCAACAGAGGGCCGAAAGTACATAACGACGGTCCAACGAGCCACAAACGGCCGGACAAAGTTCATAGCAACAAAGGAAAGGGAAATAAAACGCAAGCATACGAAACAAGTAATAGGCGAATCACTCATTGGCACCTCTAGCACCATCTCTTGGTGGCACCTGAAGGGGTTCGAGGTCACTCTCGAAAATGTCCGGAACCACAATCTCGTCAAACTTTCGCTGCCAAGCCGGACGATCCGCCGCCAATCTCGCCATCCTCTCCTCAGGAATAACCGTCCCTTTATTGATCATCTTCTCAAGGCACTCCTGAATTCCTTTCACCTGACAGAGCGTATACTTAGGAATACTCTGAGCTCGCAGACCGATTATATGTTTTCTCAGCCTCTCTATGCGAGCATGGTTATCCGCGGCCTCAACTTCTGCCTTGTGACGCTCCACTGCAGCAATCTCGTCACGAGCCTTCCTAAGCCTCGCAACCTCCGACGCAAGTTTCGCCTTAGCAGCCTTGAGTTGCTCCCTAAGTTCGCTTATCGTCAAATCGAGACCGCCAACCTTCGCTTTCTCGGACTCGTAGTCCCCCGTACGAGCAGCGACAGACCTCTTGGCAGCTTCCAGAGCAGCCTTGAGCAGATCGTTCTCCCTCATAGCGGCCCTCACCTTCTCCTCATAAAAGCCAACCAAGCGGTTCATCTGGCTCATCGACTGTAAGATAGGTAAAGTCAGAATCCGGAAGCGCACCAAAATACTAAAAGGACACAAAGGCAGGAGAAACAAACCTGAAAATTCCGACGAGCTGCATCGCGATAGAGGTCCGCCCCAAGAAGAGAATCAACACGAGGAAACTCAGTGAAATCACCGCGAATCTTACTCGCCAACTCCGCGCAGGCACCCCCATCGTAATGAAACATGTGATTCTTCGCGCCATAGTTGAAGGAAAACGAATGATCAACTCCTTCACAGGCTTCCCGAACTGGTTCTTCGCGCCTGGCAGACCTTCCGACGTTTGACGGCCCAGCTTCTGGACTACGACGCGAAGTCCTCTTCCGCGAACGTCCACCCCCGGCAGATGGAGGAACACTCCCCGTCGCCCCTCTCGAGGCTTTCTTCTTAGCACGAGCGGCATCAATTTCCGCCGACCTAGCTCGACGAGACGCATCTGGCTCGGCACACGCGTCTTCTGCCACGACTGCCTCGACAACCACACCTTGACCCGTCTCGTCAACCAACCCCTGCAGACCATTCCCGTTCAAAGGCGCGACGTCTTCATCAAACTGATCAGCGTAACTCGGAAGAACACAATCACCCATCCTCAAACACGAGTAAGAACCTACAAGAAAAATTCTACGTAAGAAACGCAATAGCGAAGGCCTAGATGAACGTAAGAATGGTTAAAGAACACTCACAAGTGCGAAAATGATCAAGCACGTGTGGCCAAGACAAAGCTCTCTTCGCCCGTAGAATATCAAGACTTGAACGATCGCCGTCGGTCAACCCGTCTGGCCGTTCTACAAACCCTGCAATACCAACAAAAAGAAATTTGTCAATAGTCAGCGAAGGAACAAACCTTGTCGAGCCCGGACCAACTAAGAACTACCAGGATCCATCTTCCACACGTTATCACACGACAGATGAATATCTTCAACCGACGCTTCGTTTAGCTTCACAAAGAAGTAACGTTTCCTCCAATCGTTCGTCTTCTTCTTAGCATCATAGATAATCTTAAAACGTCGCCTCGAACTCGCGCAAACAATGCCCGGATTTTTCTGTCCAATCGAAAATGTAGTAACCGCTTCGAAAAGGTTAAGATTCACAACTATGTTCTCCTCCGCCGCCATTATTACGAGGCCGACCGCGTTCCGGATGCTAGCCACAGACAGCTGAGAAAACGCGATATTCCGCCGACTACAATAACTCGTGAGAAATTCTGGAAGAGGAAACCAGAGCCCGCACTCTGTGAAATAGGGTTCATAAACACATATGTATCCATCAGGACAATCAGAAGGACGTTCGTGCGCTTCGGGCGCAAGAAACTCCACGTTGGCAGGCAGCTGACATTGTGTAAACATTTTCTTCAACGAATCCAAAGTGCTCGCCGACTTCCCATGACCGTACGAAAAACAAGTCTCGGTTGAACTCTCTTCAATCACTGCTTTGGCTTTCCTACTACGATTCTTACGAGGATTAGTAATCGTGCTCGGAGCCCTCAAACCCATCACGATCGGTGTCACCTCACGAACCAAGTGCTCAAAAATCTTTCCACGACGACTTAAACTTGGCCCGGCCTCCACATTCTCCGGAGCTAACAGGCTATCGAGATATTGCGCATCTTCCTCGTTCAAATCGGCAAGAGTATCACCAGCCTCCGTTTGTCCAATCCATGCATCTTGGTCCGCTCCGAAACCATCCAACGTTTGCTCCAATTGGCGATATTCGTCAACCTCCAACTCTTCGCGAACGTAGTCTTCCGGAAAACGAGGCATCGAATGGAACCTTGCAAAACCAACCAAGACATGAATCAGAGACTCGTCACGAACTAAACAGAACCGGCCGTGAATTAGGCCCACCTCGCAACAACGTCGTTTCACCACCATGTCGCCTCATCGTCAGCACATCACGAAGACAAGACAAGACAAACCAAAAGCACTCATCAAAGTTTAAGCAACACCATCTCAGTCTCGACGAGGCACCAAACCTCCGCGGATCAACAATTCTCGGCTCGACGTGATTTGACCAAGGCGTTGCCGCGGCGGATCAACAAACCCTCGGCTCGGCATGGTAGTGGACCCTTGGTGCGGCAAAGTAACCCGCGGCAAGGTTCTAAGCGAACCACCCGTTCGATACGTGGGCTCGGGAACTCCAACGCGGCTCGGCAGCTCGCGGTCCGGCACGGCAACTCGCGGTCCGGCTCGGCGATACGCAAATCGGCAAGGTTCTCACAATGCGGCAAGACAACTCCAATGCGGCTCGGCAGCTCGCGGTCCGGCACGGCAACTCGCGGTCCGGCTCGGCGATACGCAAATCGGCAAGGATCTCACAATCGGCAAGGTTCTCACGATGCGGCAAAACAACTCCGGCGCGTCCCAAGACGCGGCAAACTCCGGTGCGGCACGGCGAGATACGTGAACTCCCGAGGTGCGGCAAGCTCGTTCGGCGCGGTGAACTCCGGTGCGGCACGACCGGTGCGGCACGTCCGGTGCGGCACGTCCGGCGCAGCACGTCCCGCGGCTCGGCGAGCCCCCGGCAACCCATGACCAAACCAAATAAAAAAAAACAAACTAGTGAAAAGGGAGAGAGAGAGATGAGTTTTACCTTTGGAGAAGAAGATGTGAAGAAAAGGTTAAAGTAGAAAATGGGAGACATATTTATAAGGAGGAGACATTGCACATTTACCGAGGTAAAACTATTGACCTAATTCTCTGGATGCACAACCTAGCCCGTCTCGAAAAACGTGTCGAAGTCACAAATCTCCCGAGAAGGTATCGGTTCGTCTCGAAAAACGTGCCGAAGTCACAAATTTCCCAAGAAGGTGTCGGTTCGTCTCGAAAAACGTGCCGAAGTCACTGCTCACCCGGAGAAGTTTCGGTTCGTCTCGAAAAACGTGCCGAAGTCACAAATCTCCCGAGAAGTGTTGGTTCGCCTCGAAAAGCGTGCCAAAGTTACTGTTCACCCGAAGAAGTGTTGGTTCGCCTCGAAAAACGTGCCAAAGTTACTGTTCACCCGGAGTAGTTTCGGTTCGCCTCGAAAAACGTGCCAAAGTTACTGTTCACCCGGAGAAGTTTCGGTTCGCCTCGAAAAACGTGCCAAAGTTACTGTTCACCCGGAGAAGTGTTGGTTCGCCTCGAAAAGCGTGCCAAAGTTACTGTTCACCCGAAGAAGTGTTGGTTCGCCTCGAAAAACGTGCCGAAGTCACTATTCACCCGAAAAAGTTTTCGTTTGTCTCGAAAAGCAGGCAAAGGCTACAAGACGATTTATTCAAGTCATACTTTGTTTTGCGCCCAACTAACATATTTCAACCTCGAAGACATGCCCGTCAAGCTCAAGCACACTCTTGCACGACGGACTAAGGGGGGGGCTTATTGTTGGACATGGGCCTTGCCCCATATATGTTAGGAGGCCCAAAACAAATGTCCACAAGCTTATAACGGGCCCTGGTCACTATAAAGAGCCCACTAAGCCTGGAGGGGCAAAACCGTCATTTACAGAGGAGACAGAAGGAATTTAGGGTTCCTGTTCCCTATAAATAGCCAAAATCACTATTGGGAACAGGATCCGATCCAGAGGTTATTAACTAGCAGATAAGAAGAATCGTCGCCTAGCCCGAGTTTCGCCGCTTCGCTCGTTTTCGTATTCTGTCTTTCTGTTTCGTACGTTAAGTGTTCGGCTCGGCGGATAGTCTATAACCGCCGCGGCGAAACTTGCATCTTGTAATCTCTTGATCGCTTATATCGTTAATAAAAGGACTAGCTCCGTTCACCCCCAAAAATCTCGTATATTATTATTGTTACAACCTAGGTACAAACATATACGGATGAGGTGAAAACACTGAGAGACGAGATGGTTCATAGGGAACAGAGAGGTGATATAGAACTGCCTCAAGAAGGGTATTTCTTTACGCACAATAATCAAGTATTGAACGAAGATCAGTCATACGAGTGGAACGGTGTTAAACCCGTGGATACAATTGTGATGGTTCCAAGACATGTTATCCAAGAGACCTGTAAGATTCAAGATTCTTCTGTGACGGTTCAAGTGCCTCAAACGGAGCAACCTCCAGCGTCAAACTCAGTCAGAGAGACCGTTAACACTCAAGATTCGTCTTTGAAGGTTGGGGGCATGTTAGTACGTGTGTTACCGATAAATACTCTGGTGAAAGTGAACGCTACGGATGACGTGAAAAAACTGAGAGAGATGTTGTTTCAGAGTCAACAGAGAGGTCAGATACAAAAACTGCCTCGAGATGGGTATTTCTTGACGCACAAAAAGAAAGTATTGAAGGAAGATCAGTCATACGAGTGGAACGGTATTAAAAACGCGGGTACAATAGTGATTGTTCCCAGACGTTGGACCCAAGATACGAGTAAGATTCAAGATTCGTCTGTGACAGTTAGGAGAAGCAACAGGAATCATCAAGTGCTCCAAACAGAGCATATCATCAACAGACCTCAAGATTCGACTGTGACGGTTCAAGTGCCTCAAACGGAGCAATCTCCAGCGTCAAACTCAGTACTCAGTCTCGAAGAGATCTCTGACATTTTAAATGCGCCTGAGAATGACCCGAAGCAGAAGAAAAAAGTATATGTGATGCCATTTTCAATTGAGTGTAAAGGTGTGAAGAGATTTATTGAGGTGGAATTGAGCTCGACGGATCAAGTGAAAATACTGAGAAACGAGTTGGTTGAAAGTATTCGGAGGGGTTATATAAAACTGCCTCTTGAAGGATATTTCTTTGCGGACAGAAAGAAGGAGAGAATATTGAATGAAGATCAGTCATTCGAGTGGAACGGTGTTCTTGGTCCAGCCGAAACAGTTTATATGGTTCCCCGACGTTATGAGTTGTCTTTTACTCGTGCCTCTTAAGTCATAGTTTTCTTTGGATTCAAAAAAGTTGTTTAGAAATTTTGTATATCCAGAAACAAAAACTATGATACATTCAGCAACAGAAAGTTATGTGGATTTTTATCCTATTTGTAGGTTTATATCTTTTCTTCAAGTTCTCTTGTTTTGTTCAAAGTTTGCTTTCTATTTCACAGCTGAAACTTGTTGACAAACCCTAATTGCAGTTGCAGCAAACACAACTTTGAAACACTAGTAGCACAAAGATTAACAGAAAGAGAAAGAGACCATCAAACATTTGGTGTCTTTGTGGTGACTGTGGAGAATGTATTTCTTAAACATCAAAGAACAATATATAAATCTCATTGCAACATCAAATGGCAAAACTTATTCATAGTGAACTTATTCAAAGTGAACTTATTCAAAGAATGCTTTGTGTAATTTAGTAAGAAGACTAGAAAAGCTAAGAATGAAAAATATTATTGGACGAGGCTTTCATTAGACTGAAGAAGAAAGTCACGAGTGTTAAATATGGACCAGGCCCAAATGAGGTCCATTGATATATACTAAACCGAGTCACCCAAACCACTTGCCTTTTAATTAGACTCGTTCACCAACTTGATACAAAAAAGTCTCCTTTGCAAATCATGCAAAAATATCCAATAACACTAAATAATGGATTATTTCACAATTTATTTTACAATAAATAAGTTACTTTTCCTAGAAAATCTCTGATTTTATACCCACTTGCATTAGAAAATGGCCAAAAAAACAAAAAAAGGAAGAAAAGACGAGATAGGCTTTGATGAAGTGGGACC
Organism: Arabidopsis arenosa; assembly: GCA_905216605.1. Classification (NCBI taxonomy): domain Eukaryota; kingdom Viridiplantae; phylum Streptophyta; class Magnoliopsida; order Brassicales; family Brassicaceae; genus Arabidopsis; species Arabidopsis arenosa. The sequence goes on from LR999456.1 coordinate 17,487,873, forward strand.
CGCAGTTTAATTATTGCCAATTTTCAGCTCCACCGTTTATTAAAAAAATAAAAAAAGATATCATAATACTACAAATCGTGACGATCGTTAAGTCTCTCAACTCTCAACGTCTGGATCTTATAACAGCCGTTAGAAATTGTGGTTGTCGACAAGTTTGTGAATAAACGGCGTTAAAGTGGTTGAAGCCGGCACACGGGTCGTGTTTATCAACTCAAAGCACAAATACTTTTCCTAACCTAAAAATAAGGCAATTAGCCAAAAAAAAAACCTAGCGTGTAAACAACGCTCAATACACGTCATTATACATACGTGTCAATTTATTGTTGGTTATTGCTTCACCGCCTTAGCTTTCTCGTGACCGAGTCGTCCTCGTCTTCTCTTTTCTATAAATCAATACCCAAAGACCTCATCTTCTTCACAATTCAGTTTCCAAATTTCTCAACAATCTTAAAACCATCCTCTCAAATCTCTCAACCGTGATCAAGGTAGATTTCAGTTTCTTCGAATTGTTTCGTTTGATCGTGATTGAGTTTCTGTTCTTTAAATTTGATTCTGTTTATTTTTGATCGGAGACAAAGTTCTGAGTTTCTTCGTTAGATCTCATCTTAATTCTCGATTAGGGTTCGTAGTTTTCGTTGATCTGTGTTTTTACGCGTTGATTCTTTGAATTTGATCCGATTTGTTCCAAGAAATTGAGTTTTATATGTGAGATCTATCCAGATCTGGTATAAGTTTCTTGATTGGATCTGATTCTTGTTTGTGCGATCGAATCTGTCAATTAATCTCAGTTTTTCTGAAATTACAGATGCAGATCTTCGTTAAGACTCTCACCGGAAAGACTATCACCCTCGAGGTGGAAAGCTCTGACACCATCGACAACGTTAAGGCCAAGATCCAGGATAAGGAGGGCATTCCTCCGGATCAGCAGAGGTTGATTTTCGCTGGAAAACAGTTGGAAGATGGTCGCACGTTGGCTGATTACAACATCCAGAAGGAGTCCACTCTCCACTTGGTTCTCAGGCTCCGTGGTGGTATGCAGATTTTCGTCAAGACCTTGACTGGAAAGACGATTACTCTTGAGGTGGAGAGTTCTGACACCATCGACAACGTGAAGGCCAAGATCCAAGATAAGGAGGGTATTCCTCCGGATCAGCAGAGGTTGATCTTCGCCGGAAAGCAGTTGGAAGATGGCAGAACCCTTGCTGACTACAACATCCAGAAGGAGTCAACCCTTCATCTAGTTCTCAGGCTCCGTGGTGGTATGCAAATCTTCGTCAAGACGTTGACTGGAAAAACTATCACTTTGGAGGTGGAGAGCTCTGACACCATCGACAATGTCAAAGCCAAGATCCAGGACAAAGAGGGTATTCCTCCGGACCAGCAGAGGTTGATCTTTGCCGGAAAGCAACTTGAAGATGGTAGAACTTTGGCTGACTACAACATTCAGAAGGAGTCTACACTTCACTTGGTCTTGCGTCTGCGTGGAGGTATGCAGATCTTTGTCAAGACTCTCACCGGAAAGACCATCACCTTGGAGGTGGAGAGTTCAGACACCATTGACAACGTGAAGGCCAAGATTCAGGATAAGGAAGGTATCCCTCCGGACCAGCAGAGGTTGATCTTCGCCGGTAAACAGTTGGAGGATGGTCGTACCTTGGCGGATTACAACATCCAGAAGGAGTCGACCCTTCACTTGGTGTTGCGTCTACGTGGAGGTATGCAGATCTTCGTCAAGACTTTGACCGGGAAGACTATCACTCTTGAAGTTGAGAGCTCTGACACCATTGACAACGTGAAGGCCAAGATCCAGGACAAAGAAGGTATTCCTCCGGACCAGCAGCGTCTCATCTTCGCTGGAAAACAGCTTGAGGATGGTCGCACTTTAGCTGACTACAACATCCAGAAGGAGTCGACCCTTCACTTGGTCTTGCGTCTCCGTGGAGGTATGCAAATCTTTGTGAAGACTTTGACCGGAAAGACCATCACCCTTGAAGTGGAGAGCTCTGACACCATTGACAACGTCAAGGCCAAGATCCAGGACAAGGAAGGTATCCCTCCGGACCAGCAGCGTCTCATCTTCGCTGGAAAGCAGCTTGAGGATGGTCGCACTTTGGCTGACTACAACATTCAGAAGGAGTCTACTCTCCACTTGGTCCTCCGTCTCCGTGGTGGTTTTTAAAACTGGTCTCTGTTATGGTTTAAGAAGTTCATGTCTCGTTTCTTTTAAAACTTTGGTGGTTTGTGTTTCTGGGGCCTTGTAAAGCTCCTGATAAATAATTGATGAACTATGTTTCCGTTCCTTTAATCTCCTCTTTCTTCCTAATGACAAATCGAACTTCTTCTCTATTGGAATTATATCCTGTACTTGTCTCTTTATCATCCTTGGTTTTTTACATGATCTTGTGCTTGTTTTGTTTAATAAGCCTGAAATGAGGCTCGACTCTGTTTCCGTGCTGAAACTGTAGACTCAATTTCATGTGTAGCTCTGCGAAACTTCAAACTTGTAGTAGTCCGTTGGTACGCAGCGGAAGTGTTAGCCTATATGTGAGTTAAGAGAGAGAGAACAAGAACATTAAAAATGCCTGTGAAGTGCTTCACGCTTTAGAGGAAAGATTCATAGCAATTTGAAAGCCATGTCCCAGGAAAAACAGAGGACATTACATGAACGATGATGAGTGAGCTTCTTGGTTTATGATGGAGATGAAGTTTCTTTCTTTGAAAGCATTTCACCCTATAATGCCTTATGCCTTTTGTCATCTTCACATTAGTTGTTGGCCTAATGGCAAGTGTTGGCCTCTGGTAGATAATAGCGAAAGTCTTTACATTAGTAACAGCTTATAGGTATATCTTCTTGTGGGTATGCTGTTAAAAGAGAATGAACATTAAAAATGCCAGTATTAGAAGAAAGGTTTATAGCAATTTAAAATCCTTTTCAGGGGATACTTGATGTCTGAGAGGAAACTGCAAGATGCTGAGTCTGTCGATGATGAATGAGACTCATGGTTTAATGAAGAAGATGAAGTTTCTGTTGTGGGAAGTTTGAAACTTTGAAGGAAAGACTGTGATTTTAATTGGTGATCACAAGTGAAAGTGTATGTACATAAGATGGATATTTCTCCTTTTGTTTTTCCATCAATCAAAAACATCATAGTAATCCATTGGGTTATACAAACATCAACATACATTTTCCTCTGAAATGAGGATAAAAATGCAAAAAAGAGTTTGAGAAAATTTCCAGCCAGTGGAGAGTCAAAAAAACAAACAAAGAATGAATCAGTCAAAATACATTATAGAGGTTATGAGACCCTATTTGACACTTATTGGTCAAGTGGTAGCCATTCCATTTCTAGCTCTAATTCTCCAGACTCTACATTCTGAAGCTTGATCTGAACCTCCTGTTTCACTTTCCCATCAACAATGTTAATGATACTGTCATCTATTAGCGGATTATCATGCGATTTTAGCCATTTCCCAATCTGCATATCCCCAAACATTTCTGGATCCCCAAAAGCCATTGCAGATGTTATCAAAGGTTGGATATCAATCTCTGCTTCTCCCATTATGTCATCAGCAGAAAATGTATCATAATCATACACTTGCTGCAATCACATAAGAAACCGTAAGATATATACCAGCTTTACCAATGACCGATATCATCAATAGAAAATCAATTTGCTTTTACCAATTTCACAGGGCCATAGCTCTCAGGAACAGACAGCATGAGTTCTTGATTCCATACCGGGTTCAAATTACTATTCACGACAGTTGTCTGAAGTTTCTGAAGAAACAAGAACAAGTTTACACAAGATTCACAAGACCAACAAGATGTGAAGCTAATAAACAGATGCAAAGCAAATCACTTACTTGCTTCCCTAGATTCAACACAACATATGGATCACTTGACATCATGTCTCTGATTGCTAAGTTAGTACCTTTCTTAATAGTCACCTTCAACAATCCAATAAACTCTACCATTCCTTCCTGAAACTGTCAAATTTACCGATGTCAAAACATGCAAGAAGGTACAAGAAAGAAAACGTTAGCTTATGCAAGTTTGAAGCTTTACCATCTTCTGTGATGATGAATTTGTGCGAAAACTATCCATGATCTTTCTAGAAAGACTTGTTGTAAGAAAAGCTGAACTCTTTGTTGAGCATTTCCCGGATGTAATCCTCAAGCTTGGCTTCAGAAACTCTTGCAGTTCATATTTTGCTCTAAATAAAGATTCAAGGATTTGAGTAACTCACCATACAACAGCGATAGATTTGTCCTGTCACAGAGTATTTTGTTTTTGAATCTTACCTAATGAATCTCATACGCTGGTCATGACTAACATCCGGTCCAGGCTTAGAGCAAGTGTCAGGTACAAAAGCTTCGTAAATTGAATTAGCAGACGCATTTCCTCCAATTTCAATCATGGAATCGACTTCCTCATCTGACCATTCATCAAGTGTCACAGACAAAACCTGGAGAAACCGAGCTATGAGTACACAATGAAAGAGATAATTTCGTCTGAGTAATGAAGAAAAGAGACAAGACAACAAATGAAAAACCAAAATGTATGAAAGCAAAAAAGCTATATCACCTTTGAAATATGAGTGCCGAGGCTTCTGTGCACACCGCAACATTTTAAGCAAATGAATACTCCGATATTTGCTGATCTGAAAACAAGCTACTAACTGGTTATTCAACATAACAAAACAAACACAAACACACATAACTAAAGACACAAGAACATGTGAAAGGAGCTTATCGCGTAATGTGAATGAGTGGTTATGGTAAAGAAATGTGAGATTTTCAACTGTATCAAACTTTTGACGTTGTAGAAATTCCCTAAATGAACAGAGAACATACAGAAACAAAGACATTGTACTAAAAAGGCTTAGAAAAGTTTCTAGCTTTCTAGTTTATATGACATGTTGTTTATTAGCAAAACTAGAATAAGATAACAAATCCAGAGGCTTAGTATAACTTACGCCCATTTAGGATCAGAAGCGCCACAATCAGCGCAGACTCGGTTATCAGGTTGATTTAAAAGATCCCTTATCCTCCTTTTACCTGTTAAAACACAATGTGTATTGAAAAAATCATTTTGTGACGCCATTATAACAACAAAACATGAAAAAGTCAAAGAAGTTTCTCTAAACCTATAGAATTCACCACACACACACACAATCATGAAATCCACAAATGAAAGAATCAGTCATACCTGAGCCAGGCTTACCGAGTCCGGCTGCATAATTGCTCATTGCTCTTCTTTCAAAACCCAACAATCATCAAACAAAATCCTACATTGAGAACAACCCATCACGCACAAATTGTTGTAAATGAACCCAAAATAAGAAAGTTCCAATTTTTCTTTAGGACATCAAATTGTTGTGAATTTCAAAACAAAAAAAAAAAGGTTAATCACGAGAAGAATCTCTAGAAAAGAATATCAAAAATTAAAAAACCAATGTGGATCCTCCTTATGTTGTCGGATTCTGACACCGGAGATTCAGAGGTTAAGGAGAGAAAAACAAAAACTGAAATAATAAATTAAAAATTTGACCTTTAACATTTCTAGGGAATGGATGATCTAAATATGAAACAAGAACACATACAAAAATTGGAATTGAGAGAGCCAGAGAGAGATTTGGTGTTCTTACAATGTTGGGGAAGGGAGGATAGATAGACAAAGGAAAGAGGTGAATTTTCAAGAAAATTGGCAAATGACAATCTGCAAATGACAACTACGTGCTCATTTTTCTTTTTATCAAATCAAATTAGAGCAAATTGTTAATTTAAAAAACCCAAAAAAGAAAAAGAAAAATCTCTTTTCCAATCCGACGTTGTTTCAAAAGTTTTGGTTATTAAATTGGTTTATAAAATATCGAATCCAAATTGAAACAATGGCTAGAAAGCCACTTTCCCCGAATAAAAAAGCTAGAATGCCACTTCCTTGTTTGTAATTTCTTTTACCATTTTTTTTAAATCAAAAGTGATAGAAATGTCCAAAAAACCTTTAAGAGAATTAGAAATTACAGATCCAACCAAGCCAATCCGACCCAAATCCAATAACCCACGACTTGTGAGAAAGATCAAAGAATATACGTAGACCTTTAAGTTGAAGAAAATTGAAAAATACAGATCCACCGAAACTGATGTTTTGGTAGCTTACGCTGTAGAAATCGAAATCGAATCGGTGATGATGAAGATGAAGCAGACAGTTTCATCGAACTCAGAAGCACAGAGTTACAACGAATCACCACACTCTCCTCTTCGATTTCTTCCCCGTTATCAGATGTTAGAGATTTACCGGAGAGCCATTACGTTTCTCCTGAGAAATCTCCGTTCAAAATCGAGAATCCCAAGTCAACGATCGTACGATGGTAACAAGTTCACGCATTTTTTGCCTCTTTATTCTCCGATCTCGCCGCCTCCTCCTCAGTTTCCGCCGCCGCGACATCAGAGGACTGCGCGAATTCCGATGAATTCGTCTTCGGATAAAGTCTCCGTCGTCCTTTGTAGTGCACAATGTGGTCTTTGACATATGGATCAAGGTGCGTTATACGCGTTTAATTTCTGAACCATTTATGGAACTAAGTGAAGCTCGTTTGATGTTCACTCATTGCATATTTGTTGCAGGGAGATAGTTGTCTTATAACTGCTTATGGTGATCAAACTGTAAGTTGTGACTCAAAGATTTTTTATTTACTTGTTTGTGAGGACAGAATGGTGACACTGACATTCTTATACGCTGGAATACAAATTAAAGTGTGAGATGTAGATGAGAATAAGTGTACTAGAGTTCTTATAGGACATGCAGGAATTGTAAAATCAATGTGTTCACATTCAATGGATTTTGGTTCATGTCGAGCAAACATATGTTCCTTTTTAACTTATTTATGTTTGTGGTCAAGAGGGCTCTAACTTTTGTTGCTTACAAATCTTCTTGTATCTGGTTCAAGATGGATGTTTTGCGTTGTTGGATTTAATATGTAAAAGTAGCTCTCACAAAGAGGAATTTTGTATCAAGTAAGTCTTTAAACTTGATTGTGATGATCTTTTTTTTTTTTGTCTTTTCTCTTCTTTATAACCATCTTGATAGTTGTTCTGGTCTTCACTCAGCTCTACTGGGATGGTTAAAGGATCTCATCAATCTCCTCTTTCAAAACGAATCAAACGTCGCAAGGTTTTACCTCCTTCTTAGTCCTAACTCTTCAATTCTAGTATTATATCCTATCTTATCTGCTAATGGTTCGTGTTTCCAAGCTGCTTCATTAAGCATTACCTTTGTGCTTTATTTGAAGGATGAGATCACAATTGCCACTGCTGGAGCACCAGATAAGCCTTTGTGCTTTACTCTGACATTGCTTTGATCTATAGGATAAAATGAACAAGTTTTGATTTGTTGACTTCCAAAGTAAAATGAACAAGTTTTGAGTTTTCAAGAAACAAGATTGGTGATTATTTGTGTATTTTGTCCTTGTTTATTTGTATAGGCACTTCCATATATTCGTTGTATTGGGGAATCTTAGCCAATAACGAAAGAAAGAGCTTACTTTGAAGCAACAACTTTGAGAAAGCATGGAAATTTATCTACTTTGGAGCTATAATGAGCAGAAGATTAAATAGTTGCAGCAGAGACTGAAAGATTGCGGATTTGTTTGATTGTAAACAATAGAATCATATGGTGAAAGTGATGTACAACTAGATCACTTAGGTACAACTGGGACAATTTTGGTATAACTTGAACTATTTGGTGCAACTGCACTATTTGATTGTTCAGATAGTTTTTTTGTTTTTGGTGCAACTGACCTTTTGTTTGTGTATGGTAAAGTGGATCTTTTGTTTATGTTAGTCGTTGGTTTGCTTTTGGAGTCAATCATGTCCGAGTCTTATGGAGTCTAGATAGTGGAGTTGTGGAATTGAGTCAGTTATTGTAGTGGAGTCTGTTCCTATTTTTAAGCTTCTGTCTGTTGTTTCTTTTGAGTCCTTGTAAGGCTATTTAAAGCCATCTTTTTTAGGTATGGTAAAGTGGATTTGTTTTTATGTACTATGGTGGTATTTTGGTATATTTAGGTACAACTACGTATAGGTACAACTGGTATATTTAGGTACAACTACGTATAGGTACAACTGGTATATTTAGGTACAACTACAAGGTCCTTTCGAGTTTTTTTAAAAATAACAAATTAATTAAAATTGATATTAAAATGAATTTAAATATGACTGACGTGAAAAATAATAAAAAATTGGACCTTTGGCGGCGGGTTATTAATTTAAAATCATCACACGTGCTGTAAAGTGGGCCAAAGACAGCAGGATATTCATAAAAAATTGTTTGTTATAAACGTAGTTGTACCTAGTTGTTCAGTTGTACTCTCATAGTCATAGTTGGACTTTTGCGATTTTTACGTATTTTCAGTTGGACTCTAATTTACTCTAATAAAAATTAGTAACTTTAAGTTGGACACATGAGTTTACACTATTAATTATCATTTGAGAGGTTTTCATAATACAATTTGCACGAAATCATAATTTTCACCTCTTTTGCATCAAAAGAAGTGATCACTTACAAAGTGTTCCTTATACTATAAAGAGTGTTTTATATGAAAACAATAGTATGCACTAGGAAAATGATAAATTCGAGTTTTATTTATTTAAAATTATTTCTTTATAGTTCAACATGTTTTTAGAATCCTTATTAACTCTAATTTATCGTTTTTCATAATTGTTGAATACAAATACGGATACATTTATGATCTTAGTTGTACCTTATCGAACCTAATTATACCTAGTTGAACATAGTTGTATGAATACGACAAGTACATATACTGATACATATATGGTTATAGTTATGGTCTTAGTTGTATCCAGTATAGTTATGGTATTAGTTGTACCAGTCAAACCTAGTTGTACCCAGTCGAACATGGTTGTACGACAAATACAAAAGATTTTTAGTCATCAGGAATTCTTTTAATTAATAATCATTTATCTTCCACAATATCATATATTTACTTCGAAATTAAAATACTAATAACTTTTAAGAATATAATTAGTAAGCATAAACAATAAAAGCTTTATATATGAAAATGCTTAAGAAGCTTACAAATTTGATACTCACAGTATAACGTCGTTAGCAATAATAGAATAACCAAACCTAGTCTCTCTAGCTATCTAACCAACATTTAAGAAAGAACAAAGTATTTGATATAACTCAAAATTAGAGAAAAACAATCCAAATCTTGAAAATGGGCAAAGACTCAAATCTAAGCAATAACATGCATGTCCTTGAGCCACTGGTCCAATGGCTTACCAATAGAGTAAACAATAAACCCTATCTTTCCAGCTTCTCTAAATCAACAACATTCCTACCTTCAAAGACAAACGCTGGTTTCTGCATATTTTCAAAGATCTACTCATAGTCAAAGCGTCTTAAACTCGTCCCACTCGGTTAACAAGCAGATTCTTTGGACGTCTTTAGTGGCGGCACAATTTGACAATCCAAAGACAGTGATGATCCATCTTGAAATCACATCTTTGACCTGCATAAGAAAACATGGATCGAGTAAAGCTTTATTTCTCTATCACTAGAAAGTGGTCACCATACAATGAGACTTTTCACTACTAAGCAAAACATAGTAGCAAATCAGATTTTACCTTACACACATTACAATGATGGGAACGAGGCAATTACAAGCAATGACTTACAGATTGAATTCATTACAAGACTAAAGTATGAATTTTGAGGTAGAATTTCCCATAAGAACTCATGATTACGAAATTGACAGTTCTCATTCCCAACATCGAATCCCACCACACTTATCTAAGCGAATCAAGAAGAGATCTTAGATATAAAGTTACAAAAGCATTATGAAATTCTTGCTCTTTGAAGAGAAATCAAATCAACGAGAAGAAGGACAAATGATGAAAAAGACTATACAATGATCAGAAACTTCAAATCGTTTATGTCGATGCTCTGATGACTGAGAAAGCATCGTCGTCATCGTCGTCGGAGCGGTGGTGGTTGTTGTTGATATCCATGGCGGAAGATTGAGGAACTAAGAAAGAATCTCTCAGTTTCATCAATGGCGGAGGAGAGAGAAGAACAAACCGATTGCAAGGATGAGACGCCGAAGACGACGGCCGGCGAGATCGGTGGGCGAACCGCTCCGGTGTGGGAGGAGAGAATCGGAGGTGTCGTGAGGATGCGAGAAAATTGTTTTTATTTTTTTGTTTTTTTTTAGTTTTAATTTCTCAAAATTAATTAAATAAAAAATATTCAGTAAGGGCAAAATAGAAATAACACATACTATGATGGCATACAGACTCTAAAATGGCAGGTGTGATTCATTTTTCTGGTTTAGTGGCACTCTAGCCTCTGGCTCATGGCATACAGACTCTAAAATGGCAGGTGTGATTCATTTTTCTGGTTTAGTGGCACTCTAGCCTCTGGCTCATCCAAATTAGTACAAAAGAAAATGACATTCGGTCGGTTTAAATTGGTTTGGCTTACTAGCAAAACATATATATATATATATATATATATATATATATATATATATATATATATATATATATTTTTATCATGTTATAGTAGAGTCCTTATTTTAAAGATTTTGAGGAATTTGCTCCAATGGTGCATCTTTAAATCTATCCTTCAAAATGTATGTACTTTGTATTGTAGTCTTTCATATCAACTATAATTAACTGTTGTAATAAAACTTTCATAAAATAGTGATAAAATATACATTCAAAGTATATTACACACAACATTTAATATGTAATTAATATACACTCAAACCGCTCCATTTTTGTAGAAAGGAAAATAAAGATGAAGGAGAAAATAGGGAGAAACAGAACAAGAAGAAGAATAAGAAGGATCCTAGGGTTATGAGTAATATATAAGATTCACCAATATCCACAAACTATCTCTGATTCTTGTTTTTTTGTTGTTTAGGTAACTTTGTCTGGTCTACTAAACTTTGTAGACGGGTTATGGTCAAGCTGTGTAGAAGAAAGGATCATAGTATTCACAACGAACCATAAGGAGAAACTCGATCCGGCATTGCTGAGACCAGGAAGGATGGATGTTCACATACTCATGGATTATGGTACGCCTATTAATTGTGTTCAAGTAACTCGCTGCATTGTATCTTGAAATCGAAGAACATGGCATGTTTGAGCCTATTGAGAAGATGTTACTTGAGGTGAAAGAAACTCCAGCTGAGATCACAGAGCAACTTATGGTGAGCAAGAATCCGGAGGCTATGCTTAAGGGTCTTGTTGAGTTTCTTGAAACCAAGAATTTGACGAAGGAGAGTGTTGATTCTGAAATAAAAGATGCAGAAGCATGAAGCTTCAAGGATCCGTGGAAGTAGTTACTAACTAGTAATTAAGTAGGTCTTGTTGATTTATCATTTTAAGTAATTAAGTAGCTATTCATCAATGTAATAATCTGCAAGCTTGGTTTCAGAAACTCTTGGAGTTCATATATTGACCTTAAAATCAAGATTCAAAGATTTGAGAATCTCACCATAAATGATATTTACTAATTTTAAAAATTCTAAAAAAGCAAATATTCGAATGTATTACAGATATACCCCTAATATCGTCAATAGATAAAGAAGAATCGAAAAGGGTATTTTAGTCAAACGGTATCTTTTTCCCTTGGCTATGATTTAGCGCCACCGAATATTTTCCCGCGCCATTAAAATCTGTTTCTTGCTCTGCAAAATCACATAAAACCCTAACCTCTGTCTTCGTCCCTGTATCCGATATTGATTGGTTTCTCTCTCAATTCATCTCTGGTTCCTAAGAGAGACCTAAATTGTGTAGTAAAAATGTTTAATCCGCATAATAAGTCTTTTCTTCTAAAGAAATCAGTGAAGACGGCGTGGTGTGCCGCTCACGTGCATAATCTCCTCGAGAAGAGTCAATACATTGCCACAAACATCCCCAAAACAGTTGGTTCGTTCGTCTCTTTCCTCTTCGGTTTTCCTTTAGTGATCAAAGTTTGCATTTTTATCCCTGTAACCGATTCAAAAAGTCGAAAAATTTAACAGTTTTGTGGTTGAGTATTTGCTCTGCTTTGTTAACTTTTCAATAACTTTGTCTCTGTTTCTCGTGAGAGTGATCAGATATGTAACTGTGTTTGCAGATCATATACTGTTACATGAGGTACCAATGTCAATAAGAATGTCAGGTCACATTCTATTTGGAGTTGTACGAATATATTCAAAGAAACTCGATTATCTTTCTCATGATTATAATCTCCTTAGAAGTTTGGTAGCTAAACCAGAGGATTTGAGACAGGAACAGTTTCATTTAATAACTTTGCCTCAAACACTAAATTTGGACGAGCTCGACTTGGAGGATGACGATACACTTTACATGTATCCACTTTTTCACTTTTTATTGGAGTTTTAATTTGTTGTTATAAAGCTTGAGAGATCTTTTTTCTATGTGAATCTTAGGGAATTCGAAAATCATATCGGGAGTGAGGAAGATATTACTCTCTCTGGTACCTTTTTTACCTCTTCTTTATTTTGTTGATATTGTGTTTATGATGCTGATGTATATTTTGCAGATCAAATTCCTACTGGCATTGATCCTTATGTTACTATAACATTCAACGACGAGGTGAGATTCTTGCTTGCGAAGTTGATTCTGACTTACCGGTTTTTTCTGTCTGCAAGAACATGTTATTGAAGGAAAGTTTTTGTATGTATTTATTACAGGATATCATTCCAGAATCTATCCCGATGGATATCGAGATTGAGAAAAGGCGTGATCCTGCACGCGATTTAAGCCCTGGGTCTCATTCACCATTTGCTGCACAAGAACAGAATGTCAGAGTTGGATCCTTACATGAAAGTTTGAATGATAAGGAAGCCACAATGCATAATATTGATGAAGAAGTGTTAAATTCTAGAGGACATTCGATGTTTGAGTTTCGCTTAAGATCGCCAAGTTTTGCTGGTTCTGAGGAAGAACGTGCAGATTTTGGTGAGTAAACAAAACATAGTTTGATAATGTTATGCTAACTATATGCACTATCTTATTATATACTTAAAATATTTTGGTTTTGTTTTGATGTTAAGTGCATCCATCACCTGAAATGGTTCTTCAGCCAACAACTCCTCCCACACCACAAACAAGGCCAAGAAAGAGGAAGCACTACTATGATAATGAGGCTGTCATATTAAGCCACAAGTAAATAACGTTTCCATGGCTTTGATTATTTCATTACCTGTTGTATACTGATCAAAGAATTTACAGGATCCTGAGAAAAAGGAGTGAGGATCCTAGTAAGACTGTTCGTAAGAGAAAGAAGTTGCCTTCATCTAAACTAGGTTTTTGGAGACTAGATAACCAATCAAAGAAGGATCAACTTTTCAATGAGCCCTTGTTTACTGGTAACTTTCCACTGACTCTTTGTTTTGCCCTTTGATTTTATAGAATGTGTATTGACTGTCTATATGTTTATCTGCAGGCTTCTCAAATGTTTTACGCAGTGTCTTTGAAAAGGACTATGTAGCTTCAAAACCATATCTTGCTGTTCCTGATGAAACTATTCCAGAACCTGCATCATCTCCTACTCGAGAAGCTGAAACAGATATTAACCCGGCCTCTCCAGTTCATGATTCTACTAATCGAGACAGTACAGTTCAGCGGTCTCCACGACAGGAAACTGAAGATGTCCAAGGCGTTGCAGGTCCTCAATCCACGCGTGCAGAAGCACAATCTCCTCAGCCATCTAACAATAACGACATAGAAATCGAACATTTCAGGGATGGTGGTTTCCATGATTACATGCCGTCACCACCTCCACGATCCTCACCTTTTAGAAACAATGACTTCACCACTCAGCCTGAAACTTGGGAGACAAGTTCATATAGAAGAGAGACTTCAACTTCCACAAATCCAGAGAATCTACCCGGACTAAACATCCCTGAGTACATGCCATCACCACCTTTAAGATCTTGGCCTTTTAGAACCAATGACTTCACTACTCAGCCTGAATCATTGGAGGCAGGATATTACAGAACAGAGCCTTCAACTTCGACAATTCCTGAGTCCTCCTCACCTGGACTAAAAACCCCGGGGCTTCCAACTATTTCTGAAAGGATGGACGAGGTTTGTTCTCACATTGTTCACTTGTATCTACCATTCTTGCTGCTACTTGTTAACATTGATAGAAAATACTATTTGGCTGTGTGCCATACAGGAACTTTATTTCCTTGAGGACGGTGGCAATAGCCCGGTAAGATCACCAGCAACTCAATATTCTGATGCTTTGCCAGGGAGGACAAGGTATAAAGATTCCAAAAACACACATTCATATAGCTTTTAAGAGCGTACTATTTCTCTACTAACTTTTAACATTCACTGAATATCTATAGAGCCGTGGCTCAGTATCTTAAAGAACGTTGTTCAAGTAGTCTCACTTCTTCAAGCCATGCTTCTGGAGATCTAAGTTTGAACAAGATCTTGGAAGGAAAGACAAGGAAAATAGCTGCTCGAATGTTCTACGAGACACTGGTGAGTGGTGATTGATCCTTTCTTTTAGTCTCTCTACTCTCTACATTGCCTCTAACTGAGATGAGTTATTTTTTGGATTACAGGTCTTGAAGTCTAGAGGACTTATAGATATGAAACAAGACCAACCCTATAGCGATATCTCTCTGAAGTTGACGCCTGCCGTTTTCTCAAAGACTCAACTCTGAATAAACAATGCTCACTATATCCTGTGTATACAGTATACTAACGTTTATGCTTGCTAGACAAGGAAGTAGTCATTCTTAATTTATTGCCTACTTAACAGGTTTTATTCAAGAGATTAACCTAACCAAGAGTTCAATAATCCCACGAAAGAGGAAATTTCAAACCCACTAATGAACTTACTCTCTAAGCTTCAATATCTAAAATAGTAACTCGAAAACATCGCTCCCCAAATATTCTCCTCCTTTAAAAACACACACTAGATTCGGACCCGCACATTTGTGCGGGGCTATATTTGTAGACTTTTTTATTTGGTATAACATTCATTATGCTACCTCATATCAGTTTGGTATTCGGTTTAGTTTCAATTTGGTTTAGACAAAATAATTAATCGGATTTGTTTTTGGTTACAGTAAATACAATTACATAATTAAAAGGAGAGAGAGAAAATAGACATCAATTTTGAGACAGAAAATCCGTATGGTCACATATCTACCACACACATTTAATCACATAAGCGTTAATTTACTCGTTTGTGACAGTATATCGTGTAGGTCTCGGATTCGGATAGAATACCCGTATTTTATGTATTTTCGTTTAGGTATTTAATTTTTACATAATTGGTTGAAGTTATCCGTATTTTCAATTATATTCTCAATATTTCACTATTATGTTTTAGAAAATACCCAAATTTCCATCACGAAATAAACTTTACCCGTTCCAAAATCTTTTATTTGGCACATGCTATGCTAGATAAATTGAAAGAAACATTTTAAATATATGATTGCAAGCAATGTTTTATTTTAATTGTAATATGTTATTCGACATTTTTTTAGGAATTCTCATCCCATCCCGTTCAAAAAGTAAGTTTCAATATTTAGGGTTAACACACTATTATAATCTTAACAATATGTTTGCGAATCAAAGTATTAAATATAGATTCGAGTTATATGCTTGATTTTTTTTTAAAAAAAATCTATAATTAGAGTTATATTTGGCAAGTATAATAATTATTGTGATATGATTTCGTAAACTAATTTAAGATTTGATTTAATCGTAAAAATATGTATTTTCTATTTTTATTATTTCGAATTTGTTATTATCAATTTTTATGGAAACATTATTAAATCATAACAGTAAATTTAGTTTGTTTGAGTTTTAGATAGAAAAAACAGAAAAATCTTTTTGAATATATATTGTTAATGCTCCAACAAAATAAATATATATACTTTTTGAATATATATTTTTGACCAAAAGAAAAATGCTCAACATATATATATATATATATATATATATTTCGAATTTTTTTCTTTTGTTTTTTAAATTCAATCTATATATAATAGCAATCTAATAAATACCATTTGCACGTCTGAACGGTTGCGTCTTTTTATCGCAACTTTTCGTTTAAATCGGTTATTTTTTACGGTTATTTTGGTTGCGTCTTTTTATCGTAATTTTCGTTTTAGTCGGTTATTTTTTTACGGCTAAATACCATTTGCACATCTGAACGGTTGCGTCTTTTTATCGTAACTTTTCGTTTAAATCGGTTATTTTTTTACGGTTATTTTGGTTGCGTCTTTTTATCGTAATTTTCGTTTAATCGGTTATTTTTTTACGGCTATGTCGTTTCCAATAAATACCATTTGTACATCTAAACGGTTGTGTCTTTTTATTGCAATCTTTCGTTTAAATATTTATGGTTGTTTTCCAGTTATTTTTGTACGGTTGTTTTATTGAATTTTTTTTACGTAAACCAATAAACTACATATAAAATTGGTTTATTTCATAGTTTACATATGGATATATTTTTAATTTTTAAACTAAAATTTATATTTTACGGGTATGTTTTTTAGAAAATTGCAATCCGAATATCTTCTGCTGTTGCTTCTTTTTATTGTACCTCTTCATAAACAGTTGCAACCTTTTATTTGAATTATTGCAATATTTAGTTTATTTCACGAACAATTGAAACCATTAGTTTATATCACAAACAATTGTAACCTTTGATTTATATATTTAGTTTATTTCACGAACGATTGCAACATTTGATTTATATATATTTTTTTGTATTTCACGAAAAATTGCAACATTTGGTTTATTTTACAAATTGCTATAACATCTAATTATCTACCGTCGCGTCTCTCGGTATAATTTTCATAAACTAATATTTTTAATTTTTAATTACCAAAATGCATTTAAATGAGATTGTAATCGTTTAATTGAACCGTTGAAACATTTGGTTTATTTGACCAATCATTGCAATTTTTGGTTTTGTTTTACAAACCACTAGAATTTAACCCGCGGTACACCGCGGAGCTATATTTTTTTTAAAATGTAATGTTATTTTTTAAAAGATTAACTGAAGATATATCATATAAATTTGTATTTTTAAATGTAGATATCTATCTATGTATTATTTAGTGTATGATTACTATTGTTTAGGTTTCAATTTTTGAAGTATAGATACGAAAACATACATTTTTTTAAGTAACGATGTATGGTGGATTTTAAAATTTTGAATATTTTACTCTGCGGTATACCGTGGGTCGATTTTTTTTATAACTAAAATTTTTAATTTCAAGTTATATTTGTTTTGTTAATATTGTATGTTTTGTTTTGTGTTTAAGGTTGTATAATTGTATTTTGATTGTTAATTTTAAGATTTCATCCGTGATATACCAATCTTTATTAATATCGATCCAAACCTGTCATCCCATATCAACCCGTCAATATTATCCCGTTAGCTAAATTATTAGTGTTATAAAATCCAAGAAAATAAATTATTATTGTTATAAAATCAAATAATTTTAGGATCTCATCCGTGGTATACCGTTCCTTGAATGATTTTAAATTTATACTACTAATATATATTTTAAATTTATTATATAAAGTATATGATTTCAAGTTTTTGTTTTTTTATTTAAATAAAGCAACGGCTTAAATGATGATAGATATAGTTCTTTTTCCTGTATGTGTATATGATTTTTCTATGTGAATATTTTGATTATTATAAATTAGTATTTTTATTGCTATGCAAAATGTTAATATAAATATTTGCTATAAATCGGATTTATGCATATTTTGTGGAGTAAAATTCATGGAAATTCTTTTTGAAGATATATGGAAAGATTGTGTATAGATTTTTAGAAACAAATTAGGCAAGATATCGTTTGTTTAATATCTTTTATTTAAATTTTGTAAAACTAAATAATAAATGCCAGTGGCATGGATTCGTAAATAAGATGGAACTCCAGGATTTATTTCATATTTGTACTTCAAAAATGTATATATAGATTGTAATCTTTAGTTTATTTGACGAACTTGACGAACCGCTACAACTTTTGATATATCGCAATATTTCATTTACTTCTTTTTAAACTAAAAAAATTATTTTACGTTATGTTTTTTGAGAAAGTTGCAATCCGAGTAAATATTTTTTACGGTTGCATCTTTTTATCGTAATTTTTCATAAAATGATTGCAGCCGTTTAGTTGAACCATTGCAACATTTAGTTTATTTCACGAAAAATTGCAACTTTAAGTTTATTTTATAAATCGTTATAACATTTAATCATCTACCATCGTTATTATTAATTTTCGTTTGATATTTTTTTTTAACGATTTTTGAAATATTTTCCCCCGCGACATCGCGGGGGTCCGGAGTCCTAGTAATTCTAATGGCATTCATTGTAATTAATCTACCAAAATAAGGTTTGTTAGTTTTGAGTGATTCTCAATTAATAATATAGATTTATTTGTCTTGAGATATATGAGAATCTCTAGATAACTTTGTCGTATATTGTAGATAAGTTTGAGAATATTTATGTATATCTATTTACTGGTATGTAAAGTCGACCAAGTCAATAAGACAATTCAGAACAATTCTATTCACCTGAAAACTAATAACAATGGCTTCTAGTTTCTTCACTAAAACTCCTTCACTCTCTGCGATTTTCTCGATTTACACATCTCTCTCCGCCTTCACGATCCTTTTCCGAACCCTTCTCCATCAGATCATTCCCGTCCAAATCCGTGACTTTATCATCTCCAAGTTCACAGACTACTTCTCAGCTTATTTCAACTCCAATTTCACATTCATCATCGAGGAACAGTGTGATTACGTTACGAATCAGACTTTCCGTGCAGCTCAAGTTTACTTGCCAACTCTTCTCTCAAGAATCTCCACTGGAAGTCTCCTTGTCAGTTCAAGCAACCTCAAGAATCCGATGGCTAAACCTAAATTCGGGATCCCGGTTAAAGCCAAAATCATCGATGAATTCCAAGGGATTCGTCTTGAATGGACTCTTTTCTCTGCAAAAGACAATACTTCTTACATGAGTAAACAAAAACGGTACTTTTTCTCAACATGTAACCCTAAAATTTGGGGATTTTTACACTCAATCTTCAAATCTTTCACCTTAGTCTATTTACGTTTTCTATGCTTTATTTTGTAGTTAATTTGTATTTCTGACTCTCTCTTTTTTGTGTACTTTTCTCTGATATTAATTTTGGATTTCAGGTACTTTCATTTGACGTGTAAGAAGGAGTTCAGAGACAAGATAATGTCAGATTACTTCGCATACATTGCGAAATCATCGGTGAAGATATTAACACAAAGAGACAATCTCAATATCCACACTTACATTCCAGAACATAAAACATGGGAACCAGCAATTTTTCAACATCACACGACATTTGAAACCTTAGCAATGGAACCTGAGCTCAAGAACACATTGATCCGTGACCTAGACGCTTTCTCCAATGGGAAAGACTTCTTCAAAACCGTCGGACGAGCTTGGAAACGTGGTTATCTTCTTTACGGTCCGCCTGGAACCGGAAAATCATCACTTGTTGCCGCAATTGCTAATCACATGAACTATAGTATCTATGATCTTCAACTTCAGAGTGTTAAAGATGATGCAATGCTTAGACAGATTCTTACTTTGACTGAAAACCGCTCGATTCTTCTCATTGAAGATCTTGATTGCAGTAGTGGAGCAGATGCTAGAAAGGAGGATAAAGAAGATGACGAGAATCAGACTAAGAAAAAGAAGAATAATCCTAAGGTTCCACTTCCACAGAATGTACACTTTAACTATTATATATCTTGGCTTAATAATTATCTGATTTTTGTGTTCTGATTCTTGTCTTCTTTGGATCAGGTAACTTTGTCTGGTCTACTAAACTTTGTAGACGGATTATGGTCAAGCTGTGTAGAGGAACGGATCATAATATTCACAACGAACCATAAGGAGAAACTCGATCCGGCATTGCTGAGACCAGGAAGAATGGATGTTCACATACTCATGGATTATTGCACGCCTTTTGTTTTTAAGAAACTCACTGCATTGTATCTTGGAATCGAAGAGCATGACATGTTTGAGCCTATTGAGAAGATGTTACTTGCGGTGAAAGCAACTCCAGCTGAGATTACAGAGCAACTTATGGTGAGCAAGAATCCGGATGTTACGCTTAAGGGTCTTATTGAGTTTCTTGAAAGCAAGAAGATTGGCTAAGAAAATCAAGAAACAGAAGCATGAAGCTCCAACGAGAGTTTAATTATCACTAAGTAGTAACTAACTAGTTTAGTAGGTCTTTGTCTCAGTTTCATATTTAGGATTTATCTTTTAGTAATTTAATCCACAAGCTTTGTTTCAGAAACTCTTGAAGTTCATATCTTGACCTAAATAAAAATTTGAATAATCACCTTAACTAATTTAAAAATTCTAAAAAAGCTTTTTTTTTATCAAGTTCGCATTTCTCTATCAAGTCAAATCATATATAAAAGTGACCATAACAATTTTACTGGTATAATTTCTCATCATTTCGCTTTAGTATATGCTCTTCTTTGTTAAAGTTTTGACATTTTCGATCATATGCAGGATTGTTGCTTATGTAATTTGTCTTTGCAGATGTTATAATGGATCCTGATAAGATACCAAATGTCAGCCAGAATGTTAGGTGACATTAAACTTGGGGTAGTGAAAATATATTCAAAGAAAACCGATTTTCTGCACCGTGATTATAAGCTCCTTCGTACTCGATTAGAGAAGGCTCTTACTATTCCACAAATTAAGCCTTCTCTAAGCCCGGCAGCAGAAATATATTTTTAATTAATTTATGCTTCCACGGATTTTGTGAAAAAACGATTATGAAAAATAAAAATGAAAATTCGTTTCTTATTAATATCTCTTTCCGTAAGGTTTACCAAAAAGATATCTCTTTCCCTAAGAGGAAAGCACGAACTTACTCTATAACTTCCCTTTTCTAGAATAGTAACTCGAAAACTTGCTCCCCAATTTTTCTCTTCTCTTTAAGACACCCACTCACTTGCTTACTCATCATCCATCATCTTCATTTCACAACCTGATAACAATGGCGTCAAATTTCTCCACAAAAATTCCGTCACTCTCTGCAATTTTCTCTGTTTACACATCTCTCTCTGCCTTCACGATCCTCTTCAAAACCATTCTCCATGAGATCATTCCCGTCAAAATCCGTGACTTTCTCATCTCCAAATTCACAGACTACTTTTCTTCTTATTTCAACTTCAATTTCACGTTCATCATCGAGGAACAGAGCGATTACGTTATGAATCAGACTTTCCGTGCAGCTCAAGTTTACTTGCCAACTCTTCTCTCAAGAATCTCCACCAGAAGTCTCCTGGTCAGTTCGAGCGACCTCAAGAATCCGTTGGCTAAACCCAAATTCGGAATCCCGGTTAAAGCCAAAATCATCGATGATTTCAAAGGGATTCGTCTTGAATGGACTCTTCTCTCTGCAAAAGATAATGATAATCCTTACCAGAGTAAACGAAAACGGTAACTTTTCTCTACATGTAGCCCTAAAATTGGGGATTTTTACGAGATCCATTACTAGAAGAAACAAAAAGGGTAACTTGTCAACATAAAACCCTAAAATTTGGTTTTTTTTTTTCACTCACTCTACTAATCTGATCAGTTCTAACCCTAAAATTTGGGGTTTTTTTTCTCTTCTTGTAATCACTCTTCTAAGTCTAATTTGTATTTTTTTTGACGTTATATTTTCAATATAGAACCTTAAAATTTGAGGATGTTGAAAAAACAAAAACTTAATTTTTAGGGGTTTTTTTCTTTCTACGTTTATAATCTAGCATTATTTTGGGGATTTTTTTTTTTCTTCCAGTTACTCTTCTGATCTGAGCTAGTCTAGTTACGTTTTCTAATTTCTATGCATTGTGTAATTCTTATTTCTGACATTATTTCGTAATTTTCCAATGTTAATTTTGCGTTTCAGGTACTTTCATTTGACGTGTAAGAATGAGTTTAGGGACAAGATCATGTCAGATTACTTCACATACATTGCAAAATCATCGGTGAAGATATTGACACATAAAGAAAATCTCAATATCTACAATTACAATCCAGATTGTCAGAGATGGGAATCAGCAATTTTCCAACATCACACCACATTTGAAACATTAGCAATGGAACCTGAGCTCAAGAACACATTGATCCGTGACTTGGAAACGCGGTTATCTTCTTTACGGTCCCCCTGGAACCGGAAAAACATCGCTTGTTGCTGCAATTGCTAATCACTTGAATTATAGTATCTATGATCTTCAGATTCAGAGCGTTAAAGATGATGCAATGCTTAGACAGATTCTCACTTTGACTGAGAACCGCTCCATTCTTCTCATCGAAGATCTTGATTGCAGTGGAGCAGATGCTACTTGTAGATATGAAAACAAAGATGAAACAGAACATAGCGAGAAACAGAACAACAAGAAGAATGATCCTAAGGTTTATCAGTATATAAAAGCTTCACTAATTTGCGCAAAATATCTTCTGATTTTGGTGTTCTGATTCTTGTTTTTTTTGTTTTGTAGGTAACTTTGTCTGGTCTACTAAACTTTGTAGACGGGTTATGGTCAAGCTGTGTAGAAGAAAGGATCATAGTATTCACAACGAACCATAAGGAGAAACTCGATCCGGCATTGCTGAGACCAGGAAGAATGGATGTTCACATACTCATGGATTATTGTACACCTACTGTTTTCAAGAAACTCGCTGCATAGTACCTTGAAATCGAAGAACATGACATGTTTGAGCCTATTGAGAAGATGTTGCTTGAGGTGAAAACAACTCCAGCTGAGATCACAGAGCAGCTTATGGTAAGCAAGAATCCGGATGCTACGCTTAAGGGTCTTGTTGAGTTTCTTGAAAGCAAGAAGATGACTAAAGAGAGTGTTGATACTGAAACTAAAGAAGCAGAGGCATGAAGCTTCAAGGAACCATGGAAGTAGTTTACCTCTAATTATGCAGTAAATAACTTGTAGCTAGTTGTCTCAATTTCATTTGGGATTTAGAAGGATCCATCATCCATGGAAGTAATCTAGTACTTATGTAGTAACTTATAGAAATTATGTAGCTCTTTGACTCACTTTCATATTTGGGACTTATCGTTTAGTAATTAAGTAGCTCTTCATCGATGTAATCCGCAAGCTTGGTTTCAGAGAAAATCTTGAGTTCATATTTTGATCTAAATTAAGATTCAAAAATTTGAGTATCTCACTATATCTTATACTCTTTCAAATTATGCAAAGACTCTGTATGACTTAGTCATAATTGAAAACACCTTTATTAAAAAAAAAAGCAAAAAAGGAAAAAAAAAAAACTTGCCTAGTAAATCTTAAAACCCTAGCTAGCTAAATATTCTATCTCACTTTGTGTTAGAGCCAGAACGAAACCCTAGAAAAAAATCTCGCCATGGGAAAGGTCAAAGGAAAGCATCGTTTGGATACGTACTATCGTCTAGCTAAGGAGAGTGGACTCCGTTCTCGAGCTTCTTACAAGCTTCTCCAGCTTGACGCCAAGTTCAATTTTCTCCATTCTTCAAGAACCGTTCTCGATCTTTGCGCTGCACCCGGTGGTTGGATGCAAGTCGCCGTCCAGAAAGTTCCCGTCGGCAGCCTCGTTCTCGGTATCGATCTTGTTAAGATTGCCCCCGTGCGTGGCTGTGTCACTATCCAGCAGGATATCACGCGAACTACCGAGTGCAAGGCCAAGATCAAGCAAGCGCTGAAGAAGCATGGTACTGATAAAACTTTCGATCTAGTTCTACACGATGGATCTCCTAATGTTGGTGGTGCATGGTCGCAAGAAGCTATGAGCCAGAACGCTTTGGTTATTGATTCCTTGAAACTAGCCACAGAGTTCTTAGCTCCTCATGGAAACTTCATCACCAAGGTATGATTCTCAAAGATGATTACTGGCATCTATTGATGTGTTTTGATTTTGACATCAAAGTTTCTCAAATATTGTTCTCTGCTCCTAGATTTTCAGGTCTCGTGATTATGACTCTGTGGTCTACTGTCTTGGCGAGGTACGTACTGTTTGCTTATTACTCTGAGGATAAGTGTTACCGGCCGGTTCTTCTTCTTACTGGTTGTTTTTATTGGTGCAGCTGTTTGAAAATGTTGAAGTGTTTAAGCCGATGGCTAGTCGTTCAACATCTGCAGAAACATATCTTTTGGGTTTGAATTACAAAGCTCCTGATAAGATTAGTCCTAATCTTCTTGATTATAGACAACTCTTTAAGGTGGTAGCAGAACCTACAAAAAAGGTAGGTAGATCACTATGTCTTATGGTGTTTTTGAGTGTGTTTTCTGGAATTCTCCCATTTCCCCTCTAAGTTTTTGTGTTTGTAGGTGAAGGATGTGCTTGGCGGATCAAAACAGAAGAGAAACCGTGCTGGGTATGAAGATGGAGAGTCCATTTTGAGAAAAGTTGCATCTGCTGCTGATTTCATTTGGTCTGAAAATCCTCTTGAGATTCTTGGCACAGTTACTTGTATATCTTTTGATGATCAAGCCTCTCTACCTTTAAAGGAACATGATTTGACTACAGAGGAGGTTAAAACACTATGCGACGATCTTCCTGTTTTGGGGAAGAATGACTTCAAGCATATCCTAAAGTAAGAACTGTGTCACTTACTTCATCATAGGACCTTTCTTATATCTTTAAAGTCTCACTTGTTTATTTATAAGCTTAACGGACATTGAACTCTCTTTGCCTTGTAGATGGAGAATGCAAATCAGGAAAGCTCTGTCTCCTGAAAAAAAGGAAGAAACTAAAAAGGAGCTTGATGTGGGAAAGGAAGATGAGGAAGATGAGGAAAATGAGGATGATAAACTACTCAATGAATTGGAAGAGCTGACAAACACTGTGGACCGCAAGAAGAAACGGGCGAAGAAGCTTCTTGCTAAACGACGGGCTAAGGATAAGACGCGGAAAGCAATTGGTCCACAGATAGGTGCACTTGAAGATGGTTATGTAGACCATGAATTGTTTTCTCTTTCTGTTATGAAGGGAAAGAAAGATCTAATGACAGTTGACAATGATGAAGATGATAATGATAATGGCAACGTCGATGACAGTGACAATGACGAGGGAGCTTCAGATGATTCCCAAGACACTGTCATAGATTCTGATGAAGAACGTCAAAGGTCAGGCTGTTAAACCGCATACTTCTTCTGTAGATTATAGAGTGCTTAGCTTGTTTCAAGAATGTCATACATTGCTCAAGTTTGTGCAGTTTTTCTAATCTTGTAGTCTTTTTAACATTACAGATACAATGAACTAATGGAAGAGATTTTTGATGAGGCATATGACCAGTATATGGTGAAGAAAGAAGGAAGCGCAAAGCAAAGGAAGCGGGTTAGGCATGCCCACGCTGAAAAGCTGGAGGTACTAGCATAGCTTACCCCAATTTACTTTGGATAATAGAGTTTTTTGGAACTAGACGTTTTTTGCTTTGGCTTTGCAGGACTGTGATGTAGATGAAGCAATGAAACTCGATTACGATTCAGATATGTATGAAGAGACGGATGAGGCGAATCCGCTTGTGGTACCACTTGATGATGGAGAGGCCCTAACAAAGGAGGAAATATCCAACCAGTGGTTTAGTAAGGATATATTTGCAGAAGCTGTGGAAGAAGGAGACTTGGGAAAAGATGATTACAGTGAGAAACAGAGCAAAGTTCTGTCTAAACCTGACAAGTTAAAGCAGAAGGTGTTGTTTGACTTTGATCAGAGCTTGCCAAATAGCTCTAAGAAGGAAGCCGAGTTCGAGATAGTCTCTGCCCCAACCACGGATTCAGACTCTGATGATGACATTCATACAAAAGCCGAGATATTGGCCTGTGCCAAGAAAATGCTAAGGAAGAAGCAGAGAGAAAAGATGCTTAATGGTGATGCTTATAACAAATACATGTTTGAGGACGAAGGTTTACCCAAGTGGTTTTTGGATGACGAAAAGCAACACAGACGGCCGATGAAACCCGTGACAAAAGAAGAAGTTAATGCAATGAAAGCTCAGTTCAAAGAAATCAATGCTCGTCCAGCCAAGAAAGTGGCTGAGGCCAAGGCACGGAAGAAGCGAGCTGCTATGAAAAGATTGGAGAAAGTGAAGAAGAAGGCAAACACAATATCTGACACAGCGGATATATCAAACCGTTCAAAGGACAAGATGATAGATAAGCTATATAAGAAAGCAGCAGAGCCAAGGAAGCCTAGGAAAGAACTGGTTGTGTCTAAGAAAGGAGTTGGGGTTAAGGTTGGGAAAGGTCAGAAGAGAGTGGATAGGAGGATGAAGAGTGATGCTAGGAAGCGCGGAGGAGGCAAGCCCGGTAGGAACGGGAAGAAGAGTGCTTGCCACTGGTAAAATCTGGCCAGAAAGGAAACAAAACCAAGGGGAAAAAGAAAATTAGTAGACTTAAATTTTTTAGCTTACTTTGTTTCTTGACAATAGTTGAAATTAGAGGAAAGATAATGATTCATATCTAATGATTGACTTTCTCAATTGTTCCGTCTGTTGCAGTGTTGGAGTTAAGTTACCCAGTGTCCATTCATTGACACGATTATTCAGTTGCAGATATGTAGAAAAATACAGAAAGACTAATAAACTCAATACACTTCAACATGCCACTGCTTGTTCTTCCTGAGCTGAGTAAGTTTCTGCTCCCAGCTTTCGCCTCGCTCTTCAGCGACCCTCTTAAGAGTGTCTTGAATCCCGGGCATCATTCCTTTAAGCCCGCAAAAGTAAATATGAGCTCCATTGTCCAGAAGTTTGAAGATCTCGTCGCTGTATTCTTCAATCTTGTCCTGCACATACATTTTCCCTCCTTTCTTGTTCTTCTCTTCTCTGCTCAGCGCTTTGTCGTACCTGAAATTCTCTGGATAGTCCTTGAGGTAACCGGCAAATTCTTCATCATAGAGAAGACTGTCTGAGTTGGCCACACCGAGGAAGAGCCACGCAAGTCCATCAAACTTGAAATTTGGAACGTTCTCCATAAACATACGCCGTAGGTATCCTCTGTATGGAGCAACTCCGGTTCCAGTAGCAATCATTATGTGAGTAGCTTTCGGGTCATCTTCAGGTAAAAGCATTACCTTTCCAGATGGACCTGCCAACCATATCGAAAATTTTAGGCCAGATAATTTAACAAAAGAAAGGGATCTATATCTGTAAAACACATAAACTTACCGGTGATTTTAACTTTATCGCCGGGTTTGGCATTGCACAAGAAGTTACTGCATACACCAGCTTTGGAAGGATCTTCTTTTCCTGTCTCTGGATCATAGTAAATAGCTCGACGGACACATAGACTAGCTGTTTTGCCATCGAAAGAATCTCCATACCGTGTTGATGCAATCGAATAAAGGCGAACGTTATGAGGAGCACCAGGTTTCTTAGGATTCTCGCCCTACCAATCAAGAATAGAACACATGGAACCAGACATGTTACCAAATCGAGAGACTAAATCATTTATCAGCAAAAGGCAATGCGTTATGAGCAACAGAGTTAAAACCACTTACAGGAGGAATCACTCCATAGCTTTGTCCTTCCCAATAAGGAACATTACCATCATGATCAATTACAATATGGCAAGTCTCTCCAGGTGCTTGTGGACCAACAATTCTCTCAACCGAAACAATTGTTCCCGTATAAGGCTCCTTAGGCCTGTACAAGTTTAACGGAGTCTCTTTGGGATCTTCAAGTTCTAGAGGAGTAACCGCTACTTTGGTTCTGCTTGCTTGCTGAAGTGACATACATATTGTGGACCGTGTTTTCACACTTAAGCTTCTAGATTTCGAATCTAGTCTCAGCAGAGGACTCCATGACTTCTCAGTGAAGCTTATACTTTGCACCTGAGACAAAATCAAAAGGTCAACGTTGAAAGTTCCTACTTCCACTTTCTAGAGGAGATGCTAAAGAAAAAATCCCCAAAGAATTTCAATTTCATTTCTCAATCCAGTTTCAGGATGCAGATTTTGTCATCTTCTACTTGTAAAGACTGTACCTTTCAATATCAAATTCACTACAAGTCGACATCAGAACTAAACCAACAAAGAAAAGGCCAAAGACAAACACTTTCAGGACCATCTAAGGATCTGAAACAACAAAGATCGGTAATTGAGTAATCTAGATCGTTTAAGTTCACCTTAATCATAGATCGGCTCGACCCATCAATTCCAGTTGGAAGTGCAATAGACATCTGAAATCAAAAACCAAAACTTTCATTAAATCCGAAACTTAATCTCAGAAACCAAAAAGGTTTATAATAGCAAAAACCGAAAACCTGAGAAAGAGTAGTTGAGAGAGCCATGGCAATGGAGAAAAGAGACGAGATTTCTCCAGATGAATAATAATTGATATCACAATCGAGAAAAAAATGATTGAGGAACAAAAAGAAACAGAGGATGATTCTGGGTTTATAGTAAAAAAGTTTGAAGAAGAAGATCCTTTGAAGGCCCAGAAGAGACAACAACAGAGCAGCCCATACTGACTGCAAATTTCTCAACTTTTTTTTTTTGGCTCCTCGAGAGATCTAAATAATAATTGATATCACATTGTTTCTCTCTACTTGTGTGTTGGATCTTTTTACTTTTCCCCAAATTCTTTGCATTTAACTTGTATTTTGGTATTTGGAGGTTACAGTTTCCAACCAAAATTCATTGTTAAAAGTTTGAAACTTTAACAAGTTGCATGAGACTGATTACTGAATTCAGCAAATTTCTTGTTAGGATCACTCTAGTTCTGGAAAAGTAAACCGAATTGTTTTCAGAAAGAAGCATCGGTTCTGTGGTTATCCGGAAACAAAAACCAAAAATTAAATCGAATTGAACCAAATCAATGCAAAATCAACGTCGGTTCTAATTTGGTATCCAGAAAATGGAAAACCGAACCAAGAAACCAAATTGGAGTTTACTTTATGACACAGATAACCCTCGGTTTAAGCTAAATTTTTAATCCTTAAAAACTACGTCGTTGTACTATGAGGTAAACGACGTCGTTGCTTTGGTGTTCTTCTTCCACAGTCCAGAGCAGTTCGAAAACCCTAAATCTCAACACCATTTTCAGACGAAAAATCAGAAATCAGAAACTCAGGTGAATCAGAAGCATGATTCGAGTTACGAGACCAAAACCGATTATCGAATCACTGAGTTACCACCTTCTACAAAGATGCTCCGCAAGTGGAACTCCTAAAGGAAAGGCAAAACTGAAGACAGGTCAGCCATTAAAGCGTAACAAAGTCGCCACCAAGAAAGGTGGTGGTGGCGGCGGCGGAGGAGCAGTTGGAGATGGAGAGGAAGCGGTTAAAGGAAAAGGAAGAATTTCCGATGAGAAGCAGAAGCTTTACGAGCAATGCTTAAACGCTCCTTGTCCTGTTCGTTACTTGACACCCAAAGAGATCGAGCGAGAGGCGCAACGTGAGAAGCTAGGGTTGATTAGTAAAGAGAAGCAACGAGATATGGAGATCCAGAAGAAAGGAGGAGCTGCTTCAATGGGAATTACCGATGAGCCGATGCGAATTGGTACGCCGGGTTTGGATTACATTTCGCTAGGGATTTTCGAAGCTGAGGAGTTGCCGAAGTACAAGCTGACGGAAGAAGATGGAGAGAGGCTTGCTAAGGAGTATAGTAAAGTGTTGATGAGAGAGCATAGAGAGCGTCGTGCAGCTGAGACTGCGCTTTTGAATTTGAAGAAAGCTGCGATTGAGGCATTGCCGGAGAATCTGAAGAAGGCGGCATTAGAACCTGATTTGACACCGTTTCCGGCGAATCGAGGTATGGCTACTCTTACACCACCTATTGAAGGGTATCTTGAGAAGGTTATGGATGCAGCTAAGAAGAGTTCAAGTAAAGAGAAGTTGAGATGATTTCGTTTAAAGGTTAGAGATTTTTCCTTATGCTATTGTTTCTTCTCTTGCTTTTGCTTTGGAGATGAGCTTAGACTGATTGTGTTGCGAACAATGGAATGATGGTTAGTAGTTTACTGAGTCTTGGGTTTACTTTGTTGTAGAAAGTGTATGAAATAAAGAGAAGTTGAGATGATTCACTAAAGGTTAGAGATTTTTGTCTTATGATTATCGTTTTCTCTTGTTTTTGCTTTGGAGATGAGATTTGACAGTTTGTTTTTCGAACAATGGAATGATTGAGGATTGAGGATTGATGGTTAGTAGTATTGATTTCTGATGTCAAAGCTGTTGTGTGGAGTTTACTTTGTTGTAGAAAATAGCTCAAAACTGATGGTTAGCTAGATTTCAAGTAGTATGATAATTGATTTGAGATCGAGTTATAGGCATATAGCAAATAGATGTATGAGAATCACGCACTTGTGTATAAGTTAGTGTTTGCAAAGTTAATATGGAAACTTTTGGAAGCATGATCTTCCTCTGGTACTTCTCTGCATATAGGCTCGAGTCTTTAGATTATTATGTATCTTTTTTTTTGCTGGATATGTTCTTGTTTAGTTATTCTTTCAATGCTGTTTGCATTTTGCTTGTGTCAAGTCTTCACTCTGGTATTCTATTTATGTTTGGATATTTGTTCAGAACTTTCTAATCAATTCTGTAATGGTTTTTCTTATCCAGTTGAAGCTTTAGTCAGAATGAAGCAGCAACGAGACAGAGAGAAATGCCATAGACAGAATCTTCAAGAAATTGTCTCTAGGGTTTCCAAGCTTGACTTAAGAGAATTCATTCATGTAGGCTCTTGCCATTTTTTTTTAGAAAAGCAATTTTCTTTTTGCTGGACAAGTGATCAAGTCTGTGTCACAATGGACCTTGGTTTAGTAATAATATGCCTTTTCATTTACTTATCTGCAACTTTTGGGAAAATAAATGAAACAAAAAGCTTAACCGAGAGAAAGAAAATTTGGGAACTTCTGTCCTCTATGATTCTTCAGAGCCTCAAAAAGTTAAGTTCTTATCTCTCGTATTAAGAAAAAAATGGTACAAAGAACAAACAAAAAAGGGAGCAAAAACTTCAAGAGCTACAAAGACATGTAATCCCTATATGACAAGATTTCATCTTTAGCATTTTAGCAACTCAAAAATATCAGTAACAACGCTTCTTTAATCCCAATGAAATACTTATGCCAGCCTTAAGGGGTGTATTGCGACGCCATTTTCAGCAGATTTTAAGCTGCCCCATCTTCCAAATCGTGTTTCCTGCCATATCGATTTCACAAAACACAATCAGTTTTGAGATTAGCATTCACACAAGAGGACAAAGATAGAAAAAAAGAAGCTAGAACATAAGAGAGGAGGATCACATACCTGTCCAACACCGGCAATCAGAAATTTACCCGATTTTGCAAAAGCCAAAGAGTTGACAAATCCAGTCTGTAAGATCATACAAGGCATTGCAAGGATTATTACTTGATGAAGTGAAATACTTTAATCACAGTCACAACAAATTCATCAGACAACACTAACGTACATAACTAGTGAAAGAAAATTTACCAGTGGAAGCTCGTACAACTTTCGAATGGCATTAGTTTCAACAGCCCACAAATGCACAAAACCATTACCAGCTCCAGATGCAGCAAGATCACTACCTCTACAAGTAGCAACTGAATTGACCCAATAACTTGCAGAACAGTCATTGTTGACTGGTTCATGATCACCGTTTTCTGTTAAACAAATAAATAAGAGTTAGATATTTCAGAGCATCTGGAGCATCAACGAAACAAAGTGTTTTGTAACTATATACTGCAATGTCAAGATTCGATTGCAACAGAGATGAGATGGAGGGGATCTAATGAGGTTTTACCTAAGATTCCATTGGTGGTAATTCCATCAGTTTTATCGCGATGAGCATTCTTGACAATGAACACCGGTTTCTTTTTTAACATGCCCCAAAGAGCAACAGTTCCATTATCCGAACCAGACAGGTACTCATTATCACTGATGAAACAGCAGCTCTCAAGAGATGATGCAGGAGCACGATAGACCATACGGCTAGTCTCAGGCACCTATTATCATACAAAAAAACTTAGATATACAGAATAATAATAGAAACCTTATGATGCAGCATGGTGTTTACATGGAGGACAGAACTATTACCTTATGATACAGCATGGTTCTATCTCTTCCAACCGTAAGTGCACGCTCCTTCCGCAGCACATCAATGGCTAGAACTTCACCCTGGTGTCCAAAATTATCAGTTACAAACGCTTTATCTTCTACATTCCACACCTTCACATTTCTATCAAATGAACCAGAATAGAGTTCTGATGTTCCGTATCTGAAACATAGACAAGAAACGGTGTTCCTGTGACCTGGAAAGGCCTGTAGATACATAATTATAAAAGCTGAGAGTAAGACTTGATGAAGAACAAATAGAAAAACACTAAACATAAAACAAATTTATCATTACCTGGACATGCTCTCGGGTACGAACGTCCCAAATATGAACATGACGATCAACTCCTCCAGTGGCCAAATAACGACCATCAGAGCTAACTGCTAAAGCAAGAGATTCTCTGCTGTGTTTTTTATTTCGAGGCTCCCTCATTTTCATCCCATGAGACTTCAGAATTTCATCACTTGGCCATATGTATTTGTCAGTTTTACCAGAAGATACATCCCAATGCATAACAGTACCATCTTTTGAAGCTGAAAATCCTCTAGAATCATCATCCGATAAAGCTACCGATACAACAGATCGTCGGTGCTTGACAATAACACTAAACCCATCAGTACTTAGTGGCTCCTGAACCCTGAATCATTAAAAAGCTTTAATCAATACTACTATAAACCAAGCTTTAAACAGATCAAATTGACCTAATAAATGTACAAAATCACTAATTTTCTTCACGATTAAACCATTTCCCTTAAACACTAACTAGTAACTACCCATAAACCCTAATTTACCAACAAATACATTAAGGTACCAAATTCCTTCATTACCTCGATGCAATAACTCTTCGAATCCTACCACTCTCCTCTTGCTGCTTCTGCATCAAAATCTTCTTAATACTCTCATCATCGTCTTCATCATCATCATCATCACCCGCTTCCTCACGCTCTCTCCGCTTAGCTTCCCTCAGTCTATTCAGCATATCCTCCGTCAATCTCTTCTTCTTCTCTCCCACCGTCTCATCAGCAAACTCATCCTCCTCCACCACTTCCACATCAACTCTTCTCCCATCTTCGTCTCCGCCTGCAAATCCGTTCTCTTCCGCATCAGAGTCTATAGACTCGATATCGTCGTCATCGTAACTGACTTTTCTCCGTTTCTTCGGCTCTTCCTCAAAAAATGGATCCCTTTCATTCGAACCCTTTTTACCTCCTCTCTTAGAGCCTCCACCTTTCTTCTTCTCGTTGTTGTACTTCATTCTTCTCTCTCTCTCTCTTCTTAGGGTTTAACGTT
The DNA here is from genome assembly GCA_905216605.1 of Arabidopsis arenosa. Lineage (NCBI taxonomy): Eukaryota > Viridiplantae > Streptophyta > Magnoliopsida > Brassicales > Brassicaceae > Arabidopsis > Arabidopsis arenosa. The sequence continues at coordinate 17,521,282 of LR999456.1, forward strand.
TATTGCACTTTGACTCTTCTAGGTTTAGCCTCAGGGTTTAGTGGCGACGGAAGAAGCTGGAGAAACGATTTTGTATATTTGGTCGGAAAGTTCACAACTTTAAAATCTTCCACTTAGGTTTACTTCAGGACTCGGGTCGACCCGGATTTACTCGAACTGACCCGGCCCGTTAGTTAGCTATTCTATGATGAGCCCATTAACCATTTCGTTCTTTTGAAGCAGAAGCTTGGGCCTTTAATGATAAATTGTATAGCCGACGACTAACCGGACCGTCATTTTAAGTTTGGTTCAATCCGATTCCTGATTTTTTGGTTCTTATTTCTGAAGAGTAGTACGTAAAACCGAATTGGGATATCAGTTTAACTGTTTCAGACAGTTTTTGTCTAAGTTCGTGTTTCAATTCCGGTTTGTTTTGATTTAACTCGAATCGAATCAGTTCGGTTTAATAAAATCAAATGAGTTCGGTTTATTTGATTTTAATCTTATACGTAATACCGAACCGGACCATCCATCTAATTTCAATTGTATACCAAAACCGACCGACCAGTCTTTGTCGAAGGTTGTCTTTTCTTTCTTCTTCCTTGTTCGATTTTCGCCTCCTTTGGATTTTTGTTGTTTCTCTCTCTCTCTTTCTTCTTCGTTTAATACAGTTTTTGTCTTTTTTTTTTTTTGTCAACTGATATTATATATATGGGATAACGAACGTTACAACCTAAAACCCAAACATAGAACAACTGAGAAAGTGAGCACCACAACTCCACTCTCGAGATACAACCAACAAGGCCATTTAACAACTAAGTAAAGGCCTATACAAAAGAATGAGCTCCAAAAAACTGAGCCAAATCATCCAAAAACTCTAATTCAATCAGAGGTAAACGACCTTTCCTCTGCGAAGACACCATCCAACCAAGAAGGAGAACCAACCGCAACATACGATTGAAGCCTGCAATCATCAGTCACACTCTTCGCAATCATAAAAGCACCTCTGTTTGAAAAAGAGTTTTCCAAAAGTATTTTCCAACACTTAAAAGAACTAAGAACATGACCCGCTTCCATAGATTGGTATCTAAAAGAAGGCCAAGCCCTAGGTCTGTTAATAGCCTTCACTAAAACCTCAACCTGCAATGCAAATATCACATTATCAACTTTGTGAAACCGCATACTCTCCATAGCCCACATCAGACCTTTGAACTGCGCCTCCTGCTTGTCCAATAACCTCACAAAAGCTCTTCTGCTATGAAGCAAAACCACCCCCAAATGATCTCTTAACACCCATGCACAACCAGCAAACTTGTTCCTGTTGGACCAAGATATACCAATATTGCATTTAACCCAAGAGGAAGGTGGCGGCATCCAGCCAAGACCCATAGGCAAATCCTTATGACCAGAATCAATAACATCTCTACACTCACCACTTTCAACAGTTTGTTCCCCATCATCACCAACCTTTTGAGCCTCTCTCCATTCAAACCAATCCTCTCTGATTTTCTGGGCAGATTCAAGACCTGAAAAACCTTTACCTTCAAAACAAGCAAGATTCCTATTCTTCCAAATGCGCCAAAGAGTCCAGGGAAATGAACCTCGAAGCTCCTCTGGCCAAAGAGGATTACTAATATTCATCAACAGATAATGAATATTAGCAAAAACAGAACCATTCTCAAATCCCCATTGAGGAAAAGGAATTCCAGTTAGAGCCCAAATTTGCCTCGCCATTGAGCAAGTAAATAGAACATGGTTCACCGTTTCTTCCTCTCCTCCACAAAGCTGACACCTCTCATCAGTCTTCATTCCCCTGTAGTTAAGAGCAGATGCAACAGGCAAAGCACCACACAAGACCTTCCATAAAAACACATGAATTTTTGGATCCGTTTGTAAACTCCAGACTTTGGCTTTTAAATCATTTGTAGAGGGTAATTGTTCAGCCTGAAGCCTAATCTGAAGATTGCACGTTTGAGAAGCAAGCCAATAAGCCGATTTCACCGAGAAATCACCACTCTTATTATGCTTCCAAGAATAAAAATCCTCCAGTTCAGTCACAGGCTTGATTCTTTTAATTCTCCAAATATCATCAGGTAGAAAATTATCCCTCAGCTTCTGTGGATCCCATTCTCTTTTATCCCAGTCAATCAACTCTGAGACTCTAAAATCTGGATTGAAAAAATAATTTCTCCTCAATGGTGCCCTCCAACCATCATCATCTTCAATCCAATCATCAATCCAAACCCTGAAAGTTTTTCCATTCCCCACATTCTTAACCAGACCTTGAATAAGCAGCTCTCTTCCATGCAAAATGCTTTTCCAAGCAAAAGAAGGTCTATTACCAAGAGGAGCATCTAGAAAGTCAAAAAGAGGAAAGTACCTACTCTTCATGAGTTTAGCAAACAAGCAATCAGGGAATTGCAAGATCCTCCATGCCTGCTTAGCTAAAAGAGACTGATTAAAAGTTTGAATATCTCTAAAACCAAGCCCTCCCAGATTCTTTGGAAGACAGAGTTTCTCCCAACTTTGCCAGTGAACACTCCTAGAATGCTCAGCCGAGCTCCACCAAAAGTCAGCCATGGCGCTTGATAAATTGTCACAGGTAGTTTTAGGCAATTTAAAACAGGACATTATAAAGACCGGCATAGCAAGAGCCACCGACTTTAATAACACCTCTTTCCCTCCTGGTGACAGAAATCTAGCATACCAACCAGAAAGTTTAGCTTTTAAGCGATCTTTTAAGAAACACAGAAGATCCACCTTTGAGCCACTAAAGCATTCTGGCATACCAAGATAAGTTCCAGCCCCTCCTTCTTTAAAAATACCCAACAAAGACTGAATACCCACCTTAAGAAGGGGATCAACGTTTACACCAAAAGAGATGGAAGATTTACTAAGATTGATAGCTTGACCTGTAGCAGCCCCATACCTACACAGCGTCTCCTGAAGAAACAAACACTGATCCATGGAAGCCTTGCACATAAAGAGACTGTCATCCGCAAACAACAGGTGGTGCACCTCTGGTCCATTTTCTGAGAAACTGATCCCATTAAGCCTTCCATCAAGTTGACCCTTATTCAATAAATGAGTCAAACCCTCTGTGCACAACACAAACAAAAAAGGTGATAAGGGATCACCTTGTCGAATACCTCTCTGCGGAGTAATCATACCAAAAGGCTGATCATTTATTGGAACTGAGAAGGTAACCGTGGACACACAAACCATGATCCAATCCACCCACTTAATATGAAACCCCATAGCTATCAATAAAGCTCTTAAGTAACTCCACTCTACCCTATCATAAGCCTTTGACATATCTGTCTTGACCACCATGAACTGAGAAGAAATATCTGCCCGAGTCTTTAAGCTGTGGATCACTTCATGTGCAACCAAAATATTATCTGTGATTAGCCTTTCTGAGACAAAAGCGGATTGATTCACTGAAACTATCTGTGGTAGAATAGGCTGAAGACGATTAACCAAAATTTTTGAGATAGTCTTGTACAGAACAGAACATAGACTAATTGGCCTCAAATCAGACATCTCCTCAGGAAGCTGAACTTTTGGTAACAAACAGAGATACGTATAATTCCATTCTGCAGGGAAAACACCTAACTCAAAGAAACTTTTAACCTCCTTTATCATTTGCTGACCAACAATGTCCCAGAACTGCTGAAAGAAGCATGCTGTCATCCCATCAGGCCCAGGAGCACTAGAAGCTTTTATGGAAAAAACAGCTTCACGAATCTCTGAAGCAGTTACCTCAGCAATGAGGTTATCATTCATTTCAGCAGAAACCTTAGAAGGAAACCCAGAGAACCACTCATGGAAGCTTTGCGGATTAGAGGACTTGAAAAGAGAGCTAAAGTAGTCAGCCGCAACCTCCCCTTTACCTGCCTCAGAATTTTGAAAAATCCCATGGATATTCTTCAGCTTTTCAAGTCTCTTTCTGGCTCTGTTGCCTTTCACTGATCCGTGGAAGTACTTAGAGTTCCTATTACCAGTCTTTAACCATTTCTTTCTGCTTCTTTGCCACCAATATTCTTCTTCATTTCTGTACTCTTTCGCAAGTTCTCTTTTCAAAACATGAATCTGATGCAAATTAGGCCAAACCTCTGACTGAACTCTTTCCAATGCTTCCTCACATTGATGAATCTTCAAAAGAGAATTCATACCATTTTTCTTTTTCCATGAGCTCAAAGCCTTCCTACAAGCTCTCAATCTATGAGAAACCAAAAAACCTCCATTTCTGCTACCAGGTTTCCAAGCTTTCTTAATCGCCAACTTGACATCAGGTTTGTGGAGGAACCTACTATCAAATCTGAAATGTCCTTTAAAAGAATCCTGAGAAGCAACCAAAAGAATCAAAACAGGTCTGTGATCTGAGCCTCTCTTATCAAGGAAGACCTGATTGGAGGCAGGAAAGTGATCCAACCAATCCTTATTTCCAAAGGCTCTATCTAAACGACATTGAACCCAATGGTCTCCTCTTCGACCTGCCCAAGTAAACTTATTACCCGAAAAAGACAATTCAAACATCCCACAGCTCTCCACCAACTCTGTGAAAGGTTTAAAGAAACTATCAGCTCTCCTGGGACCTCCTAATTTTTCTCCATTATGAAGTGTAGCGTTGAAATCTCCCACCATACACCATCTGTCCTTCCTGCTAACACCAATCCTACTGATTTTATCCCAAACAACACTGCGCTTACTACAATCTGGATCACCGTACACACAAGAAAGGAAAAAGTTTGAAGACCCAAACTGAACTTGAACATCTATCAAATTCTTATCCTCAGAAAGGATATCCAACTGACAACTGCTCTTCCACAATAAGGCCAAACCACCACACTTGCCAACTGGCTCCACTGTGAACAACCTAAGTTCGTGTTTTTAAATTCCGGTTTTTTTTATTTAACTCGAATCGAATCAGTTCGGTTAAAGAAAATCAAATGAGTTCGGTGTATCTGAATTTAGAACTATTCTTTAATCTCATAGTATACCGAACCGGACCATCCATCTAATTTCAATTGTATACCAATGCCGACCGACTAGTTTTTGTCGAAGGTGGTTGTCTCTTTCTTCTTCCTTGTTCGATTTTCGCCTCCTTTGGTTTTTCATTGTTTCTCTCTCTCTTTTTTCTTCGTTGAAATTCGAAAGCTCGTTTAGAGATTTCCAGCTAGAGACGTGCGTAGACAGTGAAACTCAAATTCCTCGGAGACAAAGAAGAGGAAGATGAGCTCATGGAACTACGTTGTTACGGCTCACAAACCGACCAGTGTCACTCACTCGTGCGTTGGCAACTTCACAAGTCCTCAAGAGCTCAATCTCATTGTTGCGTATGAAACTCTTCCCACCTCTATTTCTTATCAAATATTTGATTTTTCAATTCGTTCCCTTTTGAATCGCAGCTGTTGATTTGGGTTTAGGGTTTTCAGTGAATTTCTCATCACGAGTCAATTTTCATAAATTTGCTCACTTTGCAAACAAAATCGTTGTTCAATTGCAGCTTTAGTCAAATAGCGGTTTGAGTATTGAGAACTTCTCACACTTGGGAGATGAGTATAAGGATTTTAGTGTGTCTGGGTTCTTTGATTTGGTGGATATTGCTCTGAACTAAAATTACATGTTGAAGAGGGTTCACAAATAAATTTGAAGATCGTGCCTTTTTTGATATGGAAGATTTTCAAGTATCGTTAGCTATCAGTTCCCTAAATTTGTTTGAAAGTTATCTCATTTTTCGATTTAGCATTGTCCCGTTTAGTTATAACATCTATTATATCAGATCCATTACAATGTTAGTTTGACAGTACTGTTGATCTGTTCACAGGAAATGTACCCGAATTGAGATCCATTTGCTTACCCCGCAGGGACTTCAGGTACATACATCTCTATTCTGTCAAGCTTATATAGATTAAGTTCCATGTACTTTAGAGTATAAAGTTCAAAACTTTGTTGCCATGCTTTGTTTTGTTAGTAATGTAAGAATCTACTGGATGTTCCTATATTGCAGCCTATGCTGGATGTTCCTATATATGGAAGAATCGCTACTCTGGAGTTGTTCCGGCCCCATGTGAGTAGATATCTCTTATCGTGTTCTTTTATCATGGTCTTATTAGTAAGTTACAATGTTGATACTTTTGTCCACCATCCTTTGTAGGGCGAAGCACAAGACTTTTTGTTCATTGCAACTGAGAGATACAAATTCTGTGTTCTTCAATGGGATGCTGAGTCCTCTGAGCTTATTACAAGGTATAGTTTCCAAAATATCATTTTTTTTCATGCATTCAGTTCATGTTAGTTAACCAACCAGTTGTGCTATTTGTCTTTTTATTTATGATCATGCTTGCCGTAATCTTATCACTTTTTGTTAGAAATAAATGTATTACACTCGTCACCTATGTACAGATTAGTGCATGGTACCAACTTGCCTGTTTTAGATAGCAGATTACACCATCTTCCTGCTCTACAAAATGTCAAAAACTGATCTAGGACCTATTTACCTTGGGATCTGTTTGAGCATTTATTATGAGAGTTCGATAATAGGTTCTCACCTTTCACAAAATTGATACATATACACTACTTGTACGTTGCTGTATATCCAAAGCATGGAAAAAATCATGTATGGTACAGGCGTAATTGTTGAATCTTACTGGTTAGTAATGGAAGCAATATATCAGATGACCATTCTCTACTTTACAGCTGATTCTATATGATGTTTTGACATTTTCCAGAGCAATGGGGGATGTGTCTGATCGCATAGGCCGACCAACAGACAATGGTCAGGTATTGAATATCGTCTTCTTGACTGTGCATTTCAGAGTGCTTAAATTTTTACTTTTCTTCATCAAAAAATATATATTGTCATTAAGGGTTTGGTGGGCATGTAGCTTACCTCTGATTTGACACTGGCTTTGTAGATTGGGATAATTGATCCAGATTGTAGATTAATTGGACTCCATCTGTATGACGGCTTGTTCAAGGTATAATGCTATCTTCTATAAGAAATTTGACAGATGTGCTCGTTTGCTTAATATCATGTTATGGAACTTCCAGTGTTTATACAATGTATGATGATGCGTTCTATTTCCTTGGTTCTTCTTTTAGGTTATTCCATTTGATAATAAGGGACAGCTCAAGGAAGCTTTTAATATCAGGTACTGTTTTATTTAGTAAGCACATTGCAGTTTTTTGGGTTGTCCACCAATGCGTGTATTCTAGTGCGCACTTATTTCCAAGCATCAGATTCTTTCGCAAATCTTCAATATACTCATTCCTCTAGAATCATTACGATATGATTTTTCTGGAGATATTTAAAACTGAATGATGTACTGAGTGTGGTGTCTGAATTTCAGGCTTGAGGAATTGCAGGTTCTGGATATCAAGTTTCTGTTTGGATGTGCAAAGCCCACTATTGCAGTACTATATCAGGTATTGCGAATATCTTAACATGGCTGTGCTACGAATTATTTTTGTACATGCATATAACTTTGTTATCTGGGCTGGGCATGCATAAGTCTTTCCAGAGTCTTTCCAGAGTTCACATTAGAAAGAACTCTTTTGGAGTTGGTTAATATCTGTACTGTTGGTAGTTGATGGAGTTTAAGCAAAGTAACATTACTCTATTTATTTGAGTATTAGTTATTTAAACATATTTTTCGTACTTTATAATCTATATTGATGATGTAATCTGTTGTACGAGATGCAATAGGTTTCTCCGGTGGGACTAACTAATCCTTGGTTTTGTAGGACAACAAAGATGCTCGTCATGTCAAAACATATGAAGTCTCTCTAAAAGATAAGGATTTTGTCGAGGGTCCATGGTCACAGAACAATCTCGACAATGGTGCTGACTTGCTGATTCCTGTACCACCACCGCTCTGTGGTGTCCTTATTATTGGTGAAGAAACAATTGTCTATTGCAGTGCTAATGCATTCAAAGCAATACCAATTAGACCTGTAAGTTCTTTCAACGTAATCTCACCTGCTTTTGTAAACAAGTTACTTGAGAAGTAATCTCACCTACGGGTACTCCTTTTTTTCTTTTCTTAGTTTGATATGTGACCTTCATTTTTCGTGTCCAGTCCATCACTAAAGCATATGGAAGAGTTGATGTTGATGGCTCTAGGTATCTTCTTGGTGACCATGCTGGACTGATTCATCTTCTTGTTATAACGCACGAGAAAGAAAAGTGAGTGTACATGTGTGCTTACTCTTACATCCATCCATATTCGAAATAATTAAAAGCTCTATCGAACTTATGTACTTTGTGTGCTGCTTGTATTTGTGTCTGAAGGGTCACTGGCCTAAAAATTGAGCTTTTGGGTGAAACATCTATTGCATCGACTATATCGTACCTTGACAATGCCGTTGTCTTTGTCGGCTCAAGCTATGGCGATTCACAGGTATGCTAGAAAATGATTATGGTCTCACTATACAGTTTTTCTCAATTTGGTTTCTATAGAATGTAGATTGATATTGTTCCATGTTTTCAGTTGTGCCCAGTAGTTTTTAGTAAGAATTCTCTGTGGAGTGTGGATAAGACTTCGTTTATTTTTCATCGTTCATAGCAAAGATAGAAATTCAAAAATAATTGTATTTCCTTGTGTCTGGCTTCTAAGAAAAGTTAATTCAACCATCTAAGTGTTTCCATGTTTGATTTTCTAATTGCAGCTAGTAAAGTTGAATCTACACCCTGATGCAAAAGGCTCATATGTAGAAGTCTTGGAAAGGTATATCAACTTGGGGCCTATTGTCGACTTTTGTGTTGTTGACCTCGAGAGACAGGGGCAAGGTCAGGTTGTAACTTGTTCCGGAGCATTTAAGGATGGTTCCCTCCGCGTAGTTCGCAATGGAATAGGAATCAATGAACAGGTTTGATTTATGCGCGAAATCTCGTTGTCTTGTATGTACAATTTTCTCATCTGGTTTCTATATCTTAAAACTCCGCTCTATTACAGGCGTCTGTGGAACTTCAAGGTATCAAAGGAATGTGGTCGTTGAAATCTTCAATTGATGAAGCCTTCGATACATTCCTTGTTGTTAGCTTTATCAGTGAAACTCGTATATTAGCCATGAATCTTGAGGATGAACTGGAAGAAACAGAGATTGAGGGCTTCTTGTCTCAAGTGCAGACGTTATTTTGCCATGATGCTGTGTACAATCAACTTGTACAGGTAAGAATTTCTAATGCTTTGGGGTTTTCAAAAGACAATCAAATTTGATAGTTGTTATAGCTTAGTTGTCTGGTCTCTCCTCTCTATTTGTGAATATGAATTAACTGCTGCCTTTTCTGGATCAGGTTACCTCAAACTCTGTTAGACTAGTCAGTTCTACAACTAGAGAATTGCGGGACGAGTGGCATGCCCCGGCTGGATTCACTGTTAATGTTGCAACTGCAAATGCCAGCCAGGTTTGTATTTAATTCTCGATTTGCTTTAGTAATTTTTTACATAGTTGCTGTGTTTAATATACTTGTCATGGAAGAGGAATCTATCTTTTGAGTGTACATACAAGAATGCTTTAGAATAAACATTTGTACAGTAACTCTTTAATTTACTTGTCAGGTTCTTTTGGCGACTGGAGGTGGACATTTGGTGTATCTAGAAATTGGAGATGGGAAATTGACGGAAGTGCAACATGCCCTTTTGGAGTACGAGGTTTCTTGTCTTGATATAAACCCTATCGGTGACAATCCTAATTACAGTCAGCTAGCTTCGGTTGGGATGTGGACAGATATAAGTGTGAGGATCTTTTCGCTGCCAGAATTGACTCTTATTACAAAAGAGCAACTCGGAGGGGAAATAATTCCCCGATCTGTTCTTCTTTGTGCATTCGAAGGGGTATGATTCCATTGGACCTTACTTCAGATAAGCCAAGAATCGATGTAAATTTTATGGTTGAGTTTAACATAAGTTATGTTGCAGATATCTTACTTGCTCTGTGCTCTTGGAGATGGCCATCTTTTGAACTTCCAGTTAGATACAACTACCGGGCAGTTGAAAGACAGGAAAAAAGTATCACTAGGGACTCAGCCTATAACTCTGCGTACTTTTTCATCAAAAAGCGCCACACATGTCTTTGCTGCATCAGATAGACCAACCGTGATCTATAGCAGCAACAAGAAGCTGTTATACAGCAATGTCAATCTTAAAGAAGTTAGTCATATGTGCCCTTTCAACTCTGCTGCTTTTCCCGACAGGTATACTAAACATCCTCTCTCTTTTTCTTTTTGGTGGGTTTTTAATTCCTATACGAAGTTAAGTGGCTGTGAAATCTGATTCTCTGTTCTATCTTATGAGCAGTTTAGCAATTGCCAGGGAAGGTGAACTTACGATCGGTACCATTGATGATATTCAGAAGCTTCACATACGCACTATTCCTCTTGGAGAGCATGCTCGTCGAATTTGCCATCAGGAGCAGACACGTACATTTGGTATCTGCAGTTTGGGAAACCAGTCAAATGCCGAAGAATCTGAAATGCACTTTGTCCGTCTTTTAGACGACCAGACCTTCGAGTTTATGTCAACTTACCCCTTGGATTCCTTTGAATACGGTTGCTCCATTCTGAGCTGCTCATTCACCGACGATAAAAATGTCTATTACTGCGTTGGAACCGCATATGTTTTACCGGAGGAAAATGAACCAACTAAGGTATCTGTTTTCTCTGAGAACATATCAACACCTCAAATCAAATATTCTTTTCTAATTTGTCATTTTTTGTGATTTAGGGAAGGATATTAGTATTTATAGTTGAAGATGGGAGGTTGCAGTTAATCGCGGAGAAAGAAACCAAAGGAGCTGTTTATTCTCTCAATGCCTTTAATGGAAAACTTCTTGCTGCTATTAATCAGAAGATTCAGTTGTACAAGTGGATGCTGCGGGATGATGGCACTCGTGAACTGCAGTCTGAATGCGGACATCACGGACACATTCTAGCTCTCTATGTACAGACCCGTGGAGACTTTATCGTTGTTGGTGATCTCATGAAATCAATCTCCTTATTGTTATACAAGGTATTACTTCTAAATGAAATTTGTGTGGTTAAAAACTGATCTTCTTTGTTCATTTGATACTGTTCTGATGGTTGATTCTTGAATGTTTAAAGCACGAGGAAGGTGCGATAGAGGAGAGGGCTCGGGATTACAATGCAAATTGGATGTCAGCGGTTGAGATACTCGATGATGATATTTACCTTGGTGCTGAGAACAATTTCAATCTGTTAACAGTGAAAAAGAACAGTGAAGGTGCTACTGATGAAGAACGAGGACGGTTGGAGGTAGTTGGAGAGTATCACCTTGGGGAATTTGTGAACAGATTCCGCCATGGATCTCTAGTAATGAGGCTACCTGATTCAGAGATTGGTCAGATCCCAACAGTCATCTTTGGTACAGTCAATGGAGTGATAGGAGTAATAGCTTCACTTCCTCAAGAACAATATACTTTCTTGGAGAAGTTGCAGTCCAGTCTGAGGAAAGTGATTAAAGGAGTTGGCGGATTAAGCCACGAGCAATGGAGGTCGTTTAATAACGAGAAAAGAACCGCGGAAGCGAGGAATTTCTTGGATGGTGACTTAATCGAATCGTTTCTGGATCTGAGTAGGAACAAGATGGAGGATATATCGAAATCCATGAATGTTCAAGTGGAAGAGTTGTGTAAGAGAGTTGAAGAACTCACTAGGCTTCACTGAATCAAATCAATCGATGCCAATAGGCTTTGTTTTATTTATTTATTTTATGCTTTCTTGAGTTAAAAGTCTTCTTTTGGGTTTTGTTATCATCAGCTTTTGAAGTTTGATTGAGTTGTTGTTTCTGTAATAACTTGTGTTGGTTAAAGTATTGTCTTCTAAATCGAACCGTGAAGCAAACCGGACTGGACTGTCTTTTGGGTCGGATTATGAATCACTTGATCGATATATATAAACATATTTTAGTATTTCTCGATATTTATTTTTATTTTTATTTTTAATGTTGTACAATTGAATATTTTCTGATATAATTCTTTGCTTCTCTTTGTCAACTTTTCCGTATGTGTTACACAAAAAACAAATCGGTTAATAGATTGGAAAAGTGATATTCCTATATTAAATTTTCTAAAAATAGATCTCATGCGATTATGTTGTTTTGTTTAAAATAAAAAAGATAAGACTGAACATATTTTACTTCTCTTGAAGGCACCTTTGATTCCTTAAGAAATCTAGATTCTTCTTTTCTCATTTAATTAGGTTCTCTTGTAATAAGTAAACACAATACCTCTCGATCAATTTGTCGACATATTTAGAGACTTATATGTACCACAAGAAAAGGTTTCTTCTTATGGTGATGTGATGATCTAGATTCTTTGCTATTTCAAACATCTAAACATGAGAACTCAATTTTGGATCTTTCTACTTCTTTTGCTTCTACTAAACTTCTTCTGTCAAGGTAAATCATCTCATTCTTCTTCTCTATTTATTGAAGAACATAAATAATGATTCTCTCAATTTCTTTAAATTTTAGATTATACATTTTTTGTTTGTTTTATAATTATTAGATGTATATAGTCTATACATAGTATGTATAAAACTATATACATCTAATAATAATGATATATGTTTTTCAGTTTTCTTTACAAATTCATTGCTTGTTTTCCTAATGATTTAAAGTCAATCAAATATATACTTTTAAAAATAATCGTAAAAGTGAATATTTGGTATTGCAACTTATTTAACATGAAGAACAAAAGGAGTATTTTGTTCATTTGCCTCATCGATCACGTATGTACAATGTGTAGCTGCAAGGCCAGTGATGACGATCAGACCAGAGTCACTGGTGGGGCCACAAGGGAACACGACGTTCTTGGATGGAACAACATGGTGTGTGGCTCGACCAGGTGCGTCTCAAGCTGAGCTACAGAGAGCTCTTGATTGGGCCTGTGGGATTGGGAGAGTGGATTGCTCGGTCATTGAGAGACATGGTGATTGTTACGAACCAGACACGATCGTGTCGCACGCATCTTTTGCGTTTAATGCGTATTACCAAACGAATGGGAATAATCGCATTGCTTGTTACTTTGGTGGAACAGCTACACTCACCAAGATTAACCCTAGTAAGTAAAAAGTTAAATTGATATATGCAAATATTTATATTCTGAAAAAAAAAAATTATATTCTGGTATTATTTCGTCAAATATAATGGATTTCTTATGAACTGTTGGATAATATTTTGAAACATTTTTCCTACTAACATACCTAATTAATTTTTAAAGTTATTTATTTTATTGTTCATGGTAATAAAAATAAGAGAATTTTGGTTTTGTTGTTGCTTGCAGGCTACGGAAAATGCTCCTATGATGTATCCAAGTAAGAACCCTAAATTTTATCCTTAATTTAATATTATTCCTTATAGTAGTCGAAAACATTTTCGTTCAAAAAGTATAATACATAGTGTTTCCTTCATTTTCAGATCGGAAGTTTCCGCTGCAAGATCTCTATCGAAGTATAAACCTCGGTGGCTCCTGCTGATGTGCATAGGACTTTTGTTTCTTATTAGTCGGCGAGGCTAACACATTTGCCAGAAAAGTAGATATTTGCATATCGTTGTGCCGGAATCTTTTTTCCTTGAGCAAAATTTTAAAAACCTTTTGGCTATTGTAGCAGTTAAGCTTTGTTTTTGTTCTTACCTTTGTTCATAGGTTTAGAATCTTAAAGCTGCCTTCCTTACGTCCGACAACAACTATCTCTTTTATTTTCATGTTAAATATATAATAACTTAGTAGTACTATTTAAATTTCGGTAGAGAAATGTAATCAAAATATTTTTAGACCATGTACATGGGTGATATTTTTAGAGTATCACAAGCCCATAAATTATTTTTATATGGACAAAACAATTAGAATGGGTCTGATCTGTATCAGCTCAGTGATAATTTTGATACCAGTATCATCTGACGTGGCATCTCCTCATTGGTCGCGTTTTGCTGAAAGCAGGGAAAAAAAAATCTGACGTGACATCTCCTAAAAAATTCTTAATGATACTTTATGAGTATCACCTACGATCATGCTCTTATATATTCTTGTCATTGACCTACCATATTATAATTTTTATTATAGGAATTTAGAATGATACAAGTGATCATACAATTTGATCTGGAAAAGATTAATGTTTTAATGACAGTATTGACTTGGATAATTAATGTTCGCTAAAAGAAAATAGTAAATTATTGTCAATTAAAAAAAAAAAAAAAAAACAAAATATTGTCAACAATGCAAAAAATTTCCATGTGATGCAATATCATGAAATTTTGACGAAATAAAATGGTACAACGTTAATCTTGTTTAGATTATCTTGTATCACTTGTAGTCTTGTACTATATCAAATTGTATCACTTGTCACATTTTAAAATTTCATAATATGGTAGATTTTAAGAAAAAAAAATTGTTTCTATGTAATTAGAAATTAGATTTTGAACCTTAACACACTCTTCCTGATCATAGAATTAACCGTTAATAATACTTGTAAATTTGTAATTTAACTCATCCTTTCTAATATGACATGATTGTTTATAAAATTTTCACTCTTTTTTTTTTTTTTTAAGTTCTAACTATAGCTAAATTTTATTTTTCCAAAACTAAATTTCATAATTTCAACTTTTCAAGTGCTATTCACTCACTTGTAAAAATCTCAAAAACAAAAAGTAAGATGGGCTTTTCAGGCCCAAAACACACGGGCCATAAAAAGATTTCTTTAGCAATAAAACCCTAATCACACTCACCTGCAGAGATCGTCGTCTCCAAAGTCCAAACAAACGAAAAAAAAAACCTAAAACCTCCATCGACGCCGGGGGAAGAAATTTGTATCATCTACAATCAATTCGTTAATCGCGATGAAGGAAGAAGAAGTAAATCGATGCCAGATTCAGAACTGGTATCCGAAATTCAAATCCTTAACCATCAAAACCAAATTTCACAAACTTCCAGAATCATTCATCAACTATCTCATTGACGATTCTGGTCCGTTTCTTCTCCCTCATTCCGTAACAAACGAAGACGCAATGCCTAACAGAGTCCACAATTTCGAAGAAGAAGATGATTTCCAAGTCCCAGAAGAAAGTTCAGATAACGAAACAGAGCCACCATTGAATCGCCCTTCATTTCCAGAACTCGAAATCGAGATCAGAGAATCAATCGAAACCCTAGGCGGCACAATTATACCGAAGCTGAATTGGAGTGCACCAAAAGACGCAGCTTGGATTAGTCCATCACAGAATCTAAGCTGCACTTGTTTCAATGAGATTGCTCTCTTGTTTCGTTCTTCAGATTCATTATTCCATGATCTCTGCAATGCTTATGATTCATGTACTGACAAAGTCTCTTCAAGGCCACAAAGTTTCTACCTTGCTTTGAGAAAATGGTACCCTTCTTTGAAGCCTGAGATGGAATTTAGATGCTTTGTGAAATCTAACGTGCTCGTTGGGATTTGTCAGCGTGAAGTAACAACATTTTACCCTGTTCTTCTCAATGAGAAGGATTTGATCAAAGGGTTGATAGAAGAGTTCTTTGATGATAAGATTAGGTTTGAATTTGAATCACAGAATTACACTTTTGATGTTTATGTGACGAAAGAGAGAAAGGTTAAGCTTGTAGATTTCAATACTTGGTGTGGTTCTACTTTGCCATTGATGTATACTTGGGAAGAACTTGAGGAGATTCATGGAGAATGTGATGATTTGGAATTGAGGATTGTGGAGAGTCGTCTCAGTGTGCTTCCTGGTTTGAAAACAGCTGTTCCTTATGATTATCTTGACGTGAGTCCTGGTAGTGGTTGGGATCAGGTTCTTAAGATAGCGGAAGAGGAGTTTCAGAAAGAGAATCAGATGTCTGATGAAGTTGCTTGAGCTTTTGGTCGAAGCAGAAGTACTTGAGAGTTCTCAACGAAGCAAGAAGAGTTAGATTCTTGAATATTTGAAGACTAAGCAAGATTTTTTTTTGTGCCTACATCAATAAGTGTTGTGTTCCATTGTTGTTCTGAAACGGTTTAGATCACGATGTTGGAACTTTGATAGTGTCTTTTTCTTATAAGATTTTCTCTTTTAGACTGTTTCTATATTTGTATTTGTCTCTTTCTTTTCTTCTTCAAAGAATTGTGTTGAAAGGCAAATTGCTCTGATTGGTTTCTCATGATCAAATCTGTGGCGATTGTACATGAATGTTGCATTGTGTGGGTCAGACCGGTACGTTCCGGTTCGGTTTAAGACAATGTCGAAATTCGAAACAAACCAAATTTTTATAAGAAATTTTTTTTTAAGATCTTCAAAAGATGAAGAACGTATGAGATTCTGAGGTTGTCTATACACAAAGCCGTCTCTTTTAACCTTAATCTTCAGCTTCGAGCATATACGATTACAGTCGGCTTGTCTTGGTTTAAGATCTTCGAAAAGTGAATAAACGTCATTTCCCTCGATTATTCCCTCATTTGCGGCCCAAGTTTGAATCTTTTTGGCATCGTTAATCTCAATTCTCAAGATAGTTAGATTGGTGAGTTAGGTACTCTTTTTAGCTTGGTTAAATTCTGGGTTTGTCTTGTTTTTGGGTCACACTCAAATTAGGTTAAATTTTATTCTTAAATTAGGAGCTTTGGCGGCAGTGAACCATGCTCGGTCATAGGATCTCAAGATTTGGGTCTACCATTGTTAAACAGCTCGCAAGAGGTAACTATCTGCTTTAAATCGATGCTCTTTGATGCGTTTGCTATATGGGTTTTGATGAAGTTTCTAATCTCACTTCGATTTCAACTGCGTATGCGTATTAGAGTCATGAGTTTTGATAAAGCATTATAGAAAAGCTCACACATTGTCTGCTTGATATAACTCTACTCAATGCTGCCTTAAGATTTTTGCTGCTCTTTATATTTTTTGTTTTGGCAGAGGGATATATATCAACATACGGGAGAAGGAATCTACAACGGTCGTATGGCCACTACTTGCCGTCTTTGGTTAGTTCTGAGCTTGTTCTCGAGTTTTATACTCTGTTACAGTCGATGATTGTGTATTTTCTTGATGTATAGTCACTGATTAAAACTTAGCATAGGGTTCTTTGTTAGAGATCACACTATTATCTGGCTAGGTAGAAGCTCGTTAATAATGAGTCTTCAAGAGTGTCATAAATTGATTGCAGAAGAACGAAATGTAGCTTTTCTGCGCTTGCTTGGTGTTAGATGGATCTGTTAGTAACGATTCTAATGTGTCCAGTTGTATACTTGTATTGATTCAATGCTGAATAAGAGTTGATTCAGGAATCAATGGAAAGAGTCCTATGTTTGGTTTTCGCTCAAAGGCCTAAGAAAAGGCTTAAGATTTAATAGCTGAGAAATTGGGTGGTTTATAGTTAATTGATAAATGAACAGAAAATCTTGGATTTGTCACTCATAGGTTCTGTTTTGTTTCCACATTTTTGAATCTTGCTCGTTTCATCTTTTCGATAGCCAGTGGTACCAAGGCAAGCTAGGACTTCTCAGGAAGCCTGGTTTTTGAAGAGCCATAAGTTTTGTACTTCTTCATCAACTTCCTCTGAGAATGGTGATGAAGAAACTGAGAAGTAAGTTACTATGTCAGCAAATTCTCAATTCTTGCATATGAAGAATGTGCACACACAGAAATATTCATCCAGCATTGAAGCAATATTTCCTGATAGTTTATCATAATTTTGTTGTTTTCAGGATAACCATTATCTTTGTTGATAAGGACGGAGAGGAAATTCCTGTTAAAGTACCAATTGGAATGTCTGTGCTCGAAGCTGCTCATGAAAATGATATAGACCTCGAAGGTGCAGACTTCTCTTCCATTTTCTTCTCGTTTTCCAATGCTTCTTCTCATAGCTTAGATGGGATCTAACGTTTAGATTGATCCTTTGTCGAATTGAGAACTCATGGATTGCTTTTACTTGATCTCCAGGGGCATGTGAGGCTTCTCTAGCGTGTTCAACGTGTCATGTGATTGTGATGGTAAACATATCCTTCCATTATTTATAGATCCTCTGCGTTTCCTGAAACTAACTAAAATTGTATTTACAGGATACGGAATACTATAACAAACTTGAAGAACCAACTGATGAAGAGAATGATATGCTTGATCTTGCTTTTGGGCTCACAGAAACGTAAAGTTCTCTCTTACTCTTAAACCAACACAAAACAAGAAAAAAGTATCATAAGTTCCCGGATAAATGTTTCAGGTCACGACTCGGATGCCAAGTCATTGCAAGACCAGAGCTAGATGGTGTGCGCTTGGCTATTCCTTCAGCCACGAGGAATTTCGCGGTTGACGGATTTGTTCCAAAACCTCATTAGTTTTCGCAGAGATTCTTCGACCTGAGGCATTAAGGATCAAAGAGCTGATTCATGTTTCTATTGGAGTTTTGATGATTGCTTACCGAGAGGAAACAGTTCTTGGACCTGAGGCATTAAAGGATCAAATAGATGATTTATGTTTCTATGGGAGGATTTGATGAGAGGAAACAGTTTTATTACATATTAGTTTTGATCTTGGCATTTCTCGTTGTTGTCTGAGTTTCTAACAGAACAAGCTTTAAGCAATTATTTGGAATAAGTAGTACCAAGGCTTTGCTTTTCTTTAACATTGCAGAATAAACTCAATTATTTTAGTCAAAGGAAGATGAAACAATCACCATCTTTGAAGCTTTTCTGAGTTTAGAAATTGTAGAGAGGAAACAGCTAATTAAAGACATCATTACAAACGGGTTACATACCACAAGGACACATAAAAGTCCATTGAAACTATGAGCTTACTTAAAAGAAGTCACGAACAAGTTCGAAAAAATTTCACCTGCACAAAACCGATGCCTCTAGATAAGCATGTCATCGTAGTAATCAAACTGGTCATAGTCAGAATAGTCACTAGCACCTGTGAGGTCATAGTAATGATCAAACTCAGTATCATCTGACATCAGATCGATATCAGAGAAGCCATAAGGGTATTCGTCTTCTGATGAACCAATGTCGATATCATGAGTCGAGTCATTAGGGTGTCTCACAACTTTGACCCTCTCAGAACACCGCTTCTGCAGATCCCCAATAAGATTAACATTGAAACACCGGCGTAAATCAAGATGTTCCAGGGTTAGACAACTGTCAAGAATGGCGTTTAAGCCGGTGTCTGATAATCCGTTCCCAAAAAGCTGGAGATGGCGAAGTTTAGGCATTGTTTCAGCAATCGCTAGAGCATCATCATCATTCTCTTTTTGAGGATACCTCTTTAACTTCAACGTCTTCATATTTGGACAAGACTGGCCTAGAACTTTCAGAGACACTCCTGACAATGAGCAGTATGACAACTCGAGGTCTTCAAGCAGTGGAAGTTTCAAAACTGCTTCGACAAGTCCATTGTCCGTAATTTGAGAGCACCTTGTCAGTCTAAGGCTTCTCAGATTACTCGACCTGCATATAATTGTGTGTAACAACAAGTTAAAAACAACATCTAAGATAGAGAAGAAGAATTATAAAGATCCAAAAGATCTTTTTTCTATCATCCCAAAAAACCAGAACCTAACCATTCAGACCTCAGAAGCATATGACTATTTACTACTCCAACATATAATTTTGAGACAATGTAACACAACACAATCATAAGCCCCAAATTCTCACAAGAGATAGTAACTTCACAACCAAAATATGTTCTAACCCTAGAACTAACATAACTCCATACAACTATTGAAATCAAATCAATCCCAGTTCTCTAAACAAGGAATCAAAAATCCATTTGAGATTTTGAGTCACAGGGAGAGAGAAGAGAACCTATCGGCGATGTAATTGAGGAGACCATCAGTACCGAAATACCATATATCGATCTCAACCAAGCCGCCTTGGCTACGATCAACAGCGTGACGACACATGATCTCGAGGTTGTAATCCATGTCTTCCCAATCTCCGAGGTTATGCATGTCGATTTTACGCCACATCGATGGGTCTTTACAAACTCGGCGCCACGATCTGCAAACTTTCTGAGCGTTTTCCAGTATCTCAATCGCGCCAAGACGGTGCAGTATCAATGACGTCAGTTCTGGTGGAAGCTCCGTCCAATTTCTAGATTCTCCGACCTCCATCGCCGGAGGTAAAGACGAAGAAGCCATTTTTAAGTATCGAATTTGTTTGCCCAAAAAAAAAAAAAAAAAAAAAAAAAAAAAAAAAAGTATCGAATTTGTCAGAAACCACTAAATAAGAGAGTGAAGTCGTTTTCAAGAATTTTCAATTAGGTCCTTATGGTATCACATAATTACGAAATAAATTTGGGCCAAGCTTACTTTAATATTGGGCCTAGGCCTATAATTAAATTGTACCCACAGCAAAAAAAAAGCCCCATCGCATTTGTTCATGGAGTAACAATCACGCACTCAAAGCATTTTTTAAAGTTCAAAAGGACGCTGAGACCTGAGACAGACAGAAAAGAAATGTCATAAACGAGTTCATAAGTTGACAAGACCAAAAAAGCAACATGTTTTCTGCATTGTTCCGAAAGATTCAATATCTACTACCAATAATAGTCGCTGGCATCATAGCGGACATCAACTGTGATTCTACCATATGGGTGACCAGCGGTTGAGTCATTGGGGCGTTTCAAATCTTTGATCCTCTCAACGCATCGCTTCTCTAGATCCCCAGTAAGATCAACGTTGGAACATTTGCGTAGATCAAGGTGTTCCAGGTGAGGACAACCATCAAGAATGGCGTTCAAGCCCACATTGGTTAGTATGTTCCCAAAAAGCTGGAGGTGGCGTAGTTCGGGCATGCTTTCAGCGATAGCTAGAGCATCTTCATTATTAAACTCATCATCATTAAATTTAGGGTCAGGCTCGGAGTTTAGCTTCAATGTCTTCAGATTTGGACAAGACTGGCCTACAACTTTCAGAGACTCTCCTGACAAGGAGCAGTGTGAAAGCTCGAGGTATTCAATCAATGGAAGCTTCACAACTGCTTCGATAAATCCCTCGTCTGCTATTGGATAGCACATTATAAGTCTAAGGGTTCTCAGATTACTCGACCTGCAAATAATTGTTGGTAAAAGGTTAAAAGCATAATCCAAGATAGAGAAGAAAGACAACAAAGATGCAAAAGATCTTTATTTATAGCACACGGAGAACCTGAAGCCAATCATTTAGACCTCAGAAACATAACAATGTTAGAATCAAGTGGATATTTTCTACTCCAAAATGGAAGAGCAAGGGATTAAAAGTCACAAACCTGAATTGAGAACTGATTTAACAAATTGATTTCTAGTTGAAAAGATCGACACAATAATTCTCGAAACACATCATAAAATAACAATAATTCCCCAATTCTCACAAGTAAAAAGAACAGAAGGTATTCCCACTCACTGAAACTACTAAGATCTTTCACATCTAACCTTCAAATTGGCATACCCCATTCAACGAGTGAAATCAAATTTCTCTTAAGGAGATCAAAATTTCCCTTAAGAAAACAAACATAGGCGTGGTTTTGAGTCATATGAATAGAGAGAGAGAGAGAGATAGAACCTGTCGGCAATGTAATTGAGGAGCTCATCAGTACCAAAGTACCAAATGTCAATCTCAACCAAGCCGCCCTGGCTACGATCCACTGCATGACGACACATGATCTCAAGATCGTACCCCATGGCTCCCAAGTCTCCGAGGTTGTCCATATCAATCTTCCGCCACATCGAGGGGTCTTTACAAACGCGACGCCACGATCTGCACACTTTTTGAGCATTTTCCAGTATATCAATCGTGCCAAGCCGGCCAAGGATCGACGATGTCAGTTCCGGTGGAAGTTCTGCCCAATTTCTCACCTCTTCATCTTTCACCAGCGAAGAAACGGAAGTAGACGTCGACGACCAAGAGGAGGAAGCAGTTTCTGAGGATCAAAAATGTCAAAATAAATAAGATCTTTTGGGTTCCTTCTTTAATTTAAAATCGACAAACATAGAGAAAAAGAAGACACGGACGAGTTCATAAGTCACAACCACTTGCCACTGAACTTGACAAGCACGGCAAAGACAACCTGTCTCTGCATTGTTAAGAAAAAAATCAATATCTACTCCCAACGATAGTCCCTGATACCTGAGTCATAGCCGCCCATAATGTCATATCCGCCCATCATGTCGTAGCTGCCCATAATGTCATAGCCGCCCATCATGTCGTAGCTGCCCATAATGTCATAGCCGCCCATAATGTCATAGCCACCATACATATAGGGAAAGCCATCATCTGAATCGATATCAAGAAAGCTGGTTTCGGTTGAGCAAGCAGCGATTGAGTCATTGGGGCATCTCAAATATTTGATCCTTTCAACACATTGGTTCATGAAATCTTCGACAAGGTTAATATTGTAACACTGGCGTAAATCAAGATGGTCCAGGTGAGTACAACTGTCAAGAATGGCTTTCAAGCCAGTGTTAGTTAGTGCGTTCCCTAAAAGCTGAAGGTGGCGTAACTCAGGCATGCTTTCTGCAATTGCTATGGCATTATGATCACGCATATTTATTACAAACTCGACGCGAGGTCGGCGGTTTAGCTTCAATGTCTTCAGATGTGGACAAGACTGGCCTACAACACTCAGACACTCTCCTGAAAATGAGCAGTATGAAACCTCGAGGTCTTCAAGCAATGGAAGTTTTACAACTGCTTCGGCAACTCCCTTATCTGTTATTTGATGGCATCTTACAAGTCTAAGGCTTCTCAGATTACTTGAACTGCAGATAATTGTGAGTCAAAGTTTAAAACATAACCTAACCCAAAGATTTAGACCTCCCAAGCATCAAAATATGAGAATCAAGTGGATGTTTTCTACTTAAAATCCAAAGAAAAAAAGGAATAACATTCACAAACGAGAAAAGGACAATGTATAAGAAACCAAAACATTAAAAACCAACACTTCATTAACAAAACAACTGATTCAACTCAAATGCCAAAAAGTGCATTCATCATAGATTCAGTATAACGAAAGAGTGACACAGAATCCTCCAAACACAATCATAAGTTAACAATAATTTCCCCAATTGTCAAAATCTGTAACCCTAGAACTAGCATAACCCGAATACAACGACTGAAATCAAATCAACCTCAGTGCTCTAATAAAAATTCGAAAATCCCTCTTGAAGAAAACCATAATTCAAGAGATTTTGTGTTACAGGGAGAGAGAGAGAGAACCTATCGGCGATGTAATCGAGGAGTTTATCAGTACCAAAGTACTCAATATCGATCTCAAGCAAACCGCCCTGGCTACGATCAACGGCGTGACGGCACATGGACTCGAGGTCGTACTTGAAGATATCCCTATTTCCGCTGTTGTCTATGACAATCTTCCGCCACATCGAAGGGTCTTTACAGACGCGACGCCACGATCTGCACACTTTCTGAGCATTTTCGAGTATCTCAACCACGCCAAGCCGGAGAAGAACCGATGACGTCAGTTCTGCTGGAAGCTCAGCCCAGTTTCTATAATCTCCGTCCTCCATCGCCGGAGGTAAAGACAAGAAGACGGTGGCCAAGGAGAAACAAATGAAAACGGCTAGAGAGAAGAAGAAAGTAACTGTGGTTTCAAAATTTTCGTTTCCGTCGCTAAATTACAATTAGGTCCTCATAGTGATACATATTTACGATAATAAAAATAATCTCTTGGGCCTAGGCCCATAATTAAACCCAATCGATCATCATTATTCATTAAAAACAAATCACACGCTAAAAGCTTAAACGAAATAAAAACTTTGAAACTACAACATAGAAAAAACTAAAGAGTTCATAATTTGAAATGAAAATCAAAAGCAACCTGTGTTTAGAGAGATTCACTAATTAAGGTCATAGTAAAATCTCAATGTTGTCCAAGTCATTGAAAAAAGTGATAGCAAATGGGTGATCAAAGGTTGACTCATTTATTGGTGTGTCTAAAATATTTGATCCTCTCAGAACATCGCTTCTCCAGATCTCCGACAAGTTTAAGCTCGAAACACTTATGTAACTCGAGGTGTTCCAGGTGAGGACAACCGTTAAGAATGGCGTTCAAGCCTATGTCACTTAGTTTGTTCCCATAAAGGTAGAGGTGGCGTAGTTCTGGCATGCTTTCAGCGATTTCTAGGGCATAATAATCATCATTGCGAGAGTTGCGAAAGTTGCGAGAGCTCCAGAAACGCCCTGAGGAGTTTAACTTGAATGTCTTTAGTTGTGGGCAAGCCTGACCTATAGCTTTGAAATCCAGAATTAAACATGAGTGTGAGACCTCGAGGGTTTCAAGCAATGGAAGTTTTGCAATTGTGTCCACAAGTCCTGGGTTCGTCGCCCTTGGAAAGCACATTCCAAGTCCAAGAATTCTCAGATTCCTTGATCTGCAAATAGTAAATAAGAAGAGAAAACCATTTGTTCAATTGGGACCTAAAAAAATCAAACTCTAATGATTCTTTAAGCAAGTCTATGATAAGAGTGGTACAAGCTTATAATCTTCTTATAATGCTAATAAGTACCTAACCACTTTTTTTTTTTTTTTGGTAAAAGGTTAAGTTAGTACCTAATAACTACTTGTTTCATTAACCATGTCAAAGGACAAGTAATTAAGTATGATGACTGTAACGGTGTGAAACAAAAACAAGAAAACAGCATTTGTGTCTAATCCTCACGAGAAAAAAGGAACAAACAAACTTCAGATATTATTTTCTCACTCAAAATATATACCGACACATATTTTGTGTCTAAAGCCATCAATTTCTCTAAATAAAACAGCATTTGGAGATTCCCATGAAACAACTCAAACGTAGCGTGCTTACGAGTGGTAATTAAGGGATAGAGAGGAGATACGTAACCTATCTGCGATGTAGTCGAGGAGATCATTGTTGACGAAGTTCCCAACGTGGATTTCGACCAAACTACCCTGGCTGCGATCAACGGCGTGACGGCACATGCTGGCTAAGCGGTCGAGCATTCTCTCGTTTCTGATCCGGCTTCTCATGTCGATTTTCTGCCACATCGAAGGGTCTTTACATATGCGTCGCCACTGCCTGCACACCTTCTGAGCGTTGTCCAGTATATCAATCCCGCTAAGACGGATCAGGATCAAATACGTCAACTCCGACGGAAGATCCGCCCAGTTTCTTGCCTCTTCGTCTTTCATCGGCGACGTAGAGGAGGTTCTCCTTTTCTTTTTTGAAAAAGCGGAGATCGTCATTTTTGAGGATAAAAATTAGGTCAAAAAATCAGTGAATAAGAAGTGAAGTGTAGTTTCGGACCTTACGGCTTCCGTCTTTAAATAAGTCAAAAATTTGGCCGTCGTAGTATACGATACAATTCATGCCACGTATAATTAGGGCAACTACACCCACGCGCTAATGTTTGCTTGATTTTTAGCAAATACACGCGCTCACACCACTGATATCGTCATGAACAAATCTTGAACTCGTTTCTATTTAAGTACAAAAATAATTCGGTTTGATTTTTGTCTTGTTTTAAAGATTTTATACCAAATAAAAGTTACATAGTAAACTAGAAAGAACAAATTTAAATTAAACAAATTCAGTTTGATTTTGTTAATGTTTTATTATTAGTCGTTGTTGCTTACTGTTTATATATGTTAAATTTGATAGAATTAAATAATGGATAAATCATAAATGTGGTTAGTTAGATGAATAAATAGTTAAAGGTGAATGAATGAAATATGTAATAGATGTTAATATTGCATTTTGATTTCAAAACGGATACTGTGAAGTCAACACGCGCTCAAACAAGTTCAAAATAACTTCAAAAGAATATTTTTACATAGTTGATAATATTGATCAGTTATCAACTTAGAAGCATATAACAATTTAACAACTTAGGAATCAAGTGATATATATGAACAATTAATATATTGTTTAAATTGGGTTAATTAGTACATATGAGACATAAGATCATCTCTGATTCTCTGTTCATGAGAAACCCAAAGTGCCTCTCAAAGCAAATTAACATTTATATTTTAATATAACTTAGTTATATAATTAAATTTGAGTTGTAAAAATAAAATTGAACCAATGTACAAGAGACAAGTGTCTAAAATTTCTAAGAGTTCTACAAGTGGAGATGAGAGTGACAAAGTAAGTGTGGTGAGAGTGACTGTGAAACAAAACAAGACTTGTCTATGTGAGAACAAGCAAAGGGACTAGCTAGTTATTGCAACATGGCTTCAAAAACCTTTCATCAGTTTCAAGTTTTCAAGAATTTTGTATAATTCGGTCCCTCTCTTCAAAGCAAGAGACTGAATACAAGAACACATAGACTTTTGACTACCTATTTGGTTTTTTCACACATATATACATGTACAATCTACACGGGAATCAAAAATCAAAAAATGAAAACATTTGGTACAACTCAAATTGATAAGTTGAGATCTTACAAGGGAGTGGAGGTACTAAAATGGATGAAAAATCGAATATCGACACAATGAATAGCTACTCACCTGATTTATCACTAAGGTGGTGGTATTTGGATTAACAGTCAAAACACAAATACTCTGTATTGTCCTTTTCATGATCATCTCATACTCCTTTTCTACTCTTCCTATCATCTCATACTCCTTTTCTACTTTTCCTATTAATCAAACGAATAGCTAGAAGAAAATGAGAGAATAGTTGTGTTCATTTAGTTAAAAATGTATTTTGGTCAAAATAATATACTATTTGGCTAATCCATGAGAACTCATTTTGATTTTGTCCAAAAGTCAAAAGAAAAACTTTAAGAAGTGTGTTTTGTGAAAAAAAAAATTCTTAAGAAACAACTTCTGCATCGTACGCGAGTTACAATCACGCGCTACAAACTTACGACGTACAAAGAAAATAAGGGACTTTGAAACACTACCAAACCAACATAGAGAAAAGAGGACTAGAGGAGACATGAACAAGTTCATAATGTGACATGACCATAAAAAGCAACCTGTGTTCAAAGAGATATACTATCTAGTCCGGATAAAAGTCATAGTAAACCTCAATGTTGTCCAAGTCATTGACAAAAGTGATATCAAATGGGTAATCAACATAGAGAAAAGAGGAGACATAAGTTCATAATGTGACATGACCATCAAAAGCAACCTGTGTTCAGAGAGATTCACTATCTACTCATAGTAAACCTCAATGTTGTCCAAGTCATTGAAAAAGTGAAAGCAAATGGGTGATCAAGGTTGAGTCATGATTTGGTGTGTCCAAAGTATTTGATCCTCTCAAAACATCGCTTCTCCAAATCTCCGACAAGGTTAAGCTTGCAACACATCTGTAACCAATCGTTCCAGGTGAGGACAACCGTCAAGAATGGCATTCAAGCGTGTGTAACTTAGGTTGTTCGCATAAAGGTGGAGGTGGCGTAGTTCTGGCATGCTTTTAGCGATTTCTAGGGCATAATCATCATCATTGCGAGAGTTCCAGAAACCCCCTGAGGAGTTTAACTTCAATGTCTTTAGCTGTGGGCAAGCGTGGCCTATATCTTCCAAACTCAGGTTTAAACATGAGTGTGAGACCTCGAGGGTTTCAAGCAATGGAAGTTTTGTGATTGCATTCACAAGTCCTGGCCTCGTCACCCTTGGAAAGCACATTCCAAGTCCAAGACTTCTCAGATTCTTTGATCTACAAATATATAATCACGTGTCGAGTTAAATCATAAACGATAAGAAGAACAACAATACGTTCTTAAAAAAAAACATAAGAAATTCTCATAGTACTAATCAACTCAGAAGCATGTAAATAAGAAGAGCACAGAAGAGCAAACCATTTGTTTCAATTTGGACCTAAAAGATCAAACTTTAAAGATGCATTAAGTAAGTATATGATAAGAATTGTATAAGTTCTTAATCTTCTTATAATGCTAATAACCTAACTACTTGTTTTCATTATTAGCCATGACAAAGGACAAGGAATTATGTATGATATGACAGTAACGATGTGAAACAAAACAAGACTCGATCGAACAATGTGAGAACTAAGGACTATTATAACATCATCATATCAACAGTGACTTCAAAATAAATTGATTTTTTTTTTTGACTCCTAAAACATTGTAATGGCATGAACATTGAGTTGCAAACATGAGTGCATTCATATCAGACGTAGAGTACATTAAAAGAAAACTTGAAGTTGCAAGACATACATTCTCGAGTAAGAGTACTGAATATCCAAAGTGCATATTCATAGCAAATCCAGTAAAAGGGAAAAAAAAAAAAAAGACAAGATAAGTGGAGTTCCATTAACACGAGTGATAAACAAAATAAAAATAAAAATCAACGATTATAATTAAATGGGGATCTCTTATAATTAATGAACAAAGTTTTGCCCTAATCCTCACGAAAAAAAAGGAACAAACACATTTCAGATACTCAAAATATATACCGACACATATTTATTTGTCTAAAGCCATCAATTTCTCTAAACAATTGGAGAGATTCCCATGAAACAAACATAGCGAGTGGTAAGAGATAGAGAGAAGATAGGTAACCTATCAGCGATGTAGTCGAGAAGATCATCGTTGACGAAGTTCCCAAGGTGGATTTTGACCAAACCACCCTCGCTGCGATCAACGGCGTGACGGCACATGATAGCTAAGGGCTCGAGCATTCCCCTATCTCTGATCAGGTTTCTCATGTCGATTTTCCGCCACATCGAAGGTTCTTTACAGACGCGTCGCCACGGTCTGCACACCTTCTGAGCGTTGTTCAGAATATCAGCCACGCTAAGACGGATCAGGATCAAAGACGTCAACTCCGACGGAAGATCCGCCCAGCTTCTTGGCTCTTCGTCTTTCATCGGCGACGGAGAGGAGGTTTTCATTTTCTTTTCTGAAAAAGCGGAGGTTGTCATTTTTGTGGGTAAAATTAGGTCAAATCTGTGGATAAAAGAAGTGATGTCTACCTTTGTGCTTCCGTCCCCAAGTCAAATATTTGGTCATCGTAGTGTACGATACAATTCATGCCACGTATAATTAGGCAAATACACTCACGCGCTAATGTTTTTTTTACTCGTTTCTATTTAAGTAAAAGTATAATTCGATTTGATTTGTTTTTAGGTTTTAATGCTAAGATTTTATTCCAAATAAAAGTTTACATATTAAACTAGAAAGAACAAATTTATACTTGCCCAATAAAATTTAATTTTAAAAGTTTTCATTAACTAAACCACTCAATGTCAAGAAGTGCATTTTATCAGAGATTCGAGATAGATAATAAAATCCTCCAAACGAAGTCATAAGCAAACAAAATTTTCCTCAATTCTCAATCACTCTCGTCACATTGAACGAGTGAAATCAAAAGCACTTTAAGAAAACCAAAACTTGCGTGCGTGTGAGTCATATGGAAGAAGAGAGAGATGTGGAACCTATCGGCTATGTAATTGAGGAGACCATTAGAACCATAGTTCCAAATTTTGATCTCAGCCAAGCCTCCCTGGCTCCGATCAACAACGTGACGGCACATGATATCGAGCTTCTGCTTCATTTTTGCCGAGCTTCTGCGGTTTCTTAAGTCAATCCTCCGCCACATCCAAGGGTCTTTAAATTAAAGACTCCACGCCACGATCTACACACTTATGAAAAATCAAAAACCATTGCATCGTTTTCGCGAGTAACAGTCACGCGCTCAAAGCTTAAAAAGTTTAGAAGGAAATAAGAACTACCAACATAGAGAAAAAAAATTAGGAGACATGAACAAGTTCATAAGTTGACAAAACCAACAAAAACCACATGTTCTCTGCATTGTTCAGAAAGATTCAGTATCTAATACCAATAATAGTCACTGGCATCATAGAGAAAAGAAGAGACATGAACGAGTTCATAAGTTGACAAGACCATCAACAAGCAACCCTGTGTCTCCGAAAGAATCCACATTTAATCATGATCTGAAGCACAGTTGACACACCGATATTATATGGGT
This sequence comes from Arabidopsis arenosa, assembly GCA_905216605.1. Classification (NCBI taxonomy): domain Eukaryota; kingdom Viridiplantae; phylum Streptophyta; class Magnoliopsida; order Brassicales; family Brassicaceae; genus Arabidopsis; species Arabidopsis arenosa. The sequence goes on from LR999456.1 coordinate 17,551,151, forward strand.
AATCGGCGGTTGAGTCACCGGGGCGTCTCAACTCTTTGATCCTCTCCAAACATCGCTTCTCAAGATTCCCGACAAGTTTAATGTTGAAACACTTGCGCACATCAAGGTCTTCCAGGTGAGGACAACCGTCGAGAATGACATTCAAGCCAGTGTTGGTCAGTCCGTTCCAAATAAGCTGGAGGTGGCGTAGTTTCGGCATGCTTTCAGCGATTGCTAGGGCATCATCATCACATTCGACGGGAGGGGAAATGAGGTCTACCTGGCTTCTAAGATAATTGTCATGCCCTGGGCAGCCTAAGAAGTTTAGTTTCAATGTCTTTAGCTGTGGGCAAGCGTGGCCTATAGCCTTCAAATCCAGTTTAAACGATGAATGGAAGACCTCGAGGGTTTCAAGCCATGGAAATTTTGCAATTCCCTTCAGAACTCCTTCGTTCGTCATTGGTTCATAGATTGAAAGTCCAAGACCTTTCAGATTACTTGATCTGCAAATAATTACGTGAAGAGTTAAATCATAAACTAGGAAGAAGATTAACAACAATACGTTATAAAAAAACGAAACCATAAGAGTTCTATAAGCTAATGATGTTCTTATATATATATATGCTAATAACCTAACTATTTTTTTTCTTTAACCATGACAAGTAAAGTTATATATATATGATGATAATAGAGGTGTGAAACAAAACAAGACTTGAACAATGTGAGAACAATTAAAGGACTATTATAAATTTCTAACACCGTCATAGCATGGAAATTAGCTTTCATCATATCTAAAACATTACTAAGGCATTTACTCTAAAACACTATTAATTAAGGAATGACCTCATGAGAATCGAAACCATTTACACTAAAAGACTATTAAGGCATCAAAATTAGCCTTCATATCTGTGCATGTCAAACCCCAAACGAAGAGCACATAAAATAAAACTTTAAGTAAATGAGTATCAAAAGTCCATTCATGGCAGATAGCCAGATCAGGTAAAAGGAAATTAAAATGACATGATAAACTGAGTTTAATTGACACATAAACCAAAAAAAATCGACGATTATATTATAAGTTATCAAATTTTTTGCCCTAACTAATCCTCAGGAGAAAAAGGAACAAACACATATCAGAGATTTTTTCTTATCAGTCAAAATATATATACTGGGACATTTTGTGTCTAATTCACAGATCAGTGAAATCAAATAAAAGCCATATTTCTCTAAACAGCATTTGGAGATTTCCATGAAAAACAGTTCAAACGTAGCTTGCGAAAGGAATAGAGAGAAGAGAGAGAGAGAACCTATCGGCGATGTAGCTGAGGAGAGAATCGCTCACGAAGTGTCCAATGTTGATCTCTAGCAAGCCACCCTGGCTGAGATCAACAATGTGACGACACATGCCCTCGAAATCGAACCGATAGAGGCAGTCTTGCAAGTTGATTTTCTGCCACATCGAAGGGTCTTTACAGACGCGTCGCCACTGTCTGCACACCTTCTGAGCGTTAAACAGTATATCAGTCACGCTAAGTCGGAGCAGGATCGAAGTCGTCAACTCCGGCGGAAGATCCAACCAGTTTCGTTGCTCTTTTCTTCGCTCTTCATCTTCTTTCATGAACAACGACTGCAACGTAGTTGAGGTTGTCATTTTCTCTTCTCAAAAAGAGGAGGCTGTCATTTTCTTTTCTCAAAAAGAGGAGGCTGTCGTTTTTGAGGATAAGATTAGGTCAAATTAGTGAATAAGAAGTGAAGTGTATTGTTTCGGACATTTGGTTGTCGTATAGTATTATGTGTCTACGGTACGATTCATGCCACGTCTAATTAGGTCTCAATACTCCTGAAGAATCAAGCAAGACCAGCCGCATATATCGCAAATAACACTCACGCGCTAATGTTTGCTTGATTTTCTAAGGCCTAGGTAAATACACGCCCTCATAAACACTTTTGCCACCACCTCAATGATATCGTCATGAACAATCTTGGACTCGTTATTTTTTTATTACTTTTTTTGACTCGTTTCTATTAAAGTAAAAAGAATAATTCCGTTTGATTTTTTTGTTTTTGTTTTAATGTTAAGATTTTCTACCAAATAAAATTTTATATAGTAATCTATCTAGCAAGAAAAAATTCACACTTATCCAACAAAATATAGATTTAAAAGAATTAGGTTCGATCGATTTTGTTAATGCTAGCTTTATTATCAATTATATATATATATATTTTTTCATATGTTAATAACTTTGATATAACTAAATAATCAATAAATAAAAAATATGGTTAGTTAAATGAATAAATTGTATTCATCGTTTCGGGGGCAAGCCGTGCGTTATTCTAGGCGAGTTCAATGAGACGCGTGACTTGGAAGAACACGATCCGATTCTTCTCTCTTCTGGTTACTTCGGGCATGCGAGATTTCCAAGAAGTGGTGTGCGCGGTATTGTTCTTTAGTGGATATGAGGACTCATGGTCCGCTATTCACGTGGAGTAACAAGCGAGAGGAGGGTTTAGTTAGTAAGAAGTTGGATAAAGTTCTTAAAAATTAGAAGGAAATGAGGAATTTGAAACTACCAACATAGAGAAAAGAGGAGATATGAACTAGTTCATAAGTTGACAAGACCAACAAAAACCACATGTTCTCTTTATTTTTCAGAAAGATTCAATTTCCCGTACCAATAATAGTCACTGGCATCATAGAGAAGAGAGGAGACATGAACGAGTTCATAAGTTGACAAGACCATCAAAAGCAACCCTGTGTTCACAGAGATTCAATCTGTAGTTATCATCTGAATCAGAATTGACAAAATTATATTATATGGGTAATCAGCGATTGAGTCACCGGGGCGTCTCAACTCTTTGATCCTCTCCAAGGTTAATGTTGAAACACTTGTGTACATGATAAGTTTTGAACTCACAAAATCCTTTATAGATCTCTGTAGCTATTGATTACAATCACACATACACAGATTACACAAGATGATAAAACGAAAACTATGAACAACCGATTATGATCTCATAAGGATCACAATCTGAAGCTCTAATCACGATCTCATGGCGATCGTGATCCCCAGGAGATTCATCACGTCTCTTACAATCAACAACCAAAAGCATAAAACATCAAGCATCACAATCTCTTATGTATACATGGGACGAGTCTCCTTCCCCAGCTCTTCCGAGTGTCACGGCTCATTTGACATCTCTACTTCATTCTTCTTTACTTGCTTCTTAATTATGTCTTATTTGTACGTCAAGGTGTTCCAGATGAGGACAACCGTCACGAATGGCGTTCAAGCCTGTGTCGGTTAGTCGTCCGTTCCCAATAAGCTGGAGGTGGCGTAGTTCGGGCATGCTTTCAGCGATTGCTATGGCATCATCATCATCACAAGGGGTGTAGCCTGAGAAGTTTATCTTCAATGTCTTTAGCTGTGGGCAAGCGTGGCCTATAGCTTTCAAATCCAGTATAAACAAGAAGTCGAAGAACTCGAGGGTTTCAAGAAATGGAAATTTCGCGATTGCGTTAACAAGTTCTTCTATCGTTGTTATCGATGGGTAACAGACTGGAAGTGCAAAACTTTTCAGATTACTTGATCTGAAAATAGTTACGTGAAGAGTTAAATCATAAACTAAGAAGAAGAGTAACAAAAATATGTTATCAAAAAAAAAACCATAACTAGAAATTCTCATATATAGTACTATATAATCAACTCAGAAGCATGTAAAATATGAAGAGCAAAGAATAACGTGTTATGTACAATCGCTTTGATCAAACTGGGACGACGAGTACATGCATGGCTTAAAAGATCAAAACTGTAATGAGGTCGGCGGTTTAGCTTCAATGTCTTCAGATGTGGACAAGACTGGCCTACAACACTCAGACACTCTCCTGAAAATGAGCAGTATGAAACCTCGAGGTCTTCAAGCAATGGAAGTTTTACAACTGCTTCGGCAACTCCCTTATCTGTTATTTGATGGCATCTTACAAGTCTAAGGCTTCTCAGATTACTTGAACTGCAGATAATTGTGAGTCAAAGTTTAAAACATAACCTAACCCAAAGATTTAGACCTCCCAAGCATCAAAATATGAGAATCAAGTGGATGTTTTCTACTTAAAATCCAAAGAAAAAAAGGAATAACATTCACAAACGAGAAAAGGACAATGTATAAGAAACCAAAACATTAAAAACCAACACTTCATTAACAAAACAACTGATTCAACTCAAATGCCAAAAAGTGCATTCATCATAGATTCAGTATAACGAAAGAGTGACACAGAATCCTCCAAACACAATCATAAGTTAACAATAATTTCCCCAATTGTCAAAATCTGTAACCCTAGAACTAGCATAACCCGAATACAACGACTGAAATCAAATCAACCTCAGTGCTCTAATAAAAATTCGAAAATCCCTCTTGAAGAAAACCATAATTCAAGAGATTTTGTGTTACAGGGAGAGAGAGAGAGAACCTATCGGCGATGTAATCGAGGAGTTTATCAGTACCAAAGTACTCAATATCGATCTCAAGCAAACCGCCCTGGCTACGATCAACGGCGTGACGGCACATGGACTCGAGGTCGTACTTGAAGATATCCCTATTTCCGCTGTTGTCTATGACAATCTTCCGCCACATCGAAGGGTCTTTACAGACGCGACGCCACGATCTGCACACTTTCTGAGCATTTTCGAGTATCTCAACCACGCCAAGCCGGAGAAGAACCGATGACGTCAGTTCTGCTGGAAGCTCAGCCCAGTTTCTATAATCTCCGTCCTCCATCGCCGGAGGTAAAGACAAGAAGACGGTGGCCAAGGCAAGGAGAAACAAATGAAAACGGCTACAGAGAAGAAGAAAGTAACTGTGGTTTCAAAATTTTCGTATCCGTCTCTAAATTACAATTAAGTCCTCATAGTGATACATATTTACACGATATTAGTTCGGGCCATAAAGTACAATAATAAAAATAATATTTTGGGCCTAGGCCCATAATTAAACCCAATCGATCATCATTTTATAATAAAACAAATCATACGCTAAAAAGCTTAATAAAGACTTTGAAACTACGTGAAAACTAAGAGCATGTGCAGTGGTAGTCTCTCACCATAATCTCTCATGTACAAAAGAATTAATAAAATAAAAATATATATTATTTAATTAGATGAGTCTCTCAAAAAAAGTGAGAGAGTTTCTCATTGTCTCTCAAATGAGAGACTCTTTCACCTTTTTTGAGAGACTCAACAAATTAAAAAATATACTTTTATATTTTATTAATGCTTTTGTAGATGAGAGACTATAGTGAGAGATTACCACTGCACATGCTCTAAAGAGTTCATAATTTGAAATGGCCATCAAAAGCAACCTGTGTTTAGAGAGATTCACTAACTAATCCCATTAAAGTCATAGTAAAATCTCAATGTTGTCCAAGTCATTGACAAAAGTGATAGCAAATGGGTGATCAAAGGTTGACTCATTTAGTGGTGAGTCTAAAATATTTGATCCTCTCAGAACATCGCTTCTCCAGATCTCCGACAAGTTTAAGCTTGAAACACTTATGTAAATCGAGGTGTTCCAGGTGAGGACAACCGTCAAGAATGGCGTTCAAGCCTATGTCACTTAGTTTGTTCCCATCAAGGTAGAGGTGGCGTAGTTCTGGCATGTTTTCAGCGATTTCTAGGGCATAATAATCATCATCACATTTGATGCGAGCGCTCCAGAAACGCCCTGAGGATTTTAACTTGAATGTCTTTAGCCGTGGGCAAGCCTGACCTATACCTTGGATATCCAGAATTAAACATGAGTGTGAGACCTCGAGGGTTTCAAGCAATGGAAGTTTTGCGATTGCGTCCACAAGTCCTGGGCTCGTCGCCCTTGGAAAGCACATTCCAAGTTCAAGATTTCTCAGATTCCTTGATCTGCAAATATATAAATTGCAGGTCGAGTTAAACCATAAACTATAAAAAGAAGAAGAACAGTACGTTCTTAGAAAAAAAGAAGAACATTAGAAATTCTCATAGTACTAATCAACTCAGAAGCATGTGAATAAGAAGAGAAAACCATTTGTTCAATTGGGACCTAAAAGATCAAACTCTAATGATTCTTTAAGCAAGTCAATGATAAGAGTTGTACAAGCTGATAATCTTCTTATAATGCTAATAAGTACGTACCTAACTACTTTTTTTTTTTTTTTTTTTGGTAAACTACTTGTTTCATTAACCATGTCAAAGGACAAGTAATTAAGTATGATGACGGTGTGAAACAAAAACAAGACTCGATCGAGCAATGTGAGAACTAAAAGGACTATTATAACATCGTCATATAAAGTCACTTCAAATAAAACTTTTTGACTTGTAAAACATTATAAAGGCATCAACATGGTTATTGGCCTTGCCTTTGAGTAGTGTTATCCCCGTGTGAAGATCCTTCACCTGAAAGTCATAAGGACAGAGTTGAACCATAACACTATTAGTTTTGCATAATTTATTGACAGAGATCAAGTTCTTTTTCATTGCAGGGACACACAAGGTATTCGAGAGATGAAGATTTCGAGAGTTTGAGGGAAAGAAAACAGAACCCGTATGAGTGATCGGTAGACCGGTACCATTGCCGATTAAAACCTGTTCACCGCCATTGTAAGGAGAGTGGAGAGACAGGTTGCTGAGATCGCTGGCGATGTGATGTGATGCAGCACTATCGAGTAGCCAGGGAGAAAGGTCTGGATGAGGGCTGCTAACAGTGTGATGAGCTTGGGGTCGCCATTGCGGTGCTGGAAGCGGCAGGTGTGGAGCTAGCCAGGGCGCAGGTCCTCGATACTGAAACTGTTGTTGTTGTGCAGCATAGGGCTGTGGTGTTGAGGATTGTTGGTATTGAGGACACCGTTTGGCTCCATGTCCCTGGACGCCACAGATTTGACACTTTCCCAAGTAAGGCTTGGACTGACGATAGCCACCACGATAGTTGTTGGAACCACCGCGTGAAGTGTTGTGTGACGATTGCGGATTGAGTTGTGTTGCATTGGCAGTCACCGGAACAGAGAGATCACTTTTGCTTGCAGCCTTCAGATTAATTTCGCGATTCATGAGTTATGAGTTTTTCATGAAGCTCATCAATCGAAATTGGTGTGTCACGACCCTGTACCATCTCCACAATTGCTCTGTAGTCTTCACCAAGCCCATTGGTGATGTATTCCAGCAGATCTTCGTGGGGGAGAGGATCCCCAAGCAGTGCTAATTTGTCAGCTTTTTCCATGATACCTCGCATGTACTCATTGACAGACGTGGTGCCTTTGTTGCTCTCTTTGAGCTGGTCCTTGATGACGCGTATGTGACCACGAGAAGCTGTCCCATACGTACGGTGAAGAATCTTCCATAGCTCGCGCGTTGTCGTTGCTCTGGCGACAAGTGACTGAACCGAGAGAGAGAGAGAGCCAAGTACGGCACTGAAAAGCAGCTTGTCTTGACGGATCCAGGCAGCAAAGTTTGGATTTGGTTGATTTGCAGCAGTGGCGGTGGAGATTGTCTCCGATGGTGTTTGGTCGTCATCGGCGATGAAGACATGAAGCTCATGTGCTTCAAGTAGAGATCTGACTTGAAGACGCCATGTGATGAAGTTAATTGGTGTGAGTTTGGTGATATTGGAGACATTGAGAGAGATCAAAGTCTTGCTTGGTTCAGAAGAATTGAAAACAGGGGCTGATGCAGAGGACGTAGAAGAGTGTTCAGACGACATGATAGCTTAAGGAGAGAGAGAAATAAGAAAGAAGGAAGAAGAGAGTTGGATCGGTGGAGGAAGAAGATGACGGCGCAAAGGAAAAATTTAGGGTTTGGATCAAAGGATCTCTGATACCATGTAGATGATTTGGAAACCGATACTTTATTATGCACTTTGGCTTTCATATTTATACATGAGCTAGAGAATCTAAACTACATATACACGAGGATCTTTATACGATTATTGGGCGTGTTCTTTTGGACGTCGCGCGACACTTTCCAGCGACACAAAATTACACTAATGTTGTTGCTTTCTTTCTCTTTCCTAGTCGCTGGTTTCTTTCTCTTTCCCTGTCACTGCAATTTTTGTTCGTGATATTTGCAGTCGCCGGTGTCGCTTGTTTTTTCAGCGACTGAGTAAATCAACACCGGCGTCACTTTTTCTTGCTTTTCACGAGATGTTCAGTCGCTGGGTGTAAATAAAATTAAAAAACAAGGCATTTTTTGTTGGTCGCCGCAAGAATCGCGCGATAACGAAAAGAACAGGGCCAATATAGAAAGAGAATATTCCAATGTATATACTAACAGTTATCCTGTAATAGGATTCCCTAAGGTAGAGTATATTTAAAAGAAAACTTTAAGTTGCAAGACATAAATTCTCGAGTAAGAGTAATTGAATATCCAAAGTTCATTCATAGCAGATCCAGTATTAAGAAGAAAAAAAAAAGAAAAAAAAAGACAAGAGTGGAGTTTCAATTAAATCGTGATAAACAAAAAAATATAAATCAACGATTATAAGTGAACAAAATTATTGCCCTAATCCTCACGAGGAAAAGGACTAAACAAACTTCAGATATTATTTTCTCACTCAAAATATATACCGACACATATTTTGTGTCTAAAGCCATCAATTTCTCTAAATAAAACAGCATTTGGAGATTCCCATGAAACAACTCAAACGTAGCATGCTTAAGAGTGGTAATTAAGGGATAGAGAGAAGATAGGTAACCTATCTGCGATGTAGTCGAGGAGATCATCACTGGCGAAGCTGCCAACGTGGATTTCGACCAAACCACCCTGGCTGCGATCAACGGCGTGACGGCACATGCTAGCTAAGCGGTCGAGCATTCACTCCTTTCTGATCGGGCTTCTCATGTCGATTTTCCGCCACATCGAAGGGTCTTTACACACGCGTCGCCACCTTCTGAGCGTTGTCCAGTATATCAATCCCGCTAAGACGGATCAGGAACATATACGTCAACTCCGACGGAAGATCCGCCCAGTTTCTTGCCTCTTCGTCTTTCATCTGCGACGTAGAGGAGGTTCTCATTTTCTTTTTTGAAAAAGCGGAGGTTGTCATTTTTGAGGATAAAAATTAGGTCAAAAAATCAGTCAATACGAAGTGAAGTGTAGTTTCGGACCATACGGTTTCCGTCTTTAAATAAGTCAAAATTTTGGCCGTCGTAGTATACAATACAACTCATGCCACGTATAATTAGGCAACTACACCCACGTATCATCTCATACTCCTTTTCTACTTTTCCTATTAATCAAACGAATAGCTAGAAGAAAATGAGAGAATAGTTGTGTTCATTTAGTTAAAAAATGTATTTTGGTCAAAATAATATACTATTTGGCTAATCCATGAGAACTCATTTTGATTTTGTCCAAAAGTCAAAACAAAAACTTTAAGAAGTGTGTTTTGTGAAAAACAATTTCTTAAGAAACAACTTCTGCATCGTACGCGAGTTACAATCACGCGCTACAAACTTAAGACGTACAAAGAAAATAAGGGACTTTGAAACACTACCAAACCAACATAGAGAAAAGAGGACTAGAGGAGACATGAACAAGTTCATAATGTGAATTGTGACATGACCATAAAAAGCAACTTGTGTTCAAAGAGATATACTATATAGTCCAGATAAAAGTCATAGTAAACCTCAATGTTGTCCAAGTCATTGACAAAAGTGATATCAAATGGGTAATCAACATAGAGAAAAGAGGAGACATAAGTTCATAATGTGACATGACCATCAAAAGCAACCTGTGTTCAGAGAGATTCACTATCTACTCATAGTAAACCTCAATGTTGTCCAAGTCATTGAAAGAGTGATAGCAAATGGGTGATCAAAGGTTGAGTCATGATTTGGTGTGTCCAAAGTATTTGATCCTCTCAAAACATCGCTTCTCCAAATCTCCGACAAGGTTAAGCTTGCAACACATCTGTAACCAATCGTTCCAGGTGAGGACAGCCGTCAAGAATGGCATTCAAGCGTGTGTTACTTAGGTTGTTCGCATAAAGGTGGAGGTGGCGTAGTTCTGGCATGCTTTTAGCGATTTCTAGGGCATAATCATCATCATTGCGAGAGTTCCAGAAACCCCCTGAGGAGTTTAACTTCAATGTCTTTAGCTGTGGGCAAGCGTGGCCTATATCTTCCAAACTCAGTTGTAAACATGAGTGTGAGACCTCGAGGGTTTCAAGCAATGGAAGTTTTGTGATTGCATTCACAAGTCCTGGCCTCGTCACCCTTGGAAAGCACATTCCAAGTCCAAGACTTCTCAGATTCTTTGATCTACAAATATATAATCACGTGTCGAGTTAAATCATAAACGATAAGAAGAACAACAATACGTTCTTTAAAAAAAAAAAAACATAAGAAATTCTCATTGTACTAATCAACTCAGAAGCATGTAAATAAGGAGAGCACAGAAGAGCAAACCATTTGTTTCAATTTGGACCTAAAAGATCAAACTTTAAAGATGCATTAAGTAAGTATATGATAAGAATTGTATAAGTTCTTAATCTTCTTATAATGCTAATAACCTAACTACTTGTTATCATTATTAGCCATGACAAAGGACAAGGAATTATGTATGATATGACAGTAACGATGTGAAACAAAACAAGACTCGATCGAACAATGTGAGAACTAAGGACTATTATAACATCATCATATCAACAGTGACTTCAAAATAAATTGATTTTTTTTTTTGACTCCTAAAACATTGTAATGGCATGAGTGCATTCATATCAGACGTAGAGTACATTAAAAGAAAACTTGAAGTTGCAAGACATACATTCTCGAGTAAGAGTACTGAATATCCAAAGTGCATATTCATAGCAAATCCAGTAAAAGGGAAAAAAAAAAGACAAGATAAGTGGAGTTCCATTAACACGAGTGATAAACAAAATAAAAAGAAAAATCAACGATTATAATTAAATGGGGATCTCTTATAATTAATGAACAAAGTTTTGCCCTAATCCTCACGAAAAAAAAGGAACAAACACATTTCAGATACTCAAAATATATACCGACACATATTTATTTGTCTAAAGCCATCAATTTCTCTAAACAAAACAGTATTTGGAGAGATTCCAATGAAAACAATTCAAACATAGCGAGTGGTAAGAGATAGAGAGAAGATAGGTAACCTATCAGCGATGTAGTCGAGAAGATCATCGTTGACGAAGTTCCCAAGGTGGATTTTGACCAAACCACCCTGGCTGCGATCCACGGCGTGACGGCACATGATAGCTAAGGGCTCGAGCATTCCCCTATCTCTGATCAGGCTTCTCATGTCGATTTTCCGCCACATCGAAGGTTCTTTACAGACGCGTCGCCACGGTCTGCACACCTTCTGAGCGTTGTTCAGAATATCAGCCACGCTAAGACGGATCAGGATCAAAGACGTCAACTCCGACGGAAGATCCGCCCAGCTTCTTGGCTCTTCGTATTTCATCGGCGACGGAGAGGAGGTTTTCATTTTCTTTTCTGAAAAAGCGGAGGTTGTCATTTTTGTGGGTAAAATTAGGTCAAATCTGTGGATAAAAGAAGTGATGTCTACCTTTGTGCTTCCGTCCCCAAGTCAAATATTTGGTCATCGTAGTGTACGATACAATTCATGCCACGTATAATTAGGCAAATACACTCACGCGCTAATGTTTTTTTTACTCGTTTCTATTTAAGTAAAAGTATAATTCGATTTGATTTGTTTTTAGGTTTTAATGCTAAGATTTTATACCAAATAAAAGTTTACATATGAAATTACTAGAAAGAACAAATTTATACTTGCCCAATAAAATTTAATTTTAAAAGTTTTCATTAACAAAGCCACTCAATGTCAAGAAGTGCATTTTATCAGAGATTCGAGATAGATAATAAAATCCTCCAAACGAAGTCATAAGCAAACAAAATTTTCCTCAATTCTCAATCACTCTCGTCACATTGAACGAGTGAAATCAAAAGCACTTTAAGAAAACCAAAACTTGCGTGCGTGTGAGTCATATGGAAGAAGAGAGAGATGTGGAACCTATCGGCTATGTAATTGAGGAGATTATTAGAACCATAGTTCCAAATTTTGATCTCAGCCAAGCCTCCCTGGCTCCGATCAACAACGTGACGGCACATGATATCGAGCTTCTGCTTCATTTTTGCCGAGCTTCTGCGGTTTCTTAAGTCAATCCTCCGCCACATCCAAGGGTCTTTAAAGAGTCCACGCCACGATCTACACACTTATGAAAAATCAAAAACCATTGCATCGTTTTCGCGAATAACAGTCATGCGCTCAAAGCTTAAAAAGTTTAGAAGGAAATAAGAACTACCACATGTTCATAAGTTGACAAAACCAAAAAACCACATGTTCTCTGCATCATAGAGAAAAGAAGAGACATGAACAAGTTCATAAGTTGACAAGACCATCAACAAGCAACCCTGTGTCTCGGAAAGAATCCACATTTAATCATGATCTGAAGCACAGTTGACAGACCGATATTATATGGGTAATCGGCTGTTGAGTCACCGGGGCGTCTCAACTCTTTGATCCTCTCCAAACATCGCTTCTCAAGATTCCCGACAAGTTTAATGTTGAAACACTTGCGCACATCAAGGTCTTCCAGGTGAGGACAACCGTCGAGAATGGCATTCAAGCCAGTGTTGGTCAGTCCGTTCCAAATAAGCTGGAGGTGGCGTAGTTTCGGCATGCTTTCAGCGATTGCTAGGGCATCATCATCACATTCGACGGGAGGGGGAATGAGATCTAACTGGCTTATAAGATAAATTTCATGCCCTGGGCAGCCTGAGAAGTTTAGCTTCAATGTCTTTAGCTGTGGGCAAGCGTGGCCTATAGCCTTCAAATCCAGTTTAAACGATGAATGGAAGACCTCGAGGGTTTCAAGCCATGGAAATTTTGCAATTCCCTTCATAACTCCTTCGTTCGTCATTGGTTCATAGATTGAAAGTCCAAGGCTTTTCAGATTACTTGATCTGCAAATAATTACGTGAAGAGTTAAATCATAAACTAGGAAGAAGATTAACAACAATACGTTATAAAAAAACGAAACCATAAGAGTTCTATAAGCTAATGATGTTCTTATATATATATGCTAATAACCTAACTATTTTTTTTCTTTAACCATGACAAGAAAGTTATATATGATGTGATAGAGTAATAACAATGAAACAAAACAAGACTCGATCGAACAATGTGAGATTGGACAGCGTCATAGCATGGAAATAGCCTTCATATATATCTAAAAATTAAGGCATAATTTACTCTAATACACTATTAAGGCATGAAAATCGAAATCGTTTACCCTAAAATACTGTTAAGGCATGAAAATTAACAATGATGCTTTGAGTAAGTCGTCTATCATAAGAGTTCTACAAGCTAATGATATATGCTAATAACCTGATTACTACTTGTTTTCTTTAACCATGACAAGTAAAGTTATATATATATGATGATAATAACGGTGTGAAACGAAACAAGATTTGAACAATGTGAGAACAATTAAAGGACTATTATAAATTTCTAACACCGTCATAGCATGGAAATTAGCCTTTATATCTAAACCATTATTAAGGCATTTACTCTAAAACACTATTAATTAAGGCATGACCGCATGAGAATCGAAACCATTTACTCTAAAAGACTATTAAGGCATCAAAATTAGCCTTCAATCTTCATATCCGTGCATGTCAAACCCCAAACGAAGAGCACATAAAATAAAACTTTAAGTAAATGAATATCCAAAGTCTATTCATGGCAGATAGCCAGATCCGGTAAAAGGAAAAAAGACATGATAAACTGAGTTTAATTAACACATGATTAACCAAAAAAAATCGACGCTTATAAGTTATCAAACTTTTGCCCTAATTAATCCTCAGGAGAAAAAGGAACAAACACATATCAGAGATTTCTTATCAGTCAAAATATATATACTGGGACATTTTGTGTCTAATTCACAGATCAGTGAAATCAAATAAAAGCCATATTTCTCTAAACAGATTTGGAGATTTCCATGAAAAACAGTTCAAACGTAGCTTGCGAAAGGAATAGAGAGAAGAGAGAGAACCTATCGGCGATGTAGCTGAGGAGAGAATCGCTCAAGAAGTGTCCAATGTTGATCTCTAGCAAGCCACCCTGGCTGAGATCAACAATGTGACGACACATGCCCTCGAAATCGAACTGATAGAATAGGCAGTCTCGCAAGTTGATTTTCTGCCACATCGAAGGGTCTTTACAGACGCGTCGCCACTGTCTGCACACCTTCTGAGCGTTGTTCAGAATATCAGTCACGCTAAGTCGGAGCAGGATCGAAGTCGTCAACTCCGGCGGAAGATCCAACCAGTTTCGTTGCTCTTTTCTTCGCTCTTCATCTTCTTTCATGAACAACGACTGCAACGTAGTGGAGGTTGTCATTTTCTCTTCTTCTCAAAAAGAGGAGGCTGTCATTTTCTTTTCTCAAAAAGAGGAGGCTGTCGTTTTTGAGGATAAGATTAGGTCAAATTAGTGAATAAGAAGTGAAGTGTATTGTTTCGGACATTTGGTCATCGTAGTATTATGTGTCTACGGTACGATTCATGCCACGTCTAATTAGGTCTCAATACTCCTGAAGAATCAAGCAAGACCAGCCGCATATATCGCAAATAACACTCACGCGCTAATGTTTGCTTGATTTTCTTAGGCCTAGGTAAATACACGCGCTCATAAACACTTTTGCCACCAAATCACTGATATCGTCATGAACAATCTTGGACTCGTTTTTTTTTTTTTTTTTTTTACTCGTTTCTATTTAAGTAAAAAGAATAATTCCGTTCGAATTTTTTGTTTTTGTTTTAATGTTAACATTTTCTACCAAATAAAAGTTTATGTAGTAATCTAGCAAGAAGAAATTTAAACTTATCCAACAAAATTTAAATTTAAAAGAATTAGGTTCGATTTTGTTAATGCTTTATCATCAGTCATATTTTATTTTTTTGCATATGTTAACTTTGATATAATTAAATTATCGATAAATCAAAAATATGGTTAGTTAAATTACTAAAT
The DNA here is from genome assembly GCA_905216605.1 of Arabidopsis arenosa. Classification (NCBI taxonomy): domain Eukaryota; kingdom Viridiplantae; phylum Streptophyta; class Magnoliopsida; order Brassicales; family Brassicaceae; genus Arabidopsis; species Arabidopsis arenosa. Next base: position 17,566,162 of record LR999456.1, read on the forward strand.
TGTATTCATCGTTTAGGGGCAAGCTGTGCATTATTCTAGGCGAGTTCAATGAGATGTTTGACTTGGAAGAACACAATCCGATTCTTCTCTCTTCTGGTTACTTCGGGCATGCGAGATTTCCAAGAAGTGGTGTGCGCGGTATTGTTCTTTAGTGGATATGAGGACTCATGGTCCGCTATTCACGTGGAGTAACAAGCGAGAGGAGGGTTTAGTTAGTAAGAAGTTGGATAAAGTTCTTAAAAATCAGAAGGAAATGAGGAATTTGAAACTACCAAACATAGAGAAAAGAGGAGACATGAACTAGTTCATAAGTTGACAATGTTGGAGATACAATCCAAGTCCCACATCGGAAGTTTGATGGGACAATCAATAATATATAAAGGGTTAGGGCCAATCCACTAATTGCCAATTGGTTTTTAGTTGGAAGCCCAAAATTAGCCCAAATTTAACATGGTATCAGAGCCCAAGGTTCAAATTCTGGTGGACCTAGAAAAGTGGATACGGACATACCTCAAACCCGAGTAATGGGGGCCCGAGAAAGGGGCTTATTATCGGTCCGAGTGAGGGATCGAGGAGGTGTGTTAAGATCCATGTGGTCCTTGGATTGAAGGGGAGATTGTTGGAGATACAATCCAAGTCCCACATCGGAAGTTTGATGGGACAATCAATAATATATAAAGGGTTAGGGCCAATCCACTAATTGCCAATTGGTTTTTAGTTGGAAGCCCAGAATTAGCCCAAATTTAACAGACAAGACCAACAAAAACCACATGTTCTCTTTATTTTTCAGAAAGATTCAATTTCTCGTACCAATAATAGTCAGTGGCATCATAGAGAAAATAGGAGACATGAACGAGTCATAAGTTGACAAGACCATCAAAAGCAACCCTGTGTTCATAGAGATTCAATCTATAGTCATCATCTGAATCAGATGTTGAAACACTTGCGTACATGATAAGTTTTGAACTCACAAAATCCTTTATAGATCTCTGTAGCTATTGATTACAATCACACAAACACAGATTACACAAGATGATAAAATGATAATTATGAACAACCGATTATGATCTCATAAGGATCACAGAAGCTCTAGTCACGATCTCATGGCGATCGTGATCCCCAGGAGATTCATCACGTCTCTTACAATCAACAACCAAAAGCATAAAACATCAAGCATCACAATCTCTTATGTATACATGGGACGAGTCTCCTTCCCCAGCTCTTCCGAGTGTCACGGCTCATTTGACATCTCTGCTTCATACTTCTTTACTTGCTTCTTAATTATGTCTTATTTGTACGTCAAGGTGTTCCAGATGAGGACAACCGTCACGAATGGCGTTCAAGCCTGTGTCGGTTAGTCGTCCGTTCCCCATAAGCTGGAGGTGGCGTAGTTCCGGCATGCTTTCAGCGATTGCTATGGCATCATCATCATCACAAGGGGTGTAGCCTGAGAAGTTTATCTTCAATGTCTTTAGCTGTGGGCAAGCGTGGCCTATAGCTTTCAAATCCAGTATAAACAAAAAGTCGAAGAACTCGAGGGTTTCAAGAAATGGAAATTTCGCGATTGCGTTAACAAGTTCTTCTATTGTTGTTATCGATGGGTAACAGACTGGAAGTGCAAAACTTTTCAGATTACTTGATCTGAAAATAGTTACGTGAAGAGTTAAATCATAAACTAAGAAGAAGAGTAACAAAAATATGTTATCAAAAAAAAAAAAACCATAACTAGAAATTCTCATATATAGTACTAATCAACTCAGAAGCATGTAAAATATGAAGAGCAAAGAATAACGTGTTATGTACAATCCCTTTGATCAAACTGGGACGACGATCGAGTACATGCATGGCTTAAAAGATCAAAACTGTAATGATGCTTTAAGCAAGTCTATGACAAGAGCTCTATAAGCTAACGATATTCTTATATCTGCTAATAACCTATATATATAACTAGTTGTTTTCTTTAACCATGACAAAGGATAAGTATTAAGTAATTAATTAAGCATGATGAAAGTAAATAATAACGGGTGAAACAAAACTAGACTAGAACAATGTGAGAACAAAGGACTATAGTAAATTTATAGCAACAGTTACTTGAAAGAACAAAAATCGAAAACATTTACTCTAAAACACTATTAAGGCATGAAAATTAGCCTTCATATCTGTGCATATCTAACCCCAAACGTAGATTACAGAAAAGAAACTTTGAAGTAAATGAATATCCAAAGTCCATTCATAGCAGATCGCCAGATCAGGTAAAAGGAAAAAGACATATGATAAACTGAGTTTAATTAACACATGATAAAATAAAAAAATCAACGATTATTAAGTTATCAAAATTTTGCCGTAGCTAAATCCTCAGGGCATTTTGTGACTGATTCGCAGACAGTGAAATCAAATAAAAGCTATGTTTCTCTAAACAGCATTTGGAGGTTTCCATGAAAAACCGTTCAAAAGTAGCGACTGTAATTAAGGGATAGAGAGAAGAATTAGAGAACCGTTCAATAGTACAAGTGGATGATCTTCTTCTGCTTCGACAAGTCCATCGTCCGTAATTTGAGAGCACCTTGTCAGTCTAAGGCTTCTCAGATTACTCGACCTGCAAATCATTGTGTGTAACAACAAGTTAAAAACAACATCTAAGATAGAGAAGAAGAATGATAAAGATCCAAAAGATCTTTTTTCTATCATCCCAAAAAACCAGAACCTAACCATTCAGACCTCAGAAGCATAACAATCTGAGCTTCAAGTGACTATTTACTACTCCAACACAACACAAATCATATGCTACGAATAACTTTCACAACCAAAATCTGTTCTAACCCTAGAACTAACATAACCCCATACTACGACTGAAATCAAATCAACCCAATTCTCTAAACAAAGAATCAAAAATTGGCGAGATTTTGAGTCACAGGGAGAGAGAAGAGAACCTATAGGCGATGTAATTGAGGAGACCATCAGTACCAAAGTACCATATATCGATCTCAGCGTGGCGACACATGATCTCGAGGTTGTAATCCATGTCTTCCAAATCTCCGAGGTTATGCATGTCGATTTTACGCCACATCGATGGGTCTTTACAAACTCGGCGCCACGATCTGCAAACTTTCTGAGCGTTTTCAAGTATCTCAATCGCGCCAAGACGGTGCAGGATTGCTGACGTCAGTTCCGGTGGAAGCTCCGTCCAGTTTATATATTCTCCGACTTCCATCGCCGGAGGTAAAGACGAAGAAGCCATTTCTAAGTATCGAATTGTCAAAATAAGAGAGTGAAGAAATCGTTTCAAGAATTATGTATCAGTCTCTCTCATTACGAAACAAATTTGGGCCAAGCTTACTTTAATCTTGGGCCTAGGCCTATAATTAAATTGTAGGCACAGCAATAAAAGCCCCATTGCATTGTTCTTGGAGTTACAATCACGCACTCAATGCATTTTTTAAAGTTCAAAAGGACACTGAAACTACATAGAGAAAAGAGAGGAAGGAGTTCATAAGTTGACAAGACCAACAAAAGCAACATGTTCTCTGTATCGTTCAGAGAGATTCAATATCTATCTGAATAGTAGTAGTAGTCATTATCTGAATAGTGGTAGTAGTCATTATCTGAATAGTGGTAGTAGTCATCATCTGAATCAGAATCGACAAAAGTGATAGCATATGGGTAATCAGCGGTTGAGTCGTCCGGGCGTCTCAACTCTTTGATCCTCTCCAAACATTTCTTCTCAAGATTCCGGACAAGGGCAATGTTAAAACATTTGCGTAAATCAAGGTGTTCCAGGTGAGGACAACTGTCAAGAATGGCGTTCAAGCCTATGTTGGTTAGTCTGTCCCCAAGAAGCTGGAGGTGGCGTAGTTTGGGCATGCTTTCAGCGATTGCTAGGGCATAAACATCATCATAACTTGACCCTGAGGAGTTTAGCTTCAATGTCTTTAGCTGTGGGCAAGCGTTGCCTATAGCTTTCAAATCCAGTTCAAACGATGATTGGAAAAACTCGAGGGTTTCAAGCAATGAAAGTTTTGCGATTGCGTTCACAAGTCCTTTGTTCGTCGTCCTTGGGTAATAGACTGGAAATCCAAGACTTTTCAGATTACTTGATCTGCAAATAGTTCCGTGAAGAGTTAAATCATAAACTAAGAAGAAGAGTAACAACAATATGATATCAAAAAAAAAAAAAAAAACCCATAATTAAAAAATCTCATAGTACTAATCTACTCAGAAACATGTAAAATATATATGAAGAGCAAAGAATAACATATGGACAATCCCTTTGATCAAACTGGGACGACGAGGCTTTAAATATCAAAACTGTAATGATGCTTTAAGCAACAAGTCTATGATAAGAGTTCTATATATAAGCTAATGATATTCTTATATGCTAATTAAGAATACTTGTTTTCTTTAACCATGACAAAGGATAAATAATTAATTAAGAATTATGAGAGTAATAACGGTCTGAAACAAAACAAGACTGGGACAATGTGAGGACTAATTATGTACTTGAATACAAAATTGAAAAAGAATTACTCGTAAAACACTATAAAGGCATGAACGTTAATTATCTTCATATTTGTCCATCTAATCCCAAAGACCCAAACGTATAGTATAAATAAAAAGAAATAATTTAAGTTGCAAGGCATAGAAAAATATCCATAGTAAAGGGCATTCATAGCAGATCCAGTAAAAGGAAAAAGACAAGAAAAGAGTTTCATTAACACGTGATAAACTAAAACAAAAAATCCAGCGATTATAAGTTGACAAAATTTTGTCCTACAAAAAAAAATAAAAAAAATTGCCCTAATCCTCATCAGAAAATAAAAAAAAAAGAACAAACAATTTTGCCCTAATCCTCAAGAGAAAAAGGAACAACCACATTTCAGATATTTCTTTCTCACACAAATGTATATATTAATATCTAAATGAGATTCCCATGAAACAACTCAAACGCAGCGAGTGGTAGGGGATGGGGAGAAGATAGGTAACCTATCTGCGATGTAGTCGAGGAGATCATTGTTGACGAAGTTCCCAAGGTGGATTTCGACCAAACCACCCTGGCTGCGATCAACGGCGTGACGGCACATGCTAGCTAAGCAGTCGAGAATTCCATAGTTTTTCATCAGGCTACTCATGTCGATTTTCCGCCACATCGAAGGGTCTTTACAGACGCGTCGCCACGGTCTGCACACCTTCTGAGCGTTGTCCAGAATATCAGTCACGCTAAGACGGATCAGGATCGAAGACGTCAACTCCGACGGAAGATCCGCCCAGTTTCTTGGCTCTTCGTCTTTCATCAGCGGAGGCACGAAAGTAGACAACGACGTACAAGAAAAGGAGGAGGAGGAGGAGGAGGAGGAGGAGGAGGAAGACATTTTTGAAGCCTAAAAAAAAAAACAATGTCAAATCAGAGAAATTAAATAAGAAGTGAAGTCTAGTATCGGACCTTTCGGCTTCAGTACTCTCTAATTCAAATTTTTGGTCGTCGTAGTATTTAAGTGTATACGATACAATTCATGCCACGTACTATTAGCTAGGCTCAATACTCGATAGCTGAAGAAGCAAGACCAGACGCACTTATCGCGAATAACAATCATGATGATTTTCTGAAGGCACCCTTGGGCAAATAAAATACACACGCTCGTGAACTCTTTTGGCACCACACATTGATCTCGGCAAAAAAAAAAAAAAAATTTAACTTTATAACTATTTTTTGAAAAAGAGGAGGTTGTATTTTTCAAGATAAGATTAGGTCAAATAAGTGAATAAGAGCATTTACATCCCTTAGATATCATAGAAATACAGTATTGTTATTGTTATTTTCATACATTTTAAATAAATAATTAACCCCTAATTAACTAGCTTTCTCGCTCTTTAACATATCTCTATCGTTCAGAGAAAGAAAGCCATTTCCGATTAACCGGAATTTTTTCTGGTTTTTGTTATATATAAATTATCTTCCGATTTTGATCAGATATCTAGTTTTCGTTTTATCGGAGTATATTAGTCTCTTTTACCGGTTTAGTTTGGATCGTTTTCTATCTAAGTTTGTTTTTTTTTGTTCATCTTTCTATAAGAACAAAATCCAAATTCCGCTAGTTATAGATTGGAACAATATAATTAAAATTATTAAACTATTACTTAGAGAGTTAATAATGAAGTGCAAGAAATTTATTAAAACAATATTTTATTTAGGTTATAAAAAAATTAATGGTTAAATGTTATCGTAAATGTATGATTGTATAAATGTTTTAAGATAAATAATTTATTTTTAAGAAATACATGTTTAAAATTTGAGATTATATAATAAGAGTGTGTATGTATAAATTGACATTGACGAAAAATAGAAAGATTAAGTTTGTCTTAATAGTAAAATAGAAAAAAGTTAAAATAAAAAAAAATAAAATTTCAAATATAGGTAAAAATCTAAATAAGTGGTGAGAAATTTTCACAAGTATAAATTTTCCGTCAGATTATATGATGCTCAAAATAAGAGAATGAATTCGTTTTAAGAATTTTGTATGTCTCTAATTTTACAATTAGATCCTCATGGTACCACATAAATATGAAACTAATTTGGGCCAAACCTACCTTAATCTTGGGCCTTGGCCTATACTTAAATTGTAATCACAGCAAAAACGAAAAGGCCCATCGCATCGTTCTCGGAGTTACAATCACGGGCTCAAAACATTTTTTAAAGTTCAAATGACACTGAAACTACATAGAGAAAAGAGGAGGCATGAACGAGTTCATAAGTTGACAAGACCAACAAAAGCCACATGTTCTCTCCATTGTTCAGAAAGATTCAATATTTAATACCAATAATAGTCACAGGCATCATAGAGAAAAGAGGAGACATGACCAACAAAAGAAACATGTTCTCTGCATTGTTCAGAAAGATTCAATATCTAGTACCAATAATAGTTGCTGGTATCATTGGGGACATTAATCAAAAAGTTACCATATGGGTGACCAGCGGTTGAGTCGTTGGGGCGTTTCAAATCTTTGATCCTCTCAATACATCGCTTCTCTAGATCCCCGGTAAAGTCAACGTTGGAACACTTGCGTAGATCAAGGTGTTCCAGGTGAGGACAACCGTCAAGAATGGCGTTCAAACCCACATTGGTTAGTATGTTCCCAAACAGCTGGAGGTGGCGTAGTTCTGGCATGCTTTCTGCGATTGCTAGAGCTTCTTCATTATTAAACTCATCATCATTAAATTTGGGGTCAGGCTCAGAGTTTAGCTTCAATGTCTTCAGATTTGGACAAGACTGACCTACAACTTTCAGAGACTCTCCTGACAAGGAGCAGTGTGAAAGCTCGAGGTATTCAATCAATGGAAGCTTCACAACTGCTTCGATAAATCCCTCGTCTGCTATTGGATAGCACATTATAAGTCTAAGGGTTCTCAGATTACTCGACCTGCAAATAATTGTTGGTAAAAGGTTAAAAGCATAATCCAAGATAGAGAAGAAAGACAACAAAGATGCAAAAGATCTTTATTTATAGCACACGGAGAACCTGAAGCCAATCATTTAGACCTCAGAAACATAACAATGTTAGAATCAAGTGGATATTTTCTACTCCAAAATGGAAGAGCAAGGGATTAACAGTCACAAACCTGAATTGAGAACTGATTTAACAAATTGATTTCTAGTTAAAAAGATCGACACAATAATTCTCGAAACACATCATAAAATAACAATAATTCCCCAATTCTCATAAGTAAAAAAGAACAGAAGGTATTCCCACTCACTGAAACTACTAAGATCTTTCACATCTAACCTTCAAATTGGCATACCCCATTCAACGAGTGAAATCAAATTTCTCTTAAGGAGATCAAAATTTCCCTTAAGAAAACAAACATAGGCGTGGTTTTGAGTCATATGAATAGAGAGAGAGAGAGATAGAACCTGTCGGCAATGTAATTGAGGAGCTCATCAGTACCAAAGTACCAAATGTCAATCTCAACCAAGCCGCCCTGGCTACGATCCACTGCATGACGACACATGATCTCAAGATCGTACTCCATGGCTCCCAAGTCTCCGAGGTTGTCCATGTCAATCTTCCGCCACATCGAGGGGTCTTTACAAACGCGACGCCACGATCTGCACACTTTTTGAGCATTTTCCAGTATATCAATCGTGCCAAGCCGGCCAAGGATCGACGATGTCAGTTCCGGTGGAAGTTCTGCCCAATTTCTCACCTCTTCATCTTTCACCAGCGAAGAAACGGAAGTAGACGTCGATGACCAAGAGGAGGAAGCAGTTTCTGAGGATCAAAAATGTCAAAATAAATAAGATCTTTTGGGTTCCGTCTTTAATTTAAAATCAACAAACATAGAGAAAAAGAAGACACGGACGAGTTCATAAGTCACAACCACTTGCCACTGAACTTGACAAGCACGGCAAAGACAACCTGTCTCTGCATTGTTAAGAAAAAAATCAATATCTACTCCCAACGATAGTCCCTGATACCTGAGTCATAGCCGCCCATAATGTCATATCCGCCCATCATGTCGTAGCTGCCCATAATGTCATAGCCGCCCATCATGTCGTAGCTGCCCATAATGTCATAGCCGCCCATAATGTCATAGCCACCATACATATAGGGAAAGCCATCATCTGAATCGATATCAAGAAAGCTGGTTTCGGTTGAGCAAGCAGCGATTGAGTCATTGGGGCATCTCAAATATTTGATCCTTTCAACACATTGGTTCATGAAATCTTCGACAAGGTTAATATTGTAACACTGGCGTAAATCAAGATGGTCCAGGTGAGTACAACTGTCAAGAATGGCTTTCAAGCCAGTGTTAGTTAGTGCGTTCCCTAAAAGCTGAAGGTGGCGTAACTCAGGCATGCTTTCTGCAATTGCTATGGCATTATGATCACGCATATTTATTACAAACTCGACGCGAGGTCGGCGGTTTAGCTTCAATGTCTTCAGATGTGGACAAGACTGGCCTACAACACTCAGACACTCTCCTGAAAATGAGCAGTATGAAACCTCGAGGTCTTCAAGCAATGGAAGTTTTACAACTGCTTCGGCAACTCCCTTATCTGTTATTTGATGGCATCTTACAAGTCTAAGGCTTCTCAGATTACTTGAACTGCAGATAATTGTGAGTCAAAGTTTAAAACATAACCTAACCCAAAGATTTAGACCTCCCAAGCATCAAAATATGAGAATCAAGTGGATGTTTTCTACTTAAAATCCAAAGAAAAAAAGGAATAACATTCACAAACGAGAAAAGGACAATGTATAAGAAACCAAAACATTAAAAACCAACACTTCATTAACAAAACAACTGATTCAACTCAAATGCCAAAAAGTGCATTCATCATAGATTCAGTATAACGAAAGAGTGACACAGAATCCTCCAAACACAATCATAAGTTAACAATAATTTCCCCAATTGTCAAAATCTGTAACCCTAGAACTAGCATAACCCGAATACAACGACTGAAATCAAATCAACCTCAGTGCTCTAATAAAAATTCGAAAATCCCTCTTGAAGAAAACCATAATTCAAGAGATTTTGTGTTACAGGGAGAGAGAGAGAGAACCTATCGGCGATGTAATCGAGGAGTTTATCAGTACCAAAGTACTCAATATCGATCTCAAGCAAACCGCCCTGGCTACGATCAACGGCGTGACGGCACATGGACTCGAGGTCGTACTTGAAGATATCCCTATTTCCGCTGTTGTCTATGACAATCTTCCGCCACATCGAAGGGTCTTTACAGACGCGACGCCACGATCTGCACACTTTCTGAGCATTTTCGAGTATCTCAACCACGCCAAGCCGGAGAAGAACCGATGACGTCAGTTCTGCTGGAAGCTCAGCCCAGTTTCTATAATCTCCGTCCTCCATCGCCGGAGGTAAAGACAAGAAGACGGTGGCCAAGGAGAAACAAATGAAAACGGCTAGAGAGAAGAAGAAAGTAACTGTGGTTTCAAAATTTTCGTTTCCGTCGCTAAATTACAATTAGGTCCTCATAGTGATACATATTTACGATAATAAAAATAATCTCTTGGGCCTAGGCCCATAATTAAACCCAATCGATCATCATTATTCATTAAAAACAAATCACACGCTAAAAGCTTAAACGAAATAAAAACTTTGAAACTACAACATAGAAAAAACTAAAGAGTTCATAATTTGAAATGAAAATCAAAAGCAACCTGTGTTTAGAGAGATTCACTAATTAAGGTCATAGTAAAATCTCAATGTTGTCCAAGTCATTGAAAAAAGTGATAGCAAATGGGTGATCAAAGGTTGACTCATTTATTGGTGTGTCTAAAATATTTGATCCTCTCAGAACATCGCTTCTCCAGATCTCCGACAAGTTTAAGCTTGAAACACTTATGTAACTCGAGGTGTTCCAGGTGAGGACAACCGTTAAGAATGGCGTTCAAGCCTATGTCACTTAGTTTGTTCCCATAAAGGTAGAGGTGGCGTAGTTCTGGCATGCTTTCAGCGATTTCTAGGGCATAATAATCATCATTGCGAGAGTTGCGAAAGTTGCGAGAGTTCCAGAAATGCCCTGAGGAGTTTAACTTGAATGTCTTTAGCTGTGGGCAAGCCTGACCTATAGCTTTGAAATCCAGAATTAAACATGAGTGTGAGACCTCGAGGGTTTCAAGCAATGGAAGTTTTGCGATTGTGTCCACAAGTCCTGGGTTCGTCGCCCTTGGAAAGCACATTCCAAGTCCAAGACTTCTCAGATTCCTTGATCTGCAAATAGTAAATAAGAAGGGAAAACCATTTGTTCAATTGGGACCTAAAAGATCAAACTCTAATGATTCTTTAAGCCAGTCTATGATAAGAGTGGTAACAAGCTTATAATCTTCTTATAATGCTAATAAGTACCTAACCACTTTTTTTTTTTTTTGGTAAAAGGTTAAGTTAGTACCTAATAACTACTTGTTTCATTAACCATGTCAAAGGACAAGTAATTAAGTATGATGACTGTAACGGTGTGAAACAAAAACAAGACTCGATCGAGCAATGTGAGGACTAAAAGGATTATTATAACAGCGTCATATAAAGTCACTTCAAATAAAACTTTTTGACTTGTAAAACATTATAAAGCTAAGGCATCAACATTGTTATCCTGTGATAGGATTCCCTAAGGTAGAGTATATTAAAAGAAAACTTTAAGTTGCAAGACATAAATTCTCGAGTAAGAGTAATTGAATATCCAAAGTTCATTCATAGCAGATCCAGTATTAAGAAAAAAAAAAGAAAAAAAAGACGAGGAGTTTCAATTAAATCGTCATAAACAAAAAAATAGTATAAATCAACGATTATAAGTGAACAAAATTATTGCCCTAATCCTCACGAGAAAAAAGGAACAAACAAACTTCAGATATTATTTTCTCACTCAAAATATATACCGACACATATTTTGTGTCTAAAGCCATCAATTTCTCTAAATAAAACAGCATTTGGAGATTCCCATGAAACAACTCAAACGTAGTGTGCGTACGAGTGGTAACTAAGAGATAGAGAGAAGATAGGTAACCTATCTGCGATGTAGTCGAGGAGATCATTGTTGACGAAGTTCCCAAGGTGGATTTCGACCAAACCACCCTGGCTGCGATCAACGGCGTGACGGCACATGCTAGCTAAGCGGTCGAGCATTCTCTCGTTTCTGATCCGGCTTCTCATGTCGATTTTCCGCCACATCGAAGGGTCTTTACATACGCGTAGCCACTGCCTGCACACCTTCTGAGCGTTGTCCAGTATATCAATCCCGCTAAGACGGATCAGGATCAAATACGTCAACTCCGACGGAAGATCCGCCCAGTTTCTTGCCTCTTCGTCTTTCATCTGCGACGTAGAGGAGGTTCTCATTTTCTTTTTTGAAAAAGCGGAGATCATCATGTTTGAGGATAAAATTAGGTCAAAAAATCAGTTAATAAGAAGTGAAGTGTAGTTTCGGACCTTACGGCTTCCGTCTTTAAATAAGTCAAAAATTTGGCCGTCGTAGTATACGATACAATTCATGCCACGTATAATTAGGGCAACTACACCCACGCGCTAATGTTTGCTTGATTTTTAGCAAATACACGCGCTCACACCACTGATATTGTCATGACCAAATCTTGAACTCGTTTCTATTTAAGTACAAAAATAATTCGGTTTGATTTTTGTTTTGTTTTAAAGATTTTATACCAAATAAAAGTTACATTGTAATCTAGAAAGAACAAATTCAAACTTACCCAATAAAATTTAAATTTAAATTAAACAAATTCGGTTTGATTTTGTTAATGTTTTATTATTAGTCGTTGTTTTTTTACTGTTTACATATGTTAAATTTGATAGAATTAAATATTTTTACATAAGTTGATAATATTGATCAGTTATCAACTTAGAAGCATATAACAATTTAACAACTTAGGAATCAAGTGATATAAACAATTAATATATTGTTTAAATTGGGTTAACTAGTACATATGAGCTAGACATAAGATCATCTCTATTCATGAGAAACCCAAAGTGTCTCTCAAACCAGATTAATATTTATATTTTAATATAATTTAGTTATATAATTAAATTTGAGTTGTAAAAATAAAATTGAACCAATGTACAAGTGTCTAAAATTTCTAAGAGTTCTACAAGTGGAGATGACAGTGACAAAGTAAGTGTGGTGAGAGTGACTGTGAAACAAAACAACTGTCTATGTGAGAACAAGCAAAGGGACTAGCTAGTTATTGCTACATGGCTTCAAAAACCTTTCATCAGTTTCAAGTTTTCAAGAATTTTGTATAATTCGGTCCCTCTCTTCAAAGCAAGAGACTGAATACAAGAACACATAGACTTTTGACTACCTATTTGGTTTATTTTCACACATATATATACATGTACAATCTACACGGGAATCAAAAATCAAAAAAATGAAAACATTAGGTACAACTCAAATTGATAAGTTGAGATCTTACAAGGGAGTAGAGGTACTAAAATAGATGAAGAATCGAATATCGACACAATGAATAGCTATATTTATCACTGAGGTGGTGGTATTTGGATTAACAGTCAAAACACAAATACTCTGTATTGTCCTTTTCATGATCATCTCATACTCCTTTTCTAGTTTTCCTATCATCTCATACTCTTTTTCTACTTTTCCTATTAATCAAACGAATAGCTAGAAGAAAATGAGAGAATAGTTGTGTTCATTTAGTTAAAAATGTATTTTGGTCAAAATAATATACTATTTGGCTAATCCATGAGAACTCATTTTGATTTTGTCCAAAAGTCAAAAGAAAAACTTTAAGAAGTGTGTTTTGTGAAAAAAAAATTTCTTAAGAAACAACTTATGCATCGTACGCGAGTTACAATCACGCGCTACAAACTTACGACGTACAAAGAAAATAAGGGACTTTGAAACACTACCAAACCAACATAGAGAAAAGAGGACTAGAGGAGACATGAACAAGTTCATAATGTGACATGACCATAAAAAGCAACCTGTGTTCAAAGAGATATACTATCTAGTCCGGATAAAAGTCATAGTAAACCTCAATGTTGTCCAAGTCATTGACAAAAGTGATATCAAATGGGTAATCAACATAGAGAAAAGAGGAGACATAAGTTCATAATGTGACATGACCATCAAAAGCAACCTGTGTTCAGAGAGATTCACTATCTACTCATAGTAAACCTCAATGTTGTCCAAGTCATTGAAAAAGTGAAAGCAAATGGGTGATCAACGGTTGAGTCATGATTTGGTGTGTCCAAAGTATTTGATCCTCTCAAAACATCGCTTCTCCAAATCTCCGACAAGGTTAAGCTTGCAACACATCTGTAACCAATCGTTCCAGGTGAGGACAACCGTCAAGAATGGCATTCAAGCGTGTGTAACTTAGGTTGTTCGCATAAAGGTGGAGGTGGCGTAGTTCTGGCATGCTTTTAGCGATTTCTAGGGCATAATCATCATCATTGCGAGAGTTCCAGAAACCCCCTGAGGAGTTTAACTTCAATGTCTTTAGCTGTGGGCAAGCGTGGCCTATATCTTCCAAACTCAGGTTTAAACATGAGTGTGAGACCTCGAGGGTTTCAAGTAATGGAAGTTTTGTGATTGCATTCACAAGTCTTGGCCTCGTCACCCTTGGAAAGCACATTCCAAGTCCAAGACTTCTCAGATTCCTTGATCTACAAATATATAATAGCGTGTCGAGTTAAATCATAAACGATAAGAAGAACAACAATACGTTCTTAAAAAAAAAAAAAACATAAGAAATTCTCATAGTACTAATCAACTCAGAAGCATGTAAATAAGAAGAGCACAGAAGAGCAAACCATTTGTTTCAATTTGGACCTAAAAGATCAAACTTTAAAGATGCTTTAAGCAACTAAGCAAGTCTATGATAAGAATTGTATAACGCTAATAACCTTCTTATAATGCTAATAACCTAACTACTTGTTTTCATTATTAACCATGACAAAGGACAAGTAATTATGTATGATATGACAGTAACGATGTGAAACAAAACAAGACTCGATCGAACAATGTGAGAACTAAGGACTATCATAACATCATCATATAACCAGTGACTCCAAAATAAAACTGATTTTTTTTTTTTGACTCCTAAAATATTGTAAGGCATGAACATTGAGTTGCAAACATGAGTGCATTCATACCAGACGTAGAGTACATTAAAAGACATACATTAAAAGAAAACTTGAAGTTGCAAGACATACATTCTCGAGTAAGAGTAACTGAATATCCAAAGTGCATTCATAGCAAATCCAGTAAACGGGAAAAAAAAGACAAGATAAGTGGAGTTTCATTAACACGAGTGATAAACAAAATAAAAATAAAAATCAACGATTATAATTAAATGGGGATCTCTTATAATTAATGAACAAAGTTTTACCCTAATCCTCACGAAAAAAAAGGAACAAACACATTTCAGATACTCAAAATATATACCGACACATATTTATTTGTCTAAAGCCATCAATTTCTCTAAACAAAACAGTATTTGGAGAGATTCCAATGAAAACAATTCAAACATAGCGAGTGGTAAGAGATAGAGAGAAGATAGGTAACCTATCAGCGATGTAGTCGAGAAGATCATCGTTGACGAAGTTCCCAAGGTGGATTTTGACCAAACCACCCTGGCTGCGATCCACGGCGTGACGGCACATGATAGCTAAGGGCTCGAGCATTCCCCTATCTCTGATCAGGCTTCTCATGTCGATTTTCCGCCACATCGAAGGTTCTTTACAGACGCGTCGCCACGGTCTGCACACCTTCTGAGCGTTGTTCAGAATATCAGCCACGCTAAGACGGATCAGGATCAAAGACGTCAACTCCGACGGAAGATCCGCCCAGCTTCTTGGCTCTTCGTATTTCATCGGCGACGGAGAGGAGGTTTTCATTTTCTTTTCTGAAAAAGCGGAGGTTGTCATTTTTGTGGGTAAAATTAGGTCAAATCTGTGGATAAAAGAAGTGATGTCTACCTTTGTGCTTCCGTCCCCAAGTCAAATATTTGGTCATCGTAGTGTACGATACAATTCATGCCACGTATAATTAGGCAAATACACTCACGCGCTAATGTTTTTTTTACTCGTTTCTATTTAAGTAAAAGTATAATTCGATTTGATTTGTTTTTAGGTTTTAATGCTAAGATTTTATACCAAATAAAAGTTTACATATGAAATTACTAGAAAGAACAAATTTATACTTGCCCAATAAAAGTTAATTTTAAAAGTTTTCATTAACAAAACCAATCAATGTGAAGAAGTGCATTTTGTCAGAGATTCGAGATTTAGATAACAAAATCCTCCAAACAAAGACATAAGCAAACAAAATTTTCCTCAATTCTCAATCACTCTCGTCACATTGAACGAGTGAAATCAAAATCACTTTAAGAAAACCAAAATTTGCGTGCGTGCGGTGTGAGTCATATGGAAGAAGAGAGAGATGTGGAACCTATCGGCTATGTAATTGAGGAGACCATTAGAACCATAGTTCCAAATTTTGATCTCAGCCAAGCCTCCCTGGCTCCGATCAACAACGTGACGGCACATGATATCGAGCTTCTGCTTCATTTTTGCCGAGCTTCTGCGGTTTCTTAAGTCAATCCTCCGCCACATCCAAGGGTCTTTAAATTAAAGACTCCACGCCACGATCTACACACTTATGAAAAATCAAAAACCATTGCATCGTTTTCGCGAGTAACAGTCACGCGCTCAAAGCTTAAAAAGTTTAGAAGGAAATAAGAACTACCAACATAGAGAAAAAAAATTAGGAGACATGAACAAGTTCATAAGTTGACAAAACCAACAAAAACCACATGTTCTCTGCATTGTTCAGAAAGATTCAGTATCTAATACCAATAATAGTCACTGGCATCATAGAGAAAAGAAGAGACATGAACGAGTTCATAAGTTGACTTGACAAGACCATCAACAAGCAACCCTGTGTCTCGGAAAGAATCCACATTTAATCATGATCTGAAGCACAGTTGACAGACCGATATTATATGGGTAATCGGCTGTTGAGTCACCGGGGCGTCTCAACTCTTTGATCCTCTCCAAACATCGCTTCTCAAGATTCCCGACAAGTTTAATGTTGAAACACTTGCGCACATCAAGGTCTTCCAGGTGTGGACAACCGTCGAGAATGACATTCAAGCCAGTGTTGGTCAGTCCGTTCCAAATAAGCTGGAGGTGGCGTAGTTTCGGCATGCTTTCAGCGATTGCTAGGGCATCATCATCACATTCGACGGGAGGGGGAATGAGGTCTAACTGGCTTATAAGATAAATTTCATGCCCTGGGCAGCCTGAGAAGTTTAGCTTCAATGTCTTTAGCTGTGGGCAAGCGTGGCCTATAGCCTTCAAATCCAGTTTAAACGATGAATGGAAGACCTCGAGGGTTTCAAGCCATGGAAATTTTGCAATTCCCTTCATAACTCCTTCGTTCGTCATTGGTTCATAGATTGAAAGTCCAAGACTTTTCAGATTACTTGATCTGCAAATAATTACGTGAAGAGTTAAATCACAAACAAAGAATTAAGAAGAGTAACAACAATATGTTATCAAAAACGAAACCATAAGAGTTCTATAAGCTAATGATATTCTTATATATATATGCTAATAACCTAACTACTTTTTTTTTGTCATGAGAAGTAAAGTTATATATGATGATAATAATAACGGTGTGAAACAAAACAAGACTAGAACAATAATGTGAGAACAATAAATGACTATTATAAATTTATAACAGCTTCATAGCATAGAAATTAGCCTTCATATCTGTGCATATCAAACCCCAAACGTAGACTACCTAAAAGAAAACTTTGAGTAAATGAATATCCAAAGTCCATTCATTGCAGATCACCAGATCCGGTAAAAGGAAATTAAAAAGACATGATAAACTGAGTTTATTTAACACATGATAAACCCAAAAAAAAAAAATCTTAATTTTGCCCTAATTAATCCTCAGGAGAAAAAGGAACAAACACATTTCAGAGATTTCTTATCAGTCAAAATATATATACTGGGACATTTTTTGTCTAATTCACAGATCAGTGAAATCAAATAAAAGCCATATTTCTCTAAACAGCATTTGGAGATTTCCATGAAAACCCATTCAAAAACATAGCATGCTTGCGAAAGGAATAGTGAGAAGAGAGAGAGAACCTATCGGCGATGTAGCTGAGGAGAGAATCGCTCAAGAAGTGTCCAATGTTGATCTCTAGCAAGCTACCCTGGCTGAGATCAACAATGTGACGACACATGCTCTCGAAATCGAACTGATACAATAGGCAATCTCGCAAGTTGATTTTCTGCCACATCGAAGGGTCTTTACAGACGCGTCGCCACTGTCTGCACACCTTCTGAGCGTTAAACAGTATATCAGTCACGCTAAGTCGGAGCAGGATCGAAGTCGTCAACTCCGGCGGAAGATCCAACCAGTTTCGTTGCTCTTTTCTTCGCTCTTCATCTTCTTTCATGAACAACGACTGCAACGTAGTGGAGGTCGTCATTTTCTCTTCTCAAAAAGAGGAGGCTGTCATTTTCTTTTCTCAAATAGAGGAGGCTGTCTTTTTTGAGGATAAGATTAGGTCAAATTAGTGAATAAGAAGTGAAGTGTATTGTTTCGGACATTTGGGCTTCACTCTCTAAATGTTTTGGTCATCGTAGTATTATTTTGTGTCTACGGTACGATTCATGCCACGTCTAATTAGGTCTCAATACTCCTGAAGAATCAAGCAAGACCAGCCGCATATATCGCAAATAACACTCACGCGCTAATGTTTGCTTGATTTTTCTTTTCTTTTTTTTGACTCGTTTCTATTTAAGTAAAAAGAATAATTCCGTTTGATTTTTTTTTGTTTTTGTTTTAATGTTAAGATTTTCTACCAAATAAAAGTTTATATAGTAATCTAGCTAGAAAAATTTTAAACTTATCCAACAAAATTTGAATTTAAAAGAATTAGGTTTTATTTTGTTAATGCTTCATCATCAGTCATATTTTATTTTTTGTATATGTTAACTTTGATATAATTAAATTATCGATAAATCAAAAATATGGTTAGTTAAATTACTAAATTGTATTCATCGTTTCGGGGCAAGCCGTGCATTATTCTAGGCAAGTTCAATGAGACGCTTGACTTGGAAGAACACGATCCGATTCTTCTCTCTTCTGGATACTTCGGGCATGCAAGATTTCCAAGAAGTGGTGTGCGCGGTATTGTTCTTTATACTAGGTCCGGACCCGCACGTACGTGCGGGGTTTTTTTTATTTTGAAATATGTGTTGTATAACATATATTCAATACATTATTTTTAATGTAAAGTAATTTTTTTTTTTTGTTGTTTATTGTGTGAATTAGTTAATAGAATAGATAAATATTATTAGAAACTTAAAGTGAAGATTTTTTAAATGTGTGTGAAATCAAAATTGGTATGTTAGTTTATTTTTTTTTATTGGTTTAAAAGTTTGGAAAGAAAGATTAGGAAGAATTTAGTAATTTGTGTTTGGTGAATGAATGGATATCTTTGTTTGGTTTTGTTGAATTATTTAGAAAGTTGTAAAATTGGTGTGTAATATTTGTAAGATTGAGTTTTGATTTTGATTTATATTGAATATTTTTATTTCTTAAACTATAAAATTATTTATTTGGTGAAACAAAATTATTGTTTGTAATTTGATGCAATGGTCATTAATGTAAACGATTAATTAAACTATAATGGCCCATGAATGGCCCATTAATGAACTACCATTTTATTTTTTTGGGCCGGCATTTTTAGAGATCCATTTACTAATAGAATTGTTTCGATCCTGAAGACATATGGATCTACGTAATAACAGATCCATGGTTTCGTTTTTATATTTTATTCAATACTAGTGTTAAGCCCGTACTTCGTACGGGTCAAAGGACCATTAACTTATTCATAATAGCACGTTAATGTTTTAAATAATTTTCTTAAAACAATCATAATCTCGATGCTCTTGTTTGTGAAGACAAAGTTTGATTATTGAATTTTTGATTTTTGGCTTTTGATCTAGATTATTGAATTTTTGGCTTTTGATGAATAGAGGGTTTAGTTTGATTTTTTTATGAAGTGAGAAATATATTAGTTACAGGAAGAAGAGATCATGGGCGCAGAGATCGTGGAGCAGTTGAAGAAAATGATTGATTCTTCATTTTTTTTTTCTATAGATTTTTTTTTTTTGCTTGAATAATTAGGTTTACGTTTAGAAAAGTGAAAGGCTAAAATTTGGGACTTAAGCCACGTGTCAAATGGAGAGGGTTGCAGTTTTTTGTGAATTGACTTGTGATTTATTATATAAGGATATTACTTGTGTTTTTTTTTTCCATTTTGGACAGATAAGATTCGAAGAAACATTCTTTGTCTTATCGTCTTCAAAGTAATCGAAACCCTACAAATCAGAAGTTTATTCGATTTTTTAATCAATGACAAAATTGTCGATAATCAACCTAGTACGTCTCCGTATATCAAATTTTCATATCAGATTCGGGAATTCTTCAAAAAGGTAAGGTTTTTAAAGATTCTTCTTCAATCAATCTATTTTAAAAATCTGTCGATTCATTTTATAATCATTGAAATTCTGTGTTTCAACAGAGTTCTTGGGCAATCACTGTGAATATACGAACTTGCATGAGTAAGTATTTTCAATTATATTTGTTGTTTAGATCCGAAATTGATTGTCTATAATTTTTGTGTTTAACCGGGTAACTCAATCTATCTACATAAATCTTCAAAGCGTTGGAGTTAATAGAGGTTAAAATTTGATTTTGTATAGATTTAGACAATAGATTTTGTTTCCTAAATTGATTTCAGATAATTAGAAATATGATGATTTTGTCTAAGGAAGACGATTTACAAAGTTAAGTTTTCTATTACGGCTCTTACCTAAGAAACAGTGTTTATACATATATATATGGTGCTGATTATACAAAATTCAATGTTTACAAATAAGGCAAAATATTCGAGTTTTATTCTTTTAGAGAAGGCAAATTTGATGTCCTTTAGAAGCCATAACAGAATCTGGAAGCAATGTTAAAGGTTAATTAGTTGTTAAGTATTAAAATTTGGTTTAATCCATAATAATATTTAGCTATTGTCACTCTTTATGAATTAGTAGAATTGTTATTAAAACATTGTTTTGTCATCGTATGTTTTCAAAATTGATAAAATTTTCCTTTTTGTTTGCTCATTGTTTACAGTCCAAGCATCAGTTTGCAGTTGAAATATTCTGGATGAGGCAGATTTGATGTTTCCTTTGTAGCAATTCAACGCATAGAAGCTTCAGTAGAGGTTAGTGATTTCATAATTAAAGATCTCTCTTTAGTTCAACAAATAGTTTAGAGTATGTTATCTCTTTTTGAAATTGTAGACTTGTTATATAAAACATGAAGTTGTCAATTATTTTCTTAAATGTTTTTACTATATTAGAGTTTGACATGAATGTTAATTTCTGCTATTGGTTGATATTATTAGCAATGTAAATATTGCTTCTGTATCTTTACTATTAACAGAGTATTTAGACTCTGTTATTCATTTTGAATTAGTAGAATTGAAATACTTATTCATATTACTTTATATGCTGTAAATCTAACAGCTAACTTTTGAAAAACAAAGTTGCTGTTATAGGTAATAGATGTTTCAGAATTTGTTAAAACAGAGAGTTGAGAAAAGAACATAATAAGTTTGGTTCAAATAATCTCTTCAACTGAAAACTGATTTCAGTAACTCCAAATGTCTATTTCCATACCAGCTTATACATGTTCAAAGAAAAAAAAGAGTAATGATTATTATTGTATAACAGAAAACGATAATAATCATTTGTTATTGTTTCTTACCCCTTAGAAGAATTGTCTCTTGCAATGCTTAGTCTTATAGGTTCTGGAATACTTCCACTATTTCCCCTTTGAATTGAGTGTATTGAGTCCACGAATGCAAAATCTTAACTTGAATTCTCCATTGTGTTTTGATGGGCATGATGTCAGCAAGATCGGTGAATGGTATAATAGCTGCCATTTTGTTAGAGAGATATTGAATAGAACAGGTAAAACAATGAAAAGGTGAGTTCAATAGAAAACTAAACCCTATATTTATAGTAATGAAAGTCGTCTATAATTCTTCTAGGGTTTAGAGAATTACGGGGGAAGAGGATAAAAATCTTTTAGAATATTTAAGGTATATGCTTGATATTATGCGAATTTTTGTATTGTGTTTATGAATTTTGGGGTTGAATTTCGAGATTAATGTTGATTTGAAAAGATTTTATCATTTAAAATATAAACTAACTAAGGAAATGTAATCTCGAAGAATTAGTTTTCAGTCGATATAGGGAATATGCGGGATTGAGATCCCAAAGATTTATCCGTGAACATTTTCATTAAAATTCGCATTTATAGTTTTAGTTGTTATGGAATGATTTTTGAAGATATTGAATCTAAAATGGATATTTCAATAATCGGATTTTGTTATTTGTGGTAAACAACAATAAATGGAATGGAATATAAATCAATAAGTTTTTTTTATTAATTGTAATATTAGGATTGGGTTGTTATAGAAATATAGGAGTAGAGAGATTATAATTCTCATAAATAGATTTGGTTGTTATGGTAATATTTAATAAATGTATTGACTGTGTTTATTATTTTCACACCGTAACAGTATATCCGATTGGGCCTATTTGATCGGGCCTATTCTTCGTAAGCCCAATATAATCATTCATCAAACAAATCGGGCTGCTAATGATAAAGACCCGAGATCCGACTTCATGATCCAAGATCCGCGTCCCTTTTTCATAACGTTTGTCCATTTTACCCCTTGCTGAAATTCTTTATGTAGTCGTGGAATCAAAAAATTCTAATGGCAATCCTTTGTAATTATTTACACTTTATAAGGTTAGTTATTATCCAATGCTTCCCAATTAATAGTATAGATGAGGACTCATGGTCCGCTATTCACGTGGAGTAACAAGCGAGAGGAAGGTTTAGTTAGTAAGAAGTTGGTTAAAGTTCTTAAAAATCAGAAAAATGAGGAATTTGAAACTACCAACATAGAGAAAAGAGGAGACATGAACTAGTTCATTAGTTGACAAGACCAACAAAAACCACATGTTCTCTTTATTTTTCAGAAAGATTCAATTTCTCGTACCAATAATAGTCACTGGCATCATAGAGAAAAGAGGAGACATGAACGAGTTCATAAGTTGACAAGACCAACAAAAGCAACCCTGTGTTCACAGAGATTCAATCTGTAGTCATCATCTGAATAATAATTGACAAAATGATATTATATGGGTAATCAGCGGTTGAGTCACCGGGGCGTCTCAATTCTTTGATCCTCTCCAAACATCGCTTCTCAAGATTCCCGACAAGGTTAATGTTGAAACACTTGCGTACATGATAAGTTTTGAACTCACAAAATCCTTTATAGATCTCTATTGCTATTGATTACAATCACACAAACACAGATTACACAAGAAGATAAAACGATAACTATGAACAACCGATTATGATCTCATAAGGATCACAATCTGAAGCTCTAGTCACGATCTCATGGCGATCGTGATCCCCAGGAGATTCATCACGTCTCTTACAATCAACAAACAAAAGCATAAAACATCAAGCATCACAATCTCTTATGTATACATGGGACGAGTCTCCTTCCCCAGCTCTTCCGAGTGTCACGGCTCATTTGACATCTCTGCTTCATTCTTCTTTACTTGCTTCTTAATTATGTCTTATTTGTACGTCAAGGTGTTCCAGATGAGGACAACCGTCACGAATGGCGTTCAAGCCTGTGTCGGTTAGTCGTCCGTTCCCCATAAGCTGGAGTTGGCGTAGTTCGGGCATGCTTTCAGCGATTGCTATGGCATCATCATCATCACAAGGGGTGTAGCCTGAGAAGTTTATCTTCAATGTCTTTAGCTGTGGGCAAGCGTGGCCTATAGCTTTCAAATCCAGTATAAACAAAAAGTCGAAGAACTCGAGGGTTTCAAGAAATGGAAATTTCGCGATTGCGTTAACAAGTTCTTCTATCGTTGTTATCGATGGGTAACAGACTGGAAGTGCAAAACTTTTCAGATTACTTGATCTGAAAATAGTTACGTGAAGAGTTAAATCATAAACTAAGAAGAAGAGTAACAAAAATATGTTATCAAAAAAAAAAAAACCATAACTAGAAATTCTCATATATAGTACTAATCAACTCAGAAGCATGTAAAATATGAAGAGCAAAGAATAACGTGTTATGTACAATCCCTTTGATCAAACTGGGACGACGAGTACATGCATGGCTTAAAAGATCAAAACTGTAATGATGCTTTAAGCAAGTCTATGACAAGAGCTCTATAAGCTAACGATATATATTCTTATATCTGCTAATAACCTATATAACTAGTTGTTTTCTTTAACCATCGCAAAGGATAAGTAATTAATTAAGTATGATGAGAGTAAATAATAACGGGTAAAACAAAACTAGACTAGAACAATGTGAGAACAAAGGACTATAATAAATTTATAGCAACAGTTACTTGAAAGAACAAAAATCGAAACCATTTACTCTAAAACATAAGGCATGAAAATTAGCCTTCATATCTGTGCATATCTAACCCCAAACGTAGATTACAGAAAAGAAAACTTGAAGTAAATGAATATCCAAAGTCCATTCATAGCAGATCGCCAGATCAGGTAAAAGGAAAAAGACATGATAAACTGAGTTTAATTAACACATGATAAAATAAAAATCAACGATTATAAGTTATCAAAATTTTGCCGTAGCTAAATCGTCAGGGCATTTTGTGACTGATTCGCAGACAGTGAAATCAAATAAAAGTCATATTCCTCTAAACAGCATTTGGAGGTTTCCATGAAAAACCGTTCAAAAGTAGCGAGTGTAATTAAGGGATAGAGAGAAGAAAGAGAACCTATCGGCGATGTAGCTGAGGAGAGAATCGTTCACGAAGCGATCAATTTTGATCTCTAGCAAGCCGCCCTGGCTGAGATCAACAGCGTCACGGCACCTGCGGCGCATGCTATATGCATTGTACTTGAACATTCTGCGGTTTGCCAAGTCTCGCATGTCGATTTTCCGCCACATCGAAGGGTCTTTACAGATGCGTCGCCACGGGCTGCACACCTTCCGAGCGTTGTCCAGAATATCAGTCACGCTAAGACGGATCAGGATCAAAGACGTCAACTCCGACGGAAGATCCACCCAGTTTCTTGGCTCTTCGTCTTTCATCGGCGACGTAGAGGAGGTTCTCATTTTCTTTTTTGAAATAGCGGAGATCGTCATTTTTGAGGATGAAATTAGGTCAAATCACTGAATAAGAAGTGAAGTGTACCTTTCTGCTTCCGTCTCTAAGTCAAAATTTGGTCATCGTAGTGTACGATAGAGTTCATGCCACGTATTATTTGGTCTCGACACTCGATTATAGCCGCACATATCGCAAATAACACTCACGCGCTAATGTTTTCTTGATTTTCTGAGGCAAATACACCACACCACTGATATCGACTATCGTACGTCATGACCGATCCAGGACTCGTTTCTAAAGAGTAGGTATATAATCTATATATAATAGCAATCTAATAAATACCATTTGCACATCTGAACGGTTGCGTCTTTTTATCGCAACCTTTCGTTTAAATCGGTTATTTTTTTACGGTTATTTTGGTTGCGTTTTTTTATCGTAATTTTCGTTTTAATCGGTTATTTTTTTACGGTTATGTCGTTTCCAATAAATACCATTTGCACATCTGAACGGTTGTGTCTTTTTATTGCAACCTTTCGTTTAAATATTTATGGTTGTTTTTCTTACAGTTATTTTTGTACGGTCATGTTGTTTTATTGAATTTCTTTTTACGTAAACCAATAAAGTACATATAAAATTGGTTTTATTTCATAGTTTACATATGGCTATATTTTTAATTTTTAAACTAAAATTTATATTTTACGGGTATGTTTTTTAGAAAATTGCAATCCGAATATCTTCTGCGGTTGCTTCTTTTTATTGTACCTCTTCATAAACAGTTGCAACCTTTTATTCGAATTATTGCAATATTTAGTTTATTTCACGAACAATTGCAACCTTTAGTTTATATCACAAACAATTGTAACATTTGATTTATATATTTAGTTTATTTCACGAACGATTGCAACCTTTGATTTATATATTTTATTTTGTATTTCACGAACAATTCAATTGCAACCTTTGGTTTATTTTACAAATTAAATTGCTATAACATCTAATTATCTACCGTCGTGTCTTTCGGTATAAATTTTCATAAATTAATATTTTTAATTTTTAATTACCAAAATTCATTTAAATGAGATTGTAATCGTTTAATTGAACCGTTGAAATATTTGGTTTATTTGACCAATCATTGCAATTTTGGGTTTTGTTTTACGAACCATTGTAATCTTTAGTTTATTTGACGAACTTGACGAACCGCTACAACTTTTGATATATCGCAACATTTCATTTATTTCTTTTTAAACTAAAAAAAAATATTTTACGTTATGTTTTTGAGAAAGTTGCAATCCGAGTAAATATTTTTTACGGTTGCATATTTTTATCGTAATTTTTCATAAAATGATCGCAGCCGTTTAGTTGAACCATTGCAACATTTAGTTTATTTCACGAAAAATTGCAAGTTTAAGTTTATTTTATAAATCGTTATAACATTTAGTCATCTACCATCGTTATTATTAATTTTCATTTGATATTTTTTTAGCGATTTTTGAAATATTTTCCTCCGCGACATCGCGGGGGTCCGGAGTCCTAGTAATTATACAATTAATATATGTAATTATCTATATATATATATATATATATATGTATGTATATACCAGATTGGAGGAGATATCCATCTCTTAAAATTTTCTTATTTGTGATTTGTCTATAATGGATATTAATTTTTGATAATTGATTTGCTCCATAAAGTTATGAATATCTGGATTTTTCAAATCGAATAGAAGCGGATATATAACGGATGGAAGCGAATCTAACATATATTAATTATATTTTACATATGTTAAATTTGATAGAGTTTATCACTTAAGTAATGGATAAATGTGGTAAGTTAGATGAATATATAGTGATTTGACCCAAAAAAATAAAAAGTTGAAGTTGAATGAATGATATGCAAAATACTGTGTTATTGCTTAGCTTCAACGTCATTAGCCGTGGACAAGAATGACCTATATAGCTTTGATTAATGTAAGACCTCGAGCTCTCACGAAATGGAAGTTTTGCGACTGCTTTTACAGGTTCATTGGGCACCATTCGCTAGCACATTGTGGTCCAAGGCTTCTTAGATTACTTAATTAGACAAATAATTAGGTAAATCATAAAGTAATTAAGAAGAATGATTTTCTTCATAGTACAAGTGGATGATCTTCTTCTGCTAATAACCTACAACTTCTTTCATCAATCATGACAAAGGAAGTGTGATTAGACAATGTGAAACAAAACAAGATGTGGCAATGTGAGAACAAGTGGGTACTAGTTATTGCAATAATATTATGGGCCTGGGCCGGTAATTACAGCACGAACATTTGACGAGTTGGGTTAATTCGTTATCTTGATATAAATCCTTCTCAGCAAGAGCTTTGTGTGTCTAACTCTAAGACAAAGAGGGAGACACACACGTCCATTGGGGAGAGAATGAGTGTCTAACTCTCTCTCTAAACTCTATATTTTTAATAACTTGATTGATAGTGACAAATCTTAATTTGTTGGCGTATTAAGTCTTTGTGTACCTATAACTTGATTGTTAAGAAACCATTGTTTTAAATGAATTGGTAGATTGAAGTTTAAACAATAAAGTCAAAAATACAAAATCAAAAGATACATTCCAGGACAAAAGATCTACGTGACTGAAGTGGTTTCTGACAGTGAAGAAGAAGACGACAACGACTAAAGGGAACATCACTTCTCTTTTGGAGACAGGGGGAAAAAAGATAAGATATGCGTGTGAATAAAGATAAGAATAAAGTTATGGATGTCGTTGTAAGATAAGTTTAGGATATTCTAGCGTGTGTGAGATAAGAAAAGAATACTCTAGGTTGTAAGATAAGAAAGGAATATTCTAAGTAATATTCCCTAAGCTTTGTACTATAAATAAGGAAGCTTGGAGGTGTGTTAAACCCAAGCTAAGCGAGTGAGAGTCTTGTAATCATTTGAGCGTTGTAATCCTTTGAGTGTTTTAATAAAATCTCCCCCTTTGTATACTTCTATTCTCTTCTATATACTTCCTTTGATATAGCCTTTGATCCTAAATACCTCCTTCGTGGTTGTACCCACTATGTGTCTGTAAATTTGGTATCACAAATCATGACAAGAATGAAGATCATCAGTGAAACATGTAGATTCATTTGAGGTTTTTTATTCCATTTTCTCTGTTGAGATCTGATGAAACACAACAATTATTGATGTAGGCACACACAACTACAATAAAATAAAATAAAAACTACAATAACTCAAAAGAATTATTGTCTAGTCTTCAAATACCCAAGAAACTAACTCTTCTTGCTTCGTTGAGAACTCTGATTCTTGCTTCGACCAAAAGCTTAAGCAACTTCATCAGACATCTGATTCTCTTTCTGAAACTCCTCTTCCGCTATCTTAAGAACCTGATCCCAACCACTACCAGGACTCACGTCAAGATAATCATAAGGAACAGCAGTTTTCAAACCAGGAAGCACACTGAGACGACTCTCCACAATCCTCAATTCCAATTCATCACATTCTCCATGAATCTCTTCAAGTTCTTCCCATGTATACATCAATGGCAAAGTAGAACCACACCAAGTATTGAAATCTATCAGCTTAACCTTTCTCTCTTTCGTCACATAAACATCAAAAGTGTAATTCTGTGATTCAAATTCAAACCTAATCTTATCATCAAAGAACTCTTCTATCAATCCTTTGATCAAATCCTTCTCATTGAGAAGAACAGGGTAAAATGTAGTTACCTCACGCTGACAAATCCCAACAAGCTCGTTAGATTTCACAAAGCATCTAAATTCCATCTCAGGCTTCAAAGAAGAGTACCATTTTCTCAAAGCAAGGTAGAAACTTTCTGGCCTTGAAGAGACTTTGTCAGTACATGAATCATAAGCATTGCAGAGATCATGGAATAACGAATCTGAGGAACGAAACAAGAGAGCAATCTCATTGAAACAAGTGCAGCTTAGATTCTGTGATGGACTAATCCAAGCTGCATCTTTTGGTGAACTCCAATTCAGCTTCGGGATAATTGTGCCGCCTAGGGTTTCGATTGATTCTCTGATCTCGATTTCGAGTGCTGGAAAAGAAGGGCGATTCAATGGTGGCTCTCCTTCGTTATCTGAAGCTTCTTCGGGGACTTGGAAATCATCTTCTTCTTCGAAATTGTGGACTCTGTTAGGCATTGCGTCTTCGTTTGTTACGGAATTGGGAAGAAGAAACGGACCAGAATCGTCAATGAGATAGTTGATGAATGATTCTGGAAGTTTGTGAAATTTGGTTTTGATGGTTAAGGATTTGAATTTCGGATACCAGTTCTGAATCTGGCATCTATCTACTTCTTCTTCCTTCATCGCGATTAACGAATTGATTGTAGATTACATAAATTTCTTCCTCCGGCGTTGATGGAAGTTTTAGGGTTCTTTTTGTTTGCAGACGATGATCTCTAGCGGCGAGGGTTTTATTATTATTGCTAAAGAAATCTTATTTATGGGCCGTGTATATTAGGCCTGAAAAGCCCATATTTTTCCCATATCATTGACTAGGCTTGGGATTTCGGTTAACCGTTCGGTTATCGGTTGGGTCCATTCGGTTTCGGTTCTTTCGGTTTTAAAATTTAGTATCCATTCGGATATTTTCAAATTTCGGTTCGGTTTCGGTTCTTTCGGTTTTAAAATTTATTATCCATTCGGTTATTTTGCTTAGGATATTTTCGGATATTTCGGTTATTTTTGAGTATTTTCGGATATTTTTGGATATATTTCGGTTATTTTCGAATATTTTTATATATTTTTCAAGTATTTTTGATTATTTGGTCTACAAATAACTAATTATTTTGAAAATATAATTGTATTTCGGTTACCCAAAATATTTCGGTTCGGTACCAATTCGGTTACGGTTATTTCGGTTATAAAATTTAGTATCCATTCGGTTATTTTCAAATTTTCAGTTCGGTTCGGTTCGGTTATTTTTGCTTCGGTTTCGGTTCGGTACATTCGGTTCGGTTTATTAGCCCAGGCCTATCATTGACATTGCTGAATCATCTTTCCAAACCATGTTTTGCCATTGAAATATTTTCGATCAAACCCATGCTTATTGGGCCGTGCCGATCATGAATAGATTAATTATATTGTGGTGTGAGCCAGATGAATTGGATTGGAAGGAGGTGAACGGTTTGGATGAGCTGAAACTGTATCTCTCTGGTTTGAGAATAGCCATCAACACACTCAGCAGCAACACTGATGGGAACATTGCCATCTTCTGGAACAAGCAGCTTGAAGATCCCAAGAGGTTAATGGAGCTTTGGTCAGCCGATATTTCCTTGGAAAGACGCGAGGGAAGTTGAGAAGATTGAGTGGTCAAATGCTGTCTTTAAACTTGATCCCTTTTCAGTATTCACACTCATATGGCGTCAAAATCTTATTTTCTGCTTCTGTCCATGTATGAAATTCTACAATCCTTTTTAACTATTGTGTATATATATCATCTTTGGTTCTTTTAAATATACACTATGGTCCCTTGGTTTTAAAGGTTCTGATATATGTTAGAATGCCCACTAAGGTTCATGGAGAATACAACGTGAATTGAATGAATAGGTAAATACAATAATCTAAATGAGAATTACAAACAAACGAATTGAATCTGGCAGTACCTCTCATGAAGCGAAAGGTAAGTCATTCGGGGTTATCATCTCAAATCTTTATCCTCTCAAAACATCATTTCCCCATATCCCCGACAACGTTAATGTTCAAACACTTATGTAACTCAAGGTGTTCCAGGTGAGGACAACCTTCAAGAATGGCGTTCAAGCCCATATCCGATAATCCGTTCCTGTAAAGCCGGAGGTGGCGAAGACCGGGCATTGTTTCAGCAATTGCTAGAGCAACTTTATCACAACACTTAAAAGCACCCATACAGTTTAGCTTTAACGTCCTCAGATTTGGACAAGACTGGCCTACAACTTTCAAAACTTGTCCTCTGATGTATGTAATCTCAAGTTCTTCAAGTAATGGGAGCTTCATGACTGCTTCGACAACTCCACTGCTAATTACTGGACCACCGTAAACAAGTCCAAGCCGTCTCAGATTACTTGATCTGCATAAAGTAGCAATATAGAGAATTAGAACATGATCCAATAAGACTTGTTCACGAATTACCAATAAACATTATTGAACACTATATATGTAAACATTAACCATATCACAATTCATATATGCGAGTTTTAGGGTTTAGAAAGAACCTGTCGGCGATGTAATTGAGGAGAGAAGTGTTCGCCAAGTGCTCAATGTTGATCTCAACCAAGCCTCCCTGGCTGAGATCAACGGCGCGACGGCACACGGCCTCGAGATCGTGAAACAAGTCTTCGAATTTTCTCGGGATTTTTATGTCGATTTTACGCCACATCGACGGGTCTTTACAGATGCGTCGCCACGATCTGCATACTCTCTGAGCGTTTAGAAGTATCTCAATCGCACCGAGACGGTGCAGGATCGATGACGTCAGTTCCGGCGGTAGCTCTGTCCAGTTTCTAGACTCTCCGTTTTTCATCGCCGGAGTCAAAGGTGAAGAAGAGGACGAAGCCATTCATTCAATTGCCGTATCCGTCTCTATTTAACAAATAGGTCCTCACGGTATAACATATTTACGAAACTAATTTGGGCCAAACCTACTTAAATAATATCTTGGGATAGGCCCATATATTTTATTTGAAATGCACCGTGTAAGACTAAAGGCTTCTCAGAATCAGATTACTAGAACTGCAAATAATTGTGAGTAAAAAGTTCAAAACATATCATATAGTATGGCCTAAGATAGAGAACCGAAGAAGAAAGACAACAATGCAAAAGAACGATTTCAGACCTCAGAAGCATAACAATCTGGATGTTTTCTACTCCTAAACCCGATAGAATAAAGGAGAAGAATAAACTTTGCATTATTTAAATTGGGACAATAATGTAGAAGAAACAAAACATATTCAATCCTATTGAGAGCACTTTTATTAACAAAACAATTTAACAAATTGACTTCTATGCATACCTTCCCAAGTAAAGTGTAAAATTAATGTCCAAAAGTAAAGAGTAAAATCAATGTCCACTCTTTTTTTGTTTTTTTAGGGAATTTATATTACCAAAAGGAAATGTTATTTATAATCTTGTTTCTTTTTGTCAATTTATTCTTTCGTATGATAGTCAATTATACAATAAGGTGATCATGTAAATAATCATTAAGAGTCTACTAGCTAGTGATTATTGATAATGATGTGATTTTCATGTGGACACCTAGTGGAATATTATTGTCTTTGGACATTTTTGATATAAAATACACTATCAAATGAAATTGGTGATGACTGATGAAACACCAAGGGAAAATGTAATGTACGATTATATTCTCTCTACGGGTCTACTCAAGTTTCTTATAGCTATCAATCGCAAAACTTTAGAATTGATGCTAAAATTAGTTAGTTTTCATAAGTAAATTTAACTAATTAAAATATTGTTAATGTTATATGTAATATGTAACTAAACGATTGTGATAAAGTAATGTACCAACTAAAAAATACAAAGACCCATAACATTGTTCTCGAGCAACTTAAAATCACGCGCTCAAAACTTCTTAAAAGTCCAAAGGAAATATATTGAAACTACCAAGATAGAGAGAAAGGAAACTGAAACTGTTCATAACTCAAACAACAAAGGTGTCTCCGCATTATTCAGAAAGATTCAATATCTAGTCCCAATGATAGTGGACCTCATTGTGGCCGCTGCACCTTAATCTGAGTCATCATCTGAGTCATAATCTGAGTCATTGGGGTGCCTCAAATCTTTGATCCTCTCCAAACATCGCTTCTTGAGATCCCCAACAAGGTTGATGTTGAAACACTGGCGTAAATCAAGGTGTTCCAGGTGAGGACAACCATCAAGAATGGCGTTCAAGCCCTTGTTGGTTAGCCCGTTTCCTAAAAGCTGGAGGCGGCGTAGTTCAGGCATGCTTCCTGCAATGGCTATGGCATTGTCATCAAACCCACTATTTGAAAACATGAATTCAGGGTTGCGGTTTAGCTTCAATGTCTTCAGATTCGGACAAGACCGGCCTATATCCCTCAGAGACTCTCCTGAAAATAAGCAGTATGAAACCTCAAGGTCTTCCAGCAATGGAACTTTCGAAACTGCTTTGGCAACTCCCTCATCTGTTATTGGAATGCACCTTACAAGTCCTAGGCTTTTCAGATTACTTGACCTGCAAATAATTGTGAGTAAAAAAGTCATCAAAAAACATAATGTAAGATAGTATGGACGAAAGACAGATGCAAAAGTCTTCTTTCTTTTTTTCCATAACTCACGAAGAACCTGAGTCAACCATTTTAGACGTTAAAACCATAACAATCTGAGAATGATCAAGTGGATATTTTCTAATCCAAAATTGTAAGATAACAAAGGAATAAACAGAAACAAACGTGAACAATAAATTTTCTTGAACACAACCAAACCAATGATTCAACATAATCCTAAGCAACTGTGTCCAAAGGTGCATTCATAAAGAGTGACACAAAATCCTCCGATCATACTAACCCTAGAATTAGCAACCAATAAAATCCTAGAACTAGCATCCATCAAATTAATTCCCTTTAAAAAAACAAAACTAACTAGATAGAGACAAAACCTGTCGGCGATGTACTTGATGAGATCATTAGTACCGTAGTACCAAATTTCGATCTCAACCAACCCGCCCTGACTGCGGTCAACTGCGTGACGACACATGGACTCGAGGTTGTACTTGAAGGCTGCCCTGTCATTGCGATTGTCAATATCGATCTTCCGCCACATCGAAGGATCTTTACAGACCCGATGCCACGATGTGCACACTTTTTGAGCGTTTTCAAGTATCTCAATGGCTCCAAGACGAAGCAGAATCGATGACGTCAACTTCGACGGAAGCTCCGCCCAGTTTCTCCACTTTTCGTCTTTCATCAGCGACGGCACGGAAGTTGACGACAACGAAGAAGAGGAAGCCATTTTTTTAGGGTAAATAAAATTGTCAAATTTATGATATAAGAAGAAGTGGAAGTTACAATACAATTCGTGCTAGCCAAGTTAGTTACTCGGATAGCCTATTGGGCTTAGATCCACAATAAACTACTGGGCCTATTCGACAAAAGACTTAAGAAAGACATGACTTAGTCAACAAAGATGGTTTGTTATTTAACATTCCATTAGAAAAGAGGACATGAGTGAGTTCTATACTATACTTACTACTAATATTGTCAATACAAAAAAGAAAAAAATTTGAAAAAATGGCATCTAATGGCGGTTGATCCTTTGTGATTTCAAATCTTTTATCCTCTTAGAACATCGCTTCTCGAGATCCTCGTAAAGGTGTTCAAGGTGAGGACAACTTTCAAGAATGGCGTTCAAGCCTGTGTTGGTTAGTTTGTTCCCTAAAAGCTCAAGGTGCCGTAGTTGAGGCATGCTTTCTGCAATTGCTATTGCAATTTCATCAAATCTGGCAATATAAAATACGGTGTGAAGGTTGTAATTTAGCTTCAATGTCTTCAGATTTGGACAAGACTGGCCTACAACTCTCAGAGACTCTCCTGACAAATCGCACAATGAAACCTCGAGGTCTTCAAGCAATGGAAGTTTCACAACTGCTTTGGCAATTCCCTCGTCTGTCATATGGCATTTTACAAGTCTAAGGCTTTTCAGATTACTTGAGCTGCAAGTAATTCTGTGAAAAAAACATATCTAAGACAGAGAAGAAGAAGTGAAGAACGATAATGATGCAAAAGGTCTGTTTTTTTTTTTTTAATGTCTAAGCCTAGAATTAGAGAATTAGCATACCACGTTCAAAGATAAATTAAATTTTATTGAAGAAAACCAAAAATTGGCTTGCTTTTGAGTGATAGGGAGAAAGAGAATGAGACAGAACCTTTCGGCCATGTAATTGAGGAGAGAATCAGTACCGAAGTACCCAATGTCGATCTCAACCAAACCGCCCTGGCTGCGATCAACTGCGTGGTGGCATATGATCTCCATGTCCATCATATATGCCTCTCAAGTTTATCGGGTTTCGCATGTCGATTCTCCGCCACATCCAAGGGTCTTTACAGACGCTACGCCACTATCTGCACACTTTCTGAGCGTTTTCAAGTATTTCAAACATGCTAAGCCGGAGCAGGATCGATGACGTCAAGTCCGACGGAAGCTCCGCCCAGTTTCTATATCCTCCGTCTTTCATTGACAAAGACAAAAACGGCGAAGACTTAGAGAAAACGGCAACAAAGAAGAAACCCTAAGAATTATGATGAAATCCACGAAATAAGAGAGGGAAGTTTAAAGACTTTCGTATCCATCACTAATTTACAGTTGGGTCCTCATTGTGATACATATTTACGAAATCAGTTGGCATAATAAAGTATAAGAAGCCCACTAAAGTAATCTCTTGGGTTCGTTAACACTCATCAGTTAACGAACGTGGTAATCTAGTGGCATTATTATATGTCGAGCTAAAGATATAGGCTCAATATCAATAAGGATAATGAAGACCTCTAACTTGTTAAACTTTGTGACTTTCATTGCAAAGACATGTTAAAATCTGTTCTTCTCAAAAACTTTACAAATGCAAAGAGGGACACAAGTCAGCTGAAACAACGGACTTGCCGAAAAGAGAACATAATCGAGTTCATTACCAGTCACCACTGATATTGTCATTGCATTCTTCAAAATGATCAGACAATGTATCCTTATCTAGTTATAATAAGGGTTACATATGTCAGAATAATCATTGGCGTAGTACGCTGTACGCAATGTCATCGCTATCATCTGAGAAAGAGTCGTCTTCTTCTGCTGAATCAATGTCGGAAGTGGCATCAAATGGGGAATCAGCGGTTGAGTCTTCAGGGCGTCTCAAATCTCGGATCCTCTCAGAACAGCGCTTCTCGAGATCCCCGACAAGGTCAATGTTGAAGCAGCGGCGTAAATCAAGATGTTCCAAGTGAAGACAGTTGTCCAGAATGGCTTCCAATCCTGAATTGGTTAGTCCGTTCCCAAAAAGCTCGAGGTGGCGTAATCCGGACATGGTTTCAGCAATTGCTAGAGCTTCATCATCATATTTAACGTACCGGCTGAAAGAAGGGCGGTTTAGCTTGAATGTCTTCAGTAATGGGCAAGACTGGCCTATAGCTTTCAAATCCAGTTGTGCATAGCCATGTGAAATCTCGAGGTCTTCAAGTAATGGGAGTTTCATCACTGCGCTGACAAATCCCTTGCATGTTAGTGGATAGCACATAGCAAGTCTAAGGCATCTCAGATTACTTGATCTGCAAAAGAAAATTATCAATATTAATCAACTTAGAGGCATATATACCACATAACCATATTCATCTAAATCTCATAGAACACTTGCTCTACCAAAACCACAGATTCAACAACATGACATCTAACTTGCAATGCAACAATTGACACAAAAACAGAAATTTTGCCCTAATCCTCACAATGCAGGAATTCATATCTTCTTCAATCATGACAATAATCTAATCTAAACCCTAGAAACGTAATCAATATTAAGAAATTTTCCTGAATACCAATCAATTCTAAGAATAAAAGAAATAACCCGTCGGCGATGTAGGAGTAGAGAGAATCGTTGCCGAAGTGTACCATGTTGATTTCGACCAAACCGCCTTCGCTGAGATCAACGGCGTGACGACACATCCTATCGTAGTCATAACCAAACATTCCGTTGTTTCTCATGTCGATTTTGCGCCACATCGATGGATCTTTGCAGACGCGTCGCCACGATCTGCATACTCTCTGAGCGTTTTTCAGTATCTCAATCGTGCTGAGACGGAGCAGAATCGAAGATGTTAACTCCGGCGGAAGCTCCGCCCAGTTTCTCGACTCTCCGTCTTTCAACGGCGGAGGAACGTACCGCGAGGAAGAGGAGGAAGCCATTTCTGTGAGAATCGGAAAATTGTTGGAATATTTACGAATGCAATTTGTGCGAAGTATAATAAGCCCAATAGTCGAATACATCATTGGGCCTAGGCTCATAAAAGATATAAATTTCCGAATGCATTACGGTTTTTTTTTTGTGTAGAATTGGACATGATGATATAGTGGGATCCCATGATATAGTTCATGTAGGGTTTTTTTTTTTTTTTTTTTGGTAAAACATGTGCGTTTTGTCAAAGACTCAGTTCAATTTCTATCATCATCTGAACCATAGACATTTATTTTTATTTTTTTCTTTGCTTATTATACATAGCCAACACTCGATGTGAAACTTCTTTAAAATGGAGCGAGAAATGAGATAAGAAACTTAAATTTAGTTGAAGAAAATGCCGAGCCAAAAGGGTCAATCAATCCACTAATACGCCTCGCAAAACATGGAAGTTGCAGAATACAATAAACATTGCCAACACATTTAACTATAAGATGGATAAACTTGCCAAGTCGCAAAGTTACAATGACATGCTCAAGAGCTTAAACCAAAGACTGATATATTGTCAAGACCAGATAAACAGACTTCAAAACGATTTCAAATGTCTATCCCAAAATCGACCAAACTGGTATCAAATGGGTAATCATCAGTTGAGTCGTTGGGGAGTCTCAAATCTTTGATCCTTTCGATACAACGCTTCTCCAGATCCCCTACAAAATCAATGTTGAAACACTGGCGTAAATCGAGGTACTCCAGGTGAGGACAACCGTCAAGAATGGCGTTCAAGCCGATGTCTGTTAGTCTGTTCCCAAAAAGCTGGAGATATCGCAGTTCCGGCATTCTTTTAGCAATGTCTAGGGCATCATGATCAGACTCAAAGCGAGCGAAGATATTGTAACCTTGACAATTTAGCTTCAATGTTTTCAAATGAGGGCAAGCATAGCCTATAGCTTCCAAATTCAGTCCTTTGATTGAGCAGTATGAAAGCTCGAGGTCTTCAAGCATTGGAAGTTTCATGACTGCAGCGAAAAGTCCCATGCCCGTTATTTGATCGCACTTAACAAGTCCAAGGCGTCTCAAATTACTTGATCTGCAATATAGTTGCAAGTAGAGTTCAAAAAACATAGATCTAAGAGATAAAAGAACACCAAGATACAAACACAATATCATTATGGAACTATATATACTAGTAGTGATGAACTCATAAACATACATAATGGTTTTATAGAATCATGGAATTAAGAGCTAGCAAAAGAAAGAAAAAGATTTGAATATGGAAATACAAAAATGAAGGAACAAACACATTCAGTAATTTCCAATTACTAAAACGTAGCGAGATTTTTTAGTTTCTTCAGTTCTGACCAAAATTTGATCTAGCCCTAAAATTGACATACACTAGCAAGATGTAAAATCAAATGATCAACGTATAAAAATCTGTGTGCTTGCGAGTATAAAAAGAGAGACGGACAGAACCTACCAGCAAGGCAAGTACTCAATGTTGATGTCATATATAAGTTAACCACAAATTTTCTCCTAATACACGAAAGGTAAAGGAACTTAATTAGGAACAAACATATCTGTACCACTACTCAAACTACCGAAATATTTTATTCTTCAATCCGTCTATTCTGGAGCTATATAAAAGGGATCAAATTTTTGGAACAACAATTGGTATCTTTATTACATTAGCTAAAACTTATTTGTTATATTTCATTTCTATCGCATCAAGATGGACTTTACCTAGGCTAAGATTGGATCAAGTATAATATTTTGGATTGAAATTTCTTTTACCTTTTCCCTTGGTGATCTATTATTAACAACTAGTAGCAAATCCTTCGATCTAACCCTAGCTAGAAATTAGCAAATCCTTTTTGAAAACAAATCAATCTCACTTATGTAGACAACTTCATAGATTTCGATGAAATATCGTGTGCATGTGAGTTTTAGGGGAAGAGAGAGAACCTATCAGCAATATATGTGAGGAGAGAATCAGTGCCAAAACATTCAATGTTTATCTCTACCAAGCCGCCTTGGCTGAGATCAACGGCATGACACATCATACGTCCAAGGCGTTTCAGAATATTTGATCTGACAAAAAATAGTTGCAAGTTAAAAACATGGTCTAAGACATAGAAGGACAACAATTTTAATTTAGCACACCAACGCAACTTCTCAAAACAAAATTCAAAAGAGTACTTGCGAGTAATATATGGAGACAGAACATAACCTAAAGGCGATGAAAGTGCGGAGTTCCTCGGCGTCAAGATTTTCAGTGTTCATATAGATGTCGTACTCAATGATTTTGAGATTTCTCGGGATTCGCATGTCGATTTTGCGCCACATGGAAGTGTCTTTGCAGACGGAACGCCACGGCCTGCACACTTTCTGAGCGTTTTCTAATCTCTCAATGGCGCCGAGACGGTGCAGGATTGATGAAGTCAGTTCCGGTGGAAGCTCCTCCCAGTTTCTGGATTTTTCGTCGTCCTTCATAGGCGCTGAGGAGGAAGAAGCCATTTTCTGGGTATCTAAAACGTCAAGTCAGTTATATAAGAAGTGAGTATAGTAGAGTTTTCGGACCTTTCGGCTCCTCCTCCATTTTACAATTAAGTCCTCATAGTAATATATATTTACTGATTTACAAAACAAAATGTGTGCTGCTTAAGCCCAATGTTCTAATGATATATTGGGTCTAGGCCCATAATGTTTTTTTTCTTCTTCTGGCAGCACACATTTTTTACTTGTTAAAATTCAATGTTAATTCTTTTAAATAGAAAAAAAAATAAAAAAAAATAGAGCGTGAAATGAGGTAAGACAGACAAATTTAGTTGAACAAAATTAAAAGCCTAGCCAAAAGGGTCGAGCGAAATGATTGTCCACTAATTACGCCTCAAAAAACATGGAAGTAGCAAAAATACAACAACCATAATCTGTTATTGTCCAAATTTCTTCCAACATCTTCCTTTGTTTATCATTTTTTGTCTGTTTGATTATCTCCAGACGGCGTTTTTGAACCGGGTAAAATGAGCCGTCTCCGAGCATTTTCTGCGCCGGATTTAGTTCCTTCTGATTCTGGATCTATTACATCATCACCAACAAGAACCATAGAGCATCAATCTCATGAAGATTCTGGTTTAGAAGGTAAATCAATCACATTCATCTTATAAAGATCGATTTAAGACATGATTTTTAGAGTTTTCCTTTTCCGTTTTGTGCAAGAAAACAATCTTGTGACTTGCGTCGGAAGAAATTTGTTAAACGTGTTCTTGCTTCCGTTTTAAGGAATCACTACGAACGTAAAGCTACTGCTGAAACTCGTTCAAGATCACAATGAAGCAACCTCGAGGCACCACGATGATTGGAAGGTCCAGAGAGTCAACACGATGATGACGATTCTCGATGATCTAAAGACACGAATCCAGAAAGCTCAACAACAATCATCATCTG
Source organism: Arabidopsis arenosa (assembly GCA_905216605.1). Taxonomy (NCBI): domain Eukaryota; kingdom Viridiplantae; phylum Streptophyta; class Magnoliopsida; order Brassicales; family Brassicaceae; genus Arabidopsis; species Arabidopsis arenosa. The sequence continues at coordinate 17,606,270 of LR999456.1, forward strand.
GGAAAAAAGAGCTTAGACGATGCTTCACAGATCTGAAACCGGGTCATGATCCAACCAAGAGTCCAACAAAGCCGCCACAGAACGATCCTGAAGATATTCAGAAACTGAGAAAAGAGTTAAGCGCGAGTATGGCTGCAAGAAAGAGTCTTCAAATGATGTGTTCGAGTTTAGGGAAAGAGAAAGAGATAATGGCTTTAGAACTTTCGAGGAAAGCTCACGAATTGAACGAAATGGAGGAGCTTATAAGTGATTTTAGGGCTCAAAATGAGAAATTACTTAAGAAAGTGCAGAATTGCGCTGCAGAGCATAATAAGGAGAAGAAAGGAGATGTTGATTGTCCAGGAGACAACAATGTTCCTCTACAGGGAAGAAACAAAGAGTTGTCTGAACAGCTTCTCAAGTCTATTGACGGATACCGATCGCTTAAAAGGAAATACAAAGATGTTCAAGAAGAAAATGGATCAATGAGACGAGCGCTTAGAGATTATGCAGAAGGAGTCAATGTTGGGACTCAGAGACTAATCAAGTTGCATGAGAAGATCACAAGAAAAGATGAAGTGAATATTGAGAATGAGATTTCAGATTTAGAGAAGTTGTTTCAAGGGCTTGGTTTAAAGATTTCGAATCATTCCCAAAAGAAGTAAAAGAAACAGAGATTTTCATTTATGTATCAAAATATAGATTCTAATCATGTAATTTTGGAGTTTTGTCACTTGAATTCTTGCTAGGTAACAAGAATTCTGAGATTTGTCTCTCCTTATCTTAAATTTGAATTTAGCAATTTGCTCATAGATCTATTGGAAGCCGTAATCCGTCGTGAGCAAGCTGTACATGGATTCCTTCCCTAGAAATCGATGTAGTCTATTAGCGTTCAGCGATGTGGACATATAGAAATGTTATAACATTGTTTCATTGCGTACCTTAGAGACCACTCCACTAGTATCTCATTGTATTCATGGTGATCAAAGTCGTGTGTCATGCCCGTTAAAAGCGCTCTCTTTGGGCAGAGCCTCTTTATGATTTCAAGAGCCTAAAGAACAAAGAATATTGAAACTTATCTTCAAAAAGGCTCAGAGTAGTGAAAAATTCTTTGAAAAATGAAAAAAACATTGAAACAAACCTCAGGAAAACAGATGTGTGTGGGATGTAGTCCTCTCTATTATCAATAAGATGGTCAGCAAGAAAATTTAATTTTCAAGATCGAAAAGCGGTAAAATTTTTTTACAAAATGATATTTACCTTCCGCGGTATATTTGTATCCAGGATAAGAAGATCTAACTGTCCAGCCCCAGATTTGGAAATAGCTGCATCATCAAAGATTCATAATAAGATCAATCTTTCTCTTTAGTAGAAGTGAAATATAGAGTAATAATGATTAAGGCGAAACATAATGGGCTCTTACCATACTCGGTACTCGGTGGAATACGTGATACATCTGAGATATAAGCCACTTTACTTTTATCGCCGAAGAGGAAACCTAAAGCAATGTAGTCCTCTCCATGCATCACCTAAAGCAAAACATCGTCGAGTCTGTTAGGTCTCATGGAAAAATTATATTGTCTTGATTTACTCAAAAGTCAAAAGAAGGTTAACCGGAAGAGGCGTGAAAGATAAGCCCGAGGCAGTGAATGGTTTGTCACAATTCTCTTCGATGATTTTCCAGTCAAGCAGCGAAACCCGTCTAGGTACTTCTTTAACCTTTTTTTCAACCAAATAAGGGAACTTCATAGAAATGCTGCACGGAAATATGCCTTAAAGTCTCATCAGAGAACTCTAATCGAAAAACGAAAAAAAAAACCCGAAAGTGCTTACCTTTTCATTGTAAACTGAGATAGAAAGACAGGAAGTGGATCAGTTGAACCGCGAGGCTGAAGAGATCGAATTTCATCTAAGCCATGAACCGCGTCTGCGTGCTCATGAGTTAGAATGATCTACACAAATCATACAACCATAAATAAGTAAAAGTTAGATTTCATTTCAGACAAAAAAAAATAGATGCAACAAATCAAGAAGGTAAGCATATAAAGGGCTTAACGGAATCGACTCGAGGAATCTTATAAAAGGTAAACCAACGAAGGACTTGCTCTCTAAAACTCTTGCCAACATCAATAAGTATGTAATAATGTCTACCATCTTTTTCCTTGCTGCAATAATCAATCAAGAGCGATGTATTGCATCTGCCAAAAAACAGAGAATCAAGATTCAAGATTGGAATCAAGAATGATCACTAAACCCCAATATTTCTGGAATAATTTCCCAAAAAGAAATCTAAAAATCGATTTTTTCATTATTTACCTAAAATGGATTAAAACCTAAACTCCAAGACGAATAAAGATAAGAATTTTTCGAACAGAGAGAGAGAACAAAAGATGTCTCTTTTTTTCAATCAAAACTCCCAACTTCAAAAGGGTATTTACGAAAAGCAACAAGATTTGACATTTCACAATCTCCACAGCTTCAAAGACCAAAACCTAAAGAGAAACTGATGTCAAAATTTACCTGTAATTAGGGTTTAGATGAGGAAGTAAAGAGAGTGACTGAGAACAAACATGGCAAGGAGGATCTGACGGCTGGAGTAAGCATCTGAAATCGGGAACTGCACCGGAGCAGCCTGTTCCGAGAAAGATCAGAGCCGTTCGATCATCATCACATTGATTCTTCTCCATCGTCAAGATTCTTGATCTTCTCGTTTAGGCGTCTAGCCAAAGCTGACTTTAACGGCTATATGTTTGTTTATTGTATTAGTTGAGATTATATGCGATCCCCTTACACAGTTGTCTTTATTAACTTTTTTTTTTATTATTATTAACATAAAATATTTAAGTCATTACTTTGACACACTGATATCGAATAAAATCAACTAACTTTGACACATTTAAATTTCTATACAAGTATGATTACAAATAAGTTGAAAAATCGATTTAAATGTATAATGTACTCTCTTTTAGTAGTAAAAATCTCTGAGTCTGAGTGTCTGTCTGACTATGTCCAAACAAGATAAAAGATTTATGACTTACCCCACAAATCCACCGGATTGTGGGTTTTTGTTGGATAGTTTTTTACTCCTCTAATTTAGAAAAGGAAAATTTGGATGTATAACCAACAAAAAAAATATAAATTAAGAAACTAACCATAAAAAAAAACTTACACTATAACATATGTGTAATATATATTATTACATTTTTGCCCTCACCACTATCATCACCACCGCCGCTGTCGCCGGAGCTACCAGCGTCTCCGGAGCCACCACCATCACCGGAACTACCGTCGTCTCCGGAACCACTGCCGTCGCCGGAACAACCGCCGTCGCCGGAACCACCGCCGTCGCCGGAACCACCGCCGTCTCCGGAACCACCGCCGTCTCCGGAGCCACCGCCGTCGCCGGAGCCACCGCCGTCGCCGGAGCCACCGCCGTCGCCGGAACCACCGCCGGAGCCGGAACCACCGCCGGAGCCGGAACCACCGCCGTCGCCGGAACCACCACCACTACCTTTGGTCATTTCACCTACCCTTTAGGTTAGTTAGTCAATTAATACATATATAGTGCTATATTCTTAATTTTATTTTGAAAATGTGTTATTCTTGCAAATCACTCTTTAGAAAACAATCTTCTTCTTTTTTTTTGGTCAATAATCTTCTGAAATGTTTTTCTGCATAACAAAAATTTATATGTTATGGTGGAAGGTGACCAATGTTTTCTTTTCTTTCGTCGTTTTCTAGTTTATTGATTAAATATATTTCTAAACGATTTTACTTTAATTAATTTAATTAATTAAAATGCTTAGTTTCCGAACATAGTTTATTTGCACAGGACTTAGTTTCCAAGAAATTTACGTTTTCTTCCGATTTAGTTTTTGAGAATTTTTTTTTTGGCTGTCGGCTTTAGTTTATTTCGTTTGGATTTTTGTTTTCTACTTTGGTTCTTTTTCAAGTTTTGATAATAAAAATTTAGATGACAAAAAAAAAAATGCATTTCCTCAGCACTAGTCTCCAGCAAAATAAAAATGCATTTGGTGAATCTTTTCCAATTTCCATTTCATAAATTTCACACAAATATCAAAGCGCGTGTGAAACCACAACCACGCGATTGCCAGCTCGAATACAAAGTCAATAACGAAGTGTACACAACACGCGCTACGATTGAGAGTAAGGATTCAAAGAAACTGCTCTCCCCAAATCAGAAAATCTTCTCTCTTTTACCATTTTTCTTCTTTTGCTTCAGACAAATCTCAAAATTCACTGAAACAGATTAGATCGATTAAGCAAACAACTTCCAATATTTCCAATGGCAGATCACACAGAATCTCCAAGATCGTATCTTATCTTCATCAAAATCATGAGTAAAAGAAGGACATGGGTTTGTCTCTTCATCGCTGTCTACGCAATTCTCTTATCTTCTTCATGGAACCTCCTGAGATCAGTTCTTAACTGGTACAAGCTCCAATACACGTCATCATCTTCAGATTCTTCTCCGTCTCCATCTCCGTCTCGATTGCCGGCGGTATACGCGTCGGTGGTGCTCGGTGCGATGTTTGGAGCTATGTCGATGGTGGCTGCGACGACGGTGGCGGTTCCGGCGGTGATGGTGATTTGGATATCGGTGGTGGTGTTGCTTGCTTTCTTTGGGAAATCAAGAAGAGTTTTAGTGGTTGAAGGAAAGAAGATTACGAGAGAAGTTGTTGGATTTGTGTTTAAGGTTCTTTTGAAAGAAGGCAATCTTGTTGCTGCTTTTTGTGCTGTTTTAGCTTATTTTCTGCTTATTAGAAAAGATTTTGATTCAAATTAGGGTTCTTGATTTTTTATATTATTTAGGGAATTTTGATCTATTTTTGACATTTTTTTTTATGTGTTCTCTCTTATCTTCAGTCACTCCCGAATGTAAATGTAAAGTTGATTTAGAAAACCAATTGTTAGTAGAATGAAGAAGTTCATGATGAAGTGGCTCAAAATTTTCTTTTTTTGTGGTGGTTAGATAATTTTCTTGATGACAGCTTTTAAAAATATCTAAAATGGATCATCACACAACTTCTCACTTGAGATATTGAAAATCATAATTTGTCAACCATTTGTGGATTGCCACACAATTTCAACACATGAACAAATTGATTTACATATATTAAGTTTGTGGATCAACAAACCATTGAAAACATGAAGTCATTTACATATATTAAGTTACCCGATTGTTATTTTATTAGCTTAAACTACATTAACTAGTGGAAGCCCCCTTGCCCCATTGGTTGACCAAAGGTTGATTGATGCTTCTACATCAAGAGGTCTGGGGTTCGAGTCCCAGATATTACGATTTATTAACAAAATTTGTAGATTAATAGAGGCAAGTGTGCAGGAGATCTCCAGCGATGTACAATTATAGCCGTTCGCCAGAATTCTACGCAGAGAAGGTATTCATCAAGATTATGAAGAAGGAAGTGTAGTCTGTCGTAGATCTAATAAGGGTCGGAATGAATTGTCAGTTGTAGAATCGTCTATGTAACAGTTCTCATAATTTGCAATTAATAATAAATATAGACGGCAAAAAAAAAGAAAACTACATTAACTATAAGTTGAAGAGGCATGTTTCGTGAGTAATATCATTTTAATTTAATGGGTAGCACAACTTCTCTTTCTTACTCAAATTCTTCTCGATAGAGGTGTTACATTTCAACATTGAACTAGTGGATTTCACAGACTGATACTCATTTTTATAAGTAACTATCTTGATAAAAAAAAAATTACTAACTCATTAACTAAAAACTTTAATTGGGAAAATATATATATATAAAAATCTACAAACCTTTTCATTTATATATGATACTAGTAAATTACCAAATATTTTAAGAAACACTGACCAAATTTAAAGTAAATAACTTAAATCAAAAACATGTTAAGTGTTAACTTCCCTGTGATTTAACCAAACTAACCAAAAGCTAAAATCTTTCTGAAAATGTTTACACTTACATCATGCCATGGTGTCGACGGAAATTTGAAGGTTTCTATAGAACTTATTTGGATAAATTAAAGTAATATTATTATTTACTGTTTATTTTATTTATATGCTCGGTTATAAAGTCGGACAAATATCTGGCAATCAATAAACAAAGAAGAACCAACATATGACATCATTATCGTTATTGTTATTGTTATAATGATGATGATTCAACATCTAATTAAGGCATATTATTCAAATCAACTTCAATTAATTCTCTTTCTCCTTCTTTTAGCGGCAATGATTGTCCTATCTTTGTCGAACAATTGTTCAGAACTTTCACAACGTTCATCATCTGACTTAACTTTTCCATTTCTTCGTCACTCAAAAGCGTATCATCTGCGACTTTTTCCTTTTCCAAATAAGTTTGTTCAAATTTCTTAAGAACCTCCTCTAATTCCTCCACATGTTTTTTCGTTTGTTCAAGGGTTGCCAATTCAACAACATCTCTTTGTGATTCATAAGAGGCCATTTCTATATAAGGTAAAGAAAGAATATGTGTGCTTGATAGAGAGGTGATGACTGATGAGTAATGGTGGTAAATGAGAGTTGAAGAACAAACATATTTATTGTATGGGGTGGCTTATGAGTGAAAGTATTAATAAAAATAATAATTAAAACTTTGAGATAAGAAGATTTTTTTCCATAAGTTATAAATGACATGTGGTTGCATCACAAGGATTGAAAGTTCTTTTTTTTTTTGGTAGGAAGGATTGAAAGTTCTTTTACATATGAGATTTGTTCTTTTTTCCTAATATTTAATTCTATCATATTTTCTTCTGTTTAATTTGCAAACACTAATTTCTTTTAATTCTTTAATATTTTGTTATATAAAATTTATTATATCCTCATTTAATGTCCTTTTGTTAGGCATTTCTTTCAAGAAACTACATATATATAGCATGCTTAAAAAGATAAATTATTTTAATTTTCTTGGACATATTTTTAAGCTTTTCTAGAAAAAAATTCTGTTTTTGTTGATTTTTTTTTTTTGGTGAAGCTGTTCTTGTTGATTTGCTGACAAATGTTTTTCTCGGGATCTCTCTTTTTTTAAAATTCGAGTTCAACCTTTTTTTTTTTTTTTTGTCGAATTCGAGTTCAACTTTAATCCTCAATTTTATACACCTACGCATTTTTTATTGGGCTTATTAAAAATTTTAGTGAGGCCCATGAATTTATGTTGTTAGTAATACATGTGGACATGTGGTGGTTGCTAAAAAAATGATCGAGTGTTTTGTGGCGTAGTTTTTAAATCCATCTTTTTGTGTTAACACGTTTTTAATCTTATCCCTAATTACATACGTAATTAACATTTAAACATTGACTCATTGAGTTTTAATTCGAGATTATCACAATTCACAAGCATTGTCTCAAAAGAACAACACTGACTTCACAACTGGTTTTCCCTCGCACGAAAACTGAAGAAAATAGTAAGAAATCTTTACTTCCCCGTTGCAAATTCATTGCTTCTCTCAATCAAATTTCTCCAATTTGCATATGGTTTTGCGTCTGTCTCCGGCAAACTACTTTTCTTCTCCGATTTGAAATCTTTTATTCAAATTGATTAAACCCTATCTATTTGTGATTCAGAGAGTAGAAAACAAAAGTTATGGAATTAGAGATTGTGTGGTTGGTTAGAGCCGCTTGGATCACCGTTTGGATCGTCTCGATACTTCCTTTGGTGATTGCTTCGATACCCAGTTCAAAGCTTAACTCTTTTCGTGAACTCGTTTTGAGTTTCGCTGGGAGAGGCAAGATTCTTCACCCGTCTTCTCAGGTATTCGTCTAAAGTTTGTAACTTTGCCAAGTTTCTGTGAAAATTTTAATTTTGAATATCTGGATGATGTGAAAAAGGTTTGAACTTTGTTCTTGTAATCAGATGTTATATCATCATTTTTGTTGTAAATCCTATTGAAAATGAGAAAGCATACTACTTTTAGTTTGAATCTCCGGTTTCAATTTCAGAACTGTTGTGTTTTTGATTGTTGAATGTGGAAAAGGCTTAAACTTTGTTTTAGTAACTCAGATGTGTAATTCTCTATGCAGAAGTTTACAATTCCTCAGAAATGCTTTGCTCACTTTTATGTTATTGGAGTGGTGTGGACGACTCTCCTGCTTGCTGCAACTTGGATGTATGCTTGCAAAATGGCGCCTTTATCTTCTGAGGAGTTCCAGTTATCCGACATTGCAAGCCGTTTAGCCGGAGGTTCCCATGTTTTCTCCTTTTATAAATCTCATATGACTCCTGTTGAGCATCGGTTTAAAGTGTGGCGAGCGGTGTTTCTTCTTCTTCTGATGGAAATCCATGTCTTGAGACGGCTTATAGAGTCATTTTATGTATTCAAATATAGCCCTTCCGCTCGGATGCACATTCTCGGTTATTTCGCAGGATTGTTGTAAGTATCTTAAAAAATCCTTATCTTATAGTTTGATTGTCTTTTTGTTTGGCTTTAATTTTTGTTTTTAGTTTCTATGTAACAGCGCCTTTGTCACTTTGCTCCAATATTGCTCCAGAGGTAGCAAGATTTGCCGGAAATCAAGCGGCTGAGTTCATTGCTAATGGGAAAAGCCATACTGCGGCACCTGAATTTAATTTGTTATCATCTATAAGTCCTTTGATGAAGCTTGGATCACTCCAGTGGATTGGTGGAGCCATTTTTCTCTGGGGATGGATACATCAACGCCGCTGTCATGCCATTCTTGTAAGTTTAACAGTTAGTTTTTGCTCATTGTTTCTGTTTTTGATCCTGTGAAATACAAAACGTTATTTCAGGGATCGCTCCGGGAAAATCGGAGTCAAGCGAAAGAGTACATAATTCCGTATGGAGATTGGTTTGGGGTGGTCTCTTGTCCGCATTTCCTGGCAGAAATCGTAATAAATCCTCCCTCTTAGACATCTTAACTTTCTTTTTTTTATAACTCTTCTCTAATGATATGATGCTCTGAAATTTAGGGTTTATATGCGGGTTTACTGATTGCGAGTGGAGGAACAGATATAACCATCTGGTTACTCTTTGGTTTCGTGGTACGACTCTCTTGTTTGCATGATCACAAATCGATTGCTTTGTTTGGATTATGAGAAATTGTATTTACGTCTTTTTATGTTTTTTTTGGGTAGGCTGCTAATCTGACATATGCCGCTGGAGAAACGCACCGTTGGTATCTCCGGAAGTTTGAGAATTATCCGGCTAATCGCCATGCCATTTTCCCTTATGTCTACTAAATGGTTAAGAGAAAGAACACTTTTTTCATGTTTCTGTAAATGCTGAATTTTGAAGATCAAAGATTTGTGGTGCCTTGTTGTGTTGTAATTAGCTACGCTTCTCAATTCTCATCATTGTAAAACTGTTACTTTTTTCATTTCAAGACAAAAACAAGATTGTGACTTTGGCATTTAGCCGTTTTTATTTAGTATAGATTCTAAGAACACTCTGTAATCATGAAAATGCTTGAATCTTTTTGCCATTAGAACAGAAATTTGACACTAAGTTTTAAGTTTTAGGGTAAACCCACTGTTTTGCTTTGATTGTGAACTAGATTTTTGAATAGATTGTGATTTGTGGTATAAACGTGTGTGGTTAGGGATTTTACGCGGAGCCAGAGTTAAACCTATGTTATAATTACAGAAAAATCTACTCAATGAGTTTGGAGTGGGAAGCGCTTACGGATAAAACCTTTGGCAAGTATTAGGAAGAGATGGTGTATGCTTGTCTCCAAAAATACAACCAAGTCAAGGTTAGTTCTCTCTCTCTCTTTTGGGTTTGTTTAATCTGTCATTCACCGTCCACACATGTAGATATATAAATATACAATCTGAATTATTTATGATTGTTAATTTTTTGTTGTTCAAGGAGTGTAATGTGGAGTTGGTTGAAGTTGTGAGGGGTAATTTTCACGGAGGACCGAGATCAAATTCATACATTACATTTATGGCGAGGGAGAAGCCAGATAGACCTCTTGTGGAGTATCAAGCCAAGTCTATGCTTACTTTGGACGGCAAGATGCATCCCATCCTCTGTAGACCATCTCCTATGCCAAAGCCTTGTAAAAAAAAGTAAAAAAAGTAACAATTGGGATGGCAATTGCGTAAATATCACAAAATTTTTCTGGGCAGAAGGTAATTACGTAATTTAAATTGTAATCTAAATATAAATACCATCGTAGAAAATCTTCTGGGATCACTTTCGCAATTGGCTCGGAACAGAGAGGGATTTAGGGTTTGCGATCATCATGGTTCTCAATCAATGCGGAGCCGAGACGACGATAGAAGATTCCATGGAAGCATCTTCATCAATGGTTGTCAATTCGTACCCGACAAAGCGTAAGGCAGAGTTCGACCCGGAGGAGGATGAGGAGGAAGAGAGCGATGGCGAGAATGAAGAACCCAGTGATCCGAAAGCCAAAATTGAGGAGTCAAAGGCTGAAACAGATTATTACTTAAAGGTGCCTGAATGGGATGTTGATAGGTCCCAGTTATAGGATAATCAAGTGTTGATCAAGACAATAAAAATAAGAACAGAACACAAGTAACTTAAGACAATTTTTTCTTCATACCAAGTTACACAAACGTAAACAACTTAAATAGACATACTCAAACAATAACTGACACCTAAATAATAGGAAACACTTACCCACACTTTAGCCCATAATCCCACTAAATTATAAACAACACACGTTGAGGTATTCATGGCCTTTGAACCTATCAATACTCCCCCATTCAACATGAACCTTGTCCTCAAGGTTCTTAGAAAGGCTTTCTCATCTTTCCAAGTTGCTTCTGACGATGGAAGTCGTTGCCGACACGCCAACACTTCAGTCATGGGCTTCTTCCCTTGTTGCTTTTTTCTCATCTCTGCGCGTGACACTTTCTTCATTTTTTTCCATGTTCGTGTCATCTTACCCTTCCTTCCGTATCTGTGTCGTTTTCTGGTCCGAGCAGTATGATGTCGGCGTCTATTCGGAACTGTTTGAGCTTGACGACGTTTTGGTGGTGAACCTGCTGATCTTTTGAGTGGTAACTTCACCAATTCTTGAGATTCTAACAGAACCTGCAAATTCGTGACCGTGTCGACTCTCAAGTCTTGGCTTCTAGCTCTTTCACAATCAGCTTTGAGACATCTTGTTATATCCACCATACGATTCAAGGTCTTTTGAAGACTCTTTAATCCGTCCATCATCTCGAACTTCACCTTCTGGATCTCCTTCATCATATCGACCTGCATCTTCTTGAATTCATCCTGCATTTTACGAAAGAGCTCATCTTGCACTTCTCGGAGACTGGTCTCCAAATCATCAGTTCCCTCCCTGTTGCTTCCCATACTTTGATACACCACGCGAAGTGGTCCGAATCAAAGGAATGAAAGAACCGCTCTGATACCACTTGATAGGTCCCAGTTATAGGATAATCAAGTGTTGATCAAGACAATAAAAATAAGAACAGAACACAAGTAACTTAAGACAATTTTTTCTTCATACCAAGTTACACAAACGTAAACAACTTAAATAGACATACTCAAACAATAACTGACACCTAAATAATAGGAAACACTTACCCACACTTTAGCCCATAATCCCACTAAATTATAAACAACACACGTTGAGGTATTCATGGCCTTTGAACCTATCAGATGTGGACAGCTTCAATGGTTTAGAGTATTATTCTTCTCCAGAGGCGATACTTTCCTCCGATGAGGAACCTTTACCCGAGGAAGGTTTAGAACACTATCGCATCTTTAAACGCCAGATGATCGAGAGCATGGTACGTCCTAGTGCTTTTAATTTTTTTGAGCTAAATTCATGAAACTTAGTGGATTAATAGATGGTGATTTCTTAAGTACAACGTGTGTGTGTGGTTAGGGATTTTACACGGATCCTGAGCTTAGGCCATATTATCATTACAAAGGAATATGTCCAATGAACTTGGAGTTGGAAGCACTTACGGATAAAAACTTCCGCCAGTTCTGGGAAGAGATGGTATATGTTTGTCTGCAGAAACTCAACCAAGAAAAGGTTATCTTTTGGTGTTAACAGTAGCAATGGTTAGGTTGACATGATTTACTAGCTTCTTACATGTAGTGGTTTGGGAATTTTCAACCTTGAAAAGTGTTCAACCAAAGCTTGGCATCATTAACATTTTTTTTTTGTGGTTCTAGGATTCGAATGTGGAGTTCTTTGAAGTTGTGAGAGGTTATTATCGCCCAGGACCGAGATCAAAGTCATATATTACATTTATGGCAAGGGAGAAGCCGGATGGACTTCTTGTGGAGTATCAAGCCAAGTGTATGGTTACTTTAGACAGAAAGAGGCATCCCATCCTCTGTAGACCGGTTCGCTTTTAGCCAGTTTTAGATTGCTATGTGATTCAAACGGGATTAGATATATCTATATATCATAGTTGCTTTCGGCATAATCTGTTAGAGATATGGTGTCTCTTAAGTACAGTATTTGACCAGTTAGTCTCTTGTTTCGCAGTAAGATGAGAAAAAGACCCATCTCAATACATGTCTTGGCCCAGCATTCATTCACATGGAGGACAGACTGCATACACGTCTTTTACTAGTAGACATTGTTATTCTCTCTGTTCTGTTTTGACTGGAAATGGGACTCAGACGACTAGGGCATTTCATGTGAAGTCAGATTATTGGTATATTTTTTAATGATCTAATCTCCTGGATGTAACACTTTAGCATAGTACCAAATAAATTTCTTTGCGTATGTTTGGTTCCCAGGACTTGACCAATATCAAAGATATGTTTCAGATCTAGATCTGAACACATCAGCAAAGTTGAGGGAAAGAAGGTTGTTTCGTTTCCTCTTGTTCAAGCTTTCAGCCTTCTAGATTTGGTTGTTGCTTCGTTTCCTTTTGTGCCCTCCAGTAGCACTTCTTTCGCTTCCTTGCGAATTTTTACTGCTGTGTGCAGTTAATGGTATCAAACCTATCAGGTCGCCTAGGAGCTTTGGTTCTCTACTCCACGCCCCTCCCGTCTTTTTATCATTCCTCGGGAAGGTATTGTCTCTCTAATATGTTGTAATATCCTTGAACTAATCGTATTCATTTGAACCTGCCCTATATTATATATCAGTTCCCTCTGTTTGAGATGTGATGATTTCAAATTTTCGATTAAGCTAAGCTTCTCTTACCTTAATATGAGGTTGTTATTTGAAATCTTCTGCCAAGTTCAATTCGTATGACTCTTTTGATCTCGAATTCACTGGTTTACAGAAAAGACAGGATAGTCTTAACAAAAAAACAATTTTGGGTATTATTAGACAGGATGCACTGGTTCATTGAGAAGTGGTGGTTTTCGCAACTCCACACCCTCTCCGAAACTGAGGATTTCCTCATAGCTTTCAGGCTTAATAAGTCGGTGTTTTGTAGCTGAGTCTCTGGATGCAGCATTTTCGAGAAGTAGAACACCTAGTGTGCTTTCTGATTTTCAATTCCTCGTCTCACGTTTTAGCACAACAACTTTAGTTGCTCAAGTGTTGTGCAAGCTTCTATATGTTTCTTTCATGTTTCCCGCTTAGCATTTGTAGCAGAGGGCCAGAGGCTTTCTTTAGCCATTGTATTTGTTGAATTATTTTCTCCATTGATATGGAATAATATTTTATCTAGTTTGACCAGGAAAAAAAATAAAAGTTAATTCTACAAAATCCAAATAAAATTCGAGGGGCGATTGGGTAATTACAGGATTTAAAATCTAATTTAAATACCATCCTTAGTTCTAAAGAATGGCAAGATTTTGGGATATCACTTTCGCAATTGGCTCGGAACAGAGAGGGATTTAGGGTTTGCTCGATCGTCATGCTTCTCAATCAATGCCCAAACGAGACGACGATAGAAGATTCCATGGAAGCATCTTCTTCAGTGGTTGTCAGTTCGTGCCTGACAAAGCGTAAGGCTGAGTTCGACCCGGAGGAGGAGGAAGAGAGCGATGGTGAGATTGAAGAATTAGGGAAAGCCAAAATTGAGGAGTGTAAGGCTGGAGGAATAGATTACTTAAAGGTGCCTGAATGGGATGTGGACAGCTTCGATGGTTTAGAGTATTATTCCTCTCCGGAGGTATTATTTTCCTCCGAGGATGAACCTTTCTCCGAGGAAGCTATACAACACTATCGCCTCTTTAAACACCAGATGATCGAGAGCAAGGTACGTCCTAGTTCTTTGAAGCTAAATTCATGAAACTTTGTGGTTTAATAAATGCTGATTTCCTGTACAACGTGTGTGTGTGTGTGTTTGTGGTTAGGGATTTTACGGGGATCCAGCGCTTAGGCCCTTTGATCATTACAGAGGAATAAAACCAATGGGCTTGGAGTGGGAAGCACTTACAGATAAAGACTTTCGCGCGTACTGGGAAGAGATGGTGTATGTTTGTCTCCGAAAACTCAACCAAGGCAAGGTTAGTTTGGAATCAGTCTCTTAGGTTATCTTTGGGTGTTAACAGTAGCAATGGTTAGGTTGACAGGATTTACAAGCTTCTTACAAGTAGTGTTCTGGCTAGGGTTTGGGAATTTTCAACCCTGAAAAGTGTTCAGCTTGGCATTAACATTTTTTTTTGTGGCTCTAGGATTCGAATGTGGAGTTGGTTGAAGTTGTGAGAGGTTATTATCGCGCAGGACCGAGATCAAAGTCATACATTACATTTATGGCTAGGGAGAAACCAGATGGACCTCTTGTGGAGTATCAAGCCAAGTGTATGGTTACTTTAGACAGAAAGAGGCATCCCATCCTCTGTAGACCGGCTCCTACACCAAAGCCTTAAAACCCAAACTTGTTTAAGGAAGGGATTGCTCTTAGCCAATTTCTGATTTGCTCTGTCTAGGCTCAAACATGTTTACAGAAACGAGATTCTTTTTGCCTTATGCAATATTATACGGTGCTTGTCATGTATATATAGATGTATGACGATATGAGAAAAAAAAAATAGAATGACCCATCACAACAAAATGTCTTGGCCAAGCATTGGGGTCATGCATGATTTCAGAATAACGAATTGGTTATCGGTATGGCTCGCTTACTCGCTTACTTGTTTCATTCTGTTTCTTTTTGTGACCTAGGATTGGGGGACCTATAAGGATAGACTTGGCGAAGGGCACTATTATATAAAGTCAGATTATAGAGTTTCTAATGATCTATAGTGGATTCAACATTTCAACTTATGTTTTTAATAATTTCCCTCTGTTTTGTTTGGTTATCATGTGTCCACAATTTTTACTAATATTAATAAGAGCATTTTTCGTTTCTATTAAGACTAGGAATCAGACTTCCCGCGATATCGCGGGGGAAATGATTTCAAAAATCTTTAGAAAAAAATATACCAAACGAAAATTCATAATGAATTGAGCTAACTTAAAAAAAAAAAAAAATTAACAATAAATCAAGATATATTTTACGAAAAATTACGATAAAGAGACTAACCCTCAGAAACAGTTACTAAGATTTATATTATTTTTTTTTTTTCGGCAAATCAAATATATTATTCCATAAAAGTTTTACATGATACATGATACATGAAACCATTCAAATACAACCATTGAAACAAATAAAGGAAATTGAAACCCAATTTCGATGAAGAAGTGGAAGTAACCCTGCTTTCCAGCAAAAGCCTTACAGGCAACAGAAAAAATCTGTTAAGTCCCCTCTTCATACACTCGTAACAGGCTATCATCATATAGATGAAACTCCTAAATGCTTTCCGCATCACTTTAATTGAAAGAAAATTATGATATGTTGTTTGAAATGGTTCTTGACCATGTGTTTTGAAACGCCGGATGCATCTTTGCTCGTTAATGACCATGGTTTCCTTTTTCGTTACTATTGAACTTTCCAAAATCCTCATCTGCCCGTTTAGTAGACATATCTTCAAAGCTTTGAATCCAGTACTTTGATGTAAATCTCCACATATGAACCTCTCACGAAGACCCCGTGGCACTTGTCTCACCGTGAGTAAATCCCAACTTTTCTTGTTTCTCTGAATCTGAAATCCACTTGAGAAAATGCCAAACATATCAAAACGCCAACTGATTATTCTCCATATAAATCCCAAAGTCACAATCAGATCAATTATAGCACCCATCTTAACAAGTTCTTCACTATCGGCATTATCCAGGACTAATAAGCGTAATAGCCCAGATTGGTTGAACATAATTTTTCCTATTTCAAAATTAAACTTTAAAACCACGGGAAAGAGAAGATCCCGTATCTGTGTCTGAATCGTCCTCCAATCGCCGCCAAAAATGACGTTGTCGATACCAAAAGATGTTGCCTGACAACATGTATCTTCCACGATCAGAGTTCGGATCTCCATGGGTTAAGGAATTAGTTTGTCCAATTAGAGAATAACCCCAGAATTGCCCAACCAGATCTCGTAAGACAGAGGAAAAGAAGATAAAACCGAGTGTTATGTTTTGTAAACGATGCCAGAGATTGTCGCTCATCTTAGTGACTTGATTTAGACATGAAAATACAGTAAAAATGAGGGTGTTTATGTAGAAGAGATTCCACGGCGGTTTTGGAAATCGGATTTTAAACTTCACTTGAAACCGGAAACCGCCAGGAGTCTTCTCCAACGGAAGGAAACCGACACGAATTGGCCGGAGTAGTCGCCGGAAAACGGTCGGAACGAGACTCTCTCCATGGATTTTAAGACAGTTTTCAAAAATTTGAAAATTAGCCTTAAAAGTTCCCATCGAGAGTAAAAGTTTATGCCTAGGTCTATGCAACGAGAAGGAATTGAAAAACTATACAGAAAGGGGAAAGGCTGACCGACGCCGGAGAGGCCGGCGCCGGCCAGAAACGGTGGAAAGTCGAAGAGTTTTGGTCGAAAAGGCGCCTTGGAGGAGGAGGAAGAAGAAGAGAAAATATTATGGTGAAAACATGTGATCATAAACAAAAAATATTAAACAAAGAACTATAATGAGTAGATGTACTTTTTAATATTTTAAATAATTAAAAATATAACTATATAAATATATTCAACAAAACATTATGATAAAAATATGTAATATTTTAAATTAAGTAATGTTAAAGAGAGACAATCCTCGGAAAAAATTAACTAATAACAAAAATTGATAGTTATTTAGGAAAAAAATAAATAATAGTATAGATAACTAAATATATACCTATAAATACTAGATAGCAAAAATCAATATAATGAAGAGACGTAACTATAAATAAATAGATGCAATTATAAAGACGTAACTGTAAAAATTATAGTAAGCGGTATAAAACTCATCATTTTTCAATTGTCAATTGTAGTAGTTTCTGTTTGGCTTTAAATATTGATCAGTTGTTGTTTATATGTCTTCCAGCACATAGAGGCGTTAAAGACAGTGGGGGATAAGGCAATGCTTGCACAGATGATCACTTGGGCTTTTGACCATTTACATGACTACGAAGAACCTGCAAATGCTCTGGTAGCCACAAGCGACGTCGATTTCGTTTGTGGTGTCGACATGCTGAGAGCCAACAGTTTTTATGTCATCCTGAGGCATAACAATGAAATCTTTGTGGAGCTTGTAAGCTCAACACCGTCTACTGTTCTTTGGAGTAACCTGTTTCAAGGAAAATCCAATCGGTAACCTATTTTTATCCTAAGTTTGCATCATCATTTAGTTTGTTATCATGTTTCTTATCTGAACTAGTTTATGTTTGATTATTGTAGGAGGATAAAGTAGAAGAAGAAAAATTCCAGGCCATGAGGAATGACTTTTATGCACTCTAATTGCTGTAGACGTACTTTTTCAAATATTTAAATAATTATAAATATATTCAACAAAACATTATGATAAAAATAGTCAATATTTTAAAGTAAGTTATGTTAAAGAGAGACAATCCTCGGAAAAAATTAACTAATAACCAAAATTGATAGTTATTTAGGAAAAAATAAATAATTATATAGATAAAAAAGTATATACCTATAAATACTAGATAGCAAAATGAATATAATGAAGAGACATAACTATAAATGAATAGATGCAATTATAAAGACATGATGTTGAGAGGATAGTCATTTTAAAGAAAAGTTCAGTTGTAAAACGTAAAATGAAATAAATTATTGGAGATGGTATAACTTCTTAAACTTTTTCTCTTTACTAGTCCTATAATTTCAAGTAAATAATCTGTATTTATCATCATCAATTGTTAGGGAGAGATAAGCTTTACATGTAAAATTTGTTACATTTGGTTGTTAGTTCAATATATGTACAAAGAATGTAATTTCATATAAGTCCAAACCGTTATGACTCCTTAAAGGTTCTAACCGGGGATATAGTGCTCTGTCTCATAAATCTCATTCTCATCTCTCACTTTTTTTTTTTTTTTTTTAATTCATCTTCTTTTGATTTTTTCTAACAATTTTGATATGTTTTTGACTCTAAATTTAAAATTTTGGGAAACAAAATCAAAGAATTCTCATCAATTTAGGTATCATCCATGACTCATTTTTCTAAAATATCTACCAATGTTTCTGATTTTTCAAAAAGTTTACAAATCTCATAGCATGTTTTTAATTTCTTCCACTAATATTCGTTTCATGTTTATATGAAGTTATTTCGAGCTGACAGCCAAATTTCTAGACATTTTACAACTTTATAGTTTATCGTTGATCCTATTAATCAACACGAAAATATATTATATAAAATCATTAATAACTATATTGACCAAACTAATTTTTAGACACATGTTTATGTGCATTTTTCAATAAAGGTAAACTCATAATCTATCATCGTCTATCGTTGTAATTTTTTCTATAGAGACTTATCATATCAAAGTCAAAAAGATAAAGTTTTCATTCAGAAATATGAATCAGAAATATGAATATACCGATCAAGCACATTAATTAAGATATTGGACTTCATAAATATGTAATATATCTTTTAATTCCTAATCAATACATTTTGAGTTTGATAAAGTGACTTAAGAAAATCGTTAGATTAGGAGTTATTAGGACTAGATAACGGGATAGACTGAAATATTTTATGATAACGGATAGACTAAAATAATTTATGATAAGTTGGAGACAGCATCTTTGGAAATCTCTATGGAGAACTTTCATGGATTGCAAGATGTTAGGATGTAAGTAAAAAAAAAAAAATTTCTTGAGTTGATAACTAATATTATTAGAAATTTGTCATTTTAATTATTTTGTAGAGTTGTGTAATGAGGATGCTCTTATTGTCCGACTCATAGACAGTCTTCTTAAGTCTTTGAAAAATAATGGATTAACACAAAAATCTCTCTTTAAGAATCGGATGGCAGTTGTGTAAATATATCACACGTTTCTTGGACAGATTTGTTAGTGTCATTTGAATTAGTCTTGATGTTAGGAGTCAAGGATCAATTAAGTCCGATCCGAGTCTATAGGAGAACGTGTGAGTCGAAGTAGTGATAGAGTTGTTTCCTGTATTCTAGCTGATTCAGTACTACTTTGTAAGGCTTTATATAGCCATAGTTTCTTATTCAATGAATTATCCCTTTCAATCTTCACTCTCTGTTTTCCAAAAGATGTAATAATAATATATTTAAACTTTCTCAATTGGCTTAGTTTACTCGATCATTATATTATACATCATGGTACCATGCACAGCCAAGACGAAAGATAGAAGGAGATTTGAGAAAATTGGAGGCGTCGTTAGAATCCATGGAAGAAAACGATGGTGAGATCGAGGAAGGCAGAGATGGGAAAGCCAAAATAGACGAGGAGGAGGCTTTAGAAAACTATAGCATCGTTAAACGTCAGCTGATCGGGAGAAAGGTACAATCTTTTTGGTTTTGAATGTGAGCTAAAATTCTATGAGATTGAGATGTGGTTAAGGATTTTACGTGGAGCCATGGAGAAGGCTAACTTATCTATTCAAAGGTTCCTGCGACTAAACGCTGCGATCGATCGCGGCGATCCGCGACTAAAATTTTTGATCGCAGCGGCAGGGTAAATTGGCGATGCGATTGGAAAAGTTACTACTAAAAGCGTAAAATAACAAAAATGCCCTTATGTTTTGTTAATAATTATATCTCTAATATACTCCCTCCGTCCCATAAAGATGAATTTTTTAGAAAAAAAATTTGTCCCACAAAGATAGAAGTTTTATGTTTCCAATGTCAAATTTAAAACAGTTTACCTATTTTACCCTTATTAAACAACAATAAAAAATATACTCTTTAAAATGTGTTAAAAAGTTAAAAGGTTAAAATTGTCATTATACATTACTTCTTAAAGAATGTGAAATTTCTAAAAAATCTATCTTTGTGGGACGGAGGGAGTATATCTTTATTATTGTCTCTAAAATAAAATAGAGGAACTCTATAACAGAGCTAGTTTTTACTTTAATATATTATTCTATATTTTCTTCTAAAATAATATTTCAAATAAATTCTATTTTTATTTTAGTATTAATACATTATATATATAGATCATTTGCAAATGAACCCATTTACTTTATTTTTTACAAAATTTTCATAATATATATAATTTCTATATTTATAAGACTTTATCTAATTTCTTTTTTGAAAATAGTAGTCTCAAATTTTAGAATAGATATTTATACCAAAACCTCTAAAAGCAACCCAAAATCTTATTTTATTTATTTTAATCATAACTAAATAAAAAAAGATAAAAGTTAAATGACTACTTTTCAAATAAAAAAGTTTATCTATTATAGAGGAAGAAATAGAGTTATTCTATATATAGAGCAAAAAATAGAAATCTTTATTTTAGACCATCTCCAATGTCCACCTCTATTTTTTCTCTATTTTAGATACAACTCTATTTTAGAGTTTATTTTGCTCCAATGTATACCTCTAAAATATAGTTATTTCTAAAATAGAGTAATCCAATATACGTCTCTATTTTTTCTTCTGTTATAGAAATAACTCAATTTTAGAGACATACATTGGAGCAAAATCAACTCTAACATATAGTTGCTTCTAAAATAGAGAAAAAATAGAGGTATACATTGGAGATGCTCATAGAAGTGAAAATAGAGGTGTGTTAGAGTAGATTTTACTTTAAAATAGAGTTTAGAGGCAAACATAGAGGTGGGTTAGAGCATCTCCAATTCACTTTTATTTTTATCTCCACTAAACTCTATTTTAGAGTAAAATCTACTCGAACTCACTTCTATTTTCATATCTAAAATAAAGATTGCTATTTTTTGCTCTATATATAGAAGAACTTTATTTCATCCTCTCTCTATGGTAGAGTTGAACTTTTTTATTTGCCAAATGGTCTTTTAACTTTTAACACTTTTTATTTATGATTAAAATAAATAAAATTAATATCATTTGGGGAAAAATACATTAATGACGATAGTTAAACAAAATCTATTATGTTTATTATTTTTATATGATGAAATGTGTTTTTTTTTTATAATAAATGTTTGATTGAAAGAATATCATAATTTTATGAAAGTTATGTAAAAGTTAAAGTGAGTGGATAATTTGCAAATTTATAAATAAAGGTATTATTAATACTTAGATAAATATAGAATTTACTTAGAATATTTTTTAGGGGAAAAATATACATTAAATTAAAAATTACTTCTATTATAAAATTCTTTTATTTTAAAGACAAAAATAAAGAAATACATTGGAAACCTTACTCCCCCATTCCTCTCTTTTTTGGTTCACACTTCATACGTTTCATATCTCATCTTGGCATTTATGTCATTGTGAATATCGTTCCTCATGTTCACGTTGTGAGTTGTGTTAGTTTGGACAAGAATACTTACAATAATATGTGTAAGTACCTAAACTTAAGGCTCAAATCGTGTCAATAACCACAAATTTATTTTACAAAGGCAAAGATTACACCAATTTCCTAAATTCCGTGCTCTTTTTTAGGTCTCCCAATTACGACTATTAGAAAAAATAATATCATAAATAATTTAACCAAATAAATAAAACTCCATAAAAAATTAAGGATAAAACCAATTTAAACCAAAGAATTATGTAACTATCCCAAATTTGATTAAAAACCAGAGAAAAAAAATAATTTGGGATAATTACATATTTCGTAACCGTAGCCAAACCATATTTTTATTTTTCACTTTCCCCAATTAACTTGGGAGTTCTAGGGTTTACGAGATCATCATGGTTCTCAAACCATGCGAAGTGGAGACGACGATAAAAGTAAATTCGAGCAAGTTTGAGATTGAAGAAGAAGGGAATGATAATATTGATGAGGAGCGTGATGATGATGATGATATCATAATGGCGCCTGAATGGGATGTGGACAGCTTCGATGGTTTAGAGTATTATTCCTCTCCGGAGGCTCAACTTTCCTCTGACGAGCAACCTTTATCGGACGAGGAGGAGGCTTTAGAAAACTATCGCATCGTTAAACGCCAGCTGATCGAGAGCAAGGTACCATCACATTTTTTTGTTTTTGAATGTGAGCTATAATTCCATGAAATTGAGATGGTGATTGATTATAAGAACGATACTAAGTTCTCAACAATGTCTGTGATTAGGGATTTTACGTGGAGCCAGAGAGAAGACTAATTTATCTCTTCAAAGGAATCAAACCAATGAGTTTGGACCGTAATGCGATTGGGGCAATAACCTTTCGTGAGTACTGGGAAGAGATGGTACATATATGTCTCCGAAAACACAACCAAGATAAGGCTAGTTCTCTCTTCTTCCTCTTCTTTTTGTTTTAATAAACCTGTCTTTCACCCTCCATACTTGTTGTTTGTTGTTTGTATGATGAGTATAGCTAAGTCTGAATGTTGTTTATTGTGGTTGAAGGTACGTAAGGTGGAGTTGGTTGAAGTTGTGAGAGGCAATTATCGAGGTGGAGCAAGAGCCAAGTCATACATTACATTTATGGCCAGGGAGAAGCCGAATGGACCTCTTGTGGAGTATCAAGCTAAATGTATGGATACTCTTGACGGAAAGAGCCACCCTATCCTCTGTAGACCGGTTTTTAAACCAAAGCCTTTTAGCTAGTTTTGGGTTGATTTGCCGAGACTCAAAACGTGATTAGGTATATATATTTATATATTATAGTTGCTTTTGGAATCTCTTGACAATATAGTCTCTCTCTCATATGTATTAGGCCATTTAGTCTCTTGCTTAATTAATATATACATATGACATATCACACGTTCCTTGGGCAGAAGGTAATTACAGGATTTAAGTGAAGTTTTAGTGTTCACTTTCCCAATTGGCTCGGAACAGAGAGGGGTGATTGATTTTGGATTTACCTGGATCATCGAACAAAGAGGAGTGATTTGCTTTTGTCCAGGCGCAAAAGTGTTTAGATATCTATGTCATTGGTGCTTTTGGTTTGAAACTGTGCGTGATCATATACATGTTTCGGCCGAGCTTTTACATGTAGGGTATAGGCAACAAATAAAGTGCATATCGTTACTTATTGATTATGTAAATCTCCCTGTGCATGATTCTCGGAATAAAGAAGAACTATGGAGCTGATAAAGAGAAGATTATGATTTTGGAATGCATGTTGCACTTCTTTTTAACATCATTAGGTTGATGTATTTCGCATTACAATACATTTTTCAGTAGCTTGGACCAAGATCCATTTGAAGAAATCCAAAAGAAAAGCAAGAAAAAAGACTATATAATCATGAAGTTAGGCAGTTAGCCATAAACAAAGCAAAAGATAATTTAGACTACATATCTGGATCTAGCTTGGGACTAGGCCTGCAAAACATAGGATAAGTCTTGCATCTTAATTTCTTCACAACCTTGGCTTGATACTCCACAAGCGTATCATCATCCTCAGACTCTTTCGCCATGAAAGTGATATACGAAACCCACCTACCAGTGAAAGACCCTGTCACTCGTACAATATGATCCAATGTCACATTGGTTTCCTGAAAACACACCCAAAGAAAAAAAAAAACAATTGATATAAGGCCAATTCACACATCTTAAACCAACAAAACAATGTTAAAATCAAAAATTACGTTTAAGGCATTGTATTTGCGAAGAGACAATTTGACCATGTCTTGTGCATATTGAAGCTGTGTCCTTCCTTTAACCGGAGAATGTTCACTGTCCAGAGGTTCAAGTAAGATTGCGCCACTCCATACTGAACGTGGACGAATTCCTTTTTCCACCAGAAAACCCTAAACCTCCAAATAAACAAATATCACCATAAGTTAAATATCATTTGATTTAGAAAAAAAGACAAAACTAAATTGCGAATCATGTATATACGAACATGGCTAAAGTGGAGATTTCGACGATAAAGACGTTTTTTACGCTCATCTTCTTCGTCGGTATAACAGTCTTCATCAGGTGAATAGAAATCGCTATATATATCATCGAAGTCATCCACTCCCCATTCTGGTTGATCGCTTGTTGAATCTCCGTCGTCCACTATACTATCTTCATCGTCTTCTCCGTCCCTTTCCTTATCGTTGCTTTCGTTATCATCATCTTCTTCTTCGTTGCTTTCGCAATCATCTTCATCTTCTTCTTCTTCTCCGTTGCTTTCGTAGTCTTCTCCTTCTTCTTCTTCGTCGCTCTCGGCAGAGTATTCATTCCCGTCGGAGGAATAATCATCTTCCTTTGTTTCGGAGTCGGATCTGTCCTTGTTCAGAGATGAAGAGACGGTGGATTCGTCAGTGGTTGTCTCTATGGGCTCCGCCGCCGTGGAAGCGATTTGCGCCGTTTGGGCATTTGTCTTGCTTGATCCCGAAGCCATGATTGAAATAAAAGAGAAACCCTAGATTTTGGCTAAGCCGAATATTTTATAGAGTTAATTATTACAAAATTCTATATTTTAAGGATATGGGCCCATGAAATTCATCACTCCTTTACGTTTCCTGGGCAGAAGGTAAAATATAGAATTTTGTTTTCACTTTCCCAATGGGCTTGAAACAGAGAGGGTTCTAGGGCTCACTAGATCATAGATCATCGATCATCATGGTTCTCAAACAATGCGTAGCCGAGACGACGACAGAAAGAGATTCGAGCAAGTTTAAGGAGGCGGCAGAACCCATGGATGATGTTTCTTCGGTCGTTGTCAATTCTTACCTGACAAAGCGTAAGGCTGAGTTCGACCTGGAGGAGGAGGAACAGAGCGTTGGTGAGAATGAAGAAGGCAGTGATGAGGAAGCCAAAATGGATGAGCCTGAGGCTAAATTTGATATGTTAATGGCGCCTGAATGGGATGTGGACAGCTTCGAAGGTTTGGAGTATTATTCATCTTCGGATTCGGAACTTTCCTCCGATGAGCAGCCTTATTCCGACATGGAAAAAGCTAATAAACACTATCACATCTACAAACGCCAGATCATCGATTAAACTCACTATTTGCTTTGATTCATGAAATTGAGTGGAATAGATGATAAATTTGTGGTATAACGTGTGTGGTTAGGGATTTTACGCGGAGCGAGAGTTTAGCCTATGTTATAACTACAAGAGAATCTTCCCAATTAGTTTGGACCAGGAAGCGCTTGATGGTAAAACCTTTCGTGAGTTCTGGGAAGAGATGGTCTATGTTTGTCTCCAAAAACACAACCAAGTCAAGGTTAGTGGTTTAATCATATTCATTCACCCTCCATACTGGTAGTTTTAGATGTGTATCCAAGTCTGACTCGTTCATGATTGTTTGTTGTGGAACCAGGATTTGAATGTGGAGTTGGTTGAAGTTGTGAGAGGTAATTTTCACGGAGGACCGAGATCAAAGTCATACATTACATTTATGGCGAGGGAGAAGCCGGATGGACCTCTTGTGGAGTATCAAGCCAAGTCTATGCTTACTTTGGACGGCAAGATACATCCCATCCTCTGCAGACCATCTCCTATGCCAAAGCCTTAAAACCAATTCTATTTAAGGTATGGCGTTATCTTAGCCAATCGTTTGCCAGAATTATGAGGAAAACTATTTTCAATAGCTTCACATGGAGGGTATAATCAACAAATAAAGTGCACGTCTTTATTATATAAATTTGTAAATCTCCCTTTGCATGATTTCAGAATAACAAGTTGGTAAATCTTTGTGTGTCGATAAACAAACTCTCTCGTGGGATATTTTTCACTACACAAAGAGCTTTTAATTTATGTTGTTAAATTTAAATTAGGAGTTCAGAAAATATAAATAGTTAAATTCAATAACTCACATCTTTGTGAAGTTCATCACTATTGATATACTTGATAGTTGATAGGAATATTCATGTTTCTGAACAAAAACTTATTCTTTCCAGTTTTGTTTTTGATATAATGTGCTCCATCTTGGTAGGATAAATCTCGACGTTCGGCAATGACTTTATCTTTGTTGTAAGAAGTCTGTAAAAGGCGGGTGAAGACCACTGAACCGCATGTGTCTACACGCAATTGGTAAATATAGTTAGTTTTAGGTTAATTGTAAAATTAAATTTCCGACTATAGTGTAAAAATAGTTAAATTACCTTCGAGTTGATAAATAGGATCATCTAAAAGCCCTCAAGGTGTCCAATCTCTGTTGATACGGATGCCATCATCAAATGGCTACACATAAACATAATATGTAAAAGTTAGTGGACTAAAAGGTACCATTTTCCAATTCTGAATCAAGGTACCATTTTCCAATTCTGAATCAAGCAAGACAACAGAAATAAGAGGAAGAATGTACTAGTATATTGCTTTCTGGTTGGACTTGTTTGGCTTGATTTTGCTGGGAATTCATAAGTTAGTTTCAAACTAATTAAGATGTGAGACATCAATAAGACTAATCGGAGTTAAGACTGATCTTGAATATTTTTGCACTTGGTCTGCACTTGGACAGGACTAGTCAATGTTGAATTTGCATGATCATGGGTAAATAGTACAAGCATTCTGTCATATCACATATTTTAATTATAATTCTAACGAAAAAGGAAAGTTTTGAAAATTAAAATATTATTGATAAATGGGCGAGACCATTTTTTTTTTTCGGCCAATTATTTCTTTTTTAAACACTAATTTTACTTCATCCACTAATTTTTCTTATGAAGTGAATTTAGTAGAAAATTCACAAAAGTCCCTAAATATTTTGAAGATATTCATAGTCTTTGGATGTCTCCATGGTCTTTCGCCTCGGCCTTGATTGGTCCAGACTCTACGAATAAACGGAACAGCCCTAAACTTGCCGACTATTTACGATTTTACCAATAAAGCTATATAAGATATTCATTTATTTGTTCATACATTAGGCCGGAGACATGGCACTTTCAAGTTTTGATCACAGTCGAAGCTTTTTCATATTTTATTGACAAATCTTACGTATGTCTAAACACTCTCAAACTAACATTTAGTGCTTGGACAAACATTCATTAGAAGAAATCCAAAACAAGAAGCAAAAACGACCATGTAACCATCTAATTATTTAGCGTTATATCCAATAATTAAAAAGATAATTTAGACTACATATCTAGATCTAGCTTGGGACTAGGCTTGCAAAACATAGGATAAGTCTTGCGTTTTGGATTTAATTTCTTGGCAACCTTGGCTTGATACTCCACAAGCGTATCATCCTCCTCAGATTCTTTGGCCATGAAAGTGATATACGAAGTCGGCTGCATAAAAAAAGGCCCTTGAGTCACTCTCACAACATGATCCAATTTCAAATTGGTTTCCTGAAAACACACCCCAAAAAAACAATTGATGTATAAGCCAATTAACACATCTTAATTAAACTAACAAAACAATGTTAAAATTGCAATAATTAAATTTTTTACGTTTAAGGCATTGTATTTGCGAAGAGACAATTTGGCCATGTCTTGTGCGTATTGAAGCTGTGTCCTTCCTTTAACCGGAGACCGCTCACTGTCGAGAGAGACAAGTGAGATATAGCCACCCCCTACGGAACGTGGACGTGGACGTGGACCAAACCCTTCTTCCACAAGAAAACCCTAAATCTCCAAAATCAAATTTAACCATAAATTAAATATCATTTGATTTAGGAAAAAAGAAAATAAAAACTAGATTTCGAACCATGTATACGAACATGGCTAAAGTGGAGATTGCGTTCATAAATACGGGATTTACGCTCAACTTCTTCGTCTGTATGAGTGTCTTCATCAGGTGAAATATATTCCTTATCATCGAAACTATCCACTCCCCATTCCGATTGATCGCTTGCTGAATCTCCATCGTCCACTATGCTATCTTCGTCATTGGAAGAATCATTTTCCTTCGGGTCGGAGTCGGATTTGTCCTTGTTCAGAGAGTAAGAGACGGCGGATTCTTCAGTGGTTGTTTCTATGGGCGTCGTGGAAACGATTTGCGTCGACTCGGTCTCTGTCTTGCTTGATCCCGAAGCCATGATTGAAATAAAATAGAAACCCTAGATTTTTTACCTTAGCAGAATATTTTATGACTTAAGTGGTTGCTGTTTAATTATTTGGGTTATTTTTAGATATGTGGGCTTCGAAGTTCACTTTTTTATTTTTATTTTACTTTTTACAGTTTTATCAGAAAAACATTATTTGATTGTTCCGGCAAAAATCCTAATAAGTAGGAGTCTCGTCGTCCACGGATATTTGATTGTTTCATGCTTCAACTCATAAGTCACAACCTGTACGTTTTACATTCCCTCAAAAGTCAAAACTGATTCCAAATTCAGGCAGTTCAACTAATTGATGATTGGATTTTTTTAGAGTGAAAAAACAAAATTCACATATGTATTAAAAAGATTAATTATAAATGGCCATTTTCTTTGTTAAGGACTATCTTATATATAAAGTTCACGAAACTCTCTAAATAGTTTGAAGTTGTTACCAGTCTTTTCGCCTCCGTCTTGATTGGTTCAGACTCCATGATCCGACGGAAATCCCCATATATACATCCGCCTTGAAGTCTAAACTATTTACAATTTTAGCGATAAAGAAATTATGAGAATTATCCCACATTGGAAAGATGAGAATGGACTTGAGTAATGTAGAAAAGACCTGAGATTCTCTTACTCATTGCCAATTGGTTTTGAGTTAGAATGCCATAAAACTTTATAAGATTATATAAGTATGTTCACTTACTTGTTTATATTTATAATTGGCCTCAGACAGGGCACTTTCAAGTTTTGATCATCATGAAAGCCTTTAAATAATGATAAATCTTAGGTATGTCTAAACACTCTAAAACTACTATTTAGTGCTTGTACAGACATTCTGGATCTAGAAGATTAGAAGATAATTTAGACTACATATCTGGATCTAGCTTTGGACTAGGCCTGCAAAACATAGGATAAGACTTGCATTGAAATCTTTTAGCAACCTTAGCTTGATACTCCACAAGCGTATCATCTCCCTTAGATTCTTTCGCCATGAAAGTGATATACGAAGTCTGCCTAACACCAAAATGCTGTCACTCTTACATGATCCAATTTCACATTGGTTTCCTGAAAACACACCCCAAAAAAAAAAGATGTATAGCCAATTAACACATCTTGAAACAACGTTAAAATTGCAGTAGTTATACTTACGTTTAAGGCATTGTACTTGCGAAGAGACAATTTGGCCATGTCTTGTGCGTATTGAAGCTGTGTCCTTCCTTTAGCCGGAGAATGTTCACTGTCCAGAGATTTAAGTAAGATATAGCCACAACCTACGGAACGTGAACGTGGACGTGGACCAATCCCTTCTTCAACAAGAAAGCCCTAAATCTCCAAAATCAAATTTCACCATAAAATTAAAGATCATTTGATTTAGAAAAAAAACAACTAGATTTCGAATCATGTATACGAACATGGCTAAAGTGGAGATTCCGTTTATAAAGACGGGCTTTTCCCTCAACTTCTTCGTCGGTATGAGAGTCTTCATCAGATGAAAATATTCCTCATCATCGAAGCTATCCACTCCCCATTCCGATTGATCGCTTGCTGAATCTCCGTCGTCCACTATGCTATCTTCGTCATTGGAGGAATCATTTTCCTTCGGGTCGGAGTCGGATTTGTCCTTGTTCAGAGAGGAAGAGACGGCGGATTCTTCAGTGGTTGTTTCTATGGGCGCCGTGGAAACGATTTGCGCCGTCTCGGCTTCTGTCTTGCTTGGTCCCGAAGCCATGATTGACATAAAAGAGAAACCCTAGATTTTACCAGAAATAGATATGTGGGCCCTTGGAAGTTCACTTCTTTATTTTTATTTTACTTTTTACAGTTTTATCAGAAAAAAACATTATTTGATCGTTTTGGCAAAAAACCTTATGAGGAGGAACCACGGAGATATGAAGAAGTAATCATAATTCTCAAAACCCTTACCAAAAAAAAAAATCATAATTCTCAAACATCCTTACACTAAAAAGGTCAAAGTCAATCTCAATAAACATTACAAAAGGGTCAAAGAAATTTGTGCTCATATGTTTTCATTACAAACAGTACTACAAAGTACTAACTAAGCACACGAGAAGCCAAAAAAATCATACTATAACTCAATCGTTTTATATTAAATCTTCACTCAAAAGAAGAAAAATGTAGTCACCTTCTAGATTCTATTTGATCTCTCCATATAGAATCAAGATTCACAATAAAAGTATAAATATGAAAACAACCTTTTAACGATCCTTTTTCTTTTATGTGTCAGAAGTGGAGCACTCTGGTTTGCTGAGTTCATCACCCAACATGTGATGAAGAAGTGTATCAACTCTCTGACTCCTAGACTTTGTCCTTTAACAATTCAACAACAAAACAAAGCTTCAGATTTTCAGTCTACTGTAAAATTAGAAAACTAAAGATTTGATCTCTCTCACTCTCTACTTACCCTGCAGATCGACGTCGGTTTCTTCTTTCTTGAGAATCCTGCAACGAACAATCATGAAATGAAAACAAACGGTTTAAACCCGAATCAATGGTTTTTACTTTTAGCAATCTCCAGATCATCTGTTCCTTTCTGTGTAGTAATTTTATGGCGAATCAAAGACCGATTACTAACCTCCCCTTGACATTTTTCTTCTTCCTCAAGATCTAGCTCAGCAAAGAACGCCTCCAAGACAAAAGCAACAACCTGAAACAAACACGTATAGTTAGTAGTCAATCCAAGAAGCGAATGAATTTCTTTACAACAATCACGGCCTCTGTTTAGTCGAGCTCCTTAGGAGTTGGTGTTAGTCAACTCCCAAATTCAACAGAAGTAAAATAGTGATGACGTAGAAAACTGACGAAATACGTATGCTCCACCATGTCCCCGTCAAATCTTTGTAGCTCTGAAGGAAACAACATTACGAGTAGTTAAAACTATTGCACCATAGTGGAAGCTGTTTATAGTCACATCTAGCATTGGTCTCCTCAGCTCCAATGAATCTTGCGATACTTCTTGTTGGAAACTATAATGAGTCTAAAATTGGGACTAAGAGAAGAGTGAATTACCTCCATCCATACTTGCCAGTTACCCATAACTAGCAGATTGAGAGTGTGACCATTCCATTGGGGTAGTCATTGAAGTTGAACAATAGATAGCTGAGTTTTTCCAGTCAAGAAACGGTCATATACTGAAAACGTTTACGTCCCAACAATAAAAACTCACTAGCAATCACAGGAACAGGACAGGTTTACTAAGTAAGACTGTGTTGAGTGCATTAAAAGGTTTTCATAAGTCAAAAAGGATACTCATCCTCAGCCAATTCTGTTTTGAAGAGCTGCTTATTCCCAGCATTCACAAGCCCACCAAAGACCTATATATAAATGAAGTGGAAAATGTCTTATTTCTGGAATGGAAATAGAAACCGAGAGAAGGCAGGGAAAACACATGAGAGTGTCTGTTCAGTGGTTCCTATAACATTCACATTAACTGGAAGATGAAGCATTTCAAGAGGCTTAGTATAAGCAAAACGAAGAGAAGGACCAAGGCTTCGACATAAGTAAGCTTGCATTTTTCAGAAAAACTCAGTAGTCTGATTTACCTGTACGCCAATAGAGCAGTAGATACACAGCACGCAGAAAATGGTCCCTAAATATGGCATCAAACTTGGAATAAGAGTTATGAACGTTGCAATAAATGCTCGGTATCGCTGGACGTGCAGAAGAAGCCTTATCAGTCTCAACATTCTTGCAAGGAGAAGGTACCGGATCCTATCAGTGACAGGAGAGAACCAGAATCAGGAATACTACAAAACAAAACCATTATAACAAATATGTCATAGTTATTCCTCACCATTCTCCGTTTGAGAAGAAAGTGTTCTCGTCTGGAGTTATGAGGTAGCCGTTTCCCCAATAACTGCAGATACAAAGATTATCAATTATAGCATAGCCATCAATCACTCAATCAGCAAAACAAGATGGAATTGCTGCTTCAAGAGGTCACCTATGACCCATGTGACTAGAAAGTCAAATCGGTTTGCACCCTCCCTCCAATAATTCTCAAATCCATATGAATAGATCTTCAGAGCCATCTCCAAGACATATATCCAACCTGTGAAAACATTAAAAGAAAAAAAAGTTAACTCCTGAAAAGGTGGTCAGTAAAAGTACTTTACTCAGCGTTATAACACAGGAAAAGCTTAACTTCTATTTTCTTTCTTCGTCTTTTCATCATATTATTCAGTAACCATAGATTATTCACTTCACAAAGCATCAAATAAAAGAATATATATAAATGGAGAGAAGGTAGTGGAAACCTATTCAAGTTCTTACCAAAGACAAACTCAGCAACCTGCCATGGCTTCTGAGCCGAGCTTTCTTCGATATCAAGCTGCATACCAAAATCTGTTATGGCTTACGAAAGAATTAGGAATTACATCTCAAAGAATTACACTTTATGGGAACATGATATACCGTTGTTTCTACAACGACAGCAATGAAATTGAGGATGAGGATGAAAGAAATAGCGTAGCCAAAGTTGGGGCTTCGAACAAAGGCTCTCAGTTGTTGTGATAAGGCCGAATGGTAAATTTGCGGAAAATTTTCAAAGAGAGATGGCTGCAATGAAAACAAAAAGGATTGCTTATTTAAACATATGGTGGAGGTAAGTAAATTTTGAAAGAGAAGGAAATAAAGTATATGTGGACTTACTACTTCCTCCTTTTGGAATCTTAGAGCAATGGCCTGGCAGAGGTCAGCAAAACTCATCCTTGTTTATCTGCTCAATAGGAAACCAAAAAGGGAAAAATACTCTGTTATTAATCAAAAGGTTTATGTGAATAGTAATCTTAAGGTGTAATCATATGTGACACCTCCTTCGCAGATCTCTACCTTAAAGTCACGAGTGTCGTCAAGCTCATCAAATATCAATCCGAATTCTTCTTTTGATATCTTCGGCAAAGTCCTATAAGGACAAAGGAATGCATACCAGGTCTCACAAGTTAACATAATAGAAGGGAAGAAACCAAAAGTAAATAAAAGCAGTATTTCTTTTTCAATACATAGCAAAGATTAAGAAAATACGAAAGATCATAGCAACATACCTGTAATTAGTCAACTGCTCAAAGAGCTTAATGCATTGGTTCTTATCAATCTCCCCATTTTTCTGTTAAAACATGAAATATAGAACGAAGAAAATATATGCTCAGCAAAGTGGTTAACTATACAAAGACTCTCCTTTCATGAAGATCTTTGCCCAAGGAGAACTTCTCTGGATATCTCTAGGAGTAAATATAATCATTATGCGTAGATGAACTTACGTCTGAGTCTATAAGACCAAAGGCTTTCTCCAGCATTCTTTTCTTCATTTGATCCATTCCAGATACTTGCTTTGCGAGCTGCAAAATGAATAGATATGATATGACACAAGGTGTCAAATTAAATATGTTAATGCTTTTGTTTTAAAGATGACATAAGAACCATGCAGACATCAAATCCTTAATCCACCTGTTCTTTGAAACTGTCATAAACAACGGCAAGAATCAAGTTCGTGACAAAGTAGACGCCAATTAGCACGTAGAGCACGAAGAACACCGAAGACCAGCGAGAAGACCTTACAAGACAGAACAAATTAGTCACCAAATTACTGGAGGCAACTCAATACAAGCAAACTGAGACACACATGGGATTTCACCTAATACTTACTTGTATGCAGGAATCCAGACATCAGGATTGTTGGATGTTGTGAACAGAATAAACATCTGATAAAGAGTTGCACCGTAAGAAGTGAAGATCGTGAGGCCCTGCTGTGTATCCTCAAACATAACAAAAGCAATCCAACTGGCAAATAGAAGGAACAACATCCATAGAGCCTGTGAAAATATTCAAGTAGTTAAAAACATATGATGGAATCAATATGAGTTCATGACTTATCTGAAAGCCAAAATGATTGGGAAGGCCACTGACCACTATATTCAAGTATGTGACAAGCATTCCAGACAGAAGGACAAGGGTGTCTCGAAGTTCCCTGTACAGAAATTTATTGAATCATAAGTTTAGGGAATGTGATGAGGGCTGTACTTAGTGATTTAATAGGAGGAAATGTAAGTGAACAATGACACGTCTACATTTATCATACATGATCTACGCATTCTTTGTCTATAGATATAAAGACATATATAATCCACGTAGTTGACAGAAATTAAGCAGAGATCTACGGATACCTTATGCTGAGGATGAATATGATAACTCTCACGTATGGGGCGATTCTAAAAGGAAGAAAATCGTAAGCCAGTGGAGACAGATATAGAAAGTCAAGCAGCACATCAACAAACAAAATCACCACGCAAGCAACCTGGAATCAAGATGAAGACAAATTATTGTACGAAAAAAGGAATTTCTTACTTTCTGATTGATTTTCAACAAAAAGAAGAAGCACAAAACGGTGAAGTGGCTAGTAAGGAAATACCTTCACTAGATTCAGGCGACTTGTCCAAAAGATTCGGGACCCTTCATAGGATATTGGGAAGAAAGTATGTACAAGGAGTATAGCCAGGGTAATCACCTATTTGCACAGCGCAGAATATTATAATTTCAGCACAATGAGAAAGGATCTTGTCCATTCCTAATAATAATCACATCCAAAATAAGATATGTATGTTGATATTAACAATGAATTAAACGAGATAAACTCGTCTTGCTCAAATACTCAAGACTTCTCCAGATTTAATAAAAAACAATCATAAGGCAATTAAAGTTTTAAACTTTCAAGTGGATGTATATGTATCTCATGAGCCCATCTGCACTAAATTTATGCATCTATAGCGAAATCAAAAGCAAACAAGAATTAAGTTCACTACTTGCCTCATAGATAATGGATTCTACATTGGTCAAGTACGGTAACTCTCCCAGGTAATAGTAATCTCTGTCTTTGCAAGACGGTGTAGGCTTTTTCTCACACCACAGTGGTTTCTGCAAAAGACAGGACAACCGTATAATTACTTTCAAGTTTGTGATTTTCTTTAATATTTTAAGCAAGGTTGGTGTATACCAAAGAAATGCCCTGACCTCAAAAAAGTTAAGGAGAAGCAGAGCGAAATAGTTGAGTGACCAGATCAGATCAAAGCGTGTGAAGATGAAGTAATACTTAGCAGACTCCCCGAAACTCGACTGATCAAGTATTTGCTCAGGAAGACCAATACCATCCTCAGCCTACATACCACAATACCACATATTATATAGTCAATCCCAAAATCCTCTTGACATACAGCAAAAAAGACAAAAAGAACATCTCTTCAAGCGTTTCAGACATAACACTTTTAGAGTCAATGAAACAACAGATATCTCAATTCCCATTTTCAACCAGACAATGCTACGCTAATTTCATGAGGAAATACACACAAATCATTGACTAATCAGGGTGGAACAAATCCTTTTGTGACCAAAAACGAATTATGATTTCCACATACGAAGAAATCAAACAGAAGAAACGATTCAACTTCTAAGGTTAACTAATTAGGTAGAATCTTTCTTGGAGTCGATGTGATCCATGTATAGAAACTTTTTGAAAAGTCAAGAGGAGGCAAACGAATTCAAAATCAGGGCGTGAGAGATGGAGAACCAGATCGACGAGTGCAGCAGCTTTCTGAAACGGAGTACCATGCGTGATAGCTTCTGATCGACGAACCCGATCCGCACGACTATCTCTACCAATCAACGGGTCTTCCATTTTTCTTTTCTCCGGCGAGAAACAAAATCTGGGTGGAATTGAAAGCAAATGTCGAGGAGACCTAGTAGCTTCTTCTGAGTGATTGACTCTAATTTGATAAGATCAAAAGGAGACGAAGAATATGATCCTTTATGATGATGGCCCAGAAGTAGTTGAATTTATTAAATCAATTTTAAAATTTTCCCGTTAGATCAGTCGCCGTTTTGTTAAAAAAGGATAGATCTTGCAGACAAACACGTTGATACCTCGTCGATTTCTTGCCACGTGGCTTTAATTGCTTATTATGCTTTTCTCAATTTGTAATTTTTCTGTTTTTTTTTTCCCAATTCACACTGATTGTTTCCCAATTTGTAATAGAAAGGGGAGGAAGACGATCAGGATCCAAATAGAAAAGTCAAAAC
Source organism: Arabidopsis arenosa (assembly GCA_905216605.1). Taxonomy (NCBI): domain Eukaryota; kingdom Viridiplantae; phylum Streptophyta; class Magnoliopsida; order Brassicales; family Brassicaceae; genus Arabidopsis; species Arabidopsis arenosa. The sequence goes on from LR999456.1 coordinate 17,642,597, forward strand.
CGACAGAGTGGTGTTGTGGTCCAATTATATAAATTCATTTCAATTTTGGATTGAATCTTGAAATAAATGCAAAAAACCCAGAAAATGACAAGCAGAAACAGATAATAGACAAAAGGTAGTGGAATATGGTCAAGTATCTATCTGAAACTGATCTCTACTAAGAAGGAGAAGAAAAGGTGTGAAATGTGAACAAATGCTCTGCGAAATGACATTAGATAGCAAACTGAACAAACTAAAAATGCTCTAAAGCTCTACAACGAGAGAAGGAGAACAAATACACAAATGCCCTACTACACAAATTGCTGTACCTTTAGACAAAACCATACAAGAATCAGAGTTCCTCCACACACACTGACGATAAAATATCTCACTAAACCCATCTAACCGAATAAACCAACTTCCCGATTCCTCATCCAACCTCTCCAAAAACCTGTTTAAAATATAATGATAAATCATGAGCATCTGAGCTTTTCTTTAGACGAAACAAAACTTTCAATTCGGTTGTTTCGGGAAAACTAACCTCCAACTGATTCCTTCGCCGCATACCAATAGGATTTGAACTATCATTTACTTCTTAAGACCTACACAAATTTAAAACCCGTATTGGTGTGAAATCCAGGATTTTAACAACCATAACATAAAGTGTTGAGAATAAAGAGCTTTACCATTTTTTAAACTTAGACATCGCCTTTTGATTTCTTCCCAGTGACAATCTGCATGATGCGAAGTCCTCTGCTAAAAGCTTCATTGAATAATATCCTCGTTTGCATTGATTGGAATCCAGGCATCCACGACAAGAACGCTACTGGAACCATTATGAGTATCCCAAACAATATGTCATACATGCGAGCAACAGAGACAACAGCATTCCAGAAAATTCTGTATTTCGTCAGCCAAAACTTTTGAGTCTGTGCGATCAGCAGAATTCCCCAGCCAGTTGGGATGAATGCAAGAAGACTCGTGAAGATATCTATGAAGCTGAAATGCGTGAACTCAAGCAAAGCAACAATCACCAGTATAGCAACCACGATCAGGAGGAATTGGACAAGCCTGTACCGTATGTGAGCTTTTGCAGAGTACTTGTCACGGGCGTATTGGATTACTAGGAAGAGCCCAAATATAGCAAAGATGTATATCCATGAGAACAAGTAGACAAAAAAGCTGGTGGATCCGTTTGCAATTTTGAGCTGGTATACAATCCCATACTGAAAGAAGAAAAACCGGAGGTCCAAGATGATCTCCACAATTTTTCCTGCCAGCCCGGTGTTTCTCAGGTGGTCCTGTTCCTCGTACCACCATTTTTCCCAGCTTTGTTCAGATTTCGTTGAGATTCTGCCTTGGTACCAGATCCAGTTCATAAAGTCTTCAAAGTCGTAGACTGTCTTAAGCCAGTCGAATCCTGATGGGTTAAACACAAATGGGGCCATTATCCATGAAATCACAAGGAACCAGCTGGTGATAGTCATGGCTATGTAAATCAATGAGTCTTTGGCGATCGGACTGTGCGAAGCGTAGACTATGAGGATCAGCCCAAGCTCGATGGCCTTCACAAAGTGACTGCGTGCATACAGTCGGTAGTTCTCAGTGAATCCCTTGTGCTCGACAACAAATCCACGTCCAGTGGCTCTATACTTTGCCCCACCATGGAGAATAGTTCGACCGAAATAGTGAGCTCTGGTCCCCATTGAGAATGTGTAGAAGACAGCTGAAAGCTGAATCTGCATTCGAATGAAATTCCATATCGCTAGAAGGAAACCCTCCTCGAGAGACCATTCAACAATCATTGGCAGGGCAGTGAACAGACCGAGCTGAATGATAAACTGCTGGTTCAGGATCACCCCAAGCGCGGCGTTGCTGTCCGTACTGTCTGCTAGAGCGGACTTCTCAACCCCGCTGAGAGCCAGATAAACCCGTCCCCAGAGGAAAGCGTAAACAGTAAGAATGACCATCATCGTGTTGAAGAAAAACCCTACAGTTGTGTAGAAAAATGATAACATTCTGAAGAAATCAAGCCTGTGACCAAGCCGGTACACGTCTCGGCTAAGAACCTGCTCTCCGTTCCCACTAGCTACCTTAGCCTCAAACATTGATACCTGATTCAATCCAACATCCCGACCCTTCCCGACCTGAAAAATGCATAAAGACAAAGGTTATACAAATTTTATTGAATTTAGGAGATAAAAAAAAGCTAAACTGCATGATTATAACAAAAGTAGAATTATAGGATCGTTGTAGCAGTATAGTTAGTTAGAAATAATCCAAATAGTGGGCCCTTCCCAACCTGAATGTACTCGTGGTGGGTGACGTTTCCGCCCCTCAATGTGCAATTAAACCCAGCAAAGATGTCCTCACTGATATTTATAACTCTGGAAGCCTTGCTGATGCCGCCTCGACTCAAGAACCAGAATCTGTCAAATACATCAGGGTGGCCATAATGCATTCTGACCTTCAGCGGGTTTGCAAGAACACGCTGACCAAGAGTGACAAAACTTGTCTCCTGAGCAGACATGAACCACGCCAGTGACGAGACTGATCCCGTGAAGATATGCTCCCTGACACCAAGAATAGTTGGTTTTCTGATACCATGATAATGTTTGTACTCCTGGAGCAAATTTCTCATCTTGAGAGCTTCCTCGAAATAGCTGTCTTGGTTCATATCAATGGTCTGAACAGCATCACCACGGGTAAAGATCATTGCATGATTCTGGTTCTCTGGCTTTCCCTCGCCCAGCTTCACCTGACCAGGTAGCTTCACACGGAATATCTCCACTTCCTTTTCCAACTGGTGATCGTATTTCACCAGAACGGAGTAGTAATCAGTCTCTCCTCTTCCCGCAGGCACCTCATCCACATATGCAATACGGAGAGCTTCGTTCTGCTTCATCAGATACAGAATTTCCTCTGCCTGAGGCTCTTTCTTTGCTTTTTGAGACCCATAGATCTGGCACGCCACAACATATGTGAATTTCATCAATGCAGTCCCGTACTCATGGCCTTTATACAGCGTACTCACGGAACTACTTGCTCTGCTTAAGGAAGATCGGTCGTTTTCAGAGACAAACCCATCAGATTGACCACCCAGTTCTCCCTGCAAACTCCTCACTGAACCAAGCTCCTGAGCACCCTCCCGAATGTCCATTTCAGACGCAGAGTCAAGAAAAGCGAGCATCTTGAGAGCCCGGTAGTAGTACATCATCCCACGAACTGTACGTGCCAATGTCTGACCTCTGTAGGAAGCCCAAAGCCTGAGGTCTCTCAGCTTGGTTGTCCACAACTCACTATCTGTCTTGATTCCTTCCATATGCATCCGTTCCTTGAAATTTTTCCATTCATCAGCATAAATTGTCTGCAGGTAGTATAGGGTGGAAATCCCATCCTCAGTCTCATTTCGGAGCTGTTCTTTGCTGTATACAACTTCCTCATTGTAATATGGAGTCAGAACACTGAACGCCATCATTTTCTCAACCTGAGGGGCATGAGGCATGTTCATGAAAAGCGAATTACTGAAGAAAGCAATCCGCCGTCTCGCCTCTAGATTCACAGGGACGCTGTGCATAGAGTCCCTAGAGGTGAGAATCGTGTGTAAACGCCTAACCTGCCGGTAGAAGTCTTCATTGCTTGCATCAGGAAGCCTAATAGCATTTTGAAACAGTAACTTTGAGGCTGGGTCTCGAGGAGTCAAGCCTTCATTAGATAGCTGTTCAGTTGTCTTCTTCTCTATAAAGAACTGTCGAGTTGCAATCTCATAAAGAGACTGCAGAACATTCACCACCCGCCCACTATCTGTTTCCTCATCATTTAGCAGCCCAACCAATTTCTGCAGTGTTTCGTAAATTTTTGGCAGCAGGTCCACTCTAAAGGTCTTGGTGAACTGCTCTGACTGAATGGATTGATTAATCATCTGAAAGAAGACCGTAATTATCGAATGTTCTTCAGTGTCAACTTTGATGATTGAGAGCAATAGATGTTTGATGCTGTCATATGCCTCAACTACAGCACAACGCCTGTATTCATTCTTGCATATTTTGTGCCACAGCCATTTATCAGGTGCGTCTATCAGCTCTCTGGCCTGGCTCAGTGCAAGCAAAAGCTCATTGCACAACAAGAAACACGGCCAGCGAATAACCGTCACATCCCAGGAATTCTTTGGCAGCTCCAGTAGCTCTACTTCACGATCAGAAACTATATCCTCTTCTCTGAAAGCTAAGATGATTTCGTTCCAGATCAACGCAAACTTGTTGGCCTCGACCTGATTCGACTCGAGTTTCTTAAACGGCCTCCCAAATCCATACCTTAGCTTCAATCTGCATACAGTACACAACCTCAATTTATTACAATATTGAAAAATTGAATTATATGCAGAGTATCTGCTTTAACAAAATTAAAATTTCACAGCTTGTACAGTCAAGTCAAGCGTTGTACAGTAAATTATATAGGAATATTAGTAGCATGCTTCCACGGACTGACCTATGAATGCCGTCCTTGAACTTGTTACCAAAGCCTCTAGCATTCAGGAGCTGTTCCTCAGGCATTAGGTTGAACTGAATAGCACTAGCAAAGAATTGAAACCTTAGCCTAAGCTGTCCCATGTCCCTGATCTCCCCAAGATGATCAAACAGCCCAACAACAGCACCAACAATCGAAGAATAGATTGCGTACCAAATTTGGATATCCATCAGATATATCAACACAACTGGCAACCATAACAATGCGACAGAAATCCTATTGCTGCCTCCAAAAAACTGATGCCACTCGTATTCGACATCCTTTAATTCCCATAGCAGCTTTGAGGGTTTAATCATTGGTTTAACCTGCAGGAAGTAGCTAAATGTGAACTTTGTAGCTAGGACAAAGATCCAGAAAGTCGAGTACTTGATGTTGTCCACTAAACCCTCTCTCAAACCTCGACCCACAAAGCTTTTTCCCTGAAACCACCAAGTTAAAGCAAAGAATATTTTCCAATTGGTCTCTTCCAGAAAGTTTCTCATCCATGGGATAATAAACAAAGCCAAAGCCAGAATTTCGGGCACCAAGAAGGCCCCCACAGCGTAAAGGAATTGGTAGATCTTAGTCGTCGCGGCATTGGACCACTGCCTGTCTTGCCTCTTCTGCTTCCAGATGTTAGTATAGAGGACTGTGAAAGCTACGATCCAAACTGCTGCAGCTATAACCTTCATCAGCATTCTGAAAAAGTGCCTTTTGGTCTCTCTGGAAATGAGGGGATATTGTGAAGCCGCGTCCAGCACAGCCTGCAAGAGTCGCATACCACTCCATGTCAAGAACACGGTCAAAAGTCTCACCTGAACATCTCTTGCCTTCAAAGCATTCCATAGCTGCTTTGTTACCGACGTATCCTCTGGCTTTTCCTCCCAAGCTACTATAATGGCGGCTTGAAGGAACAAAGCTAGCATCACCCAAAGTCGATCAAAACTCCTGAAAAGGTAGAAGAACGTCCTGCGCTCCACGAAACCTGTTTTCCCTACAGTTTTACCTCTACTCTTGAAGAAACTGCTTCCCAAATCAAGCGGCCATTTCAATTTGCTGAAACATCGATCCGTCCAGAAGTACTCATTGATATCGTCGTAGTTCCTCCACTTACAATGCGCAACTGTACCGTTCTTGCTCTCATCAATCTCAGCTTGAATTGTATCGTAAATAGGTTTAACCACGCCGTTCAAGAAAGCGTTTTCGCCTGAGAGAGAAGGCAAATAAGGTTGGCCGGTGTTCTCATCGAGGCAATCCTCTAAGATTTTGTTGAGCTCGGAGGCCATGTTATGGAAGATGTAACAAATACATTCAGGCATGAACCGAAGATTCGCAGCCTCTCCCCATATGAGAAGATACAGTCCAACATAGAGAAGCTCTCGTCTCGAATCAGGGCTCCGATCTGAGATCCAGATATTTGATTTTTTCCCCAAATACGAACACCAGCTAGAGTAGTTACCAAGAAGTTTCCGGCGAAACCGACGAACAACAGTGGAATCGAGAGAATCAATATTATCCGGCGGCGGAGAGAGACGCATCTGAGCATTCGCGAGATGAAGCACCATATGCTCACGCTGGTTACGAACGTTATCTTTCTGGAAACCAAAGAACAAAGCGAGCCAGTCGAGGAGATCGTAGTGAGAACGCCATTGAACATACGGCGGACGACGAAGGTCTCCGACGGTTTTAAGAGCTGCAGCAGCGGCACGAACCTCGGGAAAACGGAGAGAAGGATGGTCGGCGAGGAGGTTATTAACGGGAATGATATTGTACGATTCCTCTTCGATTCCGGCAGCATCCGCCGCCAACGGCCGTCCGGTTTGCGGCGGGACGGTGCGGTGGCGGAGGCTCATAGTAGCATGTGGTAGATCTTGGAAATTTCTCGGAGAAAAAGCTAGACTGAATCAATAACAATGGAGAAAGAAATCGAAACGGAAGCGAGTTTTCGTTTTTAGCTGATGAAGACGGCGACGAGAGACGATTTTGCCTCCTTTCCGCGTTTCAGTTTCTTCTCCCTTTTTTTTTCTTTCTTTGTTTGCTGGCTTTAATTTGTATATTTTTCAACAGTATAATTTGAATTTCCTTTTCTTAAAGATCCTTTAACCTTAAATGAATATACTAATATGATCAAATAAACTCTGCAATGTTCTCACCAAAAAAAAAAAAAAAAACTTTGCAATGTTATATATTGATTGAATAAATTCTTTTATGTTTATGGTTATTGAAATTTTCTAGATATATATCCAAATAGGTGAAATTTTGTTATTCTAGATCTAGACAGAATTATTATTTTGGGATTTACTTATTAAATTTTGAATTTTGATTATTGGGAGAATACATTTGAAGTTTTAAAATGCTAATGAAATTTCTTTGTATCTTCAACCTTTCTCGTTTCCTTACTATATAAGTTAAGAAGAAAAAAAGTCAGCATTAAACAAAGAAAGACATTAATGGATTTGAAATCTGGAATTAATTCATAATCTTGGATCCGAATATCAGAGAGCTTTTATGATATTTGTGTGCTATGAATCTAGGGATTTACGGGTTGGAATGTTTATTAATAAAACAATACTGAATTTATTGATCGTTAGAATTAAGTTATAAAATTGTCGTTTGTAATATAATTAAACAACAACACAAAACTTTGATTCATCACGAAAATCATTTCTAAGCGTAATGGTTAAGGTGAAAAACAAAGGGAACTATTTTATTGCTTATGTTATTCTAGCCCGTTCTAGTATTTTCCTACAACAAATGCATTATGCATGCACTGATATGAAAACCCTATAATAAAAAAATAAAAATACATGCATTAATGTGTAAATTGTAACTTGGTTTTACGCTTGTTCTTGTTCCTATGTTTACAAAAATATACTATTACAAGAAAATTGTAATTGTGTAAAAGTTTGTGATTGATCAAGATATGTAAGAAGAACCGATATTCATCACCCGGTCAATAGGCAAGTACACGGAAAGAAAAGAAAAAAAGCCGTATCTTAAATATTCGTGGCACTGCTCGTAACACAGACCGTGTATTTAAGTTCCAGTTACAAAATTATACCTGTCATATTCTTTATTGACTTATTTACGTTGAGATTTCAAAAACTAACCTTGTATTTCATAAAATAAAATTCGGACCAAGTAATATTTGTTAAACAAAGTGGGTTGAAAGAAAACAAGAACAAGTGGAGCAATTTATTTCATATATAAACAGGGAAAAGTCGCTGAACGGCAACTGCGACTGCGACCGCTTTGGACGCTAAAACAAGAACCCTAAATAAATCTCATATTTGCTTTTTAAAAATTCAATTGGATTCACATGGGACCCTTCCTTCATACTCTCTCGCCCCACTTCCCTCTCCTTTTCTAATAACTTTTTCTCCATTTTATAATACTTTTTATTAAAAGGATAGAATGTCCCATAAACAAATTCTCAGCTCAAAATATTTTATCCCAACTTAAATTCTCACTAATCAATACAATAAAAACAACAAAAGTCTCTCCAGTACTAACACCTCAGCATTTTAGAGTATTGTAGGACTGACACCTCATTAAAATCGTCAACCAATCAAAACATTTCGATTAATACAACTCAGATTTCTCAACCAATAATAACTCTTTCCAATTCCACATCACTTATTAATTATTTAATTAAACTCAAGTCCAAGCCCAAGTTCAAGCCCAATTAGTTTAAACTTTTAAAAAAATAACCTAATAATTAATTAAAATAAAATAGCTCAATGCCTAAATTTCTATTAAGAAAATCAATTTAACGTAAGGTGCTTATTAATCATTTCGTAGGTAGTCACACCATTATATGTTTTTTTCAAACACGTAAGCTAACATAATTTTTTTTTATATGCAAAACATGGTTTCTTTTAAAAAGAATAAAATTGATACCTTCACGAATGGAGGCAGATACCAAAAAAAAATTACAAAGAAAAAAAAACTCATAAAAAATATTTAAATTTGTAAATAAATAAAAAACAATATTTCAAAAGTACATCTACTTTTCGTCTTAAAGTGCATAAATTTCTATGTTTTGTTTCACCGGTAATTTTACCTTCAAGTCTCAATTAATGAATCACATTAAAAAAACTCCATGATCCAAATGTATAAGAAAATATGAGTGGTCGATTGAGGAAAAAAAGAGAAAATCATGAGGAATGGTGAAAGAAGGTTTGTGAAGGCTGAGATTTAGAAGAAACTGAGGATATGATATAGAAGAGACCTAATAGGCAAATGGGTTGGAGAAAGTTTGCTTACTTAAACTCAAAGTTAGATTTTTAATCATTATTCAATGTTTTCAGCTCTACTAAAAAGGAGAAAAAATCTAAAAAATAGCTCACGGGTTTGATTGAAGCTCTTGGAGCTTCTTAGAAATTCAAAAACAATTGGCACGATAAATAATCAAACACATGCAGCCATGTTCCTTTAGACTTTATATAGTTTAATTTGAATAAAAAAAAATGGAGTTTGGAATTATAGAATGTACTTGAGGCGACTAAACGTTCAGTTGTTGATTTAGTGTACATAATTTCAGAGATATAACAACAAATACAAATAATATAACTCTCATTTCATTCAAAGAAAGGAACAATTCAAGTCATTAATCTTTTGTTTTAGAATTCAAAAGTAGTTTTATTTTCATAATATTTATTGACAGTTAGATAATTTTATTAATGCTAGAAAGAGACAATCCAAATACTAACTATCGGGTTTGGTAAAAGTTTTAAGCTTTAAAAGAAGACAAACATTTATATGTATATCATAAAAAAAATATGATCTTTTAAAGAATTTTTCTAACAAAATGATCAAAACTTGAACTATAAAACCCCTCGATATGATTTGGCTTGTGTTCAGATCGATTTATATTCTGTTCGGTTCGGTTTGGTTTTAGTTGTGTATTCTTAAAGAAATTTAAAAGTAGAGATTTTTAAACAAAATTAATCTAATTTTAGATTTTATTAATTAAAAATGAAAATAAATATCTAACGCTCTAAATCAAGAGCAACGTTGGTAAGGCATTACATATTAGTATTTACAACATTATTATTTAATTAAATAAATAAATAGATTGGGTTATCGGTTCGGGTTGAGAAGAAATATAATCAAATAGTTTGAATGTAAGTTATGGTTTGGTTTGGATCTGTTTGAGTTTGGTTTGCTAGGTTTGGTTTCGTTCGGTTAAAATGTCGACCCATAATAATATTGATCTGATCTAATTCGAAAATCGAATTGTTTTAAAGTTAAAAACTTGTTCATAGTGTTCAGCTTCTAACGAAACAAATACACACAAAAAACTTCGCGTATTAATTATTTTGATTTAATGGTCAAAAAAATATTTATTAAAACAAAAGGTATATTAAAATACTTTTAGTAGGATTCAAATTTTGCTTGTGTACCATAAATGATTTTAACAAAAATAATCTAAGGTTCTGAAGTATAATAGTCGCTGAAAAAATATTTATATATATCACAATATAAATAATCTAATATTTGTAAGAAATTAAACATATATTAAAACGTAAAATAAAACAAACAATTACAAAAATTGATTATAAGGTAAAATGATTCCGTAAAAGTAAGATATAAAAGTTATTTACTAATGTATTTATATATAAACTTATAAAATAAAAACAACTAATATACGTGTAAAGGTAAAATACAAAATTTCGTGAAACCTTTTAAATTTCTACCATAAATACTTATATTAAAACAAATTTTATCTACAAAAATTACTTGAGACATAAATTATTTGTTAAATTCACTTCATGCATGTTGTTTTCTAAAAACCACTTGTTATCAAACAATTTCTTCAAAAATATTTTTTTTTAAAAACCCCGCAGCGTAGCGCGGGTTTCGATCTAGTTACAAATTAATAGTAGTAGCCAACACTAACAAATTGACGCGTTGAAAATATATATGACCAAACCGTCATATTTATTCTTACGCCCTTACTATATTGAGTATATATCATTTCTTACCGATTTTGAAATGTAAAATTTAGCTCCTACCGTTTTCGGAATTTTCATTTGGTTCCAAAGCAGTATATATTTATAAAATTATTCTGGGTCCTGACTAGTCAAACGACCAAGCAGTATTAAAAAAATCAAGTGAATATAGTCATCTTCTATTCAAAGATACTTAAATTTGATTTTTTTTAATGCTCTTTTAGGGACTATATATAGTTTATTGTATGTTTAAATAATAGGCATGAGGGATTATAATCCATAAGGTGGAATCTTCCTTTTGTGAAAGTGCAGTTTCATTTTGTTCTGACACACAACAAATGGTTGCATGTGCTTCCCCAAGCATTAGAACAAAAAAATACACACGATTTAGAGCAACTTTAACGTTAATTTTCCGATGATGGTTTTGTTACTACACATGTCCACTTAATTAAGACAGGCTGGTTTGCGATACTAAAACAATTTGGATACACACAAAACAATGTCCCACATAAATATACCTTCATTCGTCTCTTTAATTTATGTGAATTTTCAGCTAACTCTTCTTATGGTCATTAAACGATAATAACATTCTACTAATTAAAAATGTTCTTTTTAAGCAAAAATATATATGTAAATAAAAAATGTTCTTTATAAGAAATTTCTGACCATTTATTTTATATAAGTTTAAAATTTTTTTTGACTAATATCTGATATTTTAAATTTTCGTCACAATTTGATCGCAAATTTATCGATAATTAATATTTTTTACCATTTCGTTGGTCAGAATATTACCATACAAATACTCTAACGATAATCTAATCGCATTTGGGATTTGTGACTTTAAAATGGTAGTTATAGTATATATTAGTGTTCCATAATCAATAAAAAGGAATTAGAAAAAAGACAAACAAATCCGTGAAAATCTGGACACATAAAAAGAAGTTATAGAAACACAACACACGAACTACGTCTCAAATTGACAACGAGCAAAGTTTATGTTTATGTGTCTATCTATATATATATGAGCAACGTAAAATTAGATCGATACTGACAAATAAATAAAAATTAGATTCAAGATTTCTGAAGGAGAAAAGGGTCGACGACGGAGTGGAGAGAATATAAGAGTAAGAGTACGTAGAGGACGAGTGCAACGAAACCGGCAATTAAAGCTCCGGTGATCTGATCGCAAAACTTTGGAACTTGCCCGCAAATCGGAAGCCAACCTGCGTTTGCGTTTCCCTTCTTTCCCACTTGTGCCACCGCTAGAGCCGCCGATAAGCTTGACGTCAGTAGCATGGTCATCACCTTCATCGCGGTTAATGACAAAAATTAATACAACAATTAAAATTAAACATATTAATTATTTTAGCTAATCTTCTCACCTAACATAAACGATAAGAAATCTTTTTATTAAGACACGAATACTAATTAGGTATGCATTCAAGTGTTTTAACTTTCCACCCAACGATTCATCTATCCTATAAACGCAAACCAACATCAGTTATCAAAAAAAAAATATATATATATATAAATTATAATCAAGAGATCGTCTAACATTTATACATATTAAATTGTTATTACACTCGAATTGTGATTAAAAAAAAAACAAAACAGTACACTCGAAAAAAAATTCAGGTGGTCATGTAACACAAATTGAACTAATGATCAATATATGGATAACATTATATCAAAATCTTCAATTCTTGGATTACACCATTTGGACCAAAACTTAGTAAGTTACACAAAATATATATATTTTTTTCATTGCATTTTTGTTGCCAGTAAATAATGCAATTAATATGTGATGAAATTTCAATGAAGAGCTTAAAATGATACTTATTTCGGAACCTAATTTGTTAATATCCACAATTTTTTTTTTTTGATAATCTGTAAATATCCACAAATTAACAAGATAATAATATCACTTTAATAACCAAACGAACTTAAAATATAGAATGCAAATGAATTCATGCAGAGGATATAAATTGTTACCAAATCCAAGACGACGACGAATTTCCAAAGCAAACTCTCCTTTGGAAGAAACAGAACTAGAAAGCTATAAACACTCACGACAGCATTTGCGATCACAAAATACCTGCAAAACATGTTATATTAATTTTATTACCACATATTCACATAACTCATTAGATGTATAATTTACATTGATATATATGAAACTCAACTAACACACACACACAAAGAAGAACAAAATAAGAAGTTTTGTACATACTTAAACGCGGCCATATCGGTGTACTTAGCTTCAAGAGAGACGGCGAAGAAGGAAGCTCTCTCGCGGCTAGTGATCATAACGATCAAGGCGGCAAGAGCCGCACCAAACGCTGCCAATCGCAGCACAAGCCCTCCTATTCTCTTTGTCAACTTCACCATCGATCGGTCAATCAATTTAGTATTCAAATTTTTTTTATATGAAACAGAAAAATATGTGAGAACACAGAAACATCAGGGAGAATTGTAAGAACACAATCACATAAACTCAATAAATAAACTAATTGGTAATCAACCATATATATAATTGAGTGGGATGTGTTGTTAGTTGAGATTTTTCAACTATCTTCACCGTCATCGTCTCATTTTCAACACACGACTATCTTTCTCTTTGTTCTCTTTAGGACATGTGGAGCTACAAAACAAAATTTGTAAATTTTTATTGCTTCATTAGAAATACAAAATTAAATTTCAACTGCACATAATGTATATAGATAGATCCAAAATTGATGTCATTGTAATCTATATACAGTGGTTATTATTTGAAAACCTAGCCCTTAAAGTCAATTGAAAAAAAGTATATGTCATAGTTTCGAATTAAAGATGTAAAGTATGCATTGTTGAAATAACAAATGTCGTAGTTTTTATTATTATAGTTAGATTCATGAACGATGACATCATAGAAGAAACAAATATCATTTTTTCATTGAGCCGTTGTCCTAACTTATAGGTGCATCTTCGGTGATTTTGTCTGCTGGGCTCGTATTAATGTTGACATTTTTTTTCTAATATAATTGAATGTATTTGTTGTATCGATTCTTTCTTCAACAGTATATTGATAATTACCGACAACAAGTCATTTTTAGTTTTAATTTTCACATTTTATTTTAAATCTTCTTTGCTTCTGATTATCGATCTAACTAACATTGCTTTAAATGGAAAAAGTCAGTGAAAAACAAAATTAGAGGTTTGTTGTTGGACTTTTATGAGTTAATGGAAATATTAGTGTCTTGAAGTGGGTGACCTATTAAAAGTGTTTTCACATGAAGAGAATAAATTTGAACATTCTCCTACGTACGTTTAGAAATTAATCCAATTATACAAACTTAGTTTCAAAATGGTTTTATTATCTGTCGTTTTCACTTTTTTGGTTTAAAGTTTAAACCATCTACCAAGATTTAGCTGTCGTCAAGTATGAAGATCACAAACAAGCAACGGCCAATAGATTATTAACACACCTTGTGGTTAATACAGCGTATTAACACAAACGTTGCAGAAAAATCGTTTGCAGATTAATAAGAATTTTTTATTTAAAAAAAATGTTTTTATAAAAATGTTTTCAGAGTCTAGACCCAACGGTTATAAACACAAATAATGATAACACATTTTTTTGTGTGGGGATTCATCGATCACATCAATTGTTGACAACTGAGATCATCAGCGACCAATTATAGTATGAATGACTAAAATTTTATTCGTTTAGTAGTCTGATCAGCGACAAATCCCTATAACATGTTTTATAGTCGATGATGCGACTTTGTCACAAAAATTTTAAAACACATTATTGTCGTTCGTCATTTGTCGCTATGACTAGCGCGACCCAAAACCAATATTTAGTTGCGGTTTCTAGCCATTCTCAAAGGAACCACCTCGAAGACAATTATACTAAATGTGTCAGCTTTTGGAATTTATTATAGTTGGTTGAGGACTTTATAGTTTTCATGTTCTTGAAAGTTCCTTAAAAAGTAAAAGATTTTGAGAACATGCATCGTATATTTGTATCTAATCCACAATATCCGCTTTGATATCCTAAATTCCTAATGGCTAATGCTGAAATCCGAATGCTTACTCCAATTCTCTAGAGTCGAAATATAGAAATGGGCCTAATATAAGCCCAATAAAGAATATCTCAAAAGTTTACTGGGCTAACAGAATGCTAAGGGCCTGACTGGTTTAAACGCAGCGGTTGCGGGAGTTTGCGGAAGCGGGCGGTTGCGGCTTCAAGCGTTACCAAGCGTTTTGAACGACTGGTTTAGCGTTTGAAAATGGGTGCGTTTGCGGGAGTTTTATGACTGGTAAACCAGCGGGTGCGGTAGCAGTTAAATAAAAAATGACCAAAATAAATAAAAATATTACAAAAAAGGAAATAAAAACACCAATATATTATTATGATAATATTAGAAAAATTGAACATGCTTAATAGTTAAAACCATAAATAAAGAAATTTTGTAACAAGATAGTACTTTATGCATCTGGTTTAACATCAAAAATTACATCAAGTAATGGGACAAACTGTAAATAACGTTGAATTCAATTAAAAAGCAAGTGAATTTCTATTCGAGAAAATAAATCGAAAGATATATTCAATCAAAAAGCAAAGCAATACGTAATGAAAAGAATAAAAACGATGCCATGAAAAATATTCAAAAAGTTACACATGAGGTGATGAATGAATAAAAAGATATATGATACTTACGTTTGGTTCTTGATTTTCATCAGTGTGGAAGACATTGAGAGAATAGGGTTTCAGAATATTATTAGGGTTTCTGATGAGAACGTGATAAAAAGATGAAAGATATATATAAGATTAATATATATTATAATATTATAAGTAAACGTTTGATTTTTTTTTTTTTTTTTTTTTTTAATCCAACCGCTACCGCCCGCAACCGCAAACGCTTGCGGGAAGAAGCTTTTGAAATTCAGCGATTTCGAGCGGTTCGAAGCGGTACGGAGCGGTTTCTATGATTGGTACCAACCGCTAACAACCGCAACCGACCGCTAGCAACCGCTAGGAGGGTGCTAGCGGGAGAACCAATCAAGCCCTAAGTCAGAGCACGATCTTACCCAAACGTAAGAAAATACGGGTTTTTTGCATAATATTTTCCTGTTATCATATTATCTACGAGCTCAACGAATCAAATTTTTTTTTTTTTTATTATTTCCCAAAAAAGTTTCGTAACGGGACGAAAAAAAAAAAGTTTCGTAACCGTAACTAAATTGTTTTTTTGTTGAAAGAAATATTTTAACTTTATTTTTCCAAAAAATGAAAAAAGAAACATTATTTGTTGGTATAAAACATGTGCATCAGTTTCTCTTCCATAGTTTCGTTATCTTTTTAATTTCTCTATCTGGATATTATTTTACACTTGGGGATTAGGAGAATCTCTCTCGTCCTCTATCTATAGAGCCATGGCTGCTTTCACTTGTACCTCTCGTCCTCCGATTTCTCTCCGTTCCGAGACCAAAATCGCTTCTTCACCATCGGCTTCTTCTCTCTCTTCTCGGCGGATGTTCGCCGTGTTACCGGAATCAGCCGGTTTGAGAATCCGTCTTTCTCTTTCTCCGGCTTCGTTGACCTCGATTCATCATCATCCTAGGGTTTCTCGATTACGAAGAGCTATCGTCTGTGAAGCTCAGGAAACTACTACCGATAGTATGTTTTCTCACTCTTCCTTGTTCTATTTTGGTTATTAACTGTGCTAACTGATGGATTTTTGTGAACTGATTTTGTGTTATGATTGATTTGTGTGAGGGAAATTACAAGTTAGGTGCTTGAATTTGTGTTGTTGTTGTTGTTGTACGCATTTAGTAATTTGTAATCTGCTAAAAACTTGTCATTAGTTCGTGATTACTGAATCTGGAGGAAGAAGAGTTTCTTTAGGAGAGGATACGTTTGAGGAAATTCTTGCTGAAAATGAGGTTTCTGTTAGAGGAACAGTTCATGCCGATTGCGTGAAAATTGAAGAAGGGTACATTTTGGGATCTCTTCTTTTTGTGGATATTTTAGTAAGGAAATGTATCATTCTCTTTAAGTGAAGAACCTAGAAATTAGGTTGGGTACCTACCTACTCAGATATTTTCTCGATTGGATCATTCACATTTCACAATGTGACAAGAAACTGTTGAGTTATTTTGGCTCATGAGATAGCAATGCGTTGATTCTGAGATATATACCAGCAGATTGCGATTTCGGTTATCAATAGTGTTGCTTTTCTAAGATTTTAGACAGGTTAGTCCTTTACTGTGATAATGTGTTTAGTGAGACTATTAGAGATGTCTACTAGATTGTTACTCATTGATATGATTGAAGAACTACAAACTCAGTCATTGGTCTCTCATCTTTGGTGAAAACCTGAAGCATTAACCTTCACTGGAATGCTTCTTTTGAATCACACAAAATTCATTCTTTTCCCTTCATTCATGCGTGTGCAGGAAATAGTGTTTAGAGAAATTTCACTTCTAGAATAATTTTGTAAATATTATATGAACTAGATAAAACATCCCCATATACTGTATATAAGAAAAGCTTTTAGCTGACTCTCTGTTAACTCATGAAGCATATTATTCTTCTATCTTGGCTAATATATTTTGCTTTCAGTCGTGATTTTAAAAGCTTTAGCAATAAGGTGTTGATTTGGGTTATTTATCCTTGCAGTTCCAGTGGTCAATGACTCAACATGGGACTCTCTAGTTCTTAAGGCAGATGGGCCTGTATTGGTCGACTTTTGGGCACCATGGTGTGGACCTTGCAAGATGATTGACCCGCTCGTGAATGATCTAGCACAACAGTACACCGGGAAGATCAAGTTCTACAAACTAAACACTGATGAATCTCCTTCAACCCCAAGCAAGTACGGAGTTAGAAGCATCCCAACGATCATGATCTTTGTCAATGGAGAGAAGAAGGATACAATCATAGGTGCAGTGCCCAAAACCACACTCACATCTAGCATTGACAAGTTCTTGCAATGAAATTTCACTGTGAGTCTGTAAGATCTCTATCTTTCTCTCTCTCGCTCTCGTTCTCATTATCTCTGTAACTCAGCTTTCTTTATAGCTTATCTGTTTCTTCTACTGTATCTTTCTTCATCACTGAACATCTAGACCTGGATAAATAATATGGTGTCATGTCTTTATGTGATTTTTTACCGCTGGTTTGAAGATGTTTTGAGATGCGGAACTAAAGAAATCAAAGATCAATCTTGGACTAGACTAATGGAACCGCATTAAAAAAAACATTGGTGGGATCTTTATTTGGCCATGAGAGAGATCTTAAGATTGTTCGGTTCTGCAACTTTTTTGATGAACACACACACGCTAAGGTTTGTTAACATATTCTAAAACTCCTCGTAATAAAGATTGTATTCTGTGATACTCTGATGAGCGTATGTACGCAAAGCTCTTTATCGTTCCACGAGCAAAAGAGAGTACATTTGAGATATCTCTTTAATTTTGCATAAGCGAAGAAATGCACCATAATTTATGTGTACTCAATTTATGGATAAGGATACGTAAACTAGGACAAAATGAATAAAAACCGAACAAATTGACTTTTGTGGACTGATCCATAGTTCCCGACAAGATTTTGGGGTTTCTAGAGTTGTTGATCCGGTCTTGGACAAAATTCGACCCAAACTATTATGGACAATACAAAATATTGTAGAAGTTTCAAGAAGATATCACATGATGGGTTGCTGTCAAAAAATAAAAAATCATATGATGAGTTCACAAAGTTTTTAGTTTTAGATTGCCAAGAAAATATACAAATGTTCCCAAAACCTAGTTGGACTTAGTTCGGACGTATCACTAGTTAGGAAAAATTAGACTCGGCCCAATCGATCCGGCTAGATCCTAAATCAAGACCATGATTTTTTTTACACATATGCAAGCCAAAATTGGACATGCTATAGCAAAACTGATTTTCTGCCATCGGAGGTTAAAATATACTATTTTTGGGTAACCATTTGCATTCGGTATCATTTAGTTGTCGAAGAAACGAATGTTTCCATACAATCAATTAAAATGTGTGATTACAATTAACGAACTTTTTTTTTTTGGTCGGATTACAATTAACGAACTTGTATAAGGGTAGAATCACTTTCATTTTGGGTTTGATGCCTGAAAGATATTAAAAAATCAGGTATGAACGAAAGTGTAAATCGGATGAAACCTCTCTATTAGTAATGTCATTTTTTTTTAGAAGTTGCCGTCCTCGAATTGAGAACTATATATTAGGCGGAAGATAAGGTCAATATAATCAGTGGACTTTTTAAAATGCATTTTCGTGACTTTTTTGTATCAACTTTCATTATAATATTATCATTTGGACTTTGTAAATGGTTTTTGTCGTGTCCTTTTGTTTGTGTCAAACATTGGCGACCTTAAGAAGTCACGACGTACATAAATGGAACATGAGCATAATGATCAAAATTAGAACAAGTGTGAAATATTGAAACAAAGGCAAGTCAATATCGGACAATTTCGTTAAACCTAACCCCCATTTGAGGTTCTTTTCTTATTAGATAGTTTGATAACGCATAATTAAACGAAGACTTTATTGATGTTTTAAAATGAACAAGCGGACAATGTTTTAATCATTTAATTTTGATTGTCGGCCATATTCTCCTACCAAACAAGCTGCAGCTTGATTAAATAAACGAGAAAAACAATAAAAAAGATAGATATGTTTATTGCTCTCCTGATGTAATTGATATGATAGTCAATTTTGTTAGAATAAAGATGAAAGTACTTGAGGGCTTTATAATATTCTTAACAATTAATATGAATCTCGTAGTGGATCTTTAGTTAAATATCATTGTTCTCCCTTTGAAAGTTACACGTGCTTTCATCCTTAATGAAACAAATTATCGTATAGTAAAACACGATTACAAACATACTGATAGACATCCTAACTATCAAAAAGAAAGAAAGAAAAAAATATTGAGAGACATCTAAAAACAAAATTAGAAACATGAACTTGATGATCTCGTTGTCTAGTTTGACTAGAATGGAATACTGATGAATATAGTTCATTATGAGTAATAAATACTGTAATGACTATCAGAATTTAGAATCATTAAGAGAAACCAAAGACACCAAATTTTTTTCGAAGATATGAAAATGGAAATGATCCACGCCCACGCGTCAGGAGAATTAGTCCGATGATACACCAAATCCGCATAAACTAATTGTGCTTATTAGTAAAAAAAAAAACTCAAGATTCGGTTTCTAATTAACTTTAAAATAGTCGTAAATTACAAGAATAATACTAATATGTTAAAAAAAAAGAAGTCCCATAAAGCAAAAGAATGCGTGTCTCGTGACTCGTGAGGTTCTTTAATGAGAGTGATCGTTACTTGTGAAGAAGGTTCGGCAAAAGCGTGAAGAGAGCCATCTTCGATCTCTCATTAGTCCTTTTTCTCTATTCACTCACCCAATCACCGACTTCCATTGTTTCTTAATTTATTATTAGTTTAGTTTTAGTACTAGTTTATAACGTTAACACAGACATATACTCCTTCAGAAATAGTATTAATCATGTCTCTTCTGTTACCCCATTGGCCAGTGGTTTTACTTCTTCTTCATTGATTTTACTTTTTGTCAACCATCTATTTACTTCATTTTTTCTCTCAATATCCTTAACTATTGAAATGTTGGCGACAATATTTTATTGAAATTGTTTAAATTTGTTTCAACGAACGATGATCTGTTTATGTTTTCTTGATAACATTGACATATATGAGTAGATATGGCGGCGATCGTATTTAGTCAACATTCACAAAATGTTGACTTGGTTATTATGCTGCATTTATCTTTTGTTCAAATTTTTAATATATATTTTTTACTAAAAATAAAATGTGCAAACATGAATGTGGGTGAATGCAATGCACCTAAAGAAAGCGGTATGACATTTGTGACACGATCACACGACCGTTACACATAATATTGAAGGTTTTTTTTTTCTTTGCCGAACTAAATTAATTAAGAACACAATAGTTTATGTGATACAATTAATCTCTATAGAGTTTACCATTACGTATACTCACATACTCTAAATCCATTAGTGACGTATCTTAATTCTTATGAATAACTTTTTTGATATTCTTAAGTATGTCAAAAAGGTGATTACCAAAAAAAAAAAGTATGTCAAAAAGGTTTAGATAAAAAAAAAAAGAATGTCAAAGAGAGATTATATATTTTGTTTTGGATAATGTATTACTACATAAACTGATAAACATTTGGTAGTATATGGCAAATATTTCGGGTCAAAGATGCACCAAAGGAAACGAAATTTAGGATATTTATGGATAATGTAAATCTGTAAACATATCATGATATGTTTTCCAACATCGTTTTATTGCACTGAATGTTTTCACTGTATCATAGATAATAGATTGTACTGGTAAATGAATTCATGTCATGGCTGGTCTCATGTTTTGATTCTCGATTTTTTTTTTCCTTTTTAAATTCTAACTTATCAAATTAATCGCATTAAAAGGTATTTAATTAAAATATTGATGAAATTGAAAACCACTGGCCATTACTAAACCTGAGCCGTTTCATCTTTTATTTTTATGGAAGTAGAAAGTTAAAGATATACATAAAAAAAAAAAAACAGATAAGGTATCTAAAATCAGTAAATACAAAAACAATCTGACGAATCTTTCACATCGCCACGTCATGAAGATATCATTGCGTTTTCAAATTCGAGGCATAATAATTATCTTATTTTTTTTCGGATAGTATTTGCCAATAATAATAAAATAAAATCATAAAATCTGTATAAATGAAATCTCTTTCTTCTTTAGAATTACTGTTTCTCTCCGCTACAAAAACCAGATTTTCCTCTCCGCTTCTCTCTCTCTCTCTCTCGTCGGAAGTAAAACACTCTCCTTTCTCTATCTTCTGCTCAAATCATCCATCGACAGACACAGTTGCTTAGGGTTTCCCTCAAACGCCGCCGATTGTCTGGTTCGTCTCCCTAAATCTCTCGTTTTTCTCTCTCTCTTTTTATAGTTCCTATATCCGTGCCTTCGCGTGTTTGTTTACATATACCTACTTATATAAATGTGTATGTATCTGTGACTATCTATCTTCGCCGGAAATTTCTCGGTCTTTTTTTTTCTCCTTCCCTTTAGATTTGAATTGGTGTTGAATTTTCCTTGAGGTAATGAGTTTGTGGTCTCGCTGTTTCTCTAATCATTCTCTCTTTCTTGGGTTGCGATTAATTTCTCGAATTTGTAGTTTTGGTTTGCTAAATTTGATCCGACGATGATCAAGGGAATATTTTGATGATCGGTTACGAGTTTTCGGTAGACTCTAACTTTCAATCCCAAATTCTTATTTGAACTCTGCTCGTGTTGAATCAGGAGTTTTTCTTAACTTTTCGGTTTCAAAAGTTTCAAATTTTAGGGTTCTTCTCTAGGCGGCTCGATAAAGGGTTTAGATTTTTCATGATTTTTAGGACCTCATGATTTTTAGATTTTCTGGATATTTTTTAATCCTTTAAACGCTTCTGAGTAACCTAATTCTCATCTTG
Source organism: Arabidopsis arenosa (assembly GCA_905216605.1). Classification (NCBI taxonomy): domain Eukaryota; kingdom Viridiplantae; phylum Streptophyta; class Magnoliopsida; order Brassicales; family Brassicaceae; genus Arabidopsis; species Arabidopsis arenosa. Next base: position 17,664,584 of record LR999456.1, read on the forward strand.
AAAACAAAAGGGTTATCTTTGTGTGCTTCACTTGTAAATCTTATTGACACCTATGTTTTTAAACAACTTGTTGCATTCATCTGGATCTAATGCTTCCAAACAAAACATTTTTTTCAGGATTTTGACCAATGGCCTTAGATCAATCTTTTGAAGATGCTTCTGTACTCTATGGAGAAGGTGCATTTTGTTTCAAGAGCAAGAAACCTGAACCCATCTCTGTCTCCGTTTCTTCTGATGATGGCGATGATTCGAATTTTGACTGCAATATTTGCCTAGACTCAGTGCAAGAACCCGTTGTGACTCTCTGTGGTCACCTCTTCTGCTGGCCTTGTATTCACAAATGGCTTGATGTACAGAGTTTTTCAACAAGTGATGAATACCAAAGACATAGACAGTGTCCTGTTTGTAAATCTAAAGTGTCTCATTCTACATTGGTTCCTTTGTATGGCAGAGGCCGTTGTACTACTCAGGAAGAAGGTAAAAACATTGTGCCTAAAAGACCTGTAGGACCGGTTTACAGGTTTGAAATGCCGAATTCACCTTATTCCAGTACGGATCTGCGGTTATCACAACGGGTTCATTTCAATAGCCCACAGGAAGGTTACTACCCTGTCTCAGGGGTGATGAGTTCAAACAGTTTATCATACTCTGCTGTTTTGGATCCTGTGATGGTGATGGTTGGAGAAATGGTAGCTACGAGATTGTTTGGAACACGAGTGATGGATAGGTTTGCATATCCGGACACTTACAATCTCGCAGGGACAAGCGGGCCGAGGATTAGAAGGCGGATAATGCAGGCAGATAAATCGCTGGGAAGAATCTTCTTCTTCTTCATGTGTTGTGTTGTTCTGTGTCTTCTCTTGTTTTAAGTTCTCATAGCTAGCTTGGTTCTACTGTTTACTTTCTTCAAGTGTAAGGAAGCATAGTCAAAGAAATGTACATTTGTGTTGGAAACAAATCACAGTTGCTTGCTTATGTTCAGGAGTTTGTGTTGGGTTATATTCTTGTCTATATTTTGGTCTAGGAGATACAAGCCATTTAGTTGAAAGGCCATGTTAATAGGCCTGATTTTCATGTGTGTCTAATTCAGCCCATTGGTAGAACAAGAACTAAGCTTTGCAAACGCATTATATTGGGGTATGTAAATTTGCATAGGTTTTTTATAGTTGACCTTGGATTACCATTTACGCTCTAAAGAGTAGAGACTACAACTCTGTAATCGAGGTGTTAGGTTTATTTCGGATAAAAAAATGACCGTTCCTCTGTTTCTGCATTGACTTGTTTAAACTTTCTCTGAACTGAAAATAGATTCTCTCTCTTCCGTCAAGCTTTAGCAACTCCTCTTGTACTTCTGATCTCCTTCTCCCGTGTGGTAAGTGTCTCTCCTCCCTCTTCTTGGTATCGTTGCGTCAGGGAACCTAAAACTATGTGTTTCAAACTATTTGTGGGATGATTTTAGGTTTGAGATGGACAGTTCTGAAGCAGGTCTTGATAGAATTGAGGCACAGAGGTCAACGGGTGTGTCTCATGACCAATCGAAACAAAGATACTCCTCCGTTAATCTGATAAAGGGCGGAATCTTACGCGTATTCCGTGCACTAGGTTTCCTTCAAGTCGAAGGAGAAGCAGCCACACCCCCTACGGGCGAAAATGTGCCAGAGTTCTTCACCAATATCAGATTGTCTGATCTGTTTGACCTCCCCAGTGGATTTGTGCCTATGAGTCCTGAGATTGTTATCGCAGTAAGCGCGGGGGATAAAGACTGGCTGGAGGTATTGAGAAGTTACGGTAAGCCAATGGAATGTCTAAAGAGCGATGGAGGATATTCTGTTCTTCACCTTGCTGCTGTTTGGGGTCGAGTTGAAATAGTGAAGAGCATAGTCTCTGAATGTCCATGTCTTCTTCTGGAGCAAGACTCGAGGGGTCAGCTTCCCCTTCACGTGGCGGCCCATGCCGGTCATATAGCTGTTGTTGAGGCTCTTGTTGCGACATTAACATTTGTCTCAGCTACACTTTCTGAAGAAGAGAAGGAGAGAGTGAATGTATATGTTCGCAAGAACATAAATGGAGATACTCCTCTGCACTTGGCTTTGAAAGGCCACAATGTGAAGACAGCTACTTTTCTGGTGAACACACACCAACGGGCTTCATTTCTTGCGAATAAAGATGGGATGTCTCCCTTGTATATGGCCGTCGAAGCTGGAAAGGTATCACTTGTGAAGGCAATGTTGAAAACTACAAAAAATGATGGACTTGAAGGAAGGGATTCTAACTTAAATTCACACTTGGAAGGGAGAAAATACCTTGTCCACGCGGCTTTGAAGGCCATGAAAAAAGGTTTTGCCTTGCCTTTTAACCCAGTAACAGCTGCATTTTTTTTGTTTTTCAAAGTTCTGAGACAGATCTTCGTAAGTATGGTAATATTTCATATATTCCCACTTGTTTGAGCAGATATCCTTGATGTTATTCTTAAAGAATGTCCAACTCTCGATGACGAGCTAGATGAAGAAGGAAGGACTTGTCTTTCGTTTGGAGCATCCATAGGGTTTTTTAATGGAGTACGCTACCTGTTACGCCGATCAACAAAAAATGTTTACGTCTGCAATAATGATGGATCCTTTCCGATCCACATTGCTGTAGAGAAACGTCATATTGGAGTTGTTAATGAGATTTGCAGGCGTTGTCCAAATTCAATATACCTGCTTAACAAACAAGGTCAAAACATTCTTCACATTGCATCAAAGAGGGGGAAAATTGCAAATTCGTTTTTGCGTCATTTCGCCAGAACTGAGCTGATGGAGAAGCAAGATGTGGATGGGAATACACCTCTGCACCTGGCTGCCATAAACTGGCGCCCTCGTACGATTTTTTATCTAATTTTAAATTGCAAGCCAAAATGCAGATTTATAAGGAACAATAGTGGTTTAACAGCTCTGGATATAGCCGAGTTAAATCTGCAACCTAACTACATCTTCATGGAGGTATCTCCGACTTCCCACCAGAATCCCACATTAACTATCAATTTTAAGTATCTTCCTGACTAGTTATAGGCCTCTTGTTTGGATTACAGAGGGTGACACTGATGGTGTTATTGTTCTTCTTCCCATCAAAAGATTATTCCTGGAGTCCTGTCCAGCGTCACCCCCGTCTTAAGATGGAGATGCCGATCATAATGGACAACATGGTCGAGAAAAAGATAACAAGACGATCAGATCCACCAGCTGGTGACAAAAACAAAGACTACGTCAGCACTCTTCTAGTGGTGGCAGCTCTTGTAGCAACGGTGACGTTTGCTGCTGGTTTTACAATACCAGGTGGCTTTAATAGCTCTGGTCCGAACCTGGGGAGGGCAACTCTAGGCAGTGACCGAAAACTCGTCTTTTTTATGGTATTTGACATTCTGGCAATGCAAAGCTCCATTGTAACGATAGCTACTCTAATCTGGGCGCAGTTGGGCGATCCAACACTCGTTCGTAGATCCTTAAATGTGGCATTTCCATCACTGTTTTTCGCTCTTCTCTGCATGCCGGTGGCATTCTATTGTGGCGCTCTTGTTGCATTTGCACATGTTAAGGGGCTTGTTATCTTCCTCAACATTACATTTGCGATCTTCCTCTTTCTAATGCTCTTTGTCCTTGGCCCTCACGTTTTTCTACAAATACCTGGCATTTCTGCTTACTTTGGTGGCTATTTCATATTTTTTATTATGCTTCTTGATGAAGACAGCAATGCAAAGGCGTCTTCTGGTAAGGATCTCATCCAAGAGAAAAAAACTAGCTAGAAGAGAGCATTTTTTCTAATATACATTGAAGTTGTTTGATTCAGTACTTATTATATTTGACATCTTGTTTCAGTTTCTTTCCCTGTTGTGGTTTAATTTACGTGAAGTTGTTTGATTATGTATTTGTTATATATTTGACATCTTGTTTCAGTTTCATATGCTCGTTTTTAAATACGCCTTGGATCAGAGCAGATAATACTTGGAATTTTTTTTTTAGAGTTCCTAATAGTGATGGCCTGATGGGGGTGAATATGGAGTGAAACTTATAGATCCTTTGTATTCGTTTTTTTTTTCTTACTGTGAAGGCTGATATACTGACAGCTGTATTGGAGAGTGACTCAGTTTTGGTAGACTAGATGGATGAAGATGAAAAAACTCCACTTGCCTTTGCAGCATCCATTGCATATGCTAACCAGATTTGCAAGTTCTACACAGGTTGCTTAAATTAAGAATGATTGAATGAAGATGGTTTTATCCCCATCCACTCGGCCTGCGTTCCTAGATGCACCTCAGCTCTCAAGGTGATCTTAAAACACCACCAAGACACAATAGAGATGCTTAACTCAGGGTCAAAACGTTTCTTCATGTTGCTGCTGAAAAGCGGGAATGCACAAGCTGTTGGCTATGTGCTCAGAAAATATGTCGAAGCAAGAGTAGGGTATTGGTATATGGAGACACATAAGGAACAAGCAGCAGCATCAAAACCAACAAGAAGATGTCACCAATAACCATAATGACATAACCAAGCAAAGGGAGGTGTCTTACTGCAAGATACATTAGCCATAAACGCCATTGACATTGATATAAGCGCCAAGACCTGGAAGTGAGATGTTGAAGGCTTTTGAGTTGAGAGAAAGATACTATTGTTATGATAGAGGAGTACATAGCTGATGTGTCACATACAAGAAAGACTTGGAAAGCTGTTTTCTTAGCCAAAGTGGCCATTCCCAAGTTGGGAACAGAGCCATTGTAACCACCTGGTAATGTGAATCCTGCATTAAAAGCCATGGTGGCTACAAGAGTTGCAACCAATTAACGGAAGAATATTGACTGATCTTTGTACTTTCCACCATCTTGCTTCTTGAATGATCTAACACTTTCTGAAACTGGACTGGAACCTCTTGGTGCACCAGCATTGATCAAAGCCATCCAAGTCAATCTCTGTCTACAAAGGTAATATTGGGGAAACAACTTTGTCGTATTACCTGTTGAAACACGTAGCTCCATTCAATGTTCTACTCGGAAACATCTAAAGCTGTGAAACCATTTTAGTTTTGGCATTTTTCAGATCAACTCTATGGTCCCAAGTAAACATACTCGCAACTTTAGGGTGCTAGTTTTTGGTGGCTAGACAGCAAAATAATAGCGGCTTGACAGCTCTGGATATCGCGGAACTAAATCCCAAACCCCATTACGTCTTTTGAGAGGTATTTCTAATTTCCCACTATAACATTACCTTTTCTTGATCAGTTTGTCATTTTGACCGTTGGATCTTGGTTGATAGAAACCGACTTAGAGTCTGGCTCTGTGTCTTCTCTTGTTTTAGGATTTCTTGTCGCCAGCTTAGTGATACTGTTCAGTTTTTGAAATGTGTGGAAACATAGATAAAGAAATATACATTTGTGTTAGAATCAAATCGGAGTTGCTTAAGGTTCATGAGTTTGTATATAGATTTGGGGCTGGTACAGGGCGGCTTGATTTACATAGGTCAATGCAATTTCAATAAACTCATTAGCCCATTTCCATGTGGTAATCTCAGTTTTGAGTTATAGAAACTTCACATTTAACATTTACGCCATACAAGGCTAAAACTCTTTGGTCAAGGTCTTTTGTAAAAGAGCTTCGTTCTGTTTCTGCATTGACTTGTTTAATTTTATAATTTCCTTCTGCTCCTGCACTGTTTGCAGATGATCTTTATCACTGTTTTAAATATAAATTTAGATGTCAAGTTGGAGAATAAAAAAATTCCGTCATTAACGGCGCACAGTAGCACTTACATGTTTATTTCGAAATGTTTACTCAGTCAACTTGTTCTAGCCTTCTACAAGTTGAAGGTTTTAAGTTGAAATTCGAATTGTTTCATAAAATATGAAACAAATTGCCCATTTACACCCTACAAGACCTCACTCATATCGAGATGTTAGGTTTTACTTCAGATTAAAAAAAGACTTTCACTCTGTTTCTACACTGACTTTGTTTTATAAAATGGATGAACATGGAGTCTCTCTTTCATCAAGCTTTAGCGACTCCTCCTGCATTTCTGATCTTCTTCTTCCTTCACTTAGTAAGTCTCTCTTCCCCTTCGACTTGGTATGTTTATTTTTTTTTTTGGTTATTTCAAACAATTTGTGGGATGACTTTAGGTTTGAGATGGATGTTTCTGAAGCACGTTTAAGTAGAATTGAGTCACAGAGTTCAACTGATTCGTCTCATGACCAAAGGAGACAAGGGTACTTCTCCATGAATAAGATAAACAACGGTCTTCGCTCACTCAGTTCACGAGGTTTCCTTCAAGCTAGAGGAAAAGCCATACCGCAGCCTATGGAAGACACTGAGTCTGTGTCGGAGTTCCTTATTAATCTCAAATGTTCGGATCTTTTCGATCTCCCTGGTGAATATGTGGTGATGAATGCGGAGATGCTTAGCAGACTGAGTGATGAGAACGAAGAATGGCTGGAGAAAATGAGAAGCCTTGGAACACCACTGGCATGTCTCAAGAATGATCAAGGAGATTCTGTTCTTCATCTTGCTGCTACATGGAATCATCTAGAACTAGTGAAGAGCATTGTCTCTGAATGGCCATGCCTTTTATTGGAGCCAAACTTGAAGGATCAGCTTCCATCTCATGTAGCGGCTCGTGCTGGACGTCTAGCTGTTGTTAAGGCTCTTGTTGCGTCGATAACATTTTTTTCAGCTAGACTGGCTGAAGAAGATAGGGAGATACTGAATCCATATCTTCTGAAGGACATAAATGGAGATACTGCTCTGAACTTGGCCTTGAAAGGTCGCTATAGGAAGGTTGCTCTCTGTTTGTTGAAGGCGAACAAACAAGCTTCTTTTCTTGCGAGTAAAGACGGAATATCTCCCTTGTATTTGGCAGTAGAAGCCGGTGATGTCTCACTTGTGAAAGCAATGTTGGGAAATGATGGTCCTGAAGGGAGAAGTTTTAACTTAGAAGGGAGACAATATCTTGCACACGCAGCTTTGAAGTCCATGAGTACAGGTTTGTTTTGTTTTGTACCAATTCGCAGGATCGTAAACTTTAAACATGAATGATTAACTGAATCTTCTTATGTACGGTAATTGATATTCCTACTTCTTTGAGCAGATGTCCTTGATGTTATTCTTAATAAATATCCAACTCTTGTCGATGAGAAAGATGAAGAAGGAAAATCCTGCCTTTCGTTTGGAGCATCCATGGGAAATTATAAAGGAGTATGCAACCTGTTAGACCGATCAACATCAAGTGCCTTTGAATGCAACGATGATGGATCATTTCCAATCCATGTGGCAGTAGAGAAAGGTCATATTGAAGTTGTCAAAGAGATTTTAAAACGTTGTCCATACTCAAAGCACTTGCTTAACAAAAAAGGTCAGAACATTCTTCACATTGCAGCTGAAAGTGGGAAGTTTAAAATTCTACGCCACTTGACGAGAAATGAACAAACAAACCTTCTAGCTTCTGAGCAAGATGTGGATGGGAATACACCTCTACATCTAGCAACCATAAAGTGGCGCCCTCGAGCTGTTTGTGAGCTTGCAGGGAAAAAAAACCTGTTGATACAGAACAATAGGGGCTTGACAGCTCTAGATATTGCCGAGTCAAAACTGAAACCCCACTACATCTATCGAGAGGTATGTCTAATTTACTTATTTTTCTATTCCCGGATCGGTTATTTACAGCTTGTGACCCTTGAGTTTGGATTACAGAGGTATACACTGCTGGTCTTAGTAGAAGCTCACTTCCAGAACGATCCTAGATGCAGGCATACCATGTCGCCAACAAGACCAATAACGCCTAAGGGGGGAGGAAACAAAGATTACGTCAACGCTCTTCTAGTAGTGGCAGCTCTTATAGCCACCGTGACGTTTACTGCTGGTTTTACTTTACCAGGTGGCTTTAAAAGTTCTACTCCGAACTTGGGCATGGCAAATCTAGCAACTAACCCTCGCCTCCTCCTTTTCCTGCTATATGACATTTTAGCACTGGAAACCTCATTTGTAGCTGTAGTTTCTCTCATATTGGCGCAATTAGGTGATCCTGCACTATATCAAAGTACCGTAAGGGTGGCCATGGCATTAGTGTGTATTTCTATATATTTCATGAGCATAGCATTCTTCTTCGCCATGGTTATTGCAGCTGGGAATGTTATATGGCTTATTGTCTTCTTTATTATTTTAATTTTGCCCTTCATAGGTGTGATTGTTTCAATATTTTACCCTCACTTCGTCCTACATAATCCTGGTCCTCCTGCTATGGTTAGCAAGTATTTAGTTTCTCGTGTAGGTATAGTTGATGACGATGACCAAAGGTATCAGTCCTCTGCGGACAAGTCTGTGAATATCTCTGGCAATGATCACATCGAAATGCCAGGCACTAGTTCGGAAAGGGAATGGTTTTGATGCAGGGCGTCCTCCTATATCCTATGTTATTTGGGTTTTCTTATTCATTTGGTGTACGCTTTTCTTTATCTTGGATAATTTGGCTTGTCTTTTTCTTCTTCTTCGGATTAGCTTTTACGTGAGATAGTTCAATAGCTCTAGCTTTGGACAAATGCATATTTCTCAATTTATTTGAAATTTTCTATCTCGTTTTGGTATCTTTCCTTATCGAGATTGATTTGTTTGTCTCACTTACAAAGATTTTGAAGACTCTAAATGGTTAACGGTTATAAGAGCATGATTAACGGTTAAGAACCAAATGGTTCTAAACTTTATATCTTAGCATTAATAAATGATTTTGTGAGTTAAGAAGAGAAAGAAAATATCTTAAGAAAAAGGAGGTCCAATGGTTAAGAAGAAAGATAGTGGGCATGATTGGTAACAGCTGTAACTTTACATTTTTTGCTATAGAAATATGACTGTAGGTTTATTTGCTGTGGCGGTAGATTTTATTGCTGTAGTATTTTGGCTGTAGAATTTAAAATTTTGGAAAGTTGAAAATTATGTGCTTTAGAAAAAAAAACTTTCTACAGCCAAAAAAATGAATTAAAGAAATATTTTAGCTGTGAAAAAAAAAAGGAAAGCCAAAGCTTCTAAAGCTTGATTGGATGAATTTCAAATCTTTAGAAATTTTTTTGCTTTGTAAAGACTCTAAAGCACTTGCCAATCAGGCCCAGTATCTTAGGGAAAAAATGTCGGAAAAAAATGAAGCAACTGACTTTTTTTCTTGTTTTGTTTTTTCTTCCCCCAACTCATATCGGGACACGTGTGTACTTCTTAACATAAGAAAAATATCTTAGTTAAGATATATATCTTAGTTGGTTTGATTAATTATAATAGTTTTTAATGTTAAGATTTGGCTAAGATATACCGATATTCATGCTCTAACGACTCTAAAATTTTAATATAGTACAATTACTCGAAAACACGATAGAAGATTCAAAATAAGATTTGAAATAGGATTTAAAACCCATGGCATATCAACAAAAACATAAATAAACACAGTCATCAAACCAAACCGGTAACTTCCATCAGAAGTTACTCAAAAGTCAAAACCAAACCCCATTTATGAAGCTTCATAAACTTACTAATACGGTGCCGTTTGAAAGACTGAGATGAAACTGGGCCATTTATGTAGGCCCAATTTTAAACACCGGGACTTTTTGTCTTGTTTGAGCCTCTACGTTGTTCAAATTAAGGGGGTGTTATTGGTTCCTAATTTACATGGAATTTTGATGACTTTAATAAAATCATATAAAGTAAACAAATGAAAGATTTTAAACTATTGTTAGAGAGTTTTTGAGAATTTTATATAATCTTGTTGATTAGTATGTCATAATCTTGTAAAGTTTTCCAAATAATCTCTCTATTTTGATGATACTTTTCATGACTTTGTTTTGTGAAGAAAAGTGTAGAAAGTCGTAAACCAATAACATAATAATTTAATTCATTAACAATCATAGATTCTTTTGTTGTAATTGAATAACACAAAACTTTTAATGACTTTATAAGAGTATGGATCCAATAACTCCAGATTTATGAAGATTTTAGATTACTTTTTACAAATCTTAAACTAATAACACCAAACTTTTAAAAAATCTTGATTGAATAACAACAGATTCTACATAACATTTAAAGTCACTAAAAATTTATTTAAATCACAAACCAATAACACCCCCTAAATCGGCGTCGCGATTTAAAACAAAATAAAATCGGTGGTGCGATTGCGACAAAAGGCGACGGAGACGGCTGATCTGATTTCTGCGACCGCCGGGTACAGCTGTGTGGCTCTCTTGATCTGCAAATCTACACTGTAACGAGGCTTCATACAGGTTCTATAAAACGCGTCGTTTATATAAAAAGCTTTGATTGAAACTGGGCCATTTGTAAACTTTAAAAGCTTTGATTGAAACTGGGCCATTTGTAAACTTTATAGGCCCAGACACACATTGTCGTTGCGACTTTAAACTTGTGTGTGACAAAACGTCGTTCAAATTAAATCGGCGGTGCGACAAAACGCGGCGGAGACGGCTAATCGGATTTATGTGGCTGTCGAAATATTCCAGATGTTTCGGCGTCCCTCATCATCATCGGTAAAATGGTGGAACTGCTCTTTGACAGACTGTATTCACGTAGTAAAGGGCAACAATCAAAATCAGAAATCGAAGAGAAAAAAAAGAGACGCGGAAACGCAGCTGGAGGATTGAAGAGGGCTTTGATATAGTGTGCACTACTCTTAACATCGTTAATTGGATAATATATGATGGACCAACCGACAAAAGATCGGTCTTGTCGCCTTTGGTTGACCTAAAAGAAAAAAAAAGAGGAGAAAGACAGAAAAGTCAGGGTTTTTGATAGCTAATTAGCCTTTAAGGGTAATGGAATTTTTGGATAGTAGCTTGGAGAGATGTTGACTTGGGATAAGATAAGAGTTCTGCTTCTGTAAACTTACTCGTAGTTGACATTAGAAGTTGAGGAAACCCATAAGTCGTTGGATATATATTAGTATCCCACTGAAATGCTTTCTTCTTTTTGATCATGTCTTATTATGGTAGACTTGAAAAAACCTTACTCTTTTCTGATGGGAAAGGAAAAACAAGGAAGGTACGCGATTCTTTTCCTTTTAATTGACCATTTCTTCTTCCTTGATGGACAATATTAAAATCTGAAGACCTCTATTTCTGTAGATACTACCAATCAATATCTCAAGCATTGTGGAGTTGGTTCTGCAAGCATTGGGAAATATTGAAGTTGGGGAAAGCCTTCCCTGAGCTCTCGAGCATCAAGTCTTTGTTTCGGCTGAGGAAAAAGGTGAGAAACCTCACGCCTAAGTATTACTCTGTTTTCACTTTTTTCTTCCTCTACGGTTCATGCAACTATGTTATACAATTACCTTGCGGTTCAGTCATTAATCAAGCGGCTGTTTTGATCAGGATACATATTCATTTGTTAGTTAGTTATATAGTTTAGTGTCAGCTTGGTTGAAATCACAAGACATCTCTTTCTTCTTCATAACCACAGTATTAGCATCACATCATTTTCATGTACTTCTGCAATTGGTTTCAAAGTTAAAAACGGATAGTTTTGAGCCACTTGACAGTGAATTATTATTACATGAACTATTTCTTGACTCGATCATTTAGGAATATTACAAATTTAAAATCTTTGATTCTCAATGTGCTAAGCATATTTGTTTCTACTTCATCAATTCATCATCGTATGTAGTTTTTGTTTTGTTTCATTCCTTATTTTTCAGGTGCCGAGTTATCAATGGGAAGGTCTGATCTGGACTTTGACCGTCGGAAGAAACACATAAGCTCTCGAATGTTTTATGCAGACGAAACCGGGCGTATGCACTCTCTCGATTTGTCAACTCTCTTCAATGACACCACTGAAACTGTGCCATTGGGTCCAAAGACCATCGCCGCAGTAAGAGCAGGTGATGAAACTTACCTGAGAGATATGAAAATTGATGTTAAGCTTGCTCTAAGCTCAGTGAACGATCATGGGAATACAATGCTTCATCTTGCTGCCGCCGCGGGTCACACCAGCTTAGTGTGTTATATACTCTATGCATACCCAGCTCTGCTTATGAAGTCAAATTCGATGGGCGAAGTTGCTCTCCATGTTGCAGCAGGTGCAGGCCATCTTGCTGTTGTTGAGGCTCTGGTTAGTTTTATTAAAGGTATATCTTGTAATAAGCCTGGTGTTGCCAAAAAGATATACTTTGCCAAGGACAGACACCAAGACAATGCTTTACATGTTGCCTTAAAAAGAAAACATGTGAAGGTGGCTTCCTGTTTGGTCTGTGCAGAGCAAGGTTTGTCTTTTGTAGCAAACAACGATGGGTTTTCTCCCTTGTATTTAGCTGTTGAAGCTGGACAGGTTGATCTTGCAAAGCAAATGTGGCAACATTCAAATAATGGATCAAGTAGCACATCTACTTTATCTTCAAAGATTGGAGGAAGATCCATAGTACATGGGGCGATGAAGGCTAGGAGAAAAGGTTCGTTCTTTCGACAAACCTTAACTAGCTTTAAGTATCTTGTTCAAGTTATTTATAATGCCAAATAACCTTTTTAGCAGATATCCTTGAGGCTATACTTAGTGAAGATGCAGGTCTTATTAACTTTAGAGATGAAGGAAGGACTTGTTTTTCTTTTGGAGCATCCTTAGGGTATTATGAAGGGTTTTGCTATCTGTTAGACAAAGCTCTAGACAGTGTTTATGTCAGCGATGATGATGGGTCCTTTCCAATTCATATGGCCGTGAAGTATGGTCATGTCAAAATTCTCAAGGCAATTCTTAAACGTTGTCCAGACGCACTTGAGTTGCTCGACAGAGACAATCAAAATGTTCTTCATGTCGCAGCAAAGAATGGAAAACTCGAAGTCCTCAAGTTTATCCTAAGATGTTGTAAGGATAAAATCAAGGAAAAGTTGATTAATGAAGAAGATGCGAATGGTAACACACCATTGCATTTGGCCACCAAAAACTGGCACCCTAAAGTTGTAAGTATGCTCACTTGGGACAATAGAGTTGACCTGAAAACGCTGAACCATAACGGTCTCACAGCTCTAGATGTCGCCGAGGAAAACATGGATTCCAGCTACACCTTTTTTGAGGTATGGTGTGTTACTTTTCATTATAAACTGGTAATGCTTATGTATGTACTTTATATAATTTCTTCACTCTGGGGATACTACAGAGGTTGACTTGGATGGCTTTGATATCTGCTAGGTGCACCAAGAGGTCCCAAATTGATAATATCAACTCCAGTATCACAAAATCCAGATGGTGGGAAGTACAAAGATCGGGTCAATACACTTCTGTTGGTGGCCACTCTTGTAGCCACTATGACTTTCACTGCAGGGTTTACACTACCAGGGGGTTACAATGGTTCTGTTCCCAACTTGGGAATGGCAACATTGGCCAATAAAACAGCGTTCCAAGTGTTTCTGGTATTCGACACCTTGGCGATGTACTGTTCTATCATAACAATAGTTGCTCTCATTTGGGCGCAACTGGGCGATCTTTCTCTCATAATGAAAGCCTTCAACCTTGCGTTGCCACTTCTCGGACTTGCGCTTACATCCATGTCGATAGCTTTTATGGCTGGCACGTATGCTGCAGTAAGCCACCTCCCATTGCTTGCCTATTTGATATTGGGCATCGGCTTGATCTTCCTCTTGGTTTTACTGCTGATCATTATTCCATATGTGTCCCCACATTCTTCTACCCAACCCTTTCTTAGACACATCTTTTACTGCCCCTATTTCCTTATGCTTTTGGCCGCTGGTGACAACAGAAACAAGTACTGAAAGTATCCGAGGTAAATCACTACTCAGCTTTTTGTTTTACCAAAAAAAAAATGTGTCATGTAAGTTGCGTCAGATGTCTTGAATAAACGTGAGAATTTTGCATTTTCGCCAGCTTATACTTGGTTTTGAGGCAGCCTCTATGATTCTGGCTTGCCATGCTTTCTAATCTTGAGCTCTGTTTTTTAATGGTCTTTTGGCTCCCAAGTATATTTATTCTAGAATGACTATCAATTGTCAGCACATGGTCTGTGGTTATGTAAAACCAATACATGTTTCTCGCGGATCTGTGGAAACACTTTGTTTAGAGACTCTAACCTTGTGGGACTTGGTTAGCATACGACATGTTGTTGATTCAATGGCTGTTTGACATAATTTGCTTTCCATGTTGGTTCATGACTCAGTCTCTGTTTTGACCTTTTTCCTCTAATTATTTGGGATTAGTGCAAGACTTTCCAATTCTATATCTAAACTTTCCAATTCTATATCTAAAAGGTGGCATTCACACTCATAGCTACTTCTCCGGGTGCTGCCACATTGCTTGAAAGTTTGGAACACTAAAGGGATTATAGAAATAAACGAAGATATATTTTCTATATGCGCCAGTCTTTAGCAGATCATTTCGCATTTAATATGTTTTTCTCTCCTTCTTCTTTGTATGGTTGATGGGTTGTCTGTTTTTTTCTTATGGTGAACTGATACTTGTCTTTTCGAAAACTTTCTGCGAGGGTTTTTGAATGGATTTTGTCTGAAGTTCATCTAGATACCATTGAGACGCGTGTGTCTCATGACCAACAGAGAAGAAGGTATTTCCCCATTGAATCTGATAAACAATAGCACATGCATTCGACATTTAAGCTGTTTCCCTCGGTTTGGAGAAAGCATTGAATATGTGCCAGAGTTCCTTACCAATCTTAGAATTTCGGATCTTTTCAATCTCCCTGGTGAATGTCTTATAATGAACCAATGTACTTCGTTTCTTGCGAATAAAGATGGAATATCTTCCTCGTATTTGGCAGTAGAAGCTTGTAATGTCTCACTTGTGACGGCAATGTTGATACTACATGCAATGATGGACTTGGAGGGAGAAAGTCTAACTCTGATTCAGTTAGAAGGTGAAATTTTCTTGTACACGTGGCTTTGAAGGCCAAGAATACATGTTTGTTTTGCTTCTTACCATTAGCTGCTCTGTTTATATATTAATTCAACTAGTCTTGAGATGGAAGACTACATCTTCGCATGTGGGCTAATAATTTATGCGGACGTCTTTCGCGTTATTAGCATTTTCAATTCACCTCTAATTTTGTCTCTGACCTCTGAAATAAAGATTGATATTTCTTCCTTTATAATAGAGTTAAACTTTTTAATTTGCAAAGTGATCTTTTTACTTTTAATTTTCATTTATTTATGATTTAAAATAAATAAAATAAATCTTTTACGTTGATTTTAGAGATTTGGGTATAATTATCTATTCTAAAAATTGAGGCTATTATTTGCAAAAGAGAAATTATATAAAGTTTTATAAATAGGTTAATTTGTAAATTTTATAAATAAAAGATATTCTTTCTAATATAAAAGTTGAACCAATTTGGAATATTTCTTTTTAGAGAAAAAAATAGAGAGATACATTAGAGTAAAAATCACATCTATTATAAAGTTTCTCTATTTTATATATGCAAAAATAAAGAAATACGTTGGAGACGCGGTCTAGAAAATCCAAGTCTTGGGAATGAACAGTGCCGTCCCTGAAAAATATTGGGCCAAAGCATTAAAAAAAAAATATTTGCTGGCTTTATATATAAATCTTAAACATTGATACCAAAATCTTAAGATTTCAAGAAAATAAAGCCTATTTTGGGGGCCAAATTTTACAACAAAATATGGGGCTAAAGCCATTGTTTCAATTGCCGTGCTGAGGGCCGGCCCTGGGAATGAACATGATGAAGAAGGAATGACTTGTGTTTCATTTGGAACATCCATAGGGTTTTATGAAGGAGTATGCAACCTCGTAAGTAATAGTTCCTTTCCACCTCGGCAGCATCTCGGCTTAAATCTCGCCTCAATTTGCTCTGCCAATTATGTTGCTGGTTTGAGTAGTTGGGGCTACAGTTTCACGTTGTCACTTTTCCCAACAAAATGCCAATTTAAAACTTTATTAAGAGAGGACGACTTTAAAAACTTGACATAAAACTTAATGAGTTAGTAACTGATCACTGATCAGGGATTTTTTTTTTTTTTTGGGTCAAATTTGTGGGTAAAGAAGATAAAGAACTACCACCATTAAATGATTAAAGAAAGACCTTCCATAAACCCAAAACCTTTTGAATATTTCCTCTAATTATTTCTGATTAAAGAAAGACCTTCCGTAAACAATGTACGCCTTTGATTATCAGATTAATCTAAGTACACAACAGTGAGGTCTCGGCAAACATATGGCGTTAAAGAGTTATAAATGGACGAACTTGTAGTCTCTCTCCCATGTCAAGTATTTCTTATTTCCTTCTTCCACTTGGTAAGTCTCTGTCTGTCTGCTCCCTCTTCTTGGTATCGTTGACTTTTGTTTTTTGGACGGAGAACTTAAATCTGTGTTTTCAAACAATTTATGTGATGATTTTAGGTTTAAGATGGAAAATTCTGAAGCACGTTGTCTAGATAGAATTGAGGCACAGTGGTCAACAGAGGACCAGCAGAAAGGAAGATACTTCCCCATTGATCTGATAAACAAAGGCGTACATTGTTTACGAGGTTTCCTTCGATGCGGAGAAGATGGTACCATGCCACCTACGGGAGACACCGAACCCTTGCCAAAGTTGTCGGATCTTGACAACCGCCACAATGGATCTGAGCCGATGAATTCAGAGATCTCAAGCGCCATGCGAGCCGGGAACAGAGATTTTCTGGAGAAGATGAAAAGCTACGATACACCAATTTCGTGGTTCAAGAACAACAAAGGAGATTCCATTCTTCACCTTGCTGCTGCTTTTGGTCACCTTGAGCTAGTAAAGAGCATAATCTCTAAATGCCCATCTCTTTTGTTGGAGCCAAATTTGAAGGACCAGCTTCCGCTTCATGTGGCGGCTCGTGCTAGCCATTCAGAAGTTGTTAAGGCTCTTGTAGCGTCGGTAACATTTTTATCAGATAGACTGGCTGAAGAAAATAGGGAGAGGCTGAATCCATATGTTCTAAAGGACAAAGATGGAGATACTGCTCTGCACTTAGCCTTGAAAGATCTCCATATAAAAACAAAGGTATTGCATATAACAAGATCTTTTTTTTTTTTGGGAGATTTTGGGTTTACTAGGAGTTTATGGCATAAGAATTTAAGAAAACAAGACCAACATAAGAATAACAGGATATAGTTTTTGTCCTAACTTTTGATGTATCAGCAACAATCCATAAACCTAGCTAGGATCCCTAATTCTCTATCTGTTCTGCAGGTTATACGGCTACGTCATAACAAATCCATGTCAGTTTCTGCTGAAACACACCTGATGGAGACAGCTGCTTGTCTAGTCAATGCGAACCAAGATGTTTCGTTTCTTGCGAATAAAGATGAAATATCCCCCTTGTATTTGGCAGTTGAAGCTGGTAATGTATCACTTGTGAACGCAATGTTGAACAGCCCTGGTAGTGACAATCAAGGCGAAACCTTTAACTTAGCCACGCGATTGAAAGGGAGGAAATCGCTTGTGCACGCAGCTCTAAAGACCAAAAATACAGGTGTGTTTCAAAATTAAGTTGTTCAGATTTGTTCCTCGAAGAACCTAATCGGAGTTCCTACTTGTTTGGGCAGATATTCTTGATGTTATTCTCAATAAAGACCCAAGTCTTGTCAAAGAGCGAGACGAAGAAGGACGAACTTGTCTTTCAGTTGGAGCATCTGTAGGGTTTAATAAAGGCATATGCAAGCTGTTAGATACAACAACGTCAAGCATCTTTGATTGCGACGATGATGGTTCCTTTCCCATCCATAAGGCAGTGGAGAAAGGTCATAAGGATGTTGTTAAAGAGCTTCTAAAACGTTTTCCGGATTCAGTAGAGCAGCTTAACAAAGAAGGTCAAAACATAATTCACATCGCAGCAAAGAGTGGAAAATCTAGATCGTTTATTATGCATCATATCAATAAAGTCGATACAAAGAAGCATCTGCTGGAGGAGCAAGATGTGGATGGGAATACACCTTTGCACCTGGCCACCATTAATTGGCGCCCTAGATATGTTGGTATGCTTAGTAATTATAAAAAAGTCCGGGATATACAGAACTCTGCTGGCTTGAGACCTCTGGATATCGCCGAGATAAATCTGCAATCTGACTATGTTTTTCGAGAGGTATGACATATCTCTTTCTATACATACTGTCTTTTTGTTCCAATATCATACCACATAAATTTTATTGACTTGTTTCCATCTTTCTGGGGGACAATAGAGAATGACTTTGATGGTCTTGCTAGGCGTTTACAATCTGAGACAGAGAGGTATATCTTTGCTACCAACGAGTGGGATGACACTAAGAAGTAGATCAGAGAATCTAGGAGGTGGTGGTGAAAAATACAAAGACCGTGTCAACATTCTTCTACTGGTGGCAGCTCTTGTAGCCACCATGACGTTTGCTGCAGGTTTTACAATGCCAGGTGGCTTTAACAGCTCTGCTCCAAACGCTGGCATGGCCATTTTGGTCGATGAACTCTCAGCATTTATTGTTGCAGACACTATTGCAATGTTTACCTCAGTTGTAGCTATAGTTGCTCTTATCTGGGCACAGTTAGGAGATCGAGAACTCGCGCATAGAGCATTTCATTTGGCTTTACCAGCACTCTTCTTTGCTCTGCTCTTCATGTCTGTTGCATTCGTTTTTGGCGTGATGGCTACAACAAAGCATAACATCGGGCTTACACGCTTCATGAGCATTGTATTTGACATCTTCTTTTTAGTGACCGTAGCCCTCCTTACCCCGTACGTGATCCCGCAGGTTTACGGTCTTCCTATTATTGGAATTGCGACTTCTTTTTATCTTAATATTCTATTGCTGTTTGTTAATGAAGATGATGAAAAACATTGCACCACCGGCTCTTGTCACACGTGTGTGAAGAGTGTGGGGTCCGTGGGATCGTCAAGCGGGGGTCAATTGGAAAAGTCGAAAGTGCTTTAAGTTCCAAAACACCAGTATCTCAGTTGTTGACATAAATTAACTTTCCTTATTTGATCACCCTAGTTTTGGCGTTTACTTTCCTCGTTGTAATATTTAGTGTTAATGGTTTTTTTGGGTGAGTTTGAAAATCAGTACGTTTTGGAGACTCCATATGAGAAGTAGTCAGTTCACTATTCGATAATAGAGAAATACCCTGTTTTCAATGTTTGTGTAATAAAAAAACGTGAGAGATAGAGTGATTTGTGGGGTAGACAGCTATCGAGTGAAATTACGGAAAAAGACTTTTCTCATGTTATGAGAAAAGACTCCATCGGAGAAATCCGGAAAACCCCAACTTAGCTTTGGGTACTAAAGCAGCCCATTAGGATAACGTCATAAGTCATAATATTAACGACAATCTCGTGGACCACGTATAGAGATGAGTTTATAGCGAATTGTTTTATCAATGATGCTCTCTAGGGTTAATGTTTATTTTATTCCATTGATGATGAACCTTTGCAATTAGTTGTTCCGTTGTTCTGTTTTTTTTTCTTCACAAGAGAGGTAAATGATATTCTTTTGTCGTTTGTTAATGAGGACGACATGATGATGGATAACTTAAGATCTCAAATTGAGGTGGAGTTTGTGGGATGTTCCCCTGCAAAATCAGGCCCCTTTTATTTGTTGAAATGATTCTTGCTTGGAACGTGCTTTAACCTGCAAAAAAAAAAAAAAAAAAAAAAACCTGCAAATCAATCTTACGAAACGGCGTCGTTGAGATAAAGGCTTTATTAAACTGGGCCCATTTCTGTTGACCTTTATAAGCCCAATTGTGAACACCTCTTTGATTTCGACTTCCAATTTTCAGCTGTCCAGATTAAATGGACGGTGCGGCGGAGACAGCTAATCGGAATTCTGTGGCCGTCGGATACCGCCGTATAATTTTACACATGGTCCGGCATGGCTCATCATTCGTCGCACTGCTCTCCTTTCCCCGACATTTAAATTCGACATTTGTTATAATGATGGAACTGCGAATCACGTAAAGGTCAAGATTCAAAATCAGAAATCGAAGCGAAAAAGGAAGCAGAAAAGTCTAGGTTTTTGATTGCCACTAGCCTATGTAGGACCGCGAAATCCCGATTTGAAAACAGAGAGAAATAACTTTTAGAAAACGATTTGGAAAGACGATTTAGAAAACTCGTGAAGGCGAGATATGATATCTCTTTCCGTAATTCAAACTAGCTCCCGCAGATGAGACGGTTTTATGAGCAGCGGACCGCATGATACAATCACAGTGAGACCGTTATCGCTTCACTCGATAGCGGAATCTACGAACTTGATATAAACGATATACTCTTGAGACTTACTTTGAGAAGAAAGAGAGAGGGAGAGAGTTGTGTGGTTGCGTTTTTGCGAAGAGCAAGTGATCGAAATGAGTGTGAGGAGGCTTGCTTTTATAGCAAGGAGGAGAGGACGGTGCGATCCGAAAATCCAGGCTCGTGCGCGAGGATCTCGGGAAGTTGAGACGCGAGGTGGAGAGGCGGAAGACTCGGCCCAGATCGAGATCGTGGGAGAGAAATCCGGAGCTGTTACGCGAGCTCGATTTCGAAAAATGAATATTCGAATATGCCTTTTAATTATGCAAGTTTGAATTCGTTAATGGGCTTTCGATTTGGGCCAAAACTTATGTAGGAAATGTTGAAAAACCTCATAAGTATTTTCTCCAAAAAGAGTCCAAGCCCAAGCTCGGCACAGCGGCGGCGCGCGCGCGTGGGTCGTGTTGCATAATGTGCATGTATCTCCTTCACCATAGTCTCCCTTTCCCAATAGCTAGTGAACCATGCCACATATGTATCACTATATATACTAGAGGGAAATTTTCCAAACTTCCAAAGTGGGACAAAATTATATTTGTGATTTATAAGCTTTGAAGCTTCCCACTTTGGACCTCAATTACTCATTCAATATAACTTCAATTTTTACATGTAAATACACTATCTTATAGTGCTCATTACAAGGAATCCAAAGGTTCCATTATCCGGTCATTCCGATGACTGACGTCACCGGAAAGTTGGCCGGAGCCACTTGTGTAAAAAATGAGTTCCAACAGCCTATTATAACGACCTCTATTTTCAAAGACTTCTGTTTAGAGTAATGGAATTTTTGAATGAAGCATGGAGAGATGTTTATTTGGTACACACATACATATGTCCTGCTTCAAGAAACCAGTAAGTCGTTGGATATTTATTATCCATTGAATGCTTTCTTCTTTTTGGATCATGCCTAAGCCTTCTTGTTCTATGAATACTAATCATCAAGGGGGGTGGGGTTGATTTTTGTAAGCATTGGCAAATTTTGAAGTTGGGGAAAGCCTCTCCTGAGCTCTTGGACATCAAGACGTTGCTTCGGTAAGGTGAGAAACCTCAAAGCTTGAATAAATGAATTAAAACGTCTGAATAATTCACTAAGTAGTATAGTATAATCGTTCCTGCCTTGTATCAGCTTGATCACTCATTCACTCTGTTTTGTGGTTTTCATGTACTCTTTTCTGTTTGTCAAGATACTTCACTGTTCAGTTTCATATGCATTAAAAGGTTTTCGGAGTGGCAAGGGAATCTGGTATCTGTATGAATAGCTACTTGGTATCAGCTTCGTCAGTTTATATCGACACATCCTTAATATATAATATCTTTTTATCAGACTTTTGGTTTGTTTCCAACTTATACCTGGTTTTGAGGCAGGCTCTGTTCTTGGCTTGCCATTTTTGTAACTTGAGCTCTGTTTTTTAGAGGTGGCTGAGCAAAATAGCATTTCAGGACATGATCAGTGGTTATGTAAGACGGATTGATGTTTCTTCTGAATGTACGAATCAGTGGACTCTTACTTGGTGTGGGACATGTTGGCTTAGTGAATTTCTGAAGTCAAAAGTCATGTATTCATACTTGGACTGGTTTAAAGGCTTGATTGAGATGCCAAATTTACCTACCCTATTCAACCTATTTTTCAAAGTCATGAATTCATACTTGGTCAAGACTACGTGACATTTCTAGACCTTTCTACATGATGGTGACCAGCCTTCATGCCAGTCCTGAAATTTCTAAGTGAGACCTTTCTTTGTGATGGTGACTAGCCTATGCCAGTCCTGGTTTATGTAAAGCAAGCTGTAGGTGTTACTGGTGTCAAGGGTCAATCATCTGTAGTCTACTTCTATCTTCCTTCTTCTTGCTAATGTATGAGATTGGTCTGCCTTTTTAACCGTGAAACTGAAACCTTTTTTTGTTTTAATAACAGTTTGCGCAACAACTTACATCGACTGTTGTGAAGACGCATTAAAACAATCAAAGCAGAGAGAGCATCAATGAGTGTGTTTGTTGAGCAACGGAGACCACAAGATGCTTCCCCATGACTCTGATCATAGACTGCTGCACACCGCACACGGAATCTGTGTCAGAGTTCCTTACAAATCTCATACTGTCAGATATTTACAACCTCCCCGGTGAATCCGTGCTAATGAATCCGGAAATCTTTTGCGCAATGAGAGCGGGGAACAGAGATTTTCTAGAAAAGATGAGAAGTTATGGAACACCACCAATGGCATGTCTCAAGACCGAAAAAGGAGATTCCATTCTTCACCTTGCTGCTTCTCTGGGTCATCTTGAACTAGTTGAAAGCATTATCTCTGAATGTCCATGTCTTCTATTGGAGCCAAACTGGAAGGATCAGATTCCAATTCATGCTGCTGTTCGTGCTGGTCGTTTAGCGGTTGTTAAGACTATTGTTGCATCAATAACATATTTTTCAGCTAGAATATTGTCTGAAGAAGAGAGGGAGAGATTTAATGTATATGTTCTTAAGGATACAGATGGAGAGATACTCCTCTGCACGCAGCAGGGCATCATATTGATACGTGACTATGGTTATAGGACACACTTATGACGTTTTAATTACTTAAGTTTTCGTGTTTTATTTATGCATTTGGTTTTCCTTTTTATGTTAAAGTGTTTTCTATTATGCATTAGGGTTATGATTAAGTTGTATCAAGACCTATATAAGTGTCTCTATTGATTAATAAGAAACCAACCTCCAACAATTAACCTAATTCTCTATAAAGAGACTTCGGTTAAAGGGAAGGTTTTGCTTTAAACTTTTGGCTCGTATCACATATGGAGACCGCTCTCTGCCTCGTGAATGCTAACAACCACGGGTCATTTCTTGAGAATAACGATGGAATATCTCCCTTGTACATGGCTGTAGAAGCTGGAGGTTTATCCCTAGTGAAAGCAATGTTGAACGGTCTTGGTAATAACGTCCAAGGCCAAGTTTCTAACTTAGCCTCAAAGTTAGAAGGAAGAAAATCTCTTGTACACGTAGCTCTAAAGGCACAAGATAGAGGTTCGGTTTCCCATTTTTTAACTCTGTTCATGTTCCTAATCTAACTTAAGTTACCGTTTGATTGAGCAGATATCCTCGATGCTATTCTTAATGAATGGTCAAGTCTTATCAGTGAACGAGATGATGGACAGACGTGTCTTTCATTTGGAGCATCCATAGGGTATTATAAAGGAGTATGCGACCTGTTAGACCGATCAACATGAAGCGTCTTTGAATGCGACGATGATGGTTCGTTTCCTATCCATATGGCAGTAGAGAAAGGTCATGTGGATGTGGTAAAAGAGATTCTAAAACGTTGTCCAGATTCAAAAGACCTGCTAAACAAACAAGGTCAGAACATTCTTCACATTGCAGCCAAGAGTGGGATAGATAGATCTTTGCTTTTAAAGTATATCAAGAGACTTGATAGGAAGAAGAATTATCTGATCCAGGAGGAAGATGCAGATGGTAATACACCTCTGCATCTAGCCACCATAAATTGGCGTCCTCGAGCTGTTATGGACCTTATCAATTTTTCTCCAAACGCCACCAAAATCCAAAATATAGAGAACAAAGATGGCTTGAGACCACTCGATATTGCAGAGTTAAAGCTACAGCCTGACTATGTGTTCAGGGAGGTATATAAATCACGGTCTCTATACAGCTATTTTGTTCCAATATCAAACCATATGTGCCTTTTTGTTCACTACTTTCTTTCGTCGTCATGAAATGTCAGAGATTGACTTTGATGATCTTGTTATCAACTTACAAACCAAGAGGTATTGGTTGGCTACCAACGAGCGGAATGACACTAAGAAGCAGATCAGAGAATCTAGAAGTTGGTGGTGACAAATACAAAGACCGTGTTAACATACTTCTACTAGTGGCAACTCTTGTAGCCACAGTAACGTTTGCGGCAGGTATTGCAGTACCCGGAGGATTTAACAGCTCTGCTCCAAACTTAGGCATGACATTTTGTCCAACAACATCAACTTCTCCTTATTTGTGCTATATTACACAGTGGCAATGCAAAGCTCTCTTGTAGCAATAGTTGCTCTTATTTGGGCTCAGTTGGGTGATCCCGAACTCGTTCACAGAGCCTTTAAGTTGGCGTTGCCATCACTAGCCTTTGCTTTAGTCTTCATGTCAGCCGCATTCTATCATGCCTTGATTGCTACGACAAGTCACAATCTTCTTCTTCCCATCGCCAATACCATTATATATTCCGTTTTCTCTGTTTCTATTTCTTATCTCCTTGCCCCTTACTGTGGCCCGTATATTCCAGGCTTTCGTCTTTTTAAAATTTCTATGCATATTTATCTCCGGATTCTATTAGGGTTTGTTGATGAAGACGATGCTCACACCTTAGGCTCTGGTCAAACCTCTCTGTGATTCATGTGGGAAAGTCGAAAAGATATCTACTTATCTATATATGATTCAGCTGTTGGTTTGATATATTCTTATCTATAGTGGTACCAGATTTATATATGTGTGTTAATTATGCTTGTCATGTACTCTGTTTTGTTCAAATAATAGACCTGTTTCAGTTCGTTACAATTTTGGGCGGCTAATAACTAGACCATATTCTCTCATGTTATTTATGTTTATAGTTAATGTCTGTGCGTAAACAATCACAAAGCGGGGATAGCTCAGTTGGGAGAGCGTCAGACTGAAGATCTGAAGGTCGCGTGTTCGATCCACGCTCACCGCATTTTACTAACCTTTTTTATTTTCCCAGAAGGAATTAAAACGACGTCGTTTTTGAGAATTTAACACACGGCGTCGTTCTATAAATAGCTCGAATTACACTAACTGAGCTTTTACCAGTAACGAGTTTTAAAAAGCCCATTAACAAGCCCACTACATATTCCACCGCCTTTACCTCTGAACCGACTGTTTTTCATCCACCCTTTATATTCGTCGTAACCGCAAATTCTAACATCGTTTTGTTTCTTTGACCGGAGAATCTCGATTAGGTTACGATGGTGTTTCTCTCGATTCCCAACGGGAAGACTCTTTCGATCGACGTGAATCCTAATTCAACCACCGTCTCCGCCTTCGAACAAATGGTCCACCAACGCAGTGATGTTCCAACGCCTTTCCTTCGTTACTCGCTCCGTATGCGAAACCCTAGCCGCGTGTTCGGAGATTCAAAAGATTCCGATTCGATCCTATTATCCGATCTCGGTGTTTCTCGTTTCTCTACTGTGATTATCCATGTCCCGCTTTTGGGTGGTATGCAAGGAATGGCTCCGCCGAAGCCTCGTCTCGACTTCCTCAATTCTAAGCCTCCGTCAAATTATGTAGCGGGTCTGGGTCGTGGTGCTACTGGGTTTACTACTCGGTCAGATATTGGTCCTGCTCGTGCTGCTCCGGATCTGCCTGATCGATCTGCTGCGGCTACAGCGGCTGCTCCAGGAGTAGGTCGTGGAGCAGGGAAGCCAAGTGAACCGGAGGACGATGAAGAAGCTGAGGAGAAAAGGTACGATGAGAATCAGACGTTTGATGAGTTTGAAGGGAATGATGTTGGTTTGTTCGCTAATGCTGAGTACGATGAGGATGACAAAGAGGCTGATGCCATCTGGGAGTCTATTGATCAGAGGATGGATTCGAGGAGGAAAGATCGGAGAGAAGCGAAGCTGAAGGAAGAAATCGAGAAATACCGAGCCTCGAACCCTAAGATTACTGAGCAGTTTGCAGATTTGAAGAGGAAATTACACACTTTGTCTGCGGATGAATGGGATAGTATTCCTGAGATTGGGGATTACTCTCTGCGGAACAAGAAGAAGAAGTTTGAGAGCTTTGTGCCTATTCCTGATACCCTTTTGGAGAAGGCGAAGAAAGAAAAGGAGCTTGTTATGGCCTTAGACCCAAAGAGCAGAGCCGCTGGTGGGTCGGAGACACCATGGGGGCAGACGCCAGTGACAGACTTGACTGCCGTAGGTGAGGGAAGAGGTACGGTGTTGTCTCTGAAGCTTGATAGGTTATCAGATTCAGTTTCGGGGCAAACTGTTGTGGACCCTAAAGGCTACTTAACTGACCTGAAGAGTATGAAAAGAACCACTGATGAAGAGATATACGATCGCAACAGAGCTAGATTGTTATACAAGAGTCTGACTCAGTCGAATCCAAAGAATCCAAATGGCTGGATTGCTGCTGCTAGAGTGGAGGAAATGGATGGGAAGATTAAAGCAGCTAGGCTTCAGATTCAGAGGGGCTGCGAAGAGTGCCCGAAAAATGAGGATGTTTGGCTTGAAGCTTGTAGGTTAGCTAATCCAGAAGATGCCAAGGGGGTTATTGCAAAGGGAGTTAAGCTGATACCCAATTCAGTGAAGCTATGGTTGGAGGCTGCAAAGCTGGAGCATGATGAGGAGAACAAGAGTAGGGTGTTGAGAAAGGGACTGGAACATATTCCAGACTCTGTAAGGCTATGGAAGGCTGTTGTTGAGTTGGCTAATGAGGATGATGCAAGGATTTTGCTTCACAGGGCTGTGGAGTGCTGCCCTTTGCATCTGGAGCTATGGGTGGCACTTGCGAGGCTCGAAACATACGCTGAATCAAAGAAGGTGTTGAATAAAGCGAGAGAGAAGCTCCCGAAGGAGCCTGCGATTTGGATTACCGCTGCTAAGTTAGAGGAAGCTAATGGGAACACAGCTATGGTGGGAAAGATTATTGATAGGGGTATAAAGACTCTGCAGAGAGAAGGGGTTGTTATTGACCGAGAAAATTGGATGAATGAGGCTGAGGCCTCTGAGAGAGCTGGGTCTGTAGCAACATGCCAGGCGATTATTAAGAACACAATTGGTATTGGAGTCGAAGAAGAGGATAGAAAGAGAACTTGGGTTGCTGATGCAGATGAGTGCAAGAAGAGGGGTTCCATTGAGACCGCAAGAGCAATATACGCCCATGCTCTTACTGTATTCTTGACCAAGAAAAGTATCTGGCTTAAAGCGGCGCAGCTTGAGAAGAGCCACGGGAGTAGGGAGTCCCTTGATGCCTTGTTGCGTAAGGCAGTGACATATGTCCCGCAAGCTGAGGTTCTCTGGCTCATGGGTGCCAAAGAGAAGTGGCTCGCTGGGGATGTTCCAGCAGCCCGTGCTATTTTACAAGAGGCTTACGCTGCAATTCCCAACTCTGAGGAAATCTGGCTTGCTGCTTTCAAGCTCGAGTTTGAGAACAAGGAGCCAGAGAGGGCGAGAATGCTGCTTGCAAAAGCAAGGGAAAGAGGAGGGACTGAGAGGGTCTGGATGAAATCAGCCATTGTTGAGAGAGAACTTGGCAACGTAGAGGAGGAGAGGAGATTGCTTAATGAAGGCTTGAAGCAATTCCCTACATTCTTCAAGCTTTGGTTGATGCTTGGGCAGCTCGAGGAACGGTTCAAGCATTTGGAACAGGCCAGGAAAGCTTATGACACTGGTTTGAAGCACTGTCCCCACTGCATACCGCTGTGGCTCTCGCTCGCTGATCTTGAAGAGAAAGTGAATGGGCTGAACAAAGCTCGGGCTATTCTCACCACGGCCAGGAAGAAGAATCCTGGGGGGGCTGAGCTATGGTTAGCTGCTATTCGTGCCGAACTGAGGCATGACAACAAGAGAGAAGCAGAGCACTTGATGTCAAAGGCTCTGCAAGAGTGTCCCAGTAGTGGTATCCTCTGGGCTGCGGACATCGAGATGGCGCCACGTCCTCGACGGAAAACAAAGAGTATGGATGCTATGAAGAAGTGTGATCGCGACCCTCATGTCACTGTAGCTGTTGCCAAGCTCTTTTGGCAAGACAAGAAGGTGGAGAAAGCCAGATCATGGTTTGAACGTGCTGTTACCCTTGGCCCAGATATTGGCGATTTCTGGGCGTTGTACTACAAATTTGAACTTCAACATGGCTCTGATGAGAACAGGAAGGAAGTTGTGGCGAAGTGTGTAGCTAGTGAGCCGAAGCATGGTGAGAAGTGGCAAGCCATCTCCAAAGCGGTTGAGAATGCTCACCAGCCTATTGAAGTCATCTTGAAGAGAGTTGTGAGTGCGTTGAGCAAGGAAGAGAATGCTGCTTGAGAGTAACAAATTCCTTATGTTTTTCATGATCAAGCTCTGCTCATAGCACATTACACTTTTAGTTCTTGTTTTCTCTTTGCAGGCTCAACTTTTAACCGTTCATGTTTTTCTTCAGTAGCGAGAGCTGATATTGATTTGCTGAAGTGTGTTTTCCACCTGATACATGTAGAATTCTCAGTTTACTGAATGCTTCAGTTTTCTTTGTGAGTCTCTGTGTGCTGTAGTGTTCAGCTATTTAACTTCTTTTGTTATTGTATAACTGATCATTTGCTGTTGCTCGTTTCATGCCTTTGCCTTCATCCTTAGGGAGCTTTGTCTGCCTGGTGACTAAGATTGGTGCATGGTACAAGTCATGAAACCCACTCCAAAACTTCTTTAGACAGTGTAAGAAAACTAACCCCTGACACAGTTTTTTAGAGTTCTTTGTCCATTACACCGACTGTGATAGTAATTTTTAGGAGTAGATATTGGTAACCTTTTAGCCTTAATGTTAATAAACCTCTTGCATGTTAAAATCAACCAACTAGTTTCTTGCTAACCTCCCACAATTTCTTTGCCTTCTCTGCAACACTTGCTTCTTTTGGAGACCTGATTCTCAAACATTATCAAACAAAGATGAGTTGTTTTCAAGCTTTTGGTCGCTCTCATCCTGTGGGAACTACAGTTTGTGTTAGTCAACGTTTGGCTATACTTGTTTTACTGTAATTATGTTCTAGTCTTTCACCGAGATATTCTATACATAATACATTACCTCTGGTGATATACCTATTAAAAGGCAGGAGAAACAATGGGATACGTTGTGTGAACAGTCCATTAGTTTCGTCGATTCAACCCAAGGTAAAGATAGAAGTGAAAGTGACACCGGTTTCCTCGTGATGGCGTCTGTGAAACTCTTGCATGTCCAGTATTTGGTCAATTTTGACATCCATCTTTGAGCCTGCTCGCCCCGTATACAACCAAAGAGCAAGGTCTGTGAGATCACAATGGTGATTAAACGTTTTCAAGTGTATAATAATAATTGGCTTTGAGGAAGTTCCCTGTGACTGCCATAATCAAGATAAACTCGATGAGAACATACCGCACTAAAAAAAAAAAAAAGAGGACCAAATCAAAGACATTCTGTTTGGTTTACCAAAAGCGGACCACAATAGACTGTATTTAGCATATTACAACTAACCACCTCATGGTCCTCATCTAGTTTCTAAAGACTAGTTATAACATTATCCAAATTTATTATGTATTGTTCTTTTGGAAAACACATGGCGACAACGTGTCCAAAATATGGACCCCAAAACTGCTACCAAAAATTTTATGGGGTTTGTAAAAATTTTATGGACCCCAAAATATGGACCCCCAACGTGTAAAAATTTTAAAAACAAATCCAATATTAGGTTTGTAATCATCATAAGATGATGGGGACAAGAACATGTTCGGTAACATTTTTCCAAAATATATAAAAAAACATTACAAAGAGATAACGCCATCGTTGGTCTAATCTAATGTATAATGCGAATGTGGAGCATAAACAGAAAAATAGAAATTAGTGGATATATATGAAACCGCATATTTGACTTTTGGTAGCATTATATGTCCGTGCCTTGTTGGTTGTTGAAAATTTTAAGTACTTTTATTTAAATATCGCATATGTTAGACTTTTTGTGCTCTTTTTATTTCTGTGGTATGGTTAGTGGTTTATAGTTGATTTTAATTAAGATAAGACATCATCTAAACCATCTAACTAAACAAATAATATCTCCTCGTGAGTGTTACATAAAACTGTGATCGATAGCCAAACACGATAATGTATTTAACTGGCCCAACAATCCAATTCATTTACTATGTAGAATGAAAAGAGATCCAAATGTAGTTGGTTTAATAGAAAGTTCTTTTGGTTCTGTTTAATATTCTTGAGTCGTAAAAGATAGGTAAACTTTGTTACGGAATCTGTGCTAATATAATGCACATGTAACCATTTCCTCTAAGTCGGTCTCTTTACGGACAATAAAAATTAATTAGATATGAAGTGTCAAAATAAAGCAAAAACAAAACTGGTCGACGTCAAATAAACAACGTGAATTCAGGTCGAGAAGAAACCCCAAAACATCACTTTCTTCGATTCTTTAGATTGTTTCTGTTTGCAAGTAATGAAAATAGTACTATTATTTTTTGAAATTAATAATATCAATTAATATAGGCCGACTACTTAAATGAATTTTTCGCTATCTAATTGTTAGGAAATGATTCGTTCTATTAAAATTAAAAAAAAAAACAAAAAAAAACAAAAAAAAAGTTAGAAGGTGTCTAGAAAAATCAGTGGAGGGACCAAACACTGAACACTCCATCAAGTCAATTTACAATCTAATCAAAAGGTCCACGTTCTTTGATTTTTCTCCGTCACATGTTTGACATTTTTGGCCTCATAAGGTCCCACTTTTTTCGTGTTTTATAACAAGTATTTTTTCTTTTTGTTAATCCATTTACTTCTGTATTTTCTAATTTTCTAAAACCTTGTATTGATGTTGAACCATTAAAAAAAAACCTTAAATTGATATAATATTCTTAAAACAAAATCAACAAGCCGACAAAAAAAAATTTAAAAAAAATATCAACAATATATACTATTTATGCTATGCAATAAGCTTCGTTATGATATTCTTGTGTCAACTTAAAAACGGCTTAAAATTTTTATTATATCTCTACAGAAAACAAATTGACTTTTGGTATTTTTGTTATATATATTCATTATATTTATAAATTGGATAACTTGAGGTTGAAATGTGTATTTTATGCTAAAATTTATTTGAAAAAAAAAGCCAAATTAATTTTTAAATAGAAATAATGCTTTTTCGTGATTAGTAAAAAATTATTGCTTAATCTATGGACTACATATTGAATTAAGCTATATAATATATATAAACAACAAACTATCCAAAATATTTTGTATCAAATTTTATATGATGATTGAAATTCAACACAATGTAGAACGACTAAATCATGGTGTATAAATTACTATAATTTGTAGTCAATTAGTTTATGTTATTATCGTCGTCTGTGTGTTACCATTTTGATTTAAACCCGCTTAATGTATGTTGTATTGTTGTTAGACAAAAAGAATGTAAAAATTAGGTATTACCCTTATATTAATGTAAAGAGTGTTATATGCTTATAAAGGTGATATTGTTCTATGAAATATATGATCCACTAATCAATAAAAACACAAATAGATGGAAACATAATTTAAAAATCATCAGCTTTGATTTAAGTATTTGCGTAAAAAAATTACAAGTATGATTAGATCATTACATTTGCTACTCCATTAAAGTATTACTGAGGTACAAGAACAAAGACCCTCTCAATCAATGTTATCAAGAAACAAGAAACAAGAAACCACTCTTT
The DNA here is from genome assembly GCA_905216605.1 of Arabidopsis arenosa. Classification (NCBI taxonomy): domain Eukaryota; kingdom Viridiplantae; phylum Streptophyta; class Magnoliopsida; order Brassicales; family Brassicaceae; genus Arabidopsis; species Arabidopsis arenosa. Next base: position 17,696,291 of record LR999456.1, read on the forward strand.
TCAACAAATCAGCACTTATAATTTACGACATCTCCCACTGATATGACTTAAAAGCTATTCTACACCCACAACGTTGAAACCGGTGTAACTATGTTTAAGGAAACGCTCAGTCAGCGGTCTGAGCCTCCATGCCGCTGCCACTGCTACTCCAACCACTGGACAAACACGGTATTGCGACCAGGGAAAAAAAGTAATCTCCTTGTCACTTGAGACCAACAAGAAAAACAAAGAGAGATACAAAATCTACATTTGAAAATCATCAGTATAGCGACTGATTTGTTTTAGCCACGGTGAGCCATTCTTGAGAAGTAGTTGAAGTCATGGTGTTGGACTCTTAGCTGTTTTAGCCAAGAATCTGCAACACTTAGAAGCGACAGAACTCGCTCTTGATCTTGACCTTGATCGTCTTCCGAGAGCCAAACATTGCCTTGCATCTTGTAAGTGGCTAATCCAAAAGGAAGCAAAGTTACACCTTCTCCTTCCTTCCGGATCCTCTCCTTTTCCCCGCCATTTTCTTCTGGCTCCATATCTGTAAATCAAGACCATAACGGTTACATTCTTGCGAGATATATAACACAACGAGAGGATTGAGAAGATTAGTACCTTGGAAAGAAGATGAAAGAGTGTGATAACTAAGGAAACAAGTGGACAAATCTTTGATCGTCCTTCCCATTGGAATATGATAAATCGGGTACCACGCTACCGCCATCCAACTTGCCGGGGAAAGATCTACGCTTCTCAACGACATTAATCCAGGGTACCTTTGAGCCAATTCATTAATCTGAAATCAAAATCGTCATGTCTCATTTCAACTCTTGAATGATAATATTCTAAGGACTTTCCTGCCTATCGCTAATGAGGAATCAACCAAGAGACTAATCCTAGTAATCAAATATCAAAGCAAGACCAATGGGGAAACAAAGAAGCTGCATTGAGTTACCTTATCCATGAGAGGAACTCGAGCATAAGGAGCTGATCTCTCAAAGTATTGCAGGTAAAGATATCCCAACCGATCATTCGGATGCAAAAGAGCGTCATGTTCAAGTCCTTCCTCAGAAGCACATCTCGAAAGTTTATCACTTTCACTCTCATCACTATATGAATCACTAAACGAATCTCTGCTTTCCCCATCTTCAGAGTCATCCCTAATCAAGAACAACCCAAAAGGGGTCACACATCAGCTCACATATTCAATAGATTCATCAAAGGATCAAACTTTCAAATCTAAACTGAGAGAAACGTATCAAAGCGGCAATTTTAAAGATATGAATGTATGTGTGTACCTAAAGCGGATCAAGGAAGAACGAGAGGTGAAAATCTGAATAGCAGAGAGATAAGGAACATAATATTGAACAAGAGATTCTCCATTAGTGAGACGAATGGGAACACCAGCTCCATAAGCACTCCATTCATCATAACAATCCCATAGATCACTCAATCTGAAAAACTCAACCTTTTCTCTCTCCCATGGATGCCAAATCCGATTCAAGCTCCTAATCTCCGCCTGCAAAAATCCAAATAAATTTCAATATTACCATGAAAAGAAGAAAGAATAAGAGGAAGAGAGAATGATTCAAACCTTGGGGAGAGATTGGGGTGGCACTACAGGTGTTGTGCAATGAAGGAATCTGTCAAGGTTTGATTTTTGCGTTGACCCATTTCCAAACACCATGATTCTTGTAAGAGAGAAAAAGGGAGAGGTTTCGTTTCTTGATTCTTCTTTGAAATAACCCAGAAAACAGAGAGAAACGAAAGAGAGAGAGAAGGGAGATTTTAAGAAGGAGACACGCAAGCGAGTGTCTGAGTTTTGACGTTAGGACAGCTGAATTTAAGGGAAAACGGACATTATGGACAAGAAATTTTTATAATTTAATTAAAAATATCAATTTGAAGAAAGAAAAATAAAAACCAAACCCTTTAACAAAAAAAAAAAAAAAAGAAAAATAAAAACCGAAATCTGCTCAGTTACTTGCAGAAGAAAGAAAGAAAAGTCTTTTCTTTTTTATTTATTTATTTTCTGTGGAGAGAGCCGATTTTACGGTTGTTTGTTTGTTTCTATGATCCAAAAACCAGAAACGAGAAATTTCCAAAAAAATGAGTTTTTTTTTTCTTTTTCTCTAGGATTTTGATTTTCGAATGCCACACACACGTCGATGATATCTTGTAGAGAGGAATTAAAGAGAAAAAGTTAGAGAAAATACCCGAAAGAGACGAGAAAAATGCAGACTTGACAAGAAAAAAGAAAGACTGTATTTGGCTAAAACAGAGTTTTTTTTTTTTTTTGGTTCTGTTACAATTTTCCCGGAAAACTGAAAACTTTCTCGGAAAAAGGAAAAACCAGTGGGTATTGAGAGACGAAACAGAGGTGGAGGTTATATATATATAAAGGTGAGAATCGAATCGATTGCTTTCTCTTGAAAATATTCTTTCTTTTACTTGATCAAAATCCTCTGTTTTGGGTTTTTTTCTTTCTTTAATTTTAGAAAATTGAAATAATAAAATATAGAAAGATGGTTATTAAAATTGAATTAAAAAAAGATAAGACAGATTTGAGAAAGAGAAGGTTCTGAATTCTGATATTAAAAGAGTACAACAAACACCTAATCAATCAAAGATTATCTCAAAGTTTGACGATTTTCCTCGTCCACAGCTCAATGATCCTCACGGCTCACGTGGTTTGTTTTTCTTAATTTAATCTATTAATTCTTTTATCGACTCTATTATTAAGTATTTGATTAGACACACTAAAAAAGAATTAGTCAATTACACTTAACAGTTAAACAACCTTCTACATGTACAATGTTGTCTAAAAAAAAATAGCAGAACTTTTTAAAAAGAATGTGAGGAGAAGATTGTGATCTCTAGTTTAAGAACATTAATCCAGCATTTGAATCATAGTTTTATGGGGCGTGTGATTTGTTTTTTTTTCAGTATACATTACGAAATACGTTTTTCTTTTTTGAAATACGTTATTTGTTCATGACGTATTTGAAAAGTTGTATATAATTAGGCTGCCTAACTTATTATTATCAAATTTTCTTGTACTGTGTCGCGTATATTAATTGGCTATCATAATACAATGTCCTTGTAGGAAGGGAAAATAAAATGTTAGTCCTAGATAATATGGTTTAGTTTTTAATTGATGGTTACTAGTAAGTCTAGTATATATGTAAAAGAACTATTTATGAAAGTTGATATAATTTCATTTGTTTTGAGTTTTTACGTTCATGTGATATAAATAGAAAATCTTATACAAATATTTTAAGAGACAAAAAAAAAAAGCAAAAAAAAAAAAAAGCATTATAAGTGGTTGAAAAAATCAATCGTAGGTAATTTTTTCTGAAACTAAAATGAAGTCAAATATATAAATAAGATATTCTTAATTTTCTTTCCATTTCAGCAAAATTAGGTTTTGCCAATTTGAGGTAACTTAACGTTTAGGCTATTTAAAACTATCACCAAAAAAACAAAGTTACGTTCTAGTTGACCGTTATTGCTCGCATATTTTATAGTTTTGTAACAAGTTAAATAACTCTTCTTTTGCAGATTAATTAGAAACTATGATCGTGTACTGTACGTAACTGAAATAGTCGTCATTGTAATAAAGATCAAACTAATCCAATGTTGTGGACGCAATATTGGGAAAACAATGGGTGTGGCTTGTGAGTTTGTGAGTAACTTGAATACTTAATTAAGAAATTAGTTATCTCCAATAAATATCACGTTATTGAACGGTACGTCTACTAACTAGGGTAGTCACAAGCAAATCACGTGTAAAATGTCTATTACGTGGAAGCATACCAACTTTTCTGAATTTTGTGGTTTTGCCCTTTGCGCCATGTGGTAGATTTCATGACACTTGGCAAATAAATTACAAACCTAATCTTTTATATTTTATTTATGAATGTATATATATATATATATATATATATATCTATATCATATATGTAGTTTCTATAGTCTTTAATTTTTTTATTTTTTTGTCAAATAGTCTTTATTGAAATTTTAACTTTATCTTTCCATTCAATTTCTCATATCATTAATATTGAACTTTCAAAAAAAAAAAAAACCCAATTTTTGGGCCTATTTTTAAGATGAACAATGTGAGTAGTAGTATCTTTTATTAAAAAAAAAAAAAAAAAGGAAAGAGAGAAAAGAAAGAAAAAAAAATATGCAAGAATCATCAGCATATTATTGGTTACGTGGTGACTTGTAAAATGGGTGATATATATATTTAAATGAATTTATTAAACCGAATTTGTAAATTGAGAAAACCGGTATGTTGGTAAAGGTAAATGACCGGTTTATCAGGCGGCGGGATGCTAAGATAAATTCGATGGCTAGGCGATCATCGTGATTTGGGGAATTGAAAACGAAGTTGATGAGTGTGACGTTATACTACATTACTACTGATGGCTAAATCTAGATATTGTTGTGGACGCGATAAAATATTCAACGTTGGATTGGTGCACAAAAAAGAGAAAAAAATCTTAATGTTGGATTCCTTTACTTTTACCAAGTGACATTATTTGTTTATTCACATTCCACATCCACACCGTACATAAATAAAATTTGGATCTTAGCGTATTGAGCGAAGCTTTTGGGCCTAAATCCAGTATGCGAGTACCTTTGACCCCAAATAGGCCCAATAGTTTCTGTAAACCCAATAAGACTCACAAGGCCTCTTGGGACAAAGATGATATACGTATGTCGTCGATGGAATTTCGGATTTATAATTAGTAGTTGTCTAGTTGATGATGTAAAACAAGAACAAGAGTACACACAATATATGTCTGTGGCTTTATTCGAAGGAAAGCCAATGGTGTGGCTAACGCCCTAGCTAAACAATCTCTGCGTTTGTATGCTCTAAGCTTTGCTTGAGTTAATATATTCGGGTTGCACAACAAAAGAAAGAATACACACAATATTTAACACATTCAGCAATAATATGCTGTATGCAGTTCACTTACATTGCTTGTCTAAATTTGGATTACTCTGACATTGAATATTTTCTGGTCATGACACTTCTGATTAGGCATGCAGACATAAAACATAAAAGTGATAAACGGTTTATCCTGTATAGATGCAGAAGTTGAGATAACCATTGTTGGCAAAGTTAATCATTATTGGCAAATTAGATCATGCAGAAGTTGAGACTTGAGATAAAATACAAACGAGTTAATCATCTCCTGTTTCAAACCGATATTTTTGGGTTTAATTAAGACGATTTTGTTATTGAGATTTTCACTGCATATCAATTTCATCAAGATTCTACATTATTTCGAAATAAATATATCGAGGAAAATCGATATTCTAAACCAACAAACTACTAATTGATTGTCTCAGTTCAAACACTATCGCTAAGAAGTAAGAACAACTAAAAACAAAGCTTAAGAGTGAGAGTTGAGTGATTATTGTGAGAGTTTATGTTATGTAATGTGCAATATATAGTTTGATGATATGATTTAGAGCATATAACATGGTGAAATTGACCCACCACCACATGACATCAATCGCTATCATACACATGGGATGATGATGATGCCGTTCCTTTTCTTCCAGCACAAGACTTCCTTTTTACTTGTTTTTCGACAACTTTTTTTTTTTTTTTGGTAAAAGTTTTCGACAACTTTCACTTTTCTTGTTTATTGATATTCTAATAAATAGATATCGATATTGATATCTCGAACTTATAATTTAGTTTGCATTATTGCATGTTTCTTGTGATTATAGGAGGTTGACACACGAATTAAAGTTATCAAACTCTATCAATATGTGTGTCGGAGTTTTACAATAAACGGAAAATATATCAGAATTTAATTCGATAACAAATCACCAAGATAAATTAAATTACACTGACAATATGAATAAATTCAAGAAAGGTACATACTATTGTACTACAGTCTATTATTGTCGGCAGTATATAATAAATGGTAACGTTAGTTCAATCTAAAGTAATTTGTAACCTTTAATTCAAATAACAACATTAAAAAAATTTAACAAAAAAAAACACATATGAAAGAAAAAGCAGAAATGGATTAGGATGTGAAGAAAAAAGTGGAAGAAACATATTGGCTTTGTAGTGGCCATCAAAATCTAATCTTGATCGTCGTGTCGCTTTAATTAGGAAACACAAAGGAGGGAAAATATAAAAATATATATCTAAAAAGGTTATTTGATATCGATATATGAACTTTCGAAGTATGAACACATGAAAGAGTTTTTACACATTTACATACGTATTTTCAACACACAACTAGAAAAGTTTTAAAGATAAGATGAATCCAAGTGGATGAAATTGTCTGTCACTTGCATTTGCATATATACACTCAAAATCTGAAGAAAAAAAGTTAGAACTTGTGAAAATGCGTAAAATGATTGGACAAGTAACATCATGAATGAAATTAGATAAATAAAGTTGGAAAAAGGGATGAATCATGTAGGTGACGAGAGACAGGTATTACTGTTAGTGATGCAATTAAAGCTCAAGATTCAGGCCCATCCTCATCATCATAGCCTGCGACAACAATCAAGAAAACAAAAACTTTGATCCAAATAAATCTAAAAGTAACACGAAGAATTTACGTATACAAGCTGATTCTATATTGAAAATAATTTTCAAAAATCAATATGGGATTCAAGAAGATTTTAAAATAGAGCATTATGGATTAGTTTTTGTTTTATACTTAGAAAGTAATAAAATTGTGTGATGGAGAGTGTATGGACTGTGATTAGTTTGGGAAAACTATTCAAATTTTCATTTTCATACAAAATGAGAGATTTAGAAAGGTAATTGCAAAGCACAAAAGCAGCTTTAATATATCTCTTTCATGAAATTTTAAAAATAATAGATCAATTTTTTTGGGGAAACTAAAACCTTTGTTTCTCCTCTCTTATCTCTCTTTCAATTAGTGAGAAATTAGTAACTTTCTCTCTCACTCTCTGGTCCGCTGTCTGTGAATCAACTGTTCTTGATTTCTACAAACCTCTCTCTACACAAAGGTGCGTTCTTTTGCGTTGAAATCACTCATATTTCTCATATATGATCTCGAATCGTCTGTTTTCTCTTTGTGGGTTCGTCCTTGTTACCATGTTTTAAAACCACTGTCTGATCCGGTTCGTGTGATCTGCTCAGACATTTAGTTGTTTTTCTTCCTCTTCATCACTCTGCCTTAGTTTGGTTTCCGAATTCTTATGAGACAATTAGTTAGTTTCTTCTTACTCGATTCACTTTACTACATTGGATTCCTCCTATAAAGTGTTTCACTTTCTTTTTTCTTTGTTGCTTTAGAATCTCTCTGTACTTCAGGATTTCAACTTCTCAGTATAAAAATGCCATTTTTCTTAGAATATTGAAGAATTACCTTATGTAAAGAACAAAACAAAGAGAGAGTCATAAGAATCTGTCTGGATGCATGTGTGAATAGACATTATGAGCAAAACTCTGTTCTTGATCTTTATTCTTTTTTTTTAGTATTCATGTTTGTGATTCTTGTAGGTCCTACTTAGATTAATTTAATCACTACTGGGATTAGTAAACAAGTCTCAGAACATAGATTAATAAGATCCCCAATGGTGGTAATGTGTCAGTGATAAACAATCTCAAGACAGGCTTTTTAGTGATAATATATACCTCTATTCTATTGCTAAGATCACATGCTGGATTTTGGTCTTTACTACTTCTTGAGGCTTACTTATCTCTGTGATCTTGTCGAAACTGCTGTTACACTATCAATTAATCCTTTTTCTGCATTGCTTTCAGGTCATTTTCCATGGATTATAGTTGACCACGATTGAATCCAAGGCTTGCCCAGAGATTATATACTGTGAAGTATTAAACCAGAGATTATAAAAGCTCTTTCTACTTAAGCATAACAAAAGGAGAGTCTTTTTTTTGTCTATATAAGAACCTTATCGTCTACGCTGGGATTAAACAATGGGGGGTTGTGTATCGACTAGTAGTAAGAGTACGTGCAGCAGTTGGAGCAATGGAGAGAAGCCTGTGCGTAGGCCATATCTCGGGATTGGTTGTTGTGTGAGCAAAAGGGCGAAGAGAACGTTTTCAGACCACATTGTCTCGTTGCAGAACTTGACTTCTATACCAAATCGGATCACCTCCAGCAACAAGAGCAGGAGCTCTTGCATTTTCACTCAACAAGGACGCAAGGGTATTAATCAGGACGCCATGATTGTGTGGGAAGTGAGTTCTTCAGACTCTTCTTTTGTATTTCTAACACTATGGTTAACTATAAAGCGAAACTTCTTGTTGCTTTGTAGGATTTTATGTCTGAAGATGTGACCTTTTGTGGTGTATTTGATGGTCATGGTCCTTATGGCCATCTTGTTGCTCGTAAAGTGAGAGATACATTGCCTGTGAAGTTGCAGTCTTTCTTTCATACGCTTCAGTCGAAGCAAAACAGTTCTAGAGGAACGCGATTCAGAAGAAATTCAAGCAAATCGGCTGTCCAAGAAGCTGTTAAAGAAGGATCTGACGAGGAAAAAACTAAAAGGCTTGTGGGGAGAAGCTTTCTTGAAATCTTTTAAAGCCATGGATAAGGAACTCCGATCTCATCCTAATCTGGACTGTTTCTGTAGTGGCAGTACTGGCGTAACAATTCTTAAACAGGTAAATTTAGAGAACAAAGAGACCTCTTTCGGTTTCAACCATGTTTCCTTTGATCTATATGATTTCTTTGATTGTTCAGGGGTCTAATCTCTTCATGGGAAACATTGGGGATTCTCGGGCCATCCTTGGATCAAAAGATAGTAACGATTCTATGGTGGCAACTCAACTAACAGTTGATCTGAAGCCGGATTTACCGAGTATGCCTAACATCTTTTCACAATCTTTTTTTCCTGGCTTGTATGCATTCATCTAATTAGGATGTTACTGTTTTGTGGATCTGATAGGGGAAGCTGAGAGGATCAAACGGTGTAAAGGTCGAGTATTTGCACTGGAAGACGAGCCAGAGGTGCCGCGAGTCTGGTTACCTTATGATGATGCACCTGGATTGGCCATGGCTAGGGCGTTTGGTGACTTCTGTCTAAAAGATTATGGAGTCATTTCAGTACCTGAGTTCACTCACCGTGTTCTTACAGACAAAGATCAATTCATTGTTCTTGCCTCAGACGGAGTAAGTAAGCAAGTGATCTTATCAGCTTCTGAGCCTCAAGAAAAGGGCTTTACTGATTTGTGAGCTTTATTGAACAGGTATGGGATGTGTTAAGCAACGAAGAAGTGGTTGACATTGTAGCTTCAGCTACAAGCCGAGCATCAGCAGCTAGGACCTTGGTGAACTCGGCTGCGCGTGAATGGAAACTGAAGTACCCGACCTCCAAAATGGATGATTGTGCAGTGGTATGTTTGTTTCTGGATGGGAAAATGGATTCTGAGTCGGATTATGATGAACAGGGCTTCTCTTCAGCAACAAATGCTGTAGAATCAGATGACGGCCAAAGATCAGAACCATGTCTCCAAAGAAACTTCACAGTTAGATCATCCTCAGATCAAGAAAACGAGACTTACGGTAATGTGAATACAGAGGCTGATGCAGAGGATGAGAAAACGGTAGGAGATCAAAACTGGTTGGGTCTAGAAGGCGTCACACGCGTGAACTCACTTGTCCAGCTTCCGAGATTCTCTGAAGAGAAGTCGAAGACTTGAGATTAGCTTTTAATGTTATTTCTGAAAACTACTGATCTTGAAAAAGTGTCATTTTTCGTTGTTATGCTTGATCATTGTGCGCAGCTTGATCTGTATTTGTTTTGCTGGTGTTTCATGTTTGATGTATCTGTATTGCACAATAGATTTCCCTCATCGATTCTCTCTTAGAATCCATGAATCAAATGTATATATACATTGTTTTTAGGTATCTCTCAAAACGAAAAAGAATATATGTGCTTGATGTTCTTCATCGACCTCCTGCTACAGTCTATAGAATCTTGAATCTACATGCTGATATCGCCTAATCCTGTCACGTATTTGCAGGCACAAATTAGCTTAGACGGACACTCTAAACGAGCATTCAAACGCTTGAGACTAAATTTTTAAGAGAGATTCTCGGATAAAAGGAACAGCTGGCAAACCTCGCCTGAGTGAGAACTGGAGTTTGTTTCCCCCGATGCTTGCGCCTCAGCTTTTTCATTTGAGTAACTTCAAGAATTCGAAATGAAAATCAGGTAACCAATATTAGCAACATAAAACTTCTCTTCGTGATAGCCGCCAAGCTGATATGTGCAACATTTTCAAATAAATTGGATAAAAAAGATTGAAGACGAAGAAGACTCACGTCGACAAGATAGTGACCCATATGAGTTCAATGCAATCCACCCAAAGAAGCCTTTGGTCTACAGGAATTACACCGTATGTAACCAAGTGAGCCAATGGCCAGAGTTTCCAGCCTGCCTGCACAGACAAAATCATGACATAACCTTTAGATAAAATCAACAGACTAACTTTAAGCTTTATATATGATTACGAAGGCACATGGCAAGGAGAGTTAATTACAGTGAGCATTGGCCAAAATGTTGTCTTGATTTCGCTGAAAATGTCAGCTGGAGATTGGAAACGCAAGAGCCCTAAAACGGTAAAGTAGATACTGTTCCAAATTGCAGACCAAACGGTTTGATCAAAGGCGACTTTTGCAGGGACTACCCACCATTCTTGAAAAGGAAAGAGAGCCTTGTAAAAGAAAGATTTTAACTTTCAGCGCATGTCTATACAACATATCTTGACAGAGCATAGATTGATTTTTACCTCACAGAATTGGTAGTAATAGTGAGAGAGTGATCCATGGAGAGTGAATCCAACAAGACCTGATCTAAGAACACGAGCTCGATCAAACTCAAACAGCGGTTTTCCTTCATAACACTACATAAATTTACAGCCAAAATGGTCAGAGAGAACTCAATTTGAGCAGCTTTCTAGAGGGTTTTTAGTTGTTTACTTGTGCAATCCAATCTCCTAAAGAATACACAATTCCACTAATCGCCATTTTCGCCAAAACTGGGTTTGTTTTGAGAATTTGTTCATACGCAACCCAATTGTGTTCAGGTGCATACCTAAGTATCTCGTACAGAGTCCAACCCTAAGAAGAGCATTAACAATCATTACATCAATTTTGGTATAATCCCATAAAGGAGCAAGCTTTGCAAAAATAGAAGAATCAATCAACCACAAGCTTACTTGCCAATAGTCATGATCGATGGTTAAAAGCTTAGTAACCGCAACAGTACCGGCGGCGAGAACTATAGCTGCGTTGATTCCTCGACTCATCAGCCGATCTGTATCTTCTACTTTATATTCTGTTTGTTCTTCCTCTGGCTTGAAATTGTCATTTTTAACATCGATTGCTTCTCTGTCTTCAATGATCGATTTAACGATCAAATTCCTTCTCTCTGTAATCAATCGTTTCTGATTCTTAAAAGAGTTGATTCTGGGTAATTGACCTACGGTTTTAATCCGTGAAGAAAGCTTCCCGGAGACGATGATTGTGGTAGGACAACAACAGAGAACTGCCATGGACTTCGCACTTCTCAAAGGAAGATACTTTTTTTTTTCTCTTCTCGCTGGTTCTCTCACCGCCAAAGGTGAGGTTTTTAGACTTTAAGAAGAAAAGAGAAGACTTTGGTGACCAAACGGTAGGAACTTAGCCGAACCGAGTTTCGCGATAACCGATGGGTTGTGATTTGGTTAAAAACCGGTTTGCACATTCACGTAACCGAAGCCGAAAAAAAGGTCCTACCGAGACTTGAACTCGGGTTACTGGATTCAGAGTCCAATGTCCTGACCACTAGACCATAGGACCAGTTGCTTCGAGTCCTACCGTGCTGGTTTAAGACCTAGGCACGTTCAAGGACTACACCATCGTGGTCTCCGCCGATACGGCAGTCTGATCAAAACGATTCAAAAAAAAACTTTTTTCTGAAATTCACGAAAATTCCGATTCTGTTTCGTTTGTCGTGAAATCGGGTGATCTTCGCAATATGCATACGAGCTTGAGTGATACATCTCCGTGGTAAATGTATTGGCTTTGTTTGGTTAACGATGTTGATAGGATTAGGTTGTGGTGAAATTAGAAAAAAAATTGGGGCTTTCCTGATATTTTTGGCTAATTTGTTAATTATGAGTTTTGGTAAGCCTGGGGTGGTAGAGGAGGTGATGAGGGTTTAGGCTTAAGATGAGAGAAAATGGGATCGAACCCAATTTGCATACTTTTATTTCTCTGGTGAGCTTGACGTTTCATTGATTTGACAAAGCATGTATTTGAGGTTGTGGACAGTTGCAGGATCAGACCAAATGTTGTTACTTACCACAGGCATGACCAAGGAGTATTGTAAGGTAGGGTAGAGCTATAAAAATTGGAGGTTTGGAGGATTGCATATATGACAATGATCCAGATACTGAGTCTTGTGTAGCTTTTGAATCAAGAAAGGGATGAGAAGTGATATGACAATGATCCAGGTTTTGAGTCTTGCCTAGCTTTGTATCAAGATTTGGATGAGAAGTGACTTTCAGGTTCTGCCTCAGACCTCATGCATATTGTTTAGTGATTGGAGACTCTGCAAGAAGGGAAAAATTGCATAAAGGTTATGTGGTTTTTAGGCAATCCACGTTAATGATTCATCCGTAAGGGGACAACTTAGATTTTTCTGTGTGTTGCATCCAAAGATGTACTGTGTACCCAAATTCCGAGTTCACCAACCACGGATGACCAGTTTTCGTCTGGTTAGGAGGTTATCACTTCTTGAAACAGTTTGAATGTTTCTCAAAGACTGGTCATGTACTAGCCACGTTTTTTGTATGGTTATCTTGGAGGTAAGATGAGCTGGTGACAATTCTGTTTTTGGCTTATATTGAGATTAACGTGCAACCAGTCATTTGCTTTAGGCAGCTTTGATAAGATGTTTAAGGAATTAATTACCCATCAAGAAGATATTGAAGGAGAAAAGGCTAAAGAGATTCATTCGACTTGCAAACCATGGTTGGAATTTTGTGCACATAGTGATTGAGGAGAGAGAGATAGAAAGTGAAGGGACTTTAAATGTTAGATCCGTTGAAACTAGTGGTGGGCCTGTCAAGGTTGAGGTTGAGGGAAGAGCCAGCCTGCCCAAAAAAAAAAATATCTTGTGCAACATGTGATGACTAGTAGCTTGGTCCTACATGCTTATCCAGATATATGCTGGGAAAGAAACATCAAAAGGTTAGCCACATTTTAGGAAGAACTAAATTTCCTAATGCTAGATTGCTCAAATAGGTGTTTGTGAGCTTTGTTCATTTAATAATTGCCATATATGTGGCTGTATTCACTGAATTATTAACAGGGAAAGCAGTTAAAAGAGATCTAACATGATGTAGGAGGTTTTGATTTTTAGGAGGCAAAGAGGCTTTCATGGGACCACAATGGATGATATTTGCAAAATACATTGTGGTTAAGGTTTGTCTCTGGAGCACATGTTGAGACTGGGATACTCTTCTGTGAGAACGCATTAATAGCTGTAATAAGTGTAGATAGAATTTGTGGACGGTAATTCCCGTGACATTTATGGAGGTATCTGTGATGTTTTTTCCTATTAAAAAGACAAATAAGAAGACCCAAAAAAGGTGAGAACAACTATACACAAAAAGAAATTTTTTTGTCTGAAGACAAAGAGAGTGGTCAATGACCAGTACTCTCCTATATGTTGGGTTAGGACTTCTACTTGTTTTGCATCGTTGAGATACAATAGTGCCTGCTTAAAAGGCTTGTATTGGATGGAAACTGTAGAAGCTGGGTATGATGATGTTATTGGTTGGTTCGAGCATGTATCGGAGAATGCTTGCAAGGTTCAAAGCGAGACTCTGCGCCGGATTCTTGAGCTCAACGCCGGAGTGGAGTACCTGAGGAAGTGGCTTGGGACTGTTGATGTAGAAAAGATGGACGATTATACCTTGGAAACTCTCTTTACTTCCTTGGTGCCTATTGTTTCACATGCTGATTTAGATCCTTATATTCAAAGAATTGCAGATGGAGAGACTTCTCCATTACTTACACAAGAACCCATCACTGTTCTGTCCCTCAGGTATATTTCTATATGCATCTTTTGATTTCTGTGTGTGTGTGTATGTGATATCTATTCTATCTTGATCCCTTTTCACTCTCTTTTTGACGCAGCTCTGGAACAACAGAAGGGAGACAAAAGTATGTTCCATTTACTCGTCACAGCGCACAAACTACTCTTCAGATTTTTCGATTATCAGCGGCTTACAGATCAAGGTTTCCTTTCATTTCCTGTCCTCTCTTTTCCATCAAAAGTTTTTTATTTGCTCATAAATTCCTACTATGCTTTTTCTTAAAGGTTTTATCCAATAAGGGAAGGAGGGAGGATTCTTGAGTTTATATACGCCGGGAAAGAATTTAAGACGCTAGGAGGATTGACAGTAGGAACGGCCACAACACATTACTATGCGAGTGAAGAGTTTAAAACTAAGCAAGAGACAACAAAGTCCTTCACTTGTAGCCCACAAGAGGTCATCTCAGGGGGTGATTTCGGGCAGTGCACGTATTGTCATCTCCTACTTGGCCTCCATTACTCCAGCCAAGTAGAGTTCGTCGCCTCTGCTTTTTCTTACACTATTGTCCAAGCTTTCTCCTTTTTCGAAGAAATCTGGAGAGAGATATGTGCTGACATCAAGGAAGGCAATCTTAGCTCAAGAATCACTCTGCCCAAGATGAGAAAAGCTGTATTGACTCTGATCAGACCAAACCCGTCTCTTGCTTCTCATATTGAAGAGGTCTGCACAGAGCTGGAATCAAATCTCGGATGGTTAGGGTTGATTCCAAAGCTTTGGCCAAATGCAAAATTTATCTCCTCAATCATGACAGGTTCCATGCTGCCGTACCTTAATAAGCTGAGGCATTACGCTGGCGGTTTGCCTCTGGTGAGCGCAGATTATGGGTCAACCGAGAGCTGGATCGGTGTGAACGTTGATCCTAATCTTCCCCCAGAAGACGTGAGCTTTGCTGTGATTCCCACTTTTAGTTACTTCGAGTTTATACCACTTTACAGGCGGCAGAATCAATCAGACATATGCAGTGACGGTGACTTTGTCGAAGAGAAACCTGTGCCGCTCTCTCAAGTCAAACTCGGACAGGAGTATGAACTTGTGCTAACCACTTTCACAGGTAAAGAAAAACCTCCACTGCATTTTCCATAGTCAATAGTTATAATCAACGAGCTTTTTGCGCCTCTTTACTTCCTCTGTTTCATCACTTACTCTGTTTTATCACCTTCTACTTTGTACTCTGTTCAGGTCTTTATAGGTACAGATTAGGAGACGTTGTTGAAGTGACCGGTTTTCACAAAGGCACACCAAAGCTAAGTTTCATATACAGAAGAAAACTCATCTTAACCATCAACATTGACAAGAACACAGAGAAGGATCTTCAAAGAGTGGTTGATAAGGCGTCTCAGCTTCTGAGCCAAACCACACGAGCCGAACTCGTTGACTTTACAAGCCACGCAGACGTTATAGCTCGTCCTGGTCACTATGTTATCTACTGGGAAATCAGAGGAGAAGCAGAGGATAAGGCTCTTGAAGAATGTTGCAGAGAGATGGATACTGCTTTTGTGGACTATGGTTATGTTGTGTCGAGGCGCATGAACTCGATCGGACCGCTCGAGCTGCGAGTTGTGGAACGAGGTACGTTTGGAAAAGTGGCGGAAAGGTGCGTTGGGAAATGCGGTGGCTTGAACCAGTTTAAGACCCCTAGGTGTACGACCAATTCGGTTATGCTTAACATACTTGATGATTCTACTATCAAGAGATTTCGCAGTTCGGCTTATGACTAGAAATCTGATTTCTGAATTTAGTTTTGGTGTTTTTATCTTTGTGATTCTATGGCGGCTGTGTTAGTGTACTCGGATTTGACCATTTACAATGAAGAATAAAAGAATAAAAAGTTACTTTTTGATTAAACTGGAGTAACAAAATTTCTGTTATTTCGAAAATTAGAAAATCAATAATTTTTCAGTTTTAGATTTGCGTTTTGCCGGAAAGATTATATGATTTTTGAGATGAAACTTGTGAAAATGACAATAATTAAAATTTTGTTTAAGTAAATGACAAATTGTTAAGTTCTTATTAGCATATGATAAGAATACTGAAAATATATTTAATCTATATTTCTGGATTTTTATCGTCTACAAATTATACGTTACAAGATTTAACTTCGGATTATGAGACAGGCGGACAGCGACAACACCAGCATGAACCACGTTCACAAATCCCGACCATCTTTACTAGTGAGTTATAACGGTGAGTAGAAAAGAATGTGTTGCTAATAGTTAAGATTACTATATAGTATATAGTGCATGCATGTCATTCACAACTTCATTATTCAGTCATAAAAATTGCATTGATTTTGCAAACCAAATTAGAAGTTTTCTTTGCATTGTTTCCATTATAAGCCTGGGGTGAAGTAACCATACAGTAGTGTGGGGTGGCATAATTTTGATAAAAAATCAGACAATAAAAACATTTATTAGATGTCACAAACAAGCATTAAAAGGCAAAGGCAGAGAGAGACAAGTGGGCTAAATTGAATTGATAGAATACAAAATGAGAAAGAAACATTTTTCTTGCTTTTACATTCTAACCAGATAAACTCTGGTCA
The DNA here is from genome assembly GCA_905216605.1 of Arabidopsis arenosa. NCBI lineage: Eukaryota > Viridiplantae > Streptophyta > Magnoliopsida > Brassicales > Brassicaceae > Arabidopsis > Arabidopsis arenosa. The sequence goes on from LR999456.1 coordinate 17,712,946, forward strand.
GCCTTACCAAAAATAAAAAGATAAACTCTGGTCAATATCATTCATGTACTTGCAATACATGCATACATAAATGCATTTGTAAATTTAGTAATATACCTATGACTCGTCTAATTGGAGAAAAAGGCTCCGTTTGGCTAGGCCTAAAAATTAACCTTACCTTTAAAACTCGGTGGAGATTTTTCTTTCGTATTTTTTGAAATCGCGTTATAAATTCCGAAACTTTCTTAGCACAAAAAGTATCAGATCGTGGAGTATATTTCCAACAATATTAAAAACAGCACAAACACATCTATGAATTTGAAAATGAGAAAGTATACACACAAATATATGTATACGAACCAAAAAAAAAAAAAACTAACATTTATAAACCATCTACCTTGTACCATTTTGAAAATATATAACCAACGGAATTCAAGTCCCTCAGATAAAGTGTTTTCTCAAACTCATTATACAGTATATCATTAATTAGACCGAAATCTAAAATGAAGTAGTCAAGTAAGTTAATCAACAAAGACGTTAATTAAACTTACATTCAAATCTCTTTAATGTTTGCCAGTTTTATTTCTTACATCAAAGCGCCATACTTTATTTATAGCAACCAAAAAACTTACATGAAAAAAGCTAGAACCTCGTGATCGTATTTTTCTAGCCATGCAATCGACACATATATTATTCACACGAAAAAAAATATATATATATATATATATATATTATTCACACGTGAAAAATGATCGTAAGAATTTTAAAATTTACCAACCAAGATTCAAAAATATATCTAATTCTGAAAAGAAATTAGACCAATTAGAAAATATCTTTGATCATAAGTTTGTCGAATATCCCCAAATTAGAAGCATCCAGATATGTTAACAGATAACTTCTTTAACGATTAATCGATGTATCTGACTATTCTTTCTATTTTTTTGTCCAGCAAAACTCCAAGATTGGCAATTTTTTTACTTTAAAGAAGAGCTCTCCACACACATCACATTCCAACGGTCCATAATCAACCAGGCAAAAAAATATCAGAGGATTTGTTGGTTGGCCCATCATGATCCAACTCTCCATGTGGGTAACAACAATGTAAGCGAAATTATTATAAATTTTAATAGGAAAGGAAAATCAACAATTAAACCACATAACTTGTATGAAGATCACTATATTAGTTATCTTCTGTTCTAAACTTAATTATTTTATTTCATAAAAAACAATCCTATTATTTACATAAATTATGAAATATAATCATATATTCATATTCATAAATCATAACAAATAATCCTAAGTACATTTATAATCTGACCTAATTGAATATGATTATTTTGAAAATAATTAATTTTTTTTATAATTGTACTTGCAAAAGGATACACGTTTTGGAAAATTTTAACTAAACAAATACTAACATCATTATAATTAAGTAGGCAGATTAACGAGAACTAAACATGAGGATTAAGGAGAGTATAGAGGAGTGGATGAGGAGCTGACGTGGAAGCGAAAGTGACGTCATCTGACAGTGAAGAACACGTGACACTCGCCAGCAAGAAAACAGTAATGGGAATCCAATTCCAACTAATCTTTTTCCTTGCGGCTATTTTTGTCATTTACCGTTACCATTTCAACGTCTTTTCACCGTCTCTCCTCCACGCGCTTCCCGAGAGCGTAGCATTCAACATTTTTTTATCTAAACCACTGGTTTAGACCGGTTATTACCGATTAAGCAAACTGAGACATCGTCCGGTATAACTAAACTAACATCCAATTATTCTCGTTATCGGTCTTTAAAAAATTGACAAGTTTTGAAACAAGTCTTTTGGTCGGATTAGAATCTTAACGCAACTTGTCCTCAAACATAATATAGGGATACAGTTGTACACATCATGACGTTAAATCATTGATTAATTAAGTACTAGTCTTTATCATTAATTAATTAAATTATGGATTTTAGTACTGATCTGAAGCAATAGTAACATCAGTCAAATTTGTTTCTAAAATAAAAATTAAACAAATCCAGAAACACAGTTTCCTAGTTGTTTCAGTAATGAAGAACTTAAACTCTTTCTTAAACCCAAATTTCTGAATTTCTCCAGTTCTTTCTTCTTAATTCGCAGGTTTTGGTCCCACTGTCTTTTTCCGCTGAAATTATGTAACAGGATAAGCATATATCCTGGTTCTGTTAAACCAAACTCTCAATTCTCAATTATCTTATTTCCGGTTTAGTTACTCTATTCCAGTAAACCAAGTCTAAGTGTGTTTAGATCGAGTATATGTAGGCCTTTGGCCATCTTTGAGAAACTTAATCAATCAAACAAACAATTATCTTCTTCAATCTCCTTTATTTCTTTCGATCATCATCATCTTCCATTTACACCAAATCTTAGATCTTCGAGGTGATCCTTCACCTTCTGGGCTTTGATTTGCCCTTATCTCGTGCTCTCGGTGAGTGCTGATTCGGAATTTATCATACCGTTACAAATTAGGAAAAAGTTTCCTTTTTTCGTTCTGGGTTTTTGGTTTTTTTTTTCTTCTCTGATTAGTATTCCTCGAGTGTCGAGCTTTATTCTCAAGTGTCAAATTATTGAGAGGGTAAAATTTACTTCAACGACGAAAGTTCATTGAACCTTAGCTCTTACGTTGCGTCTCAAATCTCATTCTCACCCACATAAACAAAAACATAAAGTTTACATTTTTTTCACGATTGGGTTTTTGGGGAATTTAAAGGACAAGACTTTACCCTTTTTTTGTTTCGTTTTAATTCACCAACCATTAAGCTCGTTGATGACGATTCCTCTACTTTTCCAGTAAGTTTTTTGTAATCTTTTCCTCTTCTCAAGATTGCTACTTGTTTAATTCCCCACCTTTGATTTGTTATGGATCTTGTCGCTTTCAGATTCGTAGACATCGTTTTGTTCGATTGATGTGTTGGTTTTACTCGAATGGCTTCTAAGAGATCTATCCACTGTCTTCTTCTTCTTCCTCTGCTCTTGTCTTTACTACTCTGGATTCCTTCGATCTCTTTCGCTGCTACTAACCCTGATGATGGTAAGAACCCTTTTTTCCATAGAAGATCTCAGGAAAAGCTGCAATTTTTGCTTCTAGATTACATTTTGTCTCACTGAATTTAGAGTGAGATCTGTTGCATATTGCTTGAGGATTTTAAGATTTTCTTCCAGAGTGTTTCTGAGAATTAATCAGCATTGTTGTAATTGACTTCAGTTGCTGCAATTAACGGATTATTCGCTGCCCTTGGCGCACCTGTTCTTCCTGGTTGGATTGCTTCTGGTGGAGACCCATGTGGTGAAGCTTGGCAAGGCATTATCTGCAATGTTTCAGATATAATAAGCATGTAAGGAAGTCTTTCAGAGATAACAGCAACTCTTGAGTTATCTTATAAGTCATTGAATCTTTCTGTTAATTCTGTCTGGAATGGTTGCAGAACTGTAAATGCTGCAAATTTGCAAGGAGAGCTTGGTGACAACTTAGCTAAGTTCACTTCTATCAGGGGAATGTAAGCATTGACACACAAAATGTGACAATTTTGACAAGTTGATTTGGATATTTCTTGTAACCTTTTGTATTTGGTTATCTCCAGAGATTTCAGCAACAATCGCATTGGAGGAAGCATACCTTCTACTTTACCGGTTACATTGCAGCATTTGTATGTATACACCTAACAATGTATATTTTTTTTTAATAGGGTTTGTTGCTTTGAACAGTTTGTATGATAATGGTCTTTACCTTTTGGCAGTTTTCTTTCAGCGAATCAGTTCACCGGAAGCATCCCGGAATCTCTAGGAACATTGAGTTTTCTGAATGACATGTAAGTTCAGATTACTCCCAAATTCTTTTTTCCATTGCTTTGTGCTGATGAGAATCATATCATTTGTTTTCAGGTCTTTGAACGATAACCTTCTCTCAGGAGAGCTACCTGATGTGTTTCAAAACCTTGTCGGCCTGATTAATCTGTAATGCTTCTTCTTGTTTATAGTTTAGTGAACAGTTATTGTTTCTATGGATTGTTTTGTGATCTGATATCTTTGTGCAGTGATATATCATCTAACAATCTAAGCGGCACATTGCCTCCTTCAATGGAGAATTTATCAACTCTTACAACATTGTAAGTTTTGATCATTACAAAAGAAATGTTGAATCTCTCTTGGATTCTTTCTTCACTAAGCTGATAGTCTGAGTTTTACAGACGTGTTCAGAACAACCAGCTCTCAGGAACTCTGGACGTTCTTCAAGGCCTTCCTCTTCAAGACCTGTATGTTTCTTTCTCTCACAAAATAGAAGTACTTAAGCAGTGATAACTTTTCAAAAGTCTTAGTTTCTGTTGTCTTCTTGAAACAGAAATATAGAGAATAACCTCTTCTCTGGACCTATACCGGAAAAATTACTAAGCATTCCAAAATTCCTGTAAGTGCTCTTTAATTTGTTGTTTACTAATACTATGGAGGCATTTTCAGGCTCTTACAGTTGCTCTGTGTATAAATTGGTGATGCAGAAATGAAGGAAACCCGTTCAATGCCACCACGATCAATTCCACCTCAACTGCACCAGCATTGTCTCCGTCTATGTCTCCAACAAAACCAGCTCCAGCACGACCGTTTTCTGGAGTTCCACCGCCTCCAACTGAGAGGAATCGAGGGAAAGTTGCTGATGGACCTTCTGATTCAGAAGGATCGAGTTCTGAGAATTCAAAGGGAAAGAACTCTTCACATACTAAAAGGATAATCCTTATTGCATTCGCTGGCGTCCTCGTCTTCATAATTCTGGTTTTGGCAATACTCTTGCTGTTGCCAAAATGTGCAAGACGAAGAGAACATGCTAACAGAGTCTTCAAACCGCATCAAGTTGGTGCTGATAGAGGAAGCAGAGAGAATGCTCTAGAAAACGGGCCTCCGGTACTGCCACCACCTGGTCGATCTGAAAAAGGTGAGATTGAAGTTTGCAAGTTTGGCTATTGGTTCCTATTGTCCTTCGTTAAATAATGCTGGGATTGTGCTTATGAACAGTTCAAATGGAACCTTTCAAGAAAGCTGGAGAGGAACCAAAGGTTTTACATGACCTTGAGAGGTTGCGGAGACCTGCGCCTATATCAAGACAGGAAAGTCAAGATATTGACTTTTCAATGTTGATGCCTCCTCCTCCACCACCTCCACCACCACCACCACCACCACCTGCTCCTTTGGCTGAGAAGGTCTCCGTGATGCCAATTATATCACCCGAAAGACCCGTTAAGAAACCTTCCCCTAAACGCTTACCCTTAACTTCTGTGAAGCACTATTCTATTGCATCTCTTCAACAATACACAGAAAGCTTCGCTCAGGAAAATATCCTTGGCTCAGGCATGCTCGGGAGTGTTTATAGGGCCCGGCTTCCCAATGGAAAGGTATAATGTCTTAATTTAAACATTTCAGGCTCAGAAACTCTGCTTTGGTTCTGAATCTTTTATCTTTAATTTTGTCTTTTACAGTTGTTTGCTGTCAAGAAGTTGGACAAGAGGGCTTCTGAACAACAACAGGATCACGAATTTATCGAACTAGTGAACAATATAGATAGGATTCGCCACTCCAATATCGTTGAACTTGTGGGTTACTGTGCTGAGCACGATCAAAGATTATTGGTCTATGAATACTGCAGTAATGGTACGTTACAAGACGGGTTGCATTCAGACGATGAATTCAAGAAGAAACTTTCGTGGAATACCCGTGTCAGTATGGCACTTGGAGCTGCCAGAGCTCTTGAGTAAGTTCTTTTATTTACTTCAAAATGGAAGTGTCTAACCGTGTTTTCTACCCGATTGCTAACTTTTGTTAATACTTTTAAGGTACTTGCATGAGGTGTGTGAACCACCTATCATACACAGAAACTTCAAATCAGCCAATGTTCTACTCGACGATGACCTGAGTGTTCTTGTTTCAGATTGTGGTTTAGCCCCACTAATATCATCAGGCTCTGTGAGTCAGGTAAAGTACTTAACACCCAATGAACTTGATTCTCATGGCTTTTACCCTCTACAGATTTCAAGATGTAAAACTAAACTATTTCTTGTAATAATAATCAGTTATCAGGACAATTGCTAGCTGCTTACGGATATGGAGCTCCAGAGTTCGACTCTGGAATCTATACATGGCAGAGTGATGTATATAGTTTTGGTGTTGTTATGTTAGAACTCTTGACGGGTAGAATGTCCTATGATAGGTATGCACGTCCCATTGTTTTATTCGCTTAGTTTTCTGTTTCCAGTGAAGCGTGTATTCATATCGATGAGTTGATTATAGGGACCGGAGTAGAGGAGAGCAGTTCTTGGTGAGGTGGGCAATCCCTCAGCTTCATGATATCGATGCATTGGGCAAAATGGTTGATCCATCTCTCAATGGACAATACCCTGCAAAGTCGTTGTCACACTTTGCTGATATAATTTCCCGGTGTGTTCAGGTAAAGCACATACTGACAATTAGAAACTGTGGTTAGATGCTTGTGATTGTGTTTGCTTTACCAAAAGAGTTTTTTTTTTCTTTTCTAGTCTGAACCAGAATTCAGACCATTGATGTCAGAAGTTGTTCAAGATCTACTAGATATGATCAGAAGAGAGCGTCATGGTTCGGGTGATTCTACCGCAGACTAGTGAATTGTAAAGAAGCATTTTTTATCGGATCATCTCTGTGAATTCGTGGAAACAAGAGATGTTCAGTTCTCAGAAACAACAACATAGGGAACTAAACCAGACACATAAAAAAAAGTCAAAGCCTCAGGAGGAGGCTTAAGCTGATTCTACAGCCAAGAAGAGGCTTGTTTCATGTGAATTGACTCTAAGGAAAAGGATCAATGTGGCTTGCTTCCAATGGGGGATGATTCGATTGGTGCAGAGTTTATTTTTGTGAATCTTGAATCATCTATGTTAGTAATATTTGTTGGTTGAAGACCTCTACTGTAAAATGGTGTGTTTACTCGATTCTTTGAGCTTGTTTTACTTAAAGCTCGTAGAACTTGCTGTGTTATATTCTTTTACTATGTGTGTGACTTTGTGTATTTGTACCTGTAATTTATCCGAAACATTCTACTTACTAATCAACGGATGTTCAATAAACCATACCAAAAAACCGGACTAAACCAGATTCAATAGAATCTAAGAATATCTTGGAGGATAAGTACTAAGAGATGCTATACAAAAACAAATAATATTAGTACCTAAGAGATATATATATATCAGCTATCTCCTCAATGAAACCCGTAACCAGAAGCGCATCAAGCATTCAAGCCACCCATTGTTCCTGTTGGAGTTGTGAATATGGTAATAATCTCAGGAGAACTTATACTATTATTGTCTCAACATGCTTGCGTTTAAACCTAATTTGTCATTGCAGGTATTATTTTTGGTAGTTAAGAACAAGGGAGATCACAAACCTTTGAATGTAGGTGCTATGCTCTTGATCACTGAAACAAAAGCCCCATTGGGTCGTGTGGATGGGTACTTCTTTGGATCTGTAACAAATCCTCACTATATTGTGAGATTGGCGGATTCAGAGATGCAAGTCCCTCAAGGTATATGTCTGTCGTTCATCGAGGAATTTACACAACATATTGAGGAAGAGGATCTGTACAAGAGATTTCATTATCCAACCGGATATGAGTTTGACTTAATTGAAGAAGAAGGTGAGTGCGGCCCAATGGAAGTTTTGGGAAGGAGTTCATATCATTATGAACCAAACCGTGGGGCACAAGACAATTTCAACCGAATATTTTGTTTGCAGCAATATGAACCAATGATGTACCAGCAAGAGCAGATATTCATGAGACCTGAGACCAACCAGCAAGAGCAGCAATATCAACCAATGATGTACGAGCAAGAGCAGCAATTCGTGAGACCTGAGACCAACCAGCAGAACCAAATGGGCATTAATCTTTTCCCAAGTCAAGCTCCAATGATGCAGCACCAGCAATTCATGAGACATGAGAGTAGTCAGCAGAACCAAATGGGCATTATCCCAAATCTAGTCCAAAACCAAGCTCCAATGATGTACAACCAGCAGCAGAATTTCATAAGACCTGCTGAGATTATCCCAAACCAATCTCTGATGCTAGTAGACGATCTGGTTGGGTACCTGAAGCAGTATTTGAGTGGTCAAATGTCAACAGTAGTACAAGGTGGACCGTCAGGATCGTTTGGTGTAAATCTGAACTATCACAACCAACAACAGTTTGGATTGGAGATGGATTTCAATCCCCAAACGCAGCCCACAATAATGGAGTCTCAGCTGTTTGACGCTGGACCATCTTCGTACCGTGGTGGGAGAGGTCGATACTAGCACAACTGCAGAAGCCTAAGTAAAACGATTCTTGACATCGATTTTGAACCCTTTTTTCTACTCTCACATGACTGTTCTGTCAAGATCAGCTGAAGCTTTGTGTTTTTTTTTTAATCTTCTTATTCAACTTTTAAGGTCATCTTTTATTAATTAGCTATCGTTTTTGGTTGAAGTACTTGTCTCAATTCTGTAGCAAAATCTCTAAATCTCAATTTGGTCATTTTCTTTGCAGTGATATCATGGTTTTTGTATGTATAAAAGATTAAGACTTTGACGCTGATTAGGTCTTGAATAGACGATTTGTATCTTCTGTCTGAATCAATTTCAATCATTGGATAGCAAAAAGGGTTTTAGGGAATGAAGAAAGTGATAGGACCCTCTCATTAGCGAGGGTGAAGAGACACGTTTTTAGGGTTTAAGGTTTTCAGAGACAGAAACTGAATGTGCCCGTTTCACGTTTAAGAGAGCGTGAGAAAACAAGTCACAATGTATTGGAGATAACTTGGGGAGTAAAATCAAAGTGAAAGCTCCGAGAATATTTCTTCTTTTAACTAACAGGTATTAGATAAACAACTGCAGAAGAAGAAGGCAACAAAGAGAAGAAGTGAAGGAACAAAATCGTGTATCACAAGTAACAAGAAGAATAAAGACTGTGTGCTGGCTCCTACAAGATCAGAAGTAGAAACATGGCTGTCTCTTCCATACCCATATCATCATTATCCAATACGATATCATATTATTCTAAGGTCGAATCAGATGCAGCATCCAGGATTAACAGAGCCTTTAGTTACATTTGTAGGTCAAAACCATTTAAACGAACCCATTGGATGGCATAGTTGGTCTCAGTGAGTTTCCCCAAGTTATTCAGCAGCAACATTGTGGACTTAATCCGGAGAAGAAGATCAATGTTCTTACTTTCAACTAGTGGGGACTGGGGAGTTTCGGTTTTTGTGAATCTTGAATTAGTCTCTGTTTGTATAACTTTTGTTCGTTGAAACCTTCTACTATCAAATGTGTACTCGAATTTTTGAATTTGTTTGTATTAAAAAGTTTATACAACTTGCTCTGTGCTTGTTATAGGATATTCTCACTTGAAACAATTGTAATTACTAATTGAAGTGAGGTCCAATAAACCGGACTTAACCGAACTAATCGGATCCGATTTCGTGATTACTATTTCTTTCTTGAGTATAAAACCATGGAGCCTTTTTTAATTTCTTTCATTTTCTCGTCTTCGTTAATTCTTCTTCTCCCTCTCTTTCTCTATTTTTCTTCTCTCGTCTCTCTGCTTCGTCTCTCATTCTCTCCTTCGTCTCTCTCTGTATTGACATGGATGATAACCCGAACTCCACTCTTTCCATTCTTGGTGGCATAAATTTTGATCCAGAAGAAGATGATGGGTTACTTCAGGTGTTAAGAGATTCTTTAACTCTTCTTCCGTTCTAGGTTGCTTGATCAGCAAGAAACTAATATATGCTTATTAAATACTTGTAGGATCCTCCTCCCATTCAAAGGCCAATTGTCTCTGTTGTGTCGGATTCTTCTTCCGCCATTAATGAAGCCAACAAGAAAACAGATTCTCCATCTTCAAGAAACGGTGAAAGTAGTGAAACCAGAGAGTTAAAAACAGTAGCTGAAGAAGACGACCATAATGATGGATATGATCCCAAGGTAAAGATACGAATTTGCAAGTATATAAGACGTTTAATACGATCTGGGTTTATCTCCAGTAATCAGAGTTTATACGCTTAGTTTTTAAAGTAGTTAATATTGCTTAATTGTGAAAATTTGGTAATCACGCTATGCCTCCTGCTGAACCTGAATCATTGTTAATATCCACTGGGTCGTGTAGATGGCTTGAATGTTACATTTTTTTTAAACCTAACTGGATTGTAATATGCAGGTTGATAGGGGAAAGAGAAAGCTTATGGGTGAAGAAGAAACAAGCTACTCAAGAAAGAAGAAGGCATTTTCAAACATAGTTTCTGGAATGCAGTATCAAGCTTCTGCAGAGGAATCAAGACACTTGCAGCAATATCTGGGTGGTCCTAGTTCAGCAGCTCCAGTGCAGCGGCTTAATGCTCGACAAGAAGGAACGTTTTCTCAAGCTTATGATGACCAGCATAGACCATGGCTTAATCCGAGATACAATCACTGTGATAGGGCACAAAGATCGATCTCGTCCACAGCTCCAGTGCTGCAGCCAGTACCAATATATCAGCCTTCACATCACAATCAGAATCCAAGGCTTAATCAGATTGTTAGGAGTGGTCCAACGATGAACCTGCAGCAGCAACTCAGAGGACCAAACCATGGATCAACATCGTCTACAAGTGATGGAAACATTTTCAGGGAACCTATTGGTATGGAGCGACAACGTTTTCTAGATGCAGCACCTCAGAACACATATCAGCAGCTTTCAGTGACTAACCAGATTCAAGGGCATGCATTAGTACATCACAACTATGAACCATGGAGACTTCAGAACATATATCCTCAGCATCCATCAGCTTACCAGATGACCAATCCAATGCCAGGGCAAATGAGGCCAATGCAGCATTCGATGATGTACTCGTATCAGCATCCAGTGGCTAACCCACAGAACTTATATCAACATCCAGTGGCTTACACGCAGGCTGAGCAGAATCAAATTCAACAAATGCTGCAACTTGCGCCTCAAACGCAACAGCCAACGCAGTCTCAAGGTTTTAACGCTGGACCATCTTCTGAACAAGGTCAAGATCAGCAGCAGCCTAGGTAAAACGACTCTTGACATGGTTTTCAAGTTTATCTTTTAGCTAAAACTCTCTTGGGGTTATTTTGGTAACTGTAAATAAACTGGTGATGGTGACTGTTTAGCATTGAAAAAATCTGAACAAGCAAGAGTAATACCAAAGTTTTCTTCATTATGAAGTCCTAAACAAATGGTTTCAATTTCGATACTTAAAGTTCACTCTTGACTCTACTAGTCTTAAAGATCTCTTTTTTAGAATGCCCCATTTTGTGAAATTTCTTAAAGATTCAGAAACGTTGAAGCCATTCGTTTAATGAGATGAAAATGGGAATCTTTTAACTTCACAAAGATCTGATTTTCAAACAAACCCATCAATAACCAAAACCCATCAAAGTCTATAAGATTCAATCTTCAAAACAAAACATAGAATCTATGGTTTCAATACACAAGATGCGATCAAAGAAGGAGGAATTAGGTAGTCGCTTACCTCGGGATAATCGTTTAGGTCATCAAATCGTTTCTCATCTCCAAATTTCTCTACCTTTCACTTTCAGTGGAAATTTCACTCTAGTCGTTTAAAAGACTCTCTTTTTACAATGCCCACTTTGTGTAAAACCGAATGAGAATCAAAGAAATATCGAACAGCAACACGCAGAATCAGAAGAAAACAGAGCTGAGAGAACCGCGAGAGAGAGAGCTGAGAGGTGACGACGGAGTTGTTGTTCTGTTGTATCGTTTGCTGTCACATAGATTTCTGCATTGGTCTAATATTATCTTGTGCAGCAATTTTTCTTTTTCCAAGGACTTGTTCTGATTAAACTCTATGCATTTCTTCGTTCTCAGTTTGGTTTCGGTTAAGTCATTACATTGTAGTTGATGCATTGGTTTTTTGATGCTCTCATCAACTTTATAAGTAAGCTGGCTATTGGGAGTTTGTAATTTTCATTTAATTTTCCCCAATTTCTGCTGCAAAATCTCTACTGGGTTCTTGAGTTTCTGAATTTCTGTCAACCCTTTAATTGGTTTTGGTCAGTCTCTTAGTAATGTCCTGTGTTTATTTGTACAAAAAAGATCAAGACTTTGATGCTGGTTAGGGGTTGAAGAGACAATTTTTGGATATACTATCTGACATTTTTGTCACCTGTCTTGAATCAATATGATTCATTGGATGGGAAAAAGGGTTTTTAGGTAATGAGGATAGTGTCTAGGACTAGCTGGTGTGAATCAGTGACCCATTAGCAACGGTGAAGATACACGTTTAGGGTTTAGGGGTTTCAGTTTTCAGAGATGGAAAATGGAATCAAATGATTACTTGGTAGAATCATATTTGAAAAGGTCTTGAATTGAAGGATGTTCAGTTCTCGTCACAACAACAAGAACAACAACAACAAAGGGGAACTAAAACAAAGACATAAAAAGAAGCATAACCTTAGGATGAGGCTTAAGTTGATTTTGCAGCAAAAAAAGTGACTTTTTGTGTCTTGTGGTTTTGGTTGTTAATTTACTTAAAGAGAAGAAGATCAATGTTCTTACTTTCAATTAGTGAGGACTGGGAGTTTCAGTTTTTGTGAATCTTGAATTAGTCTCTGTTTGTATAACCTTTGTTCGTTGAAAACCTCTACTGTAAAATGGTGTATGTTTTTACTCGAATCTTTGAATTTGTTTGTATTCAAAAAGTTTATAGAACTTGCTCTGTGTTTGTATTTTCCTTGATTCTGTGAATTTGTGCTTGTTATAGGATATTCACTTGAAACAAGTGTAATTACTAACTGAAGTGAGGTCCAATAAACCGGCCTTAACCGAACCAAACGGATTCGATTTTGTGATTACTAATTAACCAGACTTAACCGAACCAAACGGATCAAAGATATTGTGTGTTTATAATTTCCTTCTCGAGTATAAATATAAATTAAGCTTTTATGATTTCTATCATGAAATCTAATTCCCAAGATCATCTAGATTCAATTTAATTCAACCACAAACACTTTCTTGTAGAAGAAGAAAGACTAACCTTGATCCATTGCTTAATTAGGCTTGTAATGGAATCAATTCACCAATTGATTTCTCCTCCCTTTGACCTTTTACTTCAATCGATTCCTCTAATGGAGAAGGAATCTAAAACCTTCTTATCTTTCTCTCCGTTCCAGCACCGGTTAATATGGTGTACGTTTACTTCTTATATGTGACCAATAGTCACCAATGAACCCACGTAACCACCACTTAAATTAACCCACACTTAATAATACATATATATATAATGACGTTCATGTAATTAACATAATAATATATTAATTACTTTTCATTATATATATGAATACATGAGAAAGATAATAATTAAAATATAATGGTAAGGGAGGAGGGTTATCAACACACCCGAATTCTAATTCTTTAATCGAAACCGATCCATCACGGTGTCGTCTTTAATATTAGAATCCTTAACATTAGTATGAACTTGAACTTTACGATTAAACCGAAATACACATAGGCCACATAGAATAAAATATTCTTACATTCTCCCACTTGGCCTTTGTGTCAAGTTAATGGTTTAATAACTTTAATGCGCGCTTTAACATCAAGTTCATTAGATCTTTAATTACTTAAATTAAAATTAAAATTGATTGAATCATGGCGGTTACACATCATTGAAGCGACATGCTCCCTTCCATGTATCACAAACCAATTCTAACTTTATTATTTCCTTACAATGAGAGAAACCTTAATTCTCAAAATAACTATATGTTATCCATAAACCTTAAGTGTATACACATACTTTAATGATAACATACTTAATAAATCCAGAAACGTTACTTTAAGTGAATTCATAGTATCATACATAAAACGAGCATACTACAATCAATATAGCAAGGCTTTGTCTATAATCCCCATACGCTCTACATGGCCAATGAACGCCTTGGGTGGTAGACCTTTAGTTAACGGATCTGCAACCATCATGTCCGTCCTAATATGCTCAAATGAAACTCTACGTTTCTGCACTTCTTCTTTTACGGACAAGTACTTTAACTCCATGTGTTTAGCACCCTTCGAGTACTTGTCATTCTTAGAGAAGAATACAGCTGCGGAATTATCACAATAAATTCTCAGCGGCTTCTCTATGGAGTCGACAATCCGAAGTCCTGAGATAAAGTTCCGCAACCACAATGCGTGAATTGTGGCCTCAAAGCATGCCACAAATTCGGCCTCCATAGTGGAAGTAGCAATGACAGACTGCTTCCCACTTTTCCAAGATACTGCTCCCCCTGCTAATAGGAACAAGTAGCCAAACGTCGATTTCCTGCTATCGACGCATCCAGCATAGTCTGAATCTGAATATCCAATAACCTCAAGGTTATCGGACCTCCTGTATGTAAGCATGAGCTCTTTGGTGCCTTGCAAGTACCTGAGAACTTTCTTTGCAGCTTTCCAGTGATCCATTCCGGATTACTTTGATATCGACCCAACATACCAACCGCAAAGCTGATATCTGGTCGAGTACATGTCTGAACATAGTTCAAACTCCCAACCACTGATGCATAGGGAATTCTTTCCATTTCCTTACGCTCCAATTCATTTCTTGGACATTGCATTTTACTGAACTTGTCCCCTTTCTGAATTGGTGCTTTTCCAGCAGAGCATTCATCCATTCTATATCTCTCTAAGATCTTTTTGATGTATCCTTTCTGAGACAAACTTAACAGTCCTTGTGATCTATCTCGAATAATTTCTATTCCGATCACATAAGATGCCTCACCCATATCTTTCATTTCAAAGTTCTTAGAGAGATATTTCTTTATATCATGTAACATACCCATGTCATTAGCAGCGAGCAAAATATCATCAACATATAGAACTAAAATTACAAATTTGCTCCCACTGACCTTAATGTAGATGCATCGATCAACGATGACCTCTACAAATCCATATGACGTAATGGTATCATTAAACTTTAAATACCATTGTCGGGAAGCTTGTTTTAGTCCATATATCGACTTTTTCAGCTTACACACCAAATGTTCATTTCCTGTGGCCACAAACCCTTCAGGTTGGTCCATATATACTTCCTCTTCAAGCTCTCCATTTAGAAAGGCGGTTTTCACATCCATTTGGTGAAGCTCAAGATCATAATGAGCCACCAAACCCAAAACAATTCTAAGAGAATCCTTCTTTGAAACTGGAGAGAAGGTCTCTTTATAGTCAATACCATCCTTTTGGGTGAAACCTTTAGCAACAAGGCGAGCCTTGTATCTTTCAATGTTACCTTTCGAGTCGCGCTTAGTCTTAAAGACCCATTTAGAACCAACGGTCTTGAAACCGTTAGGCAACTCTACTAAGTCCCAAACATCGTTATCACCCATAGATTTTATTTCTTCTTTTGCGGCAATTGACCATTTTTCAGAATTGTCACTTTCCATGGCTTTTCGGAATGTGATCGGGTCTTCATCAAGGCTTATGTCACATTCACTTTCAATAGCGTAAACCACATAGTCATTTGAAATGGCAGATCTTCTTTCCCTTCCAGATCGCCTTAATGGTTCTTGTGGTACACTATTATTCTCTTCTTGAATAGTGACAGGTTCATTAATTGTCCCTTCATCTAGTGGGATTGGTACATCATCATGTTGTTCTATTGTGTCATTTGACTGTACCGAAACAATAGGAACAACGACCTTAGATGGAACATCAGGTGAAGAAACTTCAACCTGAATTTCTTGAATGTCCACCTTTCTTGATTCACCACTCCCACTAGTTTGACCGTTCTCAATGAACCTAGCATTCCCCGTTTCAACTATTCTCGTACTATGGTTAGGGCAATAAAATGTATACCCCTTTGATTTTTCAGGATAGCCAATGAAGAATCCACTGACAGTCCTAGAATCAAGTTTCTTTTCATGTGGGTTATATGACTTTACTTCTGCTGGACATCCCCAAACACGTAAATGTCTTAAACTAGGTTTCCTTCCCGTCCACAGTTCAAAAGGAGTCTTAGGAACTGCCTTACTAGGAACCCGGTTTAAGACATACGTTGCAGTCTTTAATGCATATATCCACAATGAAAGGGGTAAAGAACTATTACTTAACATGCTCCTAACCATATCCATTAATGTACGATTCCGCCTCTCAGCTACACCATTCTGCTGAGGAGTACCAGGCATTGTATATTGAGCACAAATGCCTCTACTCTCTAGTAGCTTTGCAAATGGACCTGGACATTGTCCACTTTCGGTGAATTTTCCATAAAACTCACCACCTCTATCAGATCTCACTACTTTTACTTTTCTATCTAATTGCCTTTCAACCTCATGAATGAACACCTCTAAGATATTCACCGATTTAGACTTTTCATGTAGTAGATAAGTATATCCATAACGTGAGTAATCATCAATAAAGGTGATAAAGTATTTTTTACCACTCCAAGACGGAGCATCGAATGGGCCACATATATCGGTGTGTATTAACTCAAGAAGTTGAGTACTTCTTGTGGCTGGTTTCTTTACAATGTGTTTAGTCGGTTTTCCTTTGATACAGTCTATACACACATTTAGATCACTAAAATCCAACTGAGGAAGAATATCATTCTTTACCAACCTCATAATCCTTTCTTTGGAAATGTGACCTAATCTTTGATGCCACAAGAAAGCTGAACTTTCATTAGATGCACTACGCTTAATGCCTTGACTTTCAATATTAAACAAGGATTCAGAAAATTTTGCATCAAGATTAAACCGATAAAGTGAATCAAACAAAGTACCACTTCCATAAAGGTAATCATTTCGGTACAATGAGAAAATACCATGTCCAATCTTAAAAACAAAACCTAAATTGTCCAATCTACTTACGGAAACAAGATTTCTAGAACATTCAGGTACATAGAGACACCCTTCAAGATCTACATGACAACCAGTGTCCAAGATCAACCTATAAGTCCCAATGCCTTCGATTCTTGCCTTCATTCTGTTTCCCATGAACAAGTATTGATCAGCCCCTCTTATGGGCTGAATCGAACTGAATCCCTGTTCAATATGAGACACATGAGTAGTTGCACCAGAATCTAACCACCAAGTATTATTAGGCACTTCGATAAGATTCAATTCAGAGCAAACATAAATATGTTGCGTACCTTTCTTATCGAACCAAGCCTTTCTTTTCGGACAATCTTTCTTGAAGTGTCCCATTTTCTTGCAAAAGAAACACTTCCTTTCCTTATGGATTTGACTTTCAGGCCCTTTCACAAAAGTCTTGTCCATCTTCTTATCCTTAATACTTGGTTTTCCCTTTCTGCTGCTGGCACTTCCAAGACCCACGAGATGAGCAACTTGATCCTTCATCTTCTTTAATCTCCCCTCCTCTTGAACCAACATAGCCTTTAACTCCTGATAGTTCCATTTATCCTTAATGGTGTTGTAGTTCACCTGGAACTGGCTAAACTCAAGAGGTAGAGAGTTCATGATGAATTGGACCAAGAAAAGCTCATTAACTTCCATTCCCAAGGTCGTTAACTTGGATGCCAAGTTAGACATGTGCGTCACATGATCATGGATTGGCTGAGACCAGTCAAACTTTTTCGTAGTAAGCTCACTCATGAGCCCTCCTACAATCGACTTGTCAGCCAAATCTGATTGTGAACACTCCTTAATTTTCTTAATGAATTCCCTCGCTTTCTCTGTCTTAGGCATAGATGGCTTAACACTTTCCGCCATCGTCATCCTCATGAGATTCAGACTCAACCTGTTAGATCGCTCCCAAGCCTCATAGCGAGACTTTTCAGTTTCGGGGCTATCTTCTGTAATGGCTGAGGGTTCCTCATCCGTGAGGATTGCGTGGTCCAATGTCATTACACCCAGTGTGAACCGGATCTGTTCTGACCACTCCTCATAGTTCAGCCCATTAAACTTCACGACAGAGTTAGCGGATGCAAACAAATTTGATGAAGCTGCAAACATTTCAACATGCTTCCCTATTAGTGCTTTGACACTTTTATACAGATTCTAAGGCCATAAATAAATTTCAAAGCATATATTCAAGCAACCTTTGGGCAATACTTAAATACTAGCACTTTTAGCGATGCTAAATTTTATACTTTTATAATTAATCAAATCACACATATAATCAAATAAACATGTTACCTTTGGATATACATATTATTGACTATATTGGAAATGATTAATTCTTTTCGTATTATTAACTATCTCCAATGATCCACCTTTGGGTTATCTCCAAGGATATAGATAATAAAATAATTGATCAATCAAAACTTTAATGTCATTTTTAGCATTTCTTTAATCATGATCAATTATAAATCTTTAAATTTTATTTTAATGTCTATATGTAATATAACAAGGCCACTTTGGTGACTAACAAGTTATATACAATATAAACACTAAAATTCTAATGGGTATAACTATTTTATATTGTGTTAGTATTTCATAACACAATCACCCTTTAATAAAATGCAGCGGAAGCATTTTAGATACACGATATAACGTGTATATAATATAACATTATTATGCAATCAAACAATAATCCTTTCTACGGTACTGCATATTTTCAATATTTTACAATTGTGACTTTTCATATGCAGTAACCATCAACAAGACAAAATAGAGACTTTAACTTTTGAATATGGTTCTACGTGAATCATCATGCACACAGATCTCCTCATGCACACACATATCATATGTCATATGTCAATCACTTAACCCAATAACGTGCATGAAAAGACCACTAACCATTATCTCCATAATTCCGTACGACACTTCATATTTACTATTAAATATGCATTAACCGTCAATACAAACAAACCAGAATTTATAACAATAAGCACCGGTTCATGCATTGATTTCAATTATTACCATCACGAATGCACAACAAAATTCCAGAATTTGTTATAAGCCTTTAAGCGTTCGTTCATGGTGCCGTACGATTAAACATGGTAAATTAAACAAATCTAGAACTGCTCTGATACCAAATATAAATTAAGCTTTTATGATTTCTATCATGAAATCTAATTCCCAAGATCATCTAGATTCAATTTAATTCAACCACAAACACTTTCTTGTAGAAGAAGAAAGACTAACCTTGATCCATTGCTTAATTAGGCTTGTAATGGAATCAATTCACCAATTGATTTCTCCTCCCTTTGACCTTTTACTTCAATCGATTCCTCTAATGGAGAAGGAATCTAAAACCTTCTTATCTTTCTCTCCGTTCCAGCACCAGTTAATATGGTGTACGTTTACTTCTTATATGTGACCAATAGTCACCAATGAACCCACGTAACCACCACTTAAATTAACCCACACTTAATAATTCATATATATATAATGACGTTCATGTAATTAACATAATAATATATTAATTACTTTTCATTATATATATGAATACATGAGAAAGATAATAATTAAAATCTACATATACATTTTTACAGGGGATTTTTGCATAAATTCTTTTGTATCCGGGTTTTACCCGGTTTTAGTCTATTCGGATCTTGGATAAGCAATTTAAGGGATGTTGTAATAAAAACAATATTTTCGGAGCAACTTAAAAGTAACTACTCGGGTTTGAGCAATCCTAATCATTCACTATTTTTGGTATCTAAATTAAGGCATATTCGATCATATATCCGCTAATTCCTAAACTAATGATATTGTAATATTCACTTAGATCTAATCCTAACTATAAAAGACTCTACAATATCCTTATTCGTCCAAAATTAGTGAATCATTCATTCATATACCAAATACGAATATATGTTGTTGACGCAATCTTTTATTTTATAGTTTCTCTCCAAGATTTTAGGCTTGATCTCCAAGATTTTCTCTAATCTGACTAAGCCATAAACCTAGACCTCTAACATCTCTATAAATATATAGCTTCGTGAGACCACTTTCTAACTCATCAAGCACTTCCTTCATTCCTTACTAAATTAAGGTTCATTCAAAAATTTCTCTACAATGTCTCAAACAGTCGTTCATACCTACCTGCAAAACATACACAATAAAATTTGGTGAGATTTACTTATATTTTTAATAACCATCTCAGTTTATGAATGCCAGAAATATACTTTGAATGTATGCAGGTTACCAAACAATGGTTTTGCTCCAATCTTTGAGAGCAAGCCAAAGCCGGATCTGCAAGTGTTTGTAGCAGGAGATTTGTTCTCCAATTCCCTAAAAAGACCATCAAAATATCTTTTGAGATGTTCAAGGTAATATAATTTTCTTCGGTTTCAGAAATTAAATATGCAATGGTACTAAATTTTAATATCCTTTTTGTAGTACCTATTGACTTTTCTCTTGCCAATACAAAGAACATTCTCCATTTGTTTCTTACACCATTCAGTGCAGGTGAAATCTGTGACACCTAAAGCTTAATTTCTCCTTTATCGATCATGTGACCTGTGCAAACCACAAGAGAGAGAACTAGAGAGATAAGAGAATCTGACCCTAAAGAGATGAGGAGGTCGAGATTCCAACATTACCATCTGAGCCAATAATGCATACCTTCTCAGTTGGAGGTGGAGGCACATGTACAGTCTCAGCTTCTTCCACATTGAAGGGCTCATCAATTTTGTTAGAGTCTGTCGAGAGATACCTCCCGCCACCAGAGGCAGAAACAAACCTAATGCAACATAATCCAAAAACTAATAGATCTATATCTCTTACCTGTAATCGAAAGTGGTTATCTATTGATCCTTGGTTAAATATCTGCAAATTCAGATGGAAAAAAAAAACATAAACTAAATCAAATACTAAATGGTAATCGGAAATAGAAATCGATATAAACATAATAACATAAAACAATTGGAGTAACCATCTAGAACTGAATTCAAAAATTGAAATTGACATCACTTCAAATTATTACAGACGGATTGAAAACCCAGGAGATGTAATTTAAACGAAAATCAAAATGAGGATAGAAGCTTGAAGCTTACCTTAAAAAGCTGAACGAAATTGGAGGTAAACCCATAAGTGGAGTGATGGTCGTGTTCGTTGTTCGGCTGAGAAGACAGTTGTGTTTGGTGAAGGATTATGTTTGTTCTGATGTTGGGTATTATTACTGGGCTAAACCCTAACTTGATTAGGGTTTATCAAAGAAGAACAAAAAGGAGATGAGAAGTAGAAGAAAGAGATGAGAAATCAGAAGAAATTGAGGAAGAAGATGATTGTTTTTAATTTTGTTGATCTTTCGATAAAATGTTTTCCCAGGACAAAGGAAACCTAAATAGTAAATACAATGTAAGAGACAATGGCATAAAACGTAAATAAGCTAAATAAGAGGACTTGGGCTTCTAGACTTCTTCTTCAATCGTCAGGCCCAATAAGGATCCACTCCAGGATCGTATCACCCACTAGCCATCATCTATAAATAACAATATTTGAGAAGTGTTTTTGCTGATGTGTCGGACTCTCGGCTCTTGTTGAGTCCTTGATTTTACGTAATTACTTAAATACCCTCTATTAAATCAAGTCGGTTTAATTTTATTTTCGTAATTAAAAGTTAATTATTGCGGTAATTTACGTAAAAATCGTAATGACAAACAATAATCATATAAAATTACTATGCTAACCTTGTATCGTTAAGGAAACATAAAAAATAAATATCTAATAATTGTTTAATTTAAAAAAAAAAGAAATCAAACGTACCGGAATTGAAGAAAGTTTTAGGGTTTAGTCGTCGTGTTCTTCGTCGTTTGAATCTAACATCAAAACAAGATAACAAGAAAACAAAAAATATACAAGACAATATATTATGTTCGTTGGTAGAGAACCCACCATGTTCGGATTGATGTTGGTTCATTGTGAACTTTATCATGTGGACGTGATTCCTCTAATATAATTGTCGTTCTTGGAATTAAACCCTAACCCAGAGCAAAAAGAAAGAAAAAAAAAAAGAGGATAGATACATATAGGTTGCATATATATTGTGATTTAGGTTTACGAATATCACCTTTCTCTTTGTTGTAAAATATTGCATGACATCAATTTGAAATCGATGGTGAACGGCTTGAACGAGGCTGAGTACGATCGTCATATTCGACTCCCCTTTTGGTTTTGTCGTAAATTGGTTTACCGATTGGCGATTAACCAAGACGTTCGTGAAACATTAGTATTATTTACTTTTTAAAAATTTCCAATTAGCCAATAATAATGATGGAAAACAATAAGATAAATATCACGTTTCTATTTCGATTGTGTTAGATATGGTAAATCTTAAGAATGTGTCAATTTTGATATTTTCATACTATGATCAATATTATGATAATATCGAATATCATTGTCGATCTTGGATTGTTAAGTTTATTTCCATTTAGTTGATCGGATAATCAGGAAAAATTCTATTAATTTAATATACATGATTTTGTGAAAATAGTAGTTTTGTTAGTACGGATTATCGTGTGTATATATTCTAACGGAAAATATGTTAATATTCCTTTCGTCATTATCATCTCAAAATAATAAACGTAAAAAAATAAAATAAAAAGGGTCTCTTCGTTTAGTATAAATAGCATGCATGGTGTTCAGTTGCAGATCAAACTAACCCCTGTTCTCATAATTTTTTTTTTTTTTTTTATGCTTCGTATGATTGTATGCGTATGTTTATTACATTCTGATGATCTAAACTCTTCCATGTTTGTTTGTAGGTATCGAGGTTTTCCTCGATGAGCTTGTGTCTTGAGGATGTATGCGGGAAGTCTGACTAATACATCTATTGATTAAGCGGTATATTTTGGATTCATATCGTTTGCGGTCTGTATCTACTATAATATTCATATTTGGACTAATATCGTTACCTCTATTTTTTAATCTGTTTTCCATTGGGGTTGAGAAGTCATTGACGTGTTTCTAGGGATCAAGAGTCGATGTTTATGTAGACAAAGCTTGTGTTCGTTTTATTCGCGAAGGTCCCTTGGAAATTTTTACTTTTTTGTTGTTGTATTCACCGTCGGAGATATTCCAAGCCCTAAAGCGTGCAACTATTAATATAAATATCCTCCATCGTTTTCACGAAAAAATAAGAAAACCTAAAAAAAATGGATCGATTGTAATATTTTTTAAAATTAATAATATTCGTAAACACGAAAAAATAAGAAAAAATAAGAAAAAAAATGGATCGATTGTAATTTACGTACCACTTTAGAAGATGTTCATCGTACCTCATCATCATGTTCTTCGTCGCATGTAAACTTTTTAATATACATACCGGACTTGAAAACCTAAAATATAGCATATAACCAGAGAGAATCGACAATTTAGTGATAGAACATCACCTTTTGATCGAATCTGACATGATGGAAAGACGACTCTTAATTAATATCTTGTCCATGCCAAGTCTTCAAACCATCATATTGAATTATTGATGCTATCCTGCATCATACAGTTCAAGCTAATAAAAGAGGGTGTTCTTTAAAATTACCTTGGATTATCTGATTGAATATAGACTCGATGAAAGTGTATTAATCTCCATTGATCGTAATGAAAAACGTGGGATTTCGTAGAAGGAGACGGAGAATGGTCGTGTCACGTGTGTCTTCTTTTTTTGTTTTTTCTTTTTTTTTTCGCTTTGTTTTCCGTTTTTTTTTTTTTCCCAACCAATCGTTTGTGAGAATTATGAGTTAAAAATTAAATTTTCCTCTTTTGATAAGTAGATATTGGCAAAAAATATCAAAACAATCCTACGTATATTCTTGAAATTTGATTCATATCTCTAATAAAATTTTATTTTTTAAATATTTTATGTCGATAATGACGGAAAATCTAAACAAATATAAGATATAGTAGTAAATCTAAATCGTTATGTTATTATTCCATCTTTATCTTAAAAAAAAATGAAACGTTACTTAAATTAATATGTATAATATTGAATAAGACAATTTTAAATTATTAATTGTTATGATAAAGATTCGCTTCTTAAAAAATATATAAATCTTCCTTTTTTTGTTGTAGATATTACACCGCCTCTTAATTTCATATAAATACCTTGCTTGGTAGTCACTTTTAGATCACAACCAACCCCTGTTTTTTTTTCTTCTGTAATTTATTTATGGCTCGATTTTTATAAACATATTAATGTTGTTTAATTACGTATGATTGCAGGATGGATTTGCATACACAAGCAGGTTTGTAGAGAGAAAGACGTGTATTACGGCTCACAATCGGTCTGATTTCAATGTAGACCACTCAGGTACTGTGGCACCGGCGATGATGGTTTGCGGTCTGATTCATTACTTGGATGGACCGCCCCAGAGAACGTGACCAGCATCAACGGTAACGGATGGACCGCCCCAGAAAACGTGACCAGCATCAACGGTAACGTTAATGGCACTCTTTGTCTTCTTTACGATTAGTGTCTGATTAGGGTTTATGTGGGAATTGAAAGTTTTTGTTTTTTTAATGTGGCGTTTGTAGCTTGGATGTAGCGGTTAGGATTGCAAAACGGTGGTGGAAGTGAATCGTATCCCAAACGACCGATTGTATATATATTACTTAAGAACGGTGTCTGCGGGTACGGGTCGAGACCCACAAAACTCGAGTTGGTAATCAACCCTCTCTTTCTCTCTGGCTTTGATAAAGTGTTTGTCTTTCTTTTTGTCTGCTTCCTATGTGTTTTTATTTTATTTTGATGGAGTACTTTTGTTAATGGGTGAAAAGTAGTTTATTAGATATCGCTGAAACAGAATCTATGATTTCATTTGTTCGGAAGCTCACACTGATGTTTTTCTTCTCTGCTTTAGAACGTCTAAAAAGCAATCGTTTTGGAATTGGTTTCACTTTGGTGATTTGAGGAGTGTTTGAGTAAGAAGATTGATTCTTAATATTTTGTTTTTCCATGGAAATAGGTATATGCCAATGATGGAGCTTGGTGTGTCGAGTGACATGTTTGATATCAGGAAGAACGCTTTGAAGAAGCTGTCTAAGCAACAGGTGAAAAGTTGCATTTCAATACTATCTTCGTCTTTCGTTTAATTCTCATGCGCTCAATCTCTTTCGTTTTAACTCACATACTAAGTCTTTCTATGTTCAGAGTGCTTATCGAATCAAGCTTTTATCGTCGTACAAGGAAATGGTGAGTGTGACAATTTATTGTTGGTTCATGTCTAGGCTCTTTTTTTTTTTGTTTTCCATATATGTTTAATATAGTTAATTTGAAATTGGCCTTCGTTTTTGCAGATTTGGGCAGAATTTGAAGCGGCGGAAACTGATCGCAACTTTAGCGGCAAAATAGGTTACGTGAGCATGTTTCTAAAATATATATTTTGGTCTTTAACTACTCCAGGTTGGATCAGGAGGAAGGTAAGGTAATGGAGATGGTTAACATAATTAAGAAGTTTGAGACATTGAGATATTGGCTTGGGCTTCAAGATGAAGAAGAGAGCGATCGTGAGATGGTTTGGTGAAGGAAGACGAGAAGCATGTTCCAAAGCGGATGTTCTTAACCGTCATTGAGATAGAGAGTGGTGGGTAATATTGGACTTCTTTATAAAAACAATTTTAAGAAATGTTGGCAAAAGTGTGTCAAAGTGTCCATCTCCCATAGACAAAAGGGATCTCACAGTAGGGTTTCTCCATCCGATGGTTTGTGTAAAGGTGGAGAACTTGGTTTGTTCCTGGAGGAGACAGTGATGACTTGATATGTTAAGAGTTGATATCAGCGAACCAGAACATAGCTTTCACGATGGTGTAGGTGGAGCACGTTTCGTTGTGTATTATTTGTCAACGATTTTTATCTACCCGTGTAATATGAATGGGAAAGCAAGTACCAACTAATCGACACCAACTAAATTTATATATCTAAAGGTGAAATTTCTATTAACTTATACTATAGAATATCCAAATTCATACGAAATTGTTCTTTCAGTTCAATTCAGTCATAGATTATTATTTTGATTCCTTGATTATCAAGAAACAAATGACTGAAGGCGTCTGGTGCTGTGACAAGTTTATTTTGACATATTTATTTTAATATCCAGTTTATATATTATGGACCTTTGTTGCAACGTAATGATTAGGTTTTTGTTTGTGGATTATTAATGTTTGATCCATTAAAGTACAGGTTTGATTATTAGTTTAGCTCACTAATCATTATTGTGAACAATTTGGTTGGATTGTTTTATGGTTCTTGAATTAGTTTTCATTTTTGACGTAACATTCTTTCTATTTCCAAATTCAAAATGAAAGAATAAGAGTGTTTCTTTGAATTTGAAAGAATGTTATTCATATTTTCATATTTGAAAGTGAACTTTTGAAAATTATAATGATATTTTGACTTTTACTATTTTGAAAAGCATTCAAAATACACCCTAATTCGTTTTCAGCTTATTGTTTGAAAAACTTAATAACACATATTTTTAATACATATTGTTTGCTTTTAGTTTGTTTATAGTTATTAAGCACATTTTGCACTTTTGCAACGGAGTCTCGAAATCTCAAGTGCAAAATGTGTGATCCTTGCCAGCAAAAAAATACCACATCCTCCAAAACTCTCACTACAAGAAATGTGAACAACCATAGCACTTAAATATAGCGTTTTTCAATTTTCTGCTATAAATCAGGTACACACTACTTTTTTATAGCGTTTAGTGTTATAATAGGTTATAAGCGGGAATAAATTTTTAGTTGCCCGCTTGTTTTAATTTTTGTGTTGGCAAAAAGCCAAAACACTTAGAAAAAAACAAAAAACTTTCCCCAGCTTTCTTTATTTCTCTCTAGTGCCGAAGCTTTCTTCTCGATCGTGCCCAAGCTTTCTTTCTCTTTGCCGTCCGTTGCCGTCGTTATTCCGCCACCGTCGTCGTTATTCCGCCGTCGTCGTTATTCCGATCCACTTTCATTGGTTTGTATCGTTCTTCAATCTCGACTCCCCTCTTCCATGTGAGATCTCCTTCCATGTCTCTTCTTCAATCTTGACTCCCCTCTTCCATTTATCTCTTCTTCAATGTCGATTTAGGTTTATTTTTGGTTAATTTGGGTTTCACATATACTAATCCTCTCCAAAACTTCTCTGATTTTTGCAGATTTTTGGGTCAGATTTGGCTAAGGTATTAATTAGGGATTTTTAATTTTTTGGTTCACGTTTTCTAATTCGACTTGTTTCCATGAGTAATTGATTTGTTGTTCTTGTTATTTGCAGATTCTACAAATCCTTTGTCCAAGAAGACTTGAGCTTAATCGTAAGATTGTGAATCCTTTCTCTCCTTGTTGTTCTATTTTTGTTCGGCCATGTTTGTTAAGGAGATTGAATATGTTAGTAACTTGAATGTCTGATCAATTGAATTTTTAATGTATATAACTGGTCGAGGAGCTGTGTTGTGTTTGGTAATATGGAGAAGTCATGGGTTTGGTTACCTAGGTATGAAACTCTATCATATTCTTGTACTTTTAATTTTAAAATGTGTTATTGAGTTACATTGATATTTGGACTTCATGGTTTTCTTTACAGGAATAGCATTGAGTATGTTGAAGGTGCAAATCAATTTGTGAATGCTTCATCGAAAGCTTTGGGTTATCCTTCATCGAAAGCTTTGGGATTAGTCTGAACAAGCTGGATATTCTTAACGCTAGAGACTCACATGTTCAGAAGCTTCTGGCTACACAAGCAGAAATGGCTACCAAGATTGAAGATTTGCAGAGTCAACTTCATTGTTTAGCTGGAAAAAAAGTAAGTTTCACATTTGTTTATCACAATGGTCATAATAGTTTGTAACCAATTATTTTTCCTCTTGGTAGCTATCTGGTGCTGATTTGGATGCTCAATCTAATGTATCAAACACAAACAAAGGAGGAATTAAGTGTAAGATATTGGATTGGTTTTCAAAAGATGAAGTTGTTGTCGGGGAATCAGACAACAACTCTCCAACTGAGCATAACATGGTATATATCTAAATTATTAATATTGCCATTGTTTAAACTATCAATATCAATTATATTACTAATAGGTGCATAACTCTTTAGGACTCTGATGAACAACCGATTTACAACATCTTTGCTTGGAATGGAACTGATATTGTTGCTGAGGGTATATTGATGATCAGTTGATTACACTTTTTAAATTTTGATTCGTTTGTTTCAAATCGTAGTGTTAAATTATGGATTTGATAATTGTGTTTGTAGATCAGGCTATAAACTAGAGAGAGTTTAGTGAAGTGTGACTATTACTCTTTGTGTCTTTACTTTCTTTCTAGTGTGTTGATGCATGTGAGTGAATGTCATATTTATTTGAGTGTGTGATCCTTTGAACTTATTATCAGAATAGTGATAAAGTCGTAGTAAATTGTCAAGCTTTCTGGTTCCTTGTAAGAAAGATAATTTACTACTGAGTTAAGTAATTTAAGATGTGACTCTTGATAGATCTTTTAAGAAGTAAATTTGCATGTGCAGCTGCCCCTTGACGAACCACACTTGAAGAATCATCTGTCTATTCTCGTAAATACAGAGAAGAATGATCTCAAAGCAGGAAGTCTTCATGTGACCGAATCATACTATCTCATGGGCACAGTAAATCCCACCGGAGAGCTAAAGGAAGATGAAGTATTTGTCATCCTGTATGTTACTCCCCTCTTCTCTTACTTTCATTTTGAGTTTTACATGGAAACAAGAAACAGTGATTTGCTTTTAGTTGTTCATTTCAGGGTAATCCTGCAGAACTCACTTCGATATCATATGTCTTAGTATGTAACAATCTGGTATTCTTAAAGAGATATGTGAAGAATCACGATGACAAGCAGCTGGTGACTGAGTTGATGGCTATATATCGTGCATCATAGATTATAAGGCTTGTCTAGGATCTTGGTTTGTATCTTTGAATATCTGAAAAACCTCAATTTTAGGCTTTTTTAATATCAATTTGATCCGGATCGGAACCGTTTCTCTCACTCTCTCTCTATATATGCTTAAAGTTGTATTTTTGAATCTCTTTTTTGATATATTAGCGTAGAAACAACAATGCAGCCAAAGAGAAAGAGCTGAAGGGGACATGTGAATCCAAATTCTATATTTGTTGTATTTTCTGTAGCAGTTAGTTTCTGAACTCCTTGGCAAAAATATATTAAACACAAAAACACATACTTAAAACATTTTAATTGGAAAAATTGAATTAATTATTTTAAGGCATGTACTTTAGATTTCAAGTTAAATGATTTTAAAGATTTTTTAAGATTTTTTAAATGATTTTCGAATTTTGTAAAAGAAAAGTTAAAAAAAAAAAAAATATATAAATAAATATAACCAAATATCTCAAAAAGACATAAATATTTAATTATAATATTAATAATTACAAAAATAATAACAAAGTTATAATTTCAAAGAGTTTAGGGTATAGAGTTTAGGGTTTAGGGTATAGGGTTTAGGGTATGAAATGTATGGTTTAGGTTTTTTGATTATATTTGTTTGAAATAGTAATAATATTAATTATAACAAATAATAACATAAATAAATTTCATTTTTAAAAATAGTTTAGGGTTTAGGGTTTAGGGTTTAGGGTTTAGGGTTTAGTGTTTTAAATAGTAGCTAATACTAATGATATAAAGTATACTATTATAACATAAATGAATTCTATCATTTTATTAATTATAACATCATTAATGTGTTTCAACAATATGATTTACACAATAAGAAGATTAGTGTACATGTATTCTAAGGCAATCATATGTGTTACCTTCAAATTTCTAAAAACGTTGCAAAATATTTTTTTTAAATTGCGAAAAAATTATATAATCATGTAAATAACTCATAAACATATTAATTAGTCAATATATAATTTTTTAAAAATTATATAAATAGTAAAAACACATTTTTATGCCTATAAACAAAATAAGCCAATCATAATGTTTCACTCGGATTGCTGATGTGGCGAGATCTCAGCCTTTCAAAGGCTTTGGCGGCTGCATGTTTAAGAAAATCTCATCCGTTCATCGCCCAACAAAGGCTTTTTTTCTTTTTGGTTAAAACTTCTCCTTTTTCTTCTTTTCTTCGTATCCTTCAAGTCTTCAACTCTTACATTCTTATGAGAAAACCAAACGTTTGCTTACAGTTTCTTCACATGTGGCTCACGGTTGCTACTTTTATTGATTCCGAGCTGTTAGAGTACGGTGGCTCAAGGCGGATTTCAATTGTGTATTTGGGTTTTACATGTCCGGTCATCTCCGTGATGGATATCTAGCGGCAGATCTCGCATCTGAGGGTGGTGACAACGAGAACAATTCTCCGGTTGCGTCGGTTAGGCTTTTAGGGTTAAATCCGGTGTCTTAGATTTGCCTTTGGCAGGATTAACGAAATTCATTGCCATCTCCGACTCGAATCTGAGAGAACCAAAGAAGAAGACGAAGAAGAAGAATGGTCTGTCGAAGGTACTTATAATTTCCATGGGTTCTTATAAACAAAAATTGAAAGTAAATTGTTTATTTGTTCAACTGAATCTAACAATTGTTTATTGGTTTGATAATCTTAGAGAATCGATTTATAATTCTTTTATTTTGCTTTTCTTATTTTAGTTGAAGATGAAGATGGTAGGCGACAGATCTGGTTGAGGACTGTTCTCTTTGTAGCTGGCAAGTAACAAGCTTCATCGAACGTGAGCAGATCTCTTTGTGGCGGCGAGTAGGAAGCTTCATCCGACGGGAAGATCGAACGGCCGTCGCCGTGCCGTTATTTTGTCACCGTAACCACTTGTGTAAACTGAAAACCCTAATTTGTTAATGGGCTCTGGGCTTTTTGTTTGTAAAATTGTTAGTTAGGCTTATTAATGGGTTTTGTATTATATATTTGTAATCCATTTTTTATTTTTGGTCTAATTCGGTTCGAAATAACCGAGATAAAAAAAAAATTCTGTTTATTTCGGAATTGATTTTAAACCCTATAACCGAACCGAAAAAAGTGAGTACCGAACCGACCCGAACCGAACAATTCGGCAGAATTTTGTAAAACAGAATAAACCAATAAACCGAATAAACCGATCCGATTAACCCGAGATAACCGAACGCCCAGGGCGAAACAAAATCATAACGATTATTACACGTTATTATAAATATTAATAATAGCAACGTCATAAACGCTATCATAGTTTAATTAACTATAGCATTCGCAAAGTCCGCTATCTAAAGTGTCCGACTTTCTATAACGGGCGATGTCAGAGCGCTTAAGGAAACGCTATGGTAGATGAATAATAGCGTTTTTCGGCCGCTATTATTACCCACATTTCCTGTAGTGTCTAGACATGTAAGGTTGAACAGAACCTGACTGCATATACGTGCAGTAGTTCTCCTTAGTCATTAAGACACCTAATCAAACCAAAATAACATATTTAAAACAAACATTTGAAAATTACACAACATATACACAATTACACATTAATATATGTAGGTCAACACCTTGAGAATACTCTAATTTTGCGAATCAAATCACACAGACGATGATATGACAACTACATTTTTCCAACGATAAGCCAAAATTTATAGAAGACGAATTAATTTTTAATGATTAATGACAAAACTACCTCGAAACAAAAGAACACGTCTGGTTTATAATCCTGCTTCCTGAAAGAATTTCAAAATTATAAACCATAATCTGTCACAATTATAACAGTTTATATTCTTTAAACTAATATTTTTCATAGATAAAGCATAGATAAAACCAAATTCCACACATGGGAAGAGCTCACAGAGGAGCAGGAGGTGATCTCGAGACTATGTTGAAAAAGTGCAAACCCCCGAGAAGTCAGTCTTTGACGAGTGTGCAATTAGTTAAGTTACTCTAGAGAGGAAGAGCATCAGGTCTAAGAAAGTAGCTCACCCCAAGAGCAAAACAACATTTATCGAGGACAAAGCCTAGAGAAAGCTAACTTCCACACCTGGAAAGAGCTTACAGAGGAGCAGGAGGTGATCCCGAGACTCTGTTGAAAAAATGCAAAGACAACACTCATCAGATTGAATTTATCCCAAGAAGCCTGTCTTTGATGAATGGACAATTATTTAAGTGTCTCAAGAGAGGAAGAGCGTCAGGTCCAAGACAGCAGCTCAGCCCAAGAGCAAAACAACTTTTGTCGAGAATAAAGCCTAGAAAAAACCAAATTTCACACCTCGGAAGAGCTCACAGAGGAACATGAGGTGATTTTGAGACTCCGTTGCAAAAGTGCATAGACAACATTCATCGGATTGAATTTATCCCAAAGAAACATGTTTTTAACGAGTGGTCTATTTTTTAAGTGACTAACCCACATATTAAAAACATGCTTAAACACATCACCTTTGAACCAAACTAAGGCAGTGTGGAGAAAAAATTATGACACACAACATCAACCAAAATCCGGT
This sequence comes from Arabidopsis arenosa, assembly GCA_905216605.1. Taxonomy (NCBI): domain Eukaryota; kingdom Viridiplantae; phylum Streptophyta; class Magnoliopsida; order Brassicales; family Brassicaceae; genus Arabidopsis; species Arabidopsis arenosa. The sequence goes on from LR999456.1 coordinate 17,745,278, forward strand.
TTTTTATTGCATTTTTATGCAATTATCATTATTTTAATAATATATCTATTGTTTTTTTTTTTTCCTCAAACACCATTTATATTAAGATATCGGGAAGAGATTCTCCGCTAGGGAGAGCTAACCAGGTTCCGATGTGCTTACATGGGAGAAAAGACTATTTCAAGTCCGAGCTTTTTTAGCTAAATATCAGCCCGAGTATTGAACTTTCGAGGAATAAATCTAATACTAAACGAAGGTAATAAACAACTAAGGGACCGGAAAGTGGTTAATTCCGCTGCGAAGGTTGGCCAATCATCTTGAGCATCAAGGATAGAAATCAAGTCTGAACAATCGGAAGCAAAAGCACCATTGGAATCGCCAATCGAGATCATGCACTCCATTACCCAAAGCAAGGAGTCAAATTCTGCGTGGAGCGGTGACAAACTTCTACGGGCATTTCTTAGCCCTAGATGACAGATTTTGTCTTGACCAACTAGAACCAATCCTGACCCGCTCAGAGTGTCATCCATATGCCAAGAAGCATCAAACTGGCATTCCGAGGTCAAAAGAGGCGAGGGTTGAGCTGGTACCGGGAGGAGAGGAGAATCTTCAGAAGATCTTTCTTTCACGTTTGCTTGTTTCCAAACTTTCGCCTCTTGAATTGCCAAGGCTAAAGTTTCCTGGGGAGGTTCTTTATAGTTTTCAAAAAGAAATTTATTCCGACTTTTCCATATATACCATAATATCCATGGAAAAAGTTCAAGAACTTCCTCTTCTATTCCGAATTCTTTCCCACGCCAGAGAAGAAAATCAAAATTATAGAAGAGGGAGTTTCTAGGAAAAATGTGCCCTGAAGAGGGGATAGGTGACAAAGCCCAAATCTGTCGCGAGGGCGGGCAGACAAAGAGAAGATGATTAATAGATTCTTCTGGCCCTCCGCAACAAGGACATCCTTTATCTGTGCCAATATGTCGGTAAGAGAGTCTTTGGCACGTGGCTAGACATCCCGAGATACATTGACACGCAAAATACATAAGCTTCCGCGTAGTTTTAAGCTTCCATACTTGTGCCTGAAGTGCCGAAACACCTGGTCCCTGAAAAGGGGGGTCACAAGTAGGACGAGATAAATCTCGTGCGGCCCAGTATCCTGACTTAACAGTATAATTACCAGACTTGGTATGGACCTAACTAAAACAATCACTCAAATAGGTACGACTTGTGCGAATCCCTAAAATGAGTGGAATATCATCGGGATCGATCAACGCTTGAAGACGATCAACTTTCCACATCTTTGTGGGTTGGTCGATTAGGTCGTTGACATGGAGATGAAGATCTTTTATGGCAAGAATACTCTTCGCGGGTCTAGCCAGAATTGTGGGAATCTAGGGATCTTCCCAAACTTTGGTAAGCATACTTGAACTGATGGTTCTCCGAAGTCCAGAGACCAGGAGGAGTTTGGCAGCCATGATGCTTCTCCAGCCGTATGAAGGCTGATTAGAAGTTCGTATATCTAAGGGGTCACTAAAGCAAAAATAACGACCCCTTAGAACCCTACTTAAGAGGGAGCTTGGGAATCTGATAAGGCGCCACATTTGCTTAGCTAATAAAGCTAGATTAAATTCTTCAAGTGTTCTAAATCCAAGACCTCCATCGGAATATGGGGTGCAGAGTTTATCCCATGCTATCCAATGGATACCATTACTATTTTTATTGGTTTTCCATCAGAAATTAGCAATGGCACTACTTAGTTTAGAGCGAATAGCCTTCGAGAGTAAAAACACGACATAACATATGTCGGAAGTGCATGTGCAACAGACTTTATAAGAACTTCTTTGCCACCTCTAGACAAAAATTTTGTTGACCAAGTATTAAGCCTTTTTTGTAGTCTATCTCTCACAAAAGAAAAGACCTGAACCTTAGAGCCATGTATTTTTTCAGGGAGACCCAAGTACGTTCCCATGCCCCCGTCTTTATGGATTCCTAATGTTGTCCTAACGGTATTTTAGGTTACATTGTCCACATCCTGCCCAATATTACCGAAGATTTAGCAGTATTTAACTGTTGTCCCGAAGCCTCGCCATAAATGAGGAGAATATTAATGATTTCTTGACCTTGAGACGCGTCTACCTTACAGAAGAATAAACTGTCGTCTGCGAACAACAGGTGGGAGGTGGAAGGACTTGCTCGGGAAATTTGCAAACCTTGAATGCGGCCATTCCATTCTACATCTTTAAGTTTTACAACCAGGGCTTCCGTACATAGAATAAACATGAATGGGGAAATAGGATCACCTTAGCAGATTCCTCTGGACGGTCTAATAAAGCCCCTCGGTGAACCATTTAGGAGAACTTTATACGAGACAGTTTATATTCTTTAAACTAATATTTTTCATAGATAAAGCATAGATAAATCCAAATTCCACACATGGGAAGAGCTCACAGAGGAGCAGAACGTAATCCAGAGACTCTGTTGCAAAAGTGCAAACCCCCGAGAAGTCAGTCTTTGACGAGTGTGCAATTATTTAAGTTACTCTAGAGAGGAAGAACGTCAGGTCTAAGAAAGTAGCTCAACCCAAGAGAAAAACAACCTTTATCGAGGACAAAGCCTAGAGAAAGCTAACTTCCACACCTGGAAAGAGCTTACAGGGGAGCAGGAGGTGATCCCGAGACTCCGTTGCAAAAATGCAAAGACAACACTCATCAGATTGAATTTATTCCCAAGAAACCTGTCTTTGACGAATGGACAATTATTTAAGTGTCTCGGGAGAGGAAGAGCGTCAGGTCCAAGACAGCAGCTCAGCCCAAGAGCAAAACAACTTTTGTCGAGAATAAAGCCTAGAGAAAACCAAATTTCACACCTCGGCTCGGAAGAGCTCACAGAGGAACATGAGGTGATTTTGAGACTCCGTTGCAAAAGTGCATAGACAACATTCATCGGATTGAATTTATCCCCAAGAAACATGTTTTTAACGAGTGGTCTATTTTTTAAGTGACTAACCCACATATTAAAAACATGGTTAAACACATCACCTTTGAACCAAACTAAGGCAGTGTGGAGAAAAAATCATGACACACAACATCAACCAAAATCCAGTTTTTTATTGTATTTTTTATGCAACTATTATTATTTTAATAATATATCTATTGTTTAAATATATCATTTTTCTCATTTATGTTTCTATTATATATATTAAGATTAAACACTATTAATTGTTCATTACTAATAATGGTATTAAACCCCCTACAACCCCGCGCCGGACGCGGGGACCACCCCTAGTTAATAATATATACAAACTAATAGCGTACACTACATTAATATCAATTATAAAAAATTACATGTATTTTTTGAAAGATACAATATAAAATTTCAAATAAATATCTACGCTAGCAGTGTACCGCGGTTTCAATTTTTGGGTTAAGTCCGATCCTTTTTATTTTTTATAACACATTAATAATACACATATACAACACTATATAGCATTTTTATATATTAAACATAAATTTTTTTTTTTTTGTCATCCGAAATTAATTAAAGCTCAAAAGAGCCATTCCTGAGGAATGTTATTTACATAAGTGATATGAAGCGGTTCTGTACGAACTTTTCGTGCCAGATTATCCGCCTTAACATTAGCCCTACGAGAAATTAAAGATAAAGAAAAAGATGAAAACTCCTCCTTGTCGCTCTGAAATTCCTCCAAATACATTAAACATAAATTTATAAACAAGAAAATATAAAAAAATATTTGAACCCGCGGTGTACCGCGGGTCAATGTCTAGTATAATGGTAAGGGAGGAGGGTTATCAACACACCCGAATTCTAATTCTTTAATCGAAACCGATCCATCACGGTGTCGTCTTTAATATTAGAATCCTTAACATTAGTATGAACTTGAACTTTACGATTAAACCGAAATACACATAGGCCACATAGAATAAAATATTCTTACGATAAAACCTTGGCGCCTATTTAAATTTATTTCATTTTCTCTTGTTCGTTAATTTTTCGTCTCTCTCAGTTTTTCTCTTGCGACATGGCTGAGCCGGAACCACGAGATGATCCCGAATATATGAAAAACTTCCCAAATGGATTTCTCGATTTTGATGTCGCCCATATCTGTTTTTCCGAAGAAGACAGAGATTTGAATCTTGAAGAAGAGCCGACTAAGATTAATCCGGAGATTTGTGATCATGTATTCGCTCGAAAACCTGTGAAAGACTCTGCTTCTTGTTCCGCCAACAACAAAACAGAAGCTTCTTCTTCAAGAAACAGTGAAGATAGTAGTGAATCTGGCGAGATAAGAAGGGTAGCTAATAAAGAAGATGATCACAATGATGGTGATGTGCCCAAGGTAAATACTATTTCCGGTTTACTTAATTCGCAAGTAAGTAAGATAGATGCTTAAATATGAAACCTTGGTTCTTAAGTCTTGGCAGGAATCTGATGATGAAATCGAGAGGTATCATCGTAGAATGATTGAGTTGTCAGACCATAGAGAAGAAGCTGAAAACAGAGAAAAACAGAGCCACGAAGAAACTTGTGGTCTTATTAATCCTTCAAATCAGAATCCAAGGCCTAATCAGATTGCTACGAGTAGTCATACGATGGACCCCCAGCAGCAACTCACAAGAACAAACCGTGGATCAACATCGTCTACAAGTGATCGAAACAATATCAGCCAACCTATTGGTATGCAGAGTCAACTTTCTCCCAATGCTGCATCATTCAGACCTCTGAACAACACATATCAGCAGCTTCCAGGGGCTGACCAGATGGCCAATCTAGTTCCAACGTAAACTGTGATGCCAACGCCGACTCATATATATATTCCATGGCCAATGCAGGGTCCGATGATAAACCCATATCATCATTCAATGGCTAGCCAGCAGAACTTTTATCAACTTCCAGTGCCTAACCAGATTCGAGGGCCTGCATTAGTATATTACAACTATGAACCATGGAGACTTCAGAACACATATCATCAGTATCCATCAGCTAACCAGATGACCAATCCAATGCCAGGGCCAATGAGGCCAATTCAGCATCCAATGAGATTAAAAGTCCACTCTAGTCTTAAAGTCTCTCCTTTTAGAATTCCCAATTTCTGTAATTTCTTAGAGATTATGAAACATGGATAAACTGTTTAGTCAAGAACTATTCAAAAGTCTCGAATTCAAAAAAAAAAAGAGTTTCTCTTTTTAAACGTTTAGTTTAGCAAATCGTTTCTCATCTCCAAATTAAAAAAAGAAGGTAGTCAATTTGAATATATTCGGTAATAATAGACAAACAAATGCAGAAGAGAAGAATGAGTACAAGTCAATAAATGAAAACTTGTTGCACAAGAAACAAGAAATACAAAAAAAAGAAGAGAAAATGCCTCCGACTATATCAGAAGCAGAGACTCATTGTCGTCTCCTCAATCCTCAAAACCAATATCATCATCGTTATCCAATACAATATCAGATTATTCACCGGTAGATTCATATGAATGAACGGCCAGGATTAACTTTTTTTCAAAAGCCTTTAGTTACATTTGTAGGTCACTATGAGTTTTCTCAAGTTATTCAGCATCAATATTCTTCTCCCAATGCATTACGTCCCCATCTCGATCTCGATCTCGATCTTTTTGCTTCTCAAGTCTTTCTGCACCCGCATCCGCAATCGCAGACGCAGCGTCAACTTGGTGGTAGAGGTCAGTATGGACGTAGCCACGTAGGATAGGTCCAAAGGAGCAGTCTTGGTAGCTGATTCTTGACATGATATTAAAGACGATTCTTGCAAAAGTATCGAATTTTTCTGATAAAACTGTAAAATTTAAAACGTTGAGTGTTTAGTTACCCATAAGTTCTCTCGCCAAATGAAATATTAGTAACACTAGATCATGACCCGTGCTATACAGCACGGGATTTAATATTTTGTGTAAATCAAATTGTATATTTTGTTTGAAGAATTAAATAATAATATAATATAATAGTATAGTATAAAAGGGAATATATCATAATGTTTTATTTTTATTATTATTTGGATATAATGTTGTATATTTCATTTGACGATGGTTGTATATTTTGTTTGTAGAACTAAATAATATAGATAATAAATTTTAAATCTATATTCCATATCATATTGGACTATTTTATTATAGGAATTAAATGTTGTTTTAATCTAACTTGGTTGAAAAACATGACTTGGTAATAAAGAAAGAGAGAATATTGTATTGTATATAAAATATATTTAGCTTCATTAAAATTCTATTTTTGTTTATATGAGATGAACAATTTATTTGGTTCAATTAGATATTCATAATTGAATTGTGTCATTGAGAACGAAAAAAAATATTTGTATTGTGTTGAAGTTTTTACGTGGGCTCTATTGGGATTTGTTTGCTCAGTTCTAACTGTATTTGGCCCAGTATCACCAGATTTTACCTCGCGGTATCCCTCGAGTTGATTTATTTAACTTAAAAATTAATTTTTTATTTGTATTTTTTATTTTGTTAAGTATTTAAGATTATTTTGATTATTAATTTTAGGATTTCACCCGTCATATATATACCGTCCCGTATTAATATCGACACAAACCCGTCCCACCATATAACTCCGTTCCGTGAAATTAAACATCATTTTGTTATTTTTCTTTTTAATAATACTTTTATTTAAAATACATATAATTTGAGTCAATTTAAAAGTTTGCTTTTAAATTGTTTCCATAATATATATAATTTAAAATTTTATAGAGTTCAAATATTATTAATATTATACTTTTTATAGAATTTAAATATCATAAATACTTTAACCGTTTGACCCATTGACCCGTTTTTTTAATGAATTGATTAATATTAGTGACATGGAATTAAAATGATTATGATTAGAGATCTATAATGGCAAATATTATAATTTCTTACAAAATCGTAATGGATATAGGATGTAAATAATTAGATTATATAATGAGATTAAATATTGAATAAGAATTTGCTAGTTATAAACTCGATCTCTCAAAAAAAAAAAATCTCATTATTTGTTTAAAAGTATGATAGTAAAAAAAACTCACTGTTCATCTTCTCAAATCATTTGCATGCTCTCCTAGTTCAGTAGTATATGACTTCTAGAATGAATAAGTTTTGAATCGGATGCAACAGCCGGTTTTGAAAATCTTCACATCTATAAGGTAAGTGAAATCAAATTGTCAACAATTTTAATGAGATGTTTTTCTGAATTTTTAAAAAAGTAATATGATTTATTAACATAATTAGAGTATGATTTTCTGAATTTAAAAAAGTAAACTAATTTATTACAAAAAAGTATACTACAAAATATTCACGTTTAAGGATAAAGTATATACAACAAAAATATTCAACTCTTGCTTAAGCAACTGATGCCCACTGCAGATTTTATCCTTTTCATCAAAAAGAAATGATTGAAAAATTCTTCCCAACTAAGTTTTTGATAGCAGATGTCGATGCCTCTTCAATCTGTAATAAAAAAACACTTGTATATCAGAAACATAATTTTTCTTGATTTTCAAATTTGCTTTTATCACAAACCTCTGTTAGTGTTCGACATATTCTTTCTTCACTCCATTCTGAATTTTGAAATCCTACAATCACAAGGTAGACTATTGTCGAAAACAATTTCTAAGATAAAGAACATTAGAAAAAAAAAGCGTGAAAGATTTCAAAAATGGCTGCTAGAATAAATTTTGTGATTTGTGAATGATTTAGCCGGATCATATAATATCTATTTATAAGCTAAGAAGAGAGTCGGCTAATCATTATCACAATTTAGGTTTGATATGATCATATCTTTTTTAAATTTAAGATTTAATGCAAATTGAATATATATGAGATCCGTTTTGAAGATTGTATTAATTGTTTTGAAAATTATGTTCAAAAATAAATTTTTGTTTCCTTAACTACAAAATCTCTACGTGGTTAACAATTTTTGAAAGATTTTAGATTTTATAACTATATTTTAGGAAAATTCGAATATTTTGTTGACTTTTTTATTGGTGTTTGTTGTAGTTGCTTAATACAGGGGATTTGAATTTTCGTTTTGAATCTATTCGAATAAATATACAATTGTTATGGCAAGTACTAAGATTTAGGATGCTATATTTATTTCTGATTTAGTAAATTAAAAATATCATTTCTATATGTATTTATCTTTGCCAATCTGCGAAATACACATAGACAAAATTTTTGAGAAAATCCCGATTTAAGGATTTTGGAAATATCTATTAATATATTATCAAATTTAATTAGTTTACATATATACAATTTCATTTTTTTCTTCCATATATATTAATCATAATTAATTAGTATAGTTTAGTTAAGAAAATATTTTAAAATCTAAACTAAATTTCGTTGTATGATTAAAAATTTTTTGTATCTAAACAAATCCATGTTTGTTATATTCGTGATTGACCTCCTATATATTAGGTAATCTCAATAATACTTTTAAATCCGTTTGACCCATTGACCCGTTTTTAATGAATTGATGAATATTAGTGACATAGAATTAAAATGATTATGATTAGAGATCTCTAATGGCATATATTGTAATTTCTTATAAAATCAACGTTACGACTTATAGGATGTACTTCCCAAATAATAGTATAGGATAACATTTTCATTTTCAAATAATGGATTAGTATATAACATTTTCTGTAACATTTTCGAACTATATGAGTATTATAATTCAAAATAGCATTATTTATAAAGTCAATTGATATAAAATGTTTTCAATGATATATCATTTTCATTAACATTTTCAATAACATTTTTGTGTAACATTTTCGAATTATATATTAGTATACAACATTTTTACTAATTGTGTTACATTTTCGAATTGATTAGTATATAACAATTTCGAATTATATTAATTGTGTAATATAGTTATTATCGAAAAATATATGAATTATATAAACAAAATCTTTTAATATCTTTAAACCCGTTGACCCGTTAATATATATTAGTGACATGGAATAAAATTTTATGATTAGAATTCTCTAATGGCATATATTGTAATTTCTTACAAAATCAAGTTATGATCCTTAGGATGTACTTCCCAAATATTAGTATAGGATTTGGCCCAGTATCATGTTGTTTTTAAAAAACCACATAAATTCAATTATTTGGCCCAGTATCACCAGATTTTACCCCGCGGTATACCGCGGGTCGATTTATTTAACTTAAAAATTAAATTTTTATTTGTATTTTTTAATATTGTTTATTTTTTTAAATATTTAAGATTATTTTGATTATTAATTTTAAGATTTTACCCTTGATATATATACCGTCCCGTATTAATATAAATTTTAATCCGTTCCACCATATAACTCCGTTCCGTGAAATTAAACATCATTTTGTTATTTTTCTTTTTAATAATACTTTTATAATTTGAGTCAATTTTTTTTTTTAAATGTTTTCCATAATATATATATTTTTTAATTTTATAGAGTTCAAATATTATTAATATTATACTTTTAATAGAATTTAAATATCATAAATACTTTAAACGTTTAATGTGTAGTATCTATGCATAATATATTGATAATATTTTTACATGTTTACTCTGTAAAAAAGATAATAGTAATGGATCATGCGAAAAGTAATTATACAAATTAAACGTTAGTAAATAAAAATGATTCACAATTTGGTTAACGTAAATCTTAGTACTAAGTATTTAAGTTTTTTTTTTTTTTTTTGAACATAATTTTTTTTTTTATACATATATTTTCGTTATGTTAAATTCATAAGAGACAAAACAAAAACTTTAAAAGAAAAGATAAAGAGATAAATATAGACATGTAAAATGAAATGAAAGATATTCAATACAGCTTGTTGCGTTACCCTTAAATAGTACATATAGATATCAAAGTTCTATTCAGTGTAATTTGATTGTTTAATCTTGTTCTTTGAATCTCCTCACATTTTGTCTTTCTCTCTTTTATCTTAGTGAAACCTAGGGTATAGAAGAAAAAAAAAGAAGCAAATATTGAGATTTTTTTAATTTTAAAAAACCCATAAAAATGGTTAGTCTTAAATCTAAATTTAGTATCACCTAATCACCGTTACTGAAAAATGATTGTTAGTATGATTCTCTGATTCTTGTTTGACGAAACTTTAGCAACTCAAATCGTTTGTCATAGTCCTTTCTTCACTCAGAGCTGAATCTTGGAACCCTACAATCACAAAAATTAAGTAGTTAGATTGTAATTGAAGAACAACATTAAAATAACTAAACCGCAAAGAGATGATGAAATTATCTATATTTATGTATTTATATATATTATATTACATGTTATATACGTTAATATGTTTATAAACAAAACAAAAGACTTAAAGTGCTTCATCAGTTAAAATCATATCGATGGCTTAAGTCTTTAAAATAAGTGAACTCAAAAGGAACATCTATTTTAATTGTTTTGGAGGAAGATGGTTTTATGAAACTTTGAGGTAATGTGTTCGTTCTAAACTCCTTTTTATAGACACATATAATCGGTTTGATAAGAAAGAATCTTATTAATATCTTAAGTATATTTTGTTATGTTATTTGTGAGAGTAGGGAAATTTCTCTTTAATACGAAGATTTGATACGTGAAAATAGGAGATTTAATTTAACTATAAGAAAAATCCAAAATATAGTTACTAAAGTGATCGATTATAATTTTTGTTTTTTTTGAAAAAATGTTTTGATTAATTTTAAAAACAGAAACGTAAAGCTAATTTAAAAAATTTCTGCAATAAATATTATTTTGAAATTTATTAATTTGGTTAAGTGTTTAAATTTCCTAAAATCTTGGTAATAGTTATAGAAGATTTCGGTCTCATTTACTTACCCGATTTGGATACATAATAATATAGTTAATAATAAATAATTCCATATAATGATTTTCGAATTAATTGCGTATGACTGACCGTCGAGATTGAAGATTAAAAACCGAATTAAGATTTAAACGGCCACGATTAAATGTAGGGATTGTTGAGATATTTTAAAGAAATTGAATTGAATATGGATGTAATTGTGGCAAGTATTAGTTATGATTAATATATTAGGTTAAGATTTAACTGAATATTTGTTCTTATTGATTATGAAATCTATCTCAATAACCACTTACCTAATTAGTTGATATTATTGTTTCAGAAATCTTTTTCAATAATCACTTACCTAATTAGTTGATATTATTGTTTAGGTAATATTTGAAAACCCGTTTAAATGACTCATTGACCCGCGAGATTAAGAAGTGGCTCATAACTTTAATGACGTGGATTAATTATGTTTATGATTAGAGATTTGAAATGGCATATAATGTAATTTCTTACACTTCTCAATGTTACAACTTATTGATGTACTTCCCAATCTAAAAGCACATAAATTCAATTATTTTTATAATATTTAATTATATTTTTATTTAATATTAATTTTTATTCAAGGGTTTATTTTATTAATTTAAGATGCAAATCTTGACGAAATCTTAAAAATAAATGATAATTAAATTAAAATGATGATTTGTTATTATTTGAATTTTGAAATTTAAAAATAAATGATGATTCTTTATTATTAAATTACATTAAATTGGATTATCATTTCTGGAAATTTCTATTAATATATTATCAAATTTAATTAGTTTACATATATACAATTTCGTTTTTTCTTCTATATATACTAATCATAATTAATTAGTATAGTTTTGTTAAAGAAATATTTTAAAATCTAAACTAAATTTCGTTGTATGATTAAAAATTATTTGTATCTAAATAAAATCCATGTTTGTTAGATTCGTGATTGAGCTCCTAAATATTAGGTAATCTTTTTAATATCTTTAAACCCATTTGACCCATTGACCCATTTTTAATAAATTGGTTAATATTAGTGACATGGAATTAAAATAATTATGATTAAAGACCTCTAATGGCATATATTGTAATTTTTTATCAATCCTTATCCTTTTATAAATTGGATTGATATAAAATATTTTCAATGATATATCATTTTCATTTACATTTTCAATGACATTTTTTTATAAGATGTTCGAATAATGGATTACTATATAACATTTTGAATAACATTTTCAATAACATTTTCGAATAATATATTAGTATATTATTATATAACATTTTTATGTATTATATAACATTTTTATGTATTATATAATCTCGACTATTGATTAGTATATAACATTTTCGAATTATATTAATTATGTATTATATAAACAAAATCTTTTAATATCTTTAAACCCGTTGACCCGTTGACCCGTTTATATATATTAGTGACATGGAATAAATTTTATGATTAGAATTATATAATGGCATTTATTGTAATTTCTTACAAAATCTAAGTTATGATCCTTAGGATGTACTTCCCAAATATTAGTATAGGATTTAACAACATACCAAAGTCTTTTTTTTTTTTTGGGTGCAAAACCAAAGTCTCTTTAACCCAACAATGGCTCATTGACAATTTAAAGCTAAACGTTACACAAAACCAACGGCGTCGTTCTGATTCTCTACGCATAATCAGAAAGAAGCCTTATAATGTTAATGGGCCTATGTAGAAATAGAAATAGGCCTTATAATAATCGAGCCATTTAAGCTGTGAACGATATCATATCATCCCACATCGTTTAGAACAGGAGACGGAGCTGCGTTTATATATGGTTAGAGTCTACAGAGTGATTGTCCCTTCGGGGACATCCGATAAAATTGGAACGATACAGAGAAGATTAGCATGGCCCCTGCGCAAGGATGACACGCATAAATCGAGAAATGGTCCAAATTTTTTTTTACCCCAAAATTCTGATGAATGTGTAACCCTAGATCTATCTCCAGTTTTATTTTTTAGCTATTACAGCTTTGATTTGATGTTTGTTGTCCAATGAGTTTTCAGTTTCTCAATTACGAAATATATCGTAATGTTTTAAATCTCGTTTACGGTAATTACTTATGCTACAAAGTTTTCCTGATCGATTCTGAAACCAAATTTTCGATGTTGTCGTTTTGTTCTAACGTTTGTTGTCAAAATAGATTTGTGCATTGGCCCTAATATCTTCTGCAGCAATTTTTTGTTTTCCAAGAACTTGTTCTGATTAAACTCTATGCATTTTTCCCTTCTCAGTTCGTTTCTTCAACTCGATTAAGTCATTACATTGCCGTTGATGCATTGGTTTTTTTATGCTCTGATCAACTTGATAAGTAAGCTTAGCTATTAGGAGTTTGTAATTTTCGTTTAATTTTCCCCAATTTCTGCTGCAAAATCTCTACTGGGTTCTTGAGTTTCTGAAATTCTGTCAACCCTTGAATTGGTTTTGGTCAATCTCTTAGTAATGTCTTGTGTTTATTTATACGAAAAGATCAAGACTTTGATTCTGGTTAGGGGTTGAAGAGACAATTTTTGGATTTACTATCTGACATTTTTGTCACCTGTCTTGATCAATTTTATTCATTGGATGGGAAAAAAGGTTTTAGTAGGTAATGAGGAAAGTGTCTATGACTAGCTGGAATGAATCAGAGACCCATTAGCAACGGTGAAGATACACGTTTAGGGTTTAGGGTTTTCAGTTTTCAGCAAGTTTTGGTTACCCTTATTAAAGCTAGACTGAGTCTTATATCCAATTGGACAGGACGGTTTTTATGTGGTGGAGTAATTGCCGTTACATATGTTTTAGCTTTAAACTCAGAAGTAACAAATGATTTACTTCGTAGAATCACATTTGAAAAGGTCTTGGAATTGACGGGGAATGAGGACATTTGCTGAAGCTGTGTACCATTGAAGAAGTTAGCCAATGTTTTACTTGACGGGTATCTAATGTGAATGTTCTTGTCTCAGAATGTGGTTCTGGCCCTGTGAGTCAGGTGAACAACTAAACCCAAAAAGGACCAAACAAGTAACTTCTTATGGTTTCACCATTTCAGTCTTCAAGATCCAAAACAACTAACTCCTTTTTATCATCATTATTATTTATCAGGACCAACTTCTAGCCTCTTATGGATATGGAGCACCAGAATTCGACTGAGGAATTTATTCATGGCAGACTGATATGTGAAGAAGCATTTACTTCACCAGTGAATCACAGAGACGAGAGATGTTCAATTCTCAGTCACAAGAACAATAAAGGGGAACTAAAGCTAAGCCATAAACACAGTCATAACCTTAACTTGATAGGCCTTTTGTGTTTCCGGTTGCTAGTGGATTGGCGAGGAGAAGAAGATCAATGTCGGTGCTTTCAATTGGTGGGGAGTTTTGGTTATATGAATCTTAAATCAGTCTCGGTTTATATGAAACTTCTACTGTAAAATGGTGTATGTTTATATTTAAATCAATCTTTGAATTTGTATTTAAAAAGTTTTTAGAACTTGCTCTGTGTTTTGTATTTTCCTTGATTCGGTGAAATTGTGCTTGTTATAGCCTTATAGGATATTCACTTGAAACAATTGTAATTTCGAATTAGAACAATGTCCAATAAACCGGACTTAACCGAACCAAACGGATTAAAATTTTCCTTCCTTGTTGATATTGAGTATAAAAGCATGGCGCCTATTTAAATTTCTTTCATTTTCTCTTGTTCGTTAATTCTTCGTCTCTCTCTCTGTTTTTCTCTTGCGACATGGCTGAGCCGGAACCACGAGATGATCCCGAATATATGAAAAACTTCCACGGCTTTCTTTATTATGATATCACCAATACTTGTTTTCTCGAAGAGGACAGAGATTCGAATCTTGAAGAAGAGTCGACTAAGATAAATCCGGAGCTTTGTGATGATGTTTTCGCTCGAAAACCACAAGTGAAAGACTCTGATTCTTGTTCCGCCATTAACGAAGCCACCAAGAAAACATATGCTTCTTCTTCAAGAAACCGTGACACTAGTGAATCTGGCGAGATAAGGAGGGTAGGTGATAAAGAAGATGATCGCAAGGTAGATACTATTCCCGGTTTACTTAATTCGCAAGTAAGTAAGATAGATGCTTAAATATGAAATATTGGTTCTTAAATCTTGGCAGGAATCTGATGATGAATGTGATTTATACAAGAGATTTCATGATATCGAGAGGTTTTATGATAGATTTTTTGGGTTCTCAGACCATAGAGAAGAAGCTGAAAGCAGAGAAATACAGAGCCACGAAGAAACTTGTAGTCTTATTACTCAGCCTTCACATCAGAATCCAAGGCTTAATCTAATTGCTACGAGTGATCAAACGATGAACCTGCGACAGCAACTCACAAGACCAAACCGTGGATCAACATCGTCTACAAGTGAGCGAAACAAAACCAGCCAACTCTCTCCAAATGCAGCACCATGGAGCCCTCATGACACAAATCAGAATCGAAATCGTTCTGAGTCTGAAATGTCTCTAGTGATGATGCCTTCTAGAGAAAATCTTGGATTAGGTCATCAGAATCCAAGGGTTAGTCAGATTATTAGGAGTGGATCAACATCGTCTACAAGTGATCAAAACAATACAGACCAAGTTATTGGTATGCAGAGTCAACTTTCTCCCAATGCAGCACCATGGAGCCCTAATAACAACACATATCAGCAGCTTCCAGTGGCTAACCAGATGGTCAAGGATTCGATAATGAACCCATATCAACATTCAATGGCTGACCAGCATAACTTTTATCAACATTTAGTGGCTGACCTGGAATTCTGGAATGCCGCAAGAGGACAGCCAAGATCATTTGCAGTCTCAAGGATTTAACACTATACCATCTTCTGAACAAGGCAAATATCAGCAGCAGCCTAGGTAAAACGATTCTTGACATCATTTTCAAGTTTTTCTTTTTAATAAAACTCTCTCGGGTTGATTTTGGTAACTGTAAATGAACTGGTGGTGATGATTATTTAGTCAAAGATGTATTCTTTAAGTGTGGAACAACTCGTAATCAATTCCAATACTTTTCACTGAAGATTAAAAGTTCACTCTAGTCTTAAAGTTTCTCTTTTTAGAATTCCCAATTTGTGTAATTCCTTAAAGCTTTTGAAAGGGTGATAAACGGTTTAATTAGTCAAAAACTATTCAAAAAGAAAAATGAAGAAGAAAGATTTTGTCTTTTTAAACGTTTGGTTTAGCAAGTCAATTTCAATATATTTGGTAATATTAGACAAACTAATGCAGAAGAGAAGAATTGTGTGCAAGTCAATAATTTTGTTACAATGATGGACGTGATCATCGATACTCTGAGTGGATCATCGTTCTCCATTACTGTTGATTTCTGGGAGACAGTGTTATCGATAAAAGAAAAGATCGAGAAGTCTCAAGGTATCCCTGTTTCGAAACAAACTCTTTACTTCCAAGGCAAGGTTCTTCAAGATCATGTTCATAAGTTTGCTTGCACGATCCTCTTCGACTCTCGTCTCCTTCTCTCCATCTCTCCCGAGGATAACCCTAATCAGAACAACGATCAAATGCTTATAGATTCAGCGACAGGCAAAAAGATCACGAAGGTGACGGCGAGGAGAATCAAGAATGAATTTTCATCACGACCGGCATATTCACTTGTTGAGTTACTTGCCCCTCAAGATTCGGCAACTGTGAAGGTTGGTAATCAAGTAGTTCAAACCACTGAGCAATCTCCACCGTCAGACTCAGCCAAAGAGGTCCTTCCTGTGGAAATGAAGATCAACCCCAGCCCGATGAAACTGACAGTATATGTGAAGCCATATGAAGATGATCCCAGGATAATTCAAGTAGAGGTTAACGCAGATGATAACGTTGAAGAACTGAGGAAAGAGCTGTTTAAGAGGCAAGAGAGGGGTGAGTTAGATCTGCCTCAAGAAAGGTTTTACTTAGTAGAAAGTGCGATACCATTGAGCGAATCTAAGTCATTCGAGCGGAACCTTGTTGTTGACGGCGATAGAATTGAGATTATCAGCGAGCTATCATCATCTTTTATTTCCTTTTAGTCTTTCTTCGAGTTCTCTTGCTTTGTTCAAAGTTCATAGCTTTCTGCGAATATGCTATGACATGTAATTACCAATATTGTTGTTGTTTAAAGAAGAGAAACTAGTTCTTGTTTAGTTACATCTTTGCGAAATTAGCGATAAAGATTTACTTTTCATAATGCAAGATTGTTCATAATTCTCGTCTTCAACTCTTCTTCTCTCTTGATCATAAAATGGAGCAATCTCCTCCACCGTCAAACTCAACAGAACAGATCATCGAGGTCATCAAGATTCGACTGTGACAGTTCAAACAGAGCAATCTCCATCGTCAAACTCGGTCGAAGAAATGATATCTTGATAGCTGATTGTTGACATGAATTTTAAAGACAATTCTTGCAAAAGTTTCTATTTTTTCTGATAAAACTGTAAATCTAGACATTGAATGTTAAAGCTAACGTTACACAAAGCCAACGGCGTCGTTTCTCATCCTCTACGCATAAATCAGAAAGAAGCCTAAGTAAAAACAATGTTAATGGGCCTATGTGGAAATAGAAATAGGCTTTAAACAAGCCTATTTAAGTTGTTAACGTTGTCAAAGACTAAAACTCCCACATCGCTTCGAACAGAACACGAAGCTGCGTTTATATATGGTTAGAGTCTACAGAGTGATTGTCCCTTCGGGGACATCCGATAAAATTGGAACGATACAGAGAAGATTAGCATGGCCCCTGCGCTAGGATGACACGCATAAATCGAGAAATGGTCCAAATTTTTTTTTTCTTCAAACTTTGTACAGATCGATCTCCAAATTCTCTTGAATGAAACCCTAAATTTCCAGTTTTTTGTTTCCTTCATCCATTGTTGCAGTTCTGTTGTTCGTTCGTTAGATGGATTTTGCTTCTATTTCTGGGTAAGTTTTTAAAACTCTCATGTTCTTCTAATTTCTGCTGCAACAAATTTTCCAGTTCGATTTTGAAACCCTAGGATTCCAAATTTTTGCTGTTCTGATGTCGTTGTTAAATGGATCTCTCGTAAGCTTAAATCTCTTATGCATTTTAACTTTCACTGCCCTAATATTTTATGTAGCATTGGTCATTTTCACAGTACTTGTCCTCTTATGTTTTCTTAAAGGATAAATCATACAAGAGTTAAACTTGTCTTCGCTCTCAGTTCATTTCTAATTATGTGATCAACTTTTAAAGCTATCTTCTATTCCTTAGCAATTTGGAGTTTGTAATTTCCGTTGGATTTTCCCCAATTATGCAACAAAACCTTTGTTGGGTTCTGAAGATTTTTGCGTTTTTGAAATTCTGGTAATCCTGTAAACCCTTGAATTGGTTTTGGTCAATCTTTTCACTGTGTCCTGTGTTTATGGGTACAAAGGATCAATACTTTAATGCTGGTTAGGTGTTAAAGAGAGAATTTTTGATCTCTTCTCTGAAATTTCTGCACCTGTTTGAGTCAATTTCATTCATTGGATTGGAAAATTGGTTTTAGGGAATGAAGAAAGTGTATAGGAATCATGTTTGGATCAGAGACACGAGATGGAGGGTGCAGAGACAAGTTTAGGGGTTTTAGGATTTTCAGAGACAATTGATGTTCACCGTTTCTAGAATGTTTTGGTTACTCATCATGTTAGATTGTTTATATCCAATTTTACTAGATGGTTCTTATGTGGTGTGGATCAATTGTCTTTAGATAATGTTTTAGCTTTATGCTCAGAATAATCAAATGATTACTTTGGAGATTCACATTCAATAAGGTCTTTGGATCATCCAACAAGTTTAGCCAATGTTCTATTCTACTTGACGATGATCGGAGCGTTCTTATCTCAGATTGTGGTTAATTTGATACACGTTTAGGGTTTAGCGGTTTCAGTTTTCAGAGACAGAAAATTCATGTTCTCCATTTCTCTAGCAAGTTTTGGTTCTTATGTGGTGGATTAACTGCCGTTATATTATATTTCAGGCCTCAGAAGAAACAATTGATTACTTGGTAGAATAACATCTCAAAAGGTCTTAGAACTGACAGGGAATGAGGACATGTGAAGCTGTGTATCATCCAAGAAGTTAGCCAAAGGTTTTACTTGACCAGATTTTTAGAGTGTTCTTGTCTCAGATTGTGGTTTGGCCCTGTGAGTCAGGTAAACTACTAAAACCCAAAGAGCTTAGTTCTTATAGTTTCACCTTTTCAGTCTTCAAGATTCAAAAAGACTAACTTCATTTTTCAGGATACCTAATACTAGCCTCTTATGGATATGGAGCAGACTCAGGAATCTTCTGAATTTGTAAAGAAGCATTGAAGTTCACCAATGGATTGTGGAGCGAGATGTTCATCAATGGATTGTGGAGCGACAAAGGGGATAAAACAAATACATAACCTTAGGATGAAACTTAAGTTGTTTTGCAGCAAAAAGAGACTTTTCGTGTTTTCGGTTTTTGTGAATCTTGAATCAGTCTCTGTTTGCAATCTTTGTTCGTTGAAAATATTCCTTCTACTGTAAAATGGTGTGTGTACTCGATTCTTTGAATCTATTTGTATTTATAGAACTTGCTATGTGTTTGTAATCCTTTAAGCTGTGAATTTTTGCTTCTAAGAAGATATTCATTCATTTGAAACAACTGTAATTAGTAATCTACTAATTGAAGTGAGGTCCAGTTAACCGGACTTAACCGAACTAAACCGGATCCAATTATACACGTAGAAACGCAAGTGGAAAGAGAGAGGACTCAGGCTATAAATACTAAATGCCTTTAAAAAGTTTCTTTCATTTTTCTATCTTCGCTAATTTCATTGCTTCTCAATCTTTGTCTCGCGACATGTCTGAGTTTATCGACCAAGATGATCCCAAGATGGAGGAAGATTTGAATCGTCAAGAAGAGTTGAATTCAGATTGTGATGATGGTGTCGCTCAAGTGAAAGACTCTGAAGAATCTACTACGCCAACTGTCTCTGTTGTGTCTGCGTCTTGTTCCGCCATTAATGAAGCCACAAAGAAAACAAATGTTTCTTCTTTATCTTCAAGAAACGGTGAAAGTAGTGAAACCGGAGAGATAAACACGATAGCTGGAGAAAATAACCGCAATGATGGTGATGATGGATATGAGACGTCCAAGGTAAATACGAATTGCGTAAATACTATTTCCAGTTACTTGATTCGCAAGTATGTTAGATATAGATGCTTATATGTGAAATCTTGATTACAAATGCAGAGCGATGAAGAAACCAGTAGTCTTGTTACTCTGCCTCAGAATCCACATCGTTCTTACTCTGACACGTCTCCATTGATGATTTCTCCGGGAGATAATGTTGGATTCAGTAGTCTTGTTACTCTGCCTCAGAATCCACATCGTTCTTACTCTGACACGTCTCCATTGATGATTTCTCCGGGAGATAATGTTGGATTCAGTAGTCTTGTTACTCTGCCTCAGAATCCACATCGTGATGATGTTTTCGCTCGAAAACCACAAGTGAAAGACTCTGCTTCTTGTTCCGCCATTAATGAAGCCACCAAGAAAACAGAAGCTTCTTCTTCAAGAAACCGTGATAGTAGTGAATCTGGCGAGATAAGGAGGGTAGATGATAAAGAAGAGGATCGCAATGATGGTGATGAACCCAAGGTATATACTATTCCCGGTTTACTTAATTTGCAAGTAAGTAAGATATATGTTTAAATGTGAAATCTTGGTTCTTAAATCTTGGCAGGAATCTGGTAATAAAGAAAGTGATATATACAAGAAGAAATTGCTTGCGCTCGATAGCTGCGATAGTTTTTTTGAGTTCTCAGTCCATAACGAAGAAGCTGAAAACAGAGAAGTACAGAACCACGAGTTTCCTAGTTCACCAGCATGGAACACATATCAGCAGCATCAAATGGCTAACCAGATGCCCAATCCAATGCCATGGTTAATGCATGGTCCGATGATGTACCCATATCAGCATCCAGTGAGGCCAATGCATGGTCCGATGATGTACCCATATCAACATCCAATAACTAACCAGATGGCCAATCCAATGATGCCAATGCATGGTCCGATGATGTACCCATATCAACATCCAATAGCTAACCAGATGGCCAATCCAATGATGCCAATGCAATATCCGCTGATGTACCCATATCTGCATCCAATGGCTAACCAGCAGAACTTCTATCAGCAACATCCAGTGGCTAACCATATTCCTGCATCTGCACCGCAGAGACTTCAGAACACATATCCAGTGGTTTACCAGATGCCAATGGGGATTCAGACGTTTATTCCATGGCATGTACTTCAACAACTTTCAGGAATGAGGCCAATGCCGTATCCAAGGGGTAATCAGCAGAACTTCAATCAACAACATCCAATGGCTCACCATATGCCAATGCCGTATTCAATGGCTAATCAGCAGAACTTCTATTACCAACGTCCAGTGACCAATCTAGTTCCAGCGCAAAGCACGATGATAATGCCGGCTGAATCACATGTTCATTGGTATGATACTGAACAATGTTTAAACAGTTGGGGAATGAGGCTAATACAGGATCCAGTGATGTACCCATATCAGTATCCACATGCTAACCATCTGAACCAGAGGATGCCGCAATTCAGAAGTGATCAGTTGTCTACAACAATAACACCAGATGGACAGACAAGATCAGTTGCTATAGTTCAGGACCCTTTCAACCCGCAACAACGTGTTTATTTGGTCTTAGATGTAGTACCACAGGCTCAGGTGAATCATTTTCTGCAACCTCAGACTCAAACGCAACAACCAACGCAGTCTCAAGGTGGTGACGGTGGGGCGTCTTCTTCTGAACAAGGTGGAGATCAACAGCAGCCTAAGTAAAACGATTCTAGTTTTTCTTTTTATCAAAACTCTCTCAGATTGATTTTGATATCAGTAAATGAATTAAAAGTTTTCTTCATTGTGATACTAAAAGTTCACTCTACTAGTCTGAAAGGTTTTCTTTTTACAATGCCCATTTTGTGTAACTTGTTAAAGATTGAGAAACGTTGATCAACTGTTTAGCTCAAAACTCTGGAAAATCAAAATAAAAATTGAAGATGAAGAAAGATTTCACTTTCTCAATCGTGTTGGTAGAAGCAAATCGTTTCTCATCAATTTCAATCTAGTATTCATAAAGATTCTCTTTTTTTTTTACAATGCCCACTTTTGTGTAATCGAATGAGGCTCAAAGAGATATCGAAGAATTTGTAAATTGGGTCTTGTAATCCTGAATTGGTTTTTCTAAGTCTCTCAACAATGTCATGTGTGTATGTGTACAAAAAGATCTAGACTTTGATGCTGGTTTGGTGTAATATAATAGTGACAATTTTCTGCACCTGTCTTAGGGAATGAGGTTTAGGAAATTTTACTAGATAGTTCTTACTTGCTGTGGATCAATTATCGTTAGATAATGTTTCAGCTTTAAGCTCATGAGAATCAAATGATTACTTTGCAGAATCACATTCAATATCTTTGAATCGGCTAGGATTGAGGACTTTTGCATGATGTGTACTATCCAAGAAGTTGACTAATTAATGGTCTACTTGATTAAGCGTATTTGTCTCAGATTGTGGTTTAGCCCTCTGATTCAGCTAAACCAAGAGCTTGGTTCTGTTGGTTTCAACTTTCCAGTCTTCCTTTTAGCTATTATAATACAGTTATCAAGAAAGCTACTAGCTTCTTATGAGTTTAAGATCGTGGTTTAGCCTTATGAGTCAGGTGAACTGCATCAAATCATGAGACATGAGACCAATCAGCAAAACCAATATGAGCATTTTTTCCCTATCTATCCCCAAGTCTAGTTCCAACGATGTAATACCCGCAACAGCAATTCAAGAGTGTTCAGATGTTGACTACAACACCAAGTTGGCCAGGAACATTTGTTGTAAATCAGAGCTATGTTAACCAGCAACATCACCATGGCCTTAGCTTAATCAACAACAAATGATGCAACTGCGGTCGCAAACGCAACAGCCAAACATAGTCTCAAGTGGACCTGTCTTCTGACCAAAGTCAAGATTAACAGAGCAGCCTAAATAAAACGACTTTTGACATGATTTTCAGTTTTAGTTTTTCTGTTTATTCAAGATTTATTTAAAGTTTGGAAGAAGGAAAAGTTGTCTTTAAAACAGGTATTGATCAGCAAAGTTTTCTTAACAGTTGACAAAAGACCCATTAGGCCATTATTATCTCCTAATCAAATTGATTCAATTTCAAGACTTTTAAGTGGAAGGTCATTACTTCTTTTGATCGTTGTCCACTTTCGTGTAAAACACACTCGTCATGCGCGCGTGAGCTATGGTCGATTCAACAACGGTCACGCGCCTTTTTGCGTGTCAGAGAGTTTCAGCTTCGACGTTTTTCTTTTAAGCGACTATTCAACGTTTAGCTAATCCCATAATTAAAGAAAAAACCATATGATAATTAATTTAATCAGATTGATTTTGCCAACAGTTTAAGTTATCGCTCTACGAAAAACCCTGAATTTAAAAATTAATCACTTTTTGATTCAACGCTTCGGTTTCTCATTTCTCTCTTCAGAGTTCAGACCACTCCGAATCTAATTCGCAAATCATCGCTCCATTTGTTTCTTCTTCAAAGAAATTGAAATCCTTCTCTCATTATCTTGTTTTTGTCTGCAAGAACTCTGCCCTAATTTCACGCTTCTGCCGTAATTTCATTCAGCAGCATCTGTCTTTGTCCAAGGACTTGTCTTGTTATGTTTTTTTGAAAGACGCAAAGACTTAAACTTTAAGCATTTGTTGATTGTTCTGTTCTTGAAACTCCGATTAAGTTATTAGATCTGACTCAGCTTAGGACTAATCAAGCTTTTTAGCTGCCATGCCAAAAGCAATAAACAGTAGTAAAAAAGCTTTTCTTTTTATTCGGTTGGTGCATTGGTTGTTGGTGTTCTTATCAACTTTCTTCTTCTATTAATTAGCTTTGAATTGGGATTTTGTCATTTTCGTTCAAGTTGTCCCAATTCTTAAAACTCTGCAGCAAAATCTCTATTGGGTTTGAAATTCTGGTTATTTCTATCCACCTTTGTCTTTATTTGTACAAAAGATTAAGACTTTGATTTGCTGGTTAGGTGTTCAAGAGAAAGTTTTGATCTTTTTTGGGGGGATGAAGAAAGTTTATAGGAAGCTGATTTGGATCAGAGACCCATTAGCGAGAGTGAAGAGACATGTTAGTTCACATTCAGGGTTTAGGGTTTTCAGAGATAGAAGAAAATGGATGTTCCCGTTTTTAGCAAGCTTGGTTTTGTCAGTTACTCTTTTGATGTCTGTCATTTATGTCCAATTCGACACTTCTTATGTGGAAGAACCATTGCCTTTTGATAATGTCTTAGAAGAATCAAATGATTACTTTGTAGAATCAGGTTTGAGAATGTCTTTGAATTCGACGGGGAATTCGAATTCTTCAGAGGTTCCTAGGTTAGCTTATCTGATCTCGGGGACGAAAGGTGATAGTCTTAGGATGATGAGGACTTTGCAAGCTGTGTATCATCCAAGAAATCAGTATGTTCTGCATTTGGATCTCGAAGCTCCGCCTAAGGAAAGGCTTGAGCTTGCAATGTCTGTGAAGAGTGATTTGACTTTCCGTGAAGTTGAGAACGTTCGTGTTATGTCTCAGTCTAATCTGGTTACTTATAAAGGCCCTACAATGATTGCTTGTACGCTTCAGGCCGTGGCGATTTTGCTTAAAGAAAGTTTGGATTGGGATTGGTTCATCAACCTTAGTGCCTCGGATTATCCTCTCGTGACACAAGATGGTTAGTGATTTTGTTTTGAACTTGCATGTTTTGGTCTTTGGTACTTAGTAGTGGCTTTTTTTGTTCTTCTTGATTCTGCAGATATGCTGTATGTCTTCGCGAATTTGTCTCGGAACGTCAATTTCATTGAACATATGAAGCTTACCGGGTGGAAACTGTAAGTAGAACCGCTGAAGTAACAACTCATTATCCCGAAATAGTGAATAAGATATGCTTCTCATGGTCTTTTGCAGGAACCAGAGGGCCAAATCAATCATTGTTGATCCCGGTCTGTACCTATCGAAGAAAACCGAAATTGCTTGGACTACTCAACACCGTTCACTTCCCACATCTTTCACGCTGTTCACAGGTTAGCTAGCATCTTCAGTTTGGTATTTCATAAACAGGTCTTATGGATGAAAAAAAAGATGGTTTATCTATCTTGTCTTTAATCTTGCAGGCTCGGCTTGGGTAGTTCTGACTCGGTCTTTTCTTGAATACTCAATCTTGGGATGGGATAATTTTCCGAGGACAATATTAATGTACTACACCAACTTTGTATCCTCTCCAGAAGGATACTTTCACACAGTCATATGTAACACTGAAGAGTTCAAGAGCACCGCGATTGGGCATGACCTGCACTACATTGCTTGGGACTATCCTCCAAAGCAACACCCAAACTCTTTATCGATGAAGGATTTCGACAAGATGGTCAAAAGCAACGCCCCATTTGCTCGAAAGTTCCACAAGAACGATCCTGTATTAGACAAGATCGATAGAGAGCTCTTAGGCCGGACTCATCGGTTTTCCTCAGGAGCTTGGTGCATTGGTAGCTCGGAAAATGGCGCTGATCCGTGCTCTGTCCGGGGGGATGACTCTGCTTTGAAACCAGGCCCTGGTGCCGAGAGATTAAAGGAGCTTGTTCAGACACTTTTATCTGATGAGTTCAGAACAAAACAATGTTCATGACAGGTAATGATTCAAGCTCAAAATTGTAAATTCATTGTGTTTTAGTTTTACTCATAGGTTATAGGTTTCCACATAAAGTTATACAAAACGATCCATGTCGCCCAAAATTTTAGATATAAAGCAATTACAATAGCAAGAATGGTTAGAGAGAGCTTCAAATTAAACTCTCGCTTCAGCTCTGGATTCAATACAAGAAATTGAAAGGGCTCTAACAAAAAGAGTTTGAAGAATACAAGAAGTTACCTTTTGAAATCAAGGTTTAAGTACACTGGTATAGAGGATTGGGAAAAGAATCACAATAACAAGTACAATAGCGAGGATAATGGCAATACAAGTCCATTTCCTCGAGTTCCTCTGAAGTACTTTAGCCCCATGCAATTGATCAGTCCCTCTCATGACGAAAGAGCTCGCTTTTGAGACATTTGATTCGATGTCATTGAGCATATTCCCTTGAGCTTCTACAAGAGCAGCCATGTCGAGGAACACTTGGTGCAGCTCTAACAGACTCCGTTCTATCTCCTTAACCGTGTCGTGTCGTTCTTGAATCTCTGATAATGTGTCCATGATCTGTCCGCGACCTTGCTCTTGTATTGCTTTTTGGAGAAAACGTTCGCTCTCTCCACTCGATATAAGCTTCTCGACTGTCTCTTCGTCCGCTTTTTGCCCCGTTACAGTGAAGTACCTTCAAGATTCAACCAAAAACTCAAAACTTTACCATCTCTTACTTCGAAAGATTAAACATTTTTGTAAAAAGATTTCATCTTTGTTCAATCATGGTAAAATCCTCTAAAAAGGATTTGATAAATGTTGAATCCGAGTAACACCCAAATGAAAGAAAAAGAAAAAAGGTTATATAGAATTTAACCTTCTCTCGACGGTTTCTTTATACTCAGTAGCCATTTTGGTTCGTAGTCTCTGAAAATCATCCATCATGTCTTTAAGCTTCTTCCCCAATCCGCTAACGACCGATGTTCTGGTCCGATCAGCAGACGAGCCAGGACCACAACCAGCGACTTTCCTCTGCGCAGCATTTGATTTCTCCAAAGCCACAAGCTTCGACTTTATCATCTTGACACGTTTCAAGACCTCTGTAACACTCGAATCCATACGAGCACGAAGCTTTTTAATGGCCTTGGAGTCATGTACGGTCTTGGACTCTTCATTAGCATCTTGGAGACGCTTATGAATCTCGTCGACAGCTTTCATGTCTTC
Organism: Arabidopsis arenosa; assembly: GCA_905216605.1. Lineage (NCBI taxonomy): Eukaryota > Viridiplantae > Streptophyta > Magnoliopsida > Brassicales > Brassicaceae > Arabidopsis > Arabidopsis arenosa. The sequence goes on from LR999456.1 coordinate 17,772,054, forward strand.
TTTAACACTCTCGACATATCCAAAGAACTCATCGAGGTTGCCTGAATCGAGAGAAACATTTTGAGATTCGATGTCATCGAGTTGGACCTGGTGGTTTAAGTCTGTGTATCTCTTGAATGAACTAGAGATTAGATCGTTCATGGCGACGATCAAGAAATTAGAGAAAAATGAGTTCTAATTTCTTGGAAATGGGCAGAGGAACATTAATGGTGGTTTAGATGGTTGACATGAAGCTAGAGAGACGTTTAAGAGCTGTCTGAAAACAATGTGTAATTACTAAATAGACATATTATGAGCTGTGTTTAGAATCAGTCAAGAGATTCAAGACCAAGGAAGACTTTGTTAAGAAGATGGAATGTAATTAGCCATTGTGATTTGGTACCATGTTGCAGAGACGTGGTCTCCATTAATCATTCATCACTTTTTAAAGTTCTGTGGGGAAACATGGAGCCCACTTAACCCATGAATTTCAATGTATTTAAACCGGTGGACCTTGAGGCTTTTATGAGTTATGTACAAAGTCTACCAATAGGCTTAAAAATTAGGATTCAAAACAAGAACAAAAGCCTGTTTGAAGTATTTATATTCGCACCAATCCAACATGTGCAATAGTCTTTGAAAGACTTTTGATATAGATCTGAATTGATCTGCATACTCTCAAATCATGGACAAGTCCGACCGGATTATTTCGGCTTTAAAATCATTGACATAAGCTACTCTTGTAGAGAGTTCTGTAACACACATGAGATGAGACACTGACACTAAGCTAAAAGACTGAATTCACATAAGAGTGGACTCGATAAGACAACCAAAAACCTCCTCCAAAGAAAGAGACTATAAGACGTTCCTACTTCCTATCTCAAGTATGTGAAGGACCTGTTTCGCTTTTCACCTAAGTGGTCTCTGAAAACCTCCCAAGTTGAAGAGGGTGTGAATGGAAGCAGCATCTGTCATGAAAGGAATCTGAGCATAGACTCCAGCAAGAGCGCACCGTATGCATTCGAGAAGCAGACATATGTAGGTGAATCCGATGGCCATCCAATAATACATCCCAAACCGTCCTTTGAAATGAATCAGCGGGAAGAAATTGCTTGTGCACCATATGACCTGAAGAGCTGTTTCAAGAAGCATACCCATCATCATGTGAAACCTCAAGTAATGAGGCAGCTCTTTGTTCTTCACCACCCACATATAACCCAAGTAGCAGTACACCATGAAGAACCAGGTCGGCCATCTGTTTATCGCTCCCGGGATGAAATATATCATGTCTCCAATCGCATCGTGCTTTTCTAGAAACGGTTGGACATAGAACCCAACATCAGATATTTGGAGGGATATCAAATAAGGGACACAAGCTAATGTCCTCCACCACCATTCAGGTCTCTCTGCGATTTTAGGCAGTTTGATTTTGAAGAAGTCATCTTTAGCCACTCTTGCAGGCTCTATTGGTCTCCGATGTCTTCTCAAACCAGGAGCTAATGATGGCAAGCGATGAGCAAAGAGCTGGTTAGGTGATGATCCTGCTGCAAAGTCCACAGATGCAGTCGCTGCAGAATTCAACAGTCGGGATCAGTTGAATCACAAAGAGCACATGAAAGCCATGGTACAGGACAAGCAAAGAATAAACTTGAATCCAAACAATACCTGTAAGAGGAGCAATCTCTCGAGGACATCTCTGTGAAATTAAGCTTAATTTTGGGAATGAATCAACGTTGGGGAAGAACACTCTTGGATTCACAAGTTTCTTTGAAATTGGACTATGGTTCCTGGTTTATCAAAAATGGTAAACACAACATCAAATCTATGTGAAAGCCTATAACAAGGGCATGTGCAAGACCCCATTTCTAAACCCTAATTTCAAATTTCTTCACCAGCAAAATCAATCGAAATCTCAAGAAATTTATTCGAATTGCATTGGAATTGACGATTTAAACAGGGGCAGTGCGAAGATTAAACATATATAAAATCATAGCAAATCGAACAATCCTAAGAATCAAACGATGCAACACAAATCATCGAAAGAACGAGGAACTCCAAAATCGAAGAATCAGAGAGAGAGATCGAATAGGAGAAACGAAAGCATGAGTTTGATTATGTCACCTGGGAGCGAGGAAGGTGAGAGAGCCACGGTTGGTGGTGGTCGCCGCCAAACCCTGCATAATTTTTTCTCCGGCGAGAGAACCTTCGAGGCTTTAGGGTTTCGATACTAAAAAAAAAATCAAAAATCGAAAAAGACAAGATCGGCGAGGAGGACTAGAGTAAACTTTACGTGCAAGAAATATGAAGCCACCTGATTTTGACGAGGTGGCTACATTTTATTTAGGTCGGTTTTAGTGAAAGTATACCTTATTGGGCTATCAACAAAAGCCCAATATCACAAATTAGGTCGGTTACTACCTTTTTTCTTGTTCAACTTCAAACCGAATTCAATTAGGCCGGTTTACTACTATCTTTTTTTTTTCTTTTTGAAATAATTAACTACGATCTATTTTTGCTCAAGAAAAACTAATGAAAAACAACAAATTTGAAGTATTACACAATTAAAAAAAGTAGAATTAACGGCTTGGTTTAGGCTTGAGAAATCTCAAAGCCTTGGGCCAATCTCCCAAATTGAATCGTGAGTGCATATACGCAGCATCGCTAATGATTGGAATCTGAGGATAGTTCCAGCCAATGCGCATCTTAAGCATTCAAGAAGAACACAAAGGAAGCTAAACCCCATCACCATATGAATATGATCATACATCCCTAAACGTCCATTGAAGTTATTCAACGGGAAGAATTCGCTTGCGCGCCATATGATCTGCATTGCTGTTTCTAAAACCTTTCCCATAATCATATGAAACCTAAAGTAATGAGGTTAGTTTCTGTTCTTCCCCATCCACATGAACCCTGAGACGCAGTACACCATGAAAAACTTGTGTTGCAAGTTGTTAGCTGCTCCTGGAATCAAGTTTGTGATCGTTTCTCCAATGGCACCGCCGTGTTGTTCAAGAAAAGGTTTCATGTAGAAACCAATCTCAGACATTTTGGGATATCAAATAAGGTACACACGCCATGATCATCCAAAACCAATCAGGTCTCTCTTCGGTTTTTGGTAATCTGAATCTTGAAAAGTTTTCAAATCTTGAATCTTTATAATATGCTTTCACAGTCGCAGGCTTTCTTGGTCTCAGGTTTCTTCTCGAACCAAGAGCTAATGGAGGCAAACCATGACCAAAGAGCTGGTTGGATGATGCAAAATCCACATTTGCGTTTGCTGTAGATTTGGGGAATTAGTTTTCAGTGTAAAGTGTTATATATATGTTTTAAAAACCAAGATTTAATATTTGAAAACCAAAATATACCTAAAAGAGGAACAATCTGTCTTTGTGGACTTACTGACAATTTTAATTTGGGGAATGGACCAAAGTTGGAGAAACACACTCTTATTTAAAATCAGAAAGAATCATGACAAGACTAAAAATGCCCAAACAAAATTCACAAATTCTTAGCTTGCAATAAAAAACAAGTAATTCTTTCAAAACAATGAAAGAGTAGTAGAGCAACGTTCTCAAAACCGGCCAATTGAATGTGGCAATGATTACATGAATCAGACGAAAGATTCCTGCCATTACGCACAATAAACTGTCCACAAGGCACCATATGGAACTAAACCCGAACACCATCATAAAATACGTCCCTAACCGTCTATTGAGTTTAATCAATGGGAAGAACTCGCTAATTGCCAACAGAAGCATTCCCATGATGATGTTAAAAGTCAAGAAAAGTCTCTTTAGCAATACGTTTGCTGCTCCTGGGATCGAGTTCTCATCTTTAGATGCTCTCAATGTTCTCACAGGCTTTGTTAACCTCCGGTCATGAACAAATATATGGTTGATTGATGATGATGATGCAAAGTCCACATCTGCATATTTTGGAAATTAATAAGTTTTCAGTAATAAAAGAGTCATTATATTACAAGACAAGCTTTCAATAGTGACAATAACTTATTAGTTATTACCTAGAAGAGGAACAATCTTTCTTTGCAAACTTGATTTTGGGAATGATGAACCAAAGTTGGAGAAACACAATCTTGTTGGTTTCAAGTGTTTCTTTAGGGATGGACTTTGATTCCTGCTTTATTAATTTTGTGAAAATACATCGATCTCTATTAATAAAGGCTAATTCAATAATAGTCATACATGTAAATAATTTTAACAAAACTGACTATTTAAACTTTTAAATCTTCCTTTTCTACGAGCGAAATCAACACATGTACAATTAGTCCATTGAAAAATAGAAGAAACTGATGAGTAAAACGGTAACAAAAGTAAAAAAATCCACTAGCTGCAAATAGTAATGATCAATCGAAGAATAATATCCAAATCGTAATTAACTGGACAACAACGCATCAAAATAAATAAAAAATGATGCGAGGAGAAAAAAAAATCCTTGAAGCTAGGAATGTACGAGAGATACGATCGATGGTTGTCGCCATATTTTCTCGCCGGCGACAACTTTCGAGGTTTTAGGGTTTACGAGTAAAAAAATAAATAAAAATATTTGGAGTAATGTAGAATCATAAAACCAAGCTGGTTTACAATATACCGATGACGAATATGCAAATCAATTACTGGGGATAGTTTCGACATTTCGGTAAACGAACCTTTCTGCTTTTCAAATTTCGAAGTTGGGCTTTTACACAAAGCCCAAATACTACAACAAACGGGTTTTCACATTAAACCGACAACAAAGAAAAGGAAGTCAATTAGCAGGGGTAGATACGACTTTTGGAAGACGGTGTTTTAAGACTAGGGTTTTAAATCAACGCATTGCTCTCTAGTCTCTATATAACAGCCGCGTCGAAAATCAATTCTATCATTCTCAACATCACGATACATTGTAAATTTGGGTTCTTTAGTTTTCTCTAGAATTAGGGTTCTTTAGTTTTCTCTAGAATTAGGGTTCTTTAGTTTTCTCTAGAATTAGGGTTATTGGTATTTGAAGTTTCGCAGGAGCCTCCCGGGCTAATCTGATATATAATTGATGAAGAATTAAGCCCCAAAGCTCCTGCTAGATTGATGTCATTCGTGTTGCAGTTCTGTCTCTTTTATAATCCGGCTTAACTGTGTCAAAGCAATGTCTAGATTTTGTTTTTCTTTCTTGAATTTTGTGTTTTGGGCTATGATTAAAAAATTATCCGCGCTTCTGAGATTTAGGTCTATGAAGTATACGGAAAACAATGGTTGAATTTCTTAATATGAGCTCTAAAAGTCCTTTTTTTTTTTTTGAGTCTGGTTTGTGTTTGTTGTTTTGAGGGCAGTGATGATTAAAACCAGTTCTGCTTCAGAAAAGTCTTGATAGAAGAACCTGTATACCAAAAAAATCTGAGCCTTTTTTTGTGATTTTGTAATTGTTTTTGTTGTTGTCTGCCGATGATGATATAATCCAATTTTCGAGGTGCAGTGGAGCTGAGACCCTGTTTATCAGGGAGAACCCCTTGGCAGAAACTGTAATTTCTATGAAGCTATATGGATTCTTACTGAGGCTTTTGATTATCTTTTGTCTTTTCAGTTTTTGGGTTGTTTTGTGTGAATACGTGCTTTTTCAATGGTGAATCCAATATGTCTAAGCTATAGATCTACAACGGACTATAATACCCTCAAATTGTTTGCCAACTGCCTAACTCATCACCTTGGTATCAAGAGAGCTTGAGAATTGTATTTAAGTAAACCACCAGACGAACAAGACATGGGATTTTGATAAATAGATGATCAACGATGAATGTATTAGGTTAATACACGATCTTAACATTTATACCCAAAAAAAAGATTATACATGATGAAAGACGAATTATTTGTTCTCGACCTATAATTTATAGATGAACGGACTGTCTCTCTCTTACCATTGTTGTTTATAATGAAATTTTACTTGCAAAACGTTTGTGCTTATGTATTCAGACTGACGTAGTTAGCAAACTTTAGTTCATAAGCTAGGCCCATTATTTTTACCAAAGGCCCAATATACATCCAAATGTAATAAATTGTAGGATGGTTGACGCTTAACACTAAAAAGTCCTTTCAATACTTCGGCCCTTTTACTCTGAAAAGAGGCCCATTATACGTCCAGATTCTTTGGTTGCGTTAATTAATATGGTGCCTGACGACTTGACGTTTCTCAACACTAAAAAGTTTCTTGAATCTATCAGAGAAAATTTTATTATGTTAAATACAAATTAATTCTGGTGTTAATGGTATTTATTTTTTATTTGTGATCTTAGTGCGGATTATAATTTATAAAGATCGTATCAATTGTTTGAAGATCTTTTGTTTTTAAATGATTATTATAGAATACGTATAAACAACATAGAGTATATCTACGTTATTATTCGACATCTGCATTATTTGAAATTCAAGGTAAATTGAATGTTAATGTTAAACAAAGCATCACTCATCACATTATAAACAGGAACCTACAGATTTTTACAATGTGCTCTCGAAAGTCTAGACAATTCGATAAATAGTCTACGGTCATGGATTTTCCTTCTAGACCGCAAGAGAAAATGGTTAAGTAAATAACCAAAATTAAAAACAAGAGAAAAAAAAAGTTATTATCAGCTCAAAGAGCTAAAAAACCGACCCTTTTTCATCATTTGTCTAAACTCCTTGTAATCAACCCTACCATCACCATCAACATCCACTTGTATTATCATCTTCCTACATTCCTCCAAGCTCATACCTTGCTTGAGTCCCAAGGAAGATAAAACTGCTTTCAATTCATCCACCGTTATAAACCCATCTCCGTTCCGATCAAATACATTGAACGCTTCCTTCATATCTTCTTCTCCTACCTCGTCCTCATCTTCAACCATTATCGTCTTGTAAAGCTCTCCAAACTCTTCAATGTCAACGCAACCGTCACCATTAACATCAATCTTTTGGATGATTTGCGTTAGCTCGTTTTCGGGGATTATGATACCGAGGTTCTTTAATGACTCGTTCAGCTCCTTTGTAGTGATCCTACCGTCTCCATCCTTGTCAAACATTTGGAACACACGATTTAGCTCCGTGGAATCCATTTGTTTTTAAAATTTAGGGTTTTTCAGAGGTTGCGTGTGGAGGAAGAAAATGCAAAAAAAGAGAATGATGAGACTCCGAGAAGCCGAGAAAGAGGGGTCTTTCTTGGCCTCTTGGAGACCCGGTGAGGGTAATTTCAGAAACTAAGGAGAATGTTAGAGAGAATTGGTGGAAAATCTTAACCAAAAGCTCGAGGTAATAACATGTAAATGGGACAAAAATAGGAGAGATAGAGAGAGATTTGTTCTATTGTTGGTTGAGAGGAAATGTTGGGTCTTTTAAAGGAGACTTGTGGCGTTGTATCGAAGTCTTGTAAAAGACGACCCTTTCTATAAATTTCAACCCAAAAACATAATTTTAATTTTAGTCAATTCATATTTATCACAAAATTATTCATACAATACTAGTTTAAAATTTTTATTTGTATAGTTAGTTTAGTTTGAATGACAAAACCAAGTTTTTGTTTTTCTAACCAATCCGATTAATTTAAATATCCAAACAAACAAGATACTAATTAAAACATTGATTCAAATTCAATGTATTTTTTTTTTTTTTTGATAACCAAAGAGTGATCCGACTTTTTACCGTCCGATTATTTTTTAGGGTGAATGTAACCGTCGAATAGCTTATTTACTGTTAATAGATCTAAAGAAGAACATGACACCACTTTGACTGGCTAAACGAAATGATTTACTATTTTACTTTATCATAGTTCTAAAGTTAATTGTTAACCTACTAGCTATTTAGCCGGCAAAAGACCAAATCCTTTGGAGTGGTGGTGAAGCACTATGTGGTACTGTCCCAACTATGTGGAGTCTTTGAATTGACTTTTTCAATATAAAAATAAAGAAAATATGTCAACGACAAAAAAGTAAACTTGGTTTAAATGATTTATGTTCACATTCGCAGTTTAATGATCACTTGGAGAAACAAATTACAGCAAAGAGATATGGTGAGTTTATAACATTTGCGAAAAAATAAAGATAACTAAGGGCCTGACTGGTTTAAACGCAGCGGGTGCGGTTGCGTCTGCGGGAGTTTGCGGAAGCGGGCGGTTGCGGTTTCAAGCGTTATGATGCATTTTGAATGACTGGTTAAGCGGTTGAAAATTGGTGCGTTTGCGGGAGTTTTATGACTGGTTAACCAGCGGATGCGACAACGGTTAAATCGAAAATGATCAAAAGAAATATAATTTATAATTATATAATAAAGTATAAAAACACCAAATATTTATATTATTATGATAAAATACAAAACAATTTATATATAATTAATAATAATAAAATATATAAAATTACTACATAATTAAAATAATATATTTCATAGTTAAGTGTTTATTACTTCATGCATTTGGTTCATAAAAAAACAGCATCAAGTAAAATAACAAATTACAAAAAAAATAATATGACAAACTAAAAAAATAGATGTTTTGAATTCTTAGATTCTCTGGATTAATAATTTTATTACAATACTTTGTTTGTATTTTGTGCTTCTTGAGTTTAGATTGACGCCATAATTTTGGTAAATAGAAAAAAATTAGGGTTTTGAGAATTAACGTTAATATATATAGGGTTTGATAAAAAAATTTTTTTAATTTTTTTCAGTTTTTTTTTTAATTTATTTGTTATTTATGTATTTTTAATATATATATAGGATTTGAATTAAAAAAAAAAAATTGCCAACCGCTACCGCCCGCAACCGCAAACGCTTGCGGGAAGGAGCTTTTGAATTCAGCGGTTCGGAGCGGTCTAGAGCGGTTCGGAGCGGTATAAAACGTTTTTTATGATTGGTTTTAAACGCTAGCAACCGCAACCGCCCGCAAACGTAGCGTTTGCGGGTGGTAGCGGGAGAACCAATCAAGTCCTAAGTGTGCTATAAAATAAAAACAAATAAAGCAATGGGGTAAAAAAGTGCCCACACGCAGGATCGAACTACGGACCTTCAGTTTACAAGACTGACGCTCTACCACTGAGCTATACGGGCCTTTGTTGATTACATTAAGAAATTTATATAACTTCTTAAAATGTTTCATTGTCAACTAATAAAATTTAGATACACCCAAAACGAGTCTTGAAAAAGTGAAATTAATTAATTAAACAAGAAACTTGGGAAGTGAATGAACATAATATTTCATATAAGAGGCAAGAAGAATTCACAGAGTAATTGCCATGAAATGTATGATTACGGACAGCTTTTACATTATAAGAACATTCAAACAAGTCTTACACAAAAAGACCAAATCTTTCTTCTTTTCTTGTTGAAGAATTTTAAGACCACCATGGAGCATCACCAGTCCTGAAGTCAGTTTCCACCCATGGTACAAAAAGAACCTTCCCAGTATCATCTATGTCCGCGTGAGCCAATGCTAGCGACTGTTCCATGAAAACAAGTTTACTTAAGAAAATATACTCGAGAGATACGCAGGGAGAGAGTGTGTAATGCATGTGACTTACCAATGGCGCTGGACCTCTAACGACTCTTCCTTGGGCGTTGTATTGGGATCCATGGCAAGGACATAGAAACTTGTTCTCAGCTTTGTTCCATGGCACAACACATCCAAGATGAGTGCACACTGCGTTGATACCGTATGTTGCTAGAGTCTTGTCGTTCTCTACAACTAGGTAAGTCGGATCTCCCTATAACATAAAATCCGCACCCATTGAGATGCACGAACCTTTATTGAGATCATGAAGTACTGTTTCAAGTAGTGTTTCGTCTTCTTACCTTTAACCCTTGGGTCAGGGTTCTGTCACCGGGACCATGAGTCTTAAGCCATTCCTCAGCAACTACATCGTTTCCAAGTGCATCTTTGGCTGGAGTACCACCACCCCCACCTCCAGTTCTGCATTTTCAAAACAACATAGAAATTAAAAAACAGGACAACAAATGAAAATAAACTATATCGTCTCATCAATCTCACATCTCAGTAACACCAAAGAAGCCATAAACTTATTCATACTACATATTGGATTGAATCAAAACCAAAAGCTAACAACATACAAAAGCAAATTCAAACTTCACCACAATACAAAGAGTCTCTAGATTTTCTCCCTAATGCAATCAATGTTCAAAAGAAGAAAGGAAAATCCATGAGTCTCATTCGGATAATTGTTCAGAAGATTCCCTAAACTTCACCAAAACAAAACATAAGACAAAGACTAGCCCTGATGCAATCAATGTCCCAAAAGAAAGAAATCAAAATCAATTAATCTCATTAACAGGCGTCGAGAACAGAATTGGAATCAAATAGAGGAACAGAGGAAAAGTAAACAGACCCAGGAGGAACAAAGAAGGTAGCGTAAGGGACAAGCATGTAGCCAGTAGGTAGAGAAAGAGCCCCAACAAGAAGAAGATTCAAAAGCTTCCTCTTTTCCATATCTGGAACTCTGTCTGCTGGAATACTCGACGCTTGACACGCAATTCTCAATCCAATCTTCTCTTTTCTAACCATTTGATGATTCGTCTTCGTTGGCTTCACAAACAACCCACGCGACATCGCCATCAAAGCACTTCTGCTTGAACCAAGCTGCCACCAAAAAAAATATAAAACTTTCAAAAATCCAATCACTGAAACAAAAAGACCCGATTGTTTCAATTCGAATGATCAAGAATGAACCTGAGTAGCAGGGGAAAGGGAGGAGGACGCCATTGATGTAGTCATCGAAAGCTCTAGCCGAAAACGCTAAAGGGTTTTGGTCTGAAGCTTTATGTTGTGGAGGAGGATGACAAGTGGGATCACACAGAGAGATTTCAGACCACTGAAGAGAGAGAAGCAGATAAGGCACGCGCCAGCCTCTGCTTCCACATAGCCACATACTTTTCAGATTTTGGATTTCTTGATGAGGTAAATATTAATGGGCTTTAAACGGATCAATAAGGAAATTTAATGGGCTATTATCTATTAGGCCCATACTGCCACACATGTATCCAAGATACATGTATTTCTCATCTATATATACATTTTTGGTGAAGATTTGGCCTCAAAAATCCTTTTACAATTTCAATATTGTACATTTAGTCCCTACAAATAAAATCTGACAAAATATTTGTCTTAATGAAATTTACAAATCAATTAATAAACTCTTCTAACAATTCCTATTTTTAAGCAAACGAGATTTGAGATCCTAACATATGGAAGTCAAATATTCGAAATTAAAAGCTATTGCTAACAATAATCTCGGGATTTACCTATTAAAATATAAACTAATAACAGCTAATCCTAATCAAATCTTAATTACCATTGTTTGATAATGCTGTGATTTTACGTACTTACCATAACTACTCGATATCTAATAAAATAAATATTCGAAATTTAAATTCATATCTCATATATTAAGCAACTTTGCAGTTAAAGAAATAAACATTAAAGAAAATAAACATTAATTTATTTATAAACAAATTTTTTATTTTAAGATATTCAAATGGTAATACTATTTTGCAACATAAATTCTGAATATTATGGGAATAAAAAAAAATATTTTTACGAAACAAATATTAATGAGATTTAATTATAGATATGGATATTTTACATAATTTAATAATAAAATCGCCATATTTGTTAAGATCTTTAGCAGTTAATCCGCACTTACCACCGCTACTTGACAATTAATACGAATTTGAGTTTATTTTGGAATAATCGTGATTACAGCGATTTCAAATATATAAACTAACCAAAAGAAAAAAACTTAATTAAAACGTAATCAATTTATTAATTTTTATAAAATTCAGATCCCATAAATTTAGTACCTACTAATCAAAATAGTAAACAAAATCTACACATAACAAACAAATGGAATGTATCCTAAAATTTCTATATCATTAACTATAAAATTAACAAATCTTTGCAAATATTGTTACCCACACAATTCAAAATTTCTCATTAATTTAATTAGGTAAGGATAATTCCAAACTTATGATCCTATTAATTTCGCAATCTTAACAAAATAATTCTACATCCATATTTTTGGCAGTTCATAAAAAAATCTTAATAATAAATAGCAATTCCAAAAAAAATCTTAACAATAAATGAAAAACTTCAAACAGTTCCAAACTTTCCGTTAATGTAATTATATTTTGGAAATCAAGAAATACGAATCTTTTATGCAATATTTTTTAGTTGAATAGAAAATTTGACTTTCCCCATACCATTTCCCTATATATAGAGCGAAATACGTATTTGTGTTTAGGCTTAGAATATGTAGTTTTGGTTTTCAGTTTTGATATCCTTTTTTTTTTTTCTTTTTGCTAATTGTTGTAGAATCTTATATGAGTTTTTTTATACTTGATTTCAGTGTTGGAATGGAGTAATTACGTCTATGGTCGAAGAAACGGGATAATCAATGTCGTAAAAGAAAACAAAACAAAAGATGGTCAAGGCATTGTTACGATAAGATGTGTCCTCTCTCACCATCGTCTGTTATGGTTGTTTCTCCACCTTGCGTCCAAACCTATGGTACTTTTATCTATGGTACTTTTATCTATGGTTGATAATGATTTGATTGAGAATTATCTTTTGTAGTTTTTGATCGGTGGAAATCATGAAAAGAACAATTTTTCCATTGGGGTTCAAATTAATGACAAAAACAGTAACGACTGGTGGGTGAATGTTATCTAGATTCTATAATTTTTATGACAAGAATTGTGCTTTAATGTTAGAGGAAATCTTAAAGATGTAAGGAATACTTGGTGTTGTAGGTTTACTCCTATTGTGCTTGGGACAGGTCCTAAGCCAAGCAAGGGGTACTCCGCGTTTGTTCTTGAACAAGGTCGGATTTTGGTTATTAAGAAAGGTTCACCTCGCAACGACTCCATCTGATTCATCGAGGTTAGTAATTTGTTGCAGTAATGTAAGATGTTTTAGAGTATCGGTTTGGGGTTCTCATGTGTTGGAACATTGATAGGTAGACAGTCCTTCTGTACGAGAACAGAAGAAGTTACTAAGGAAGGAAGTTGTTGTTTGGAGTAAAGGTGTGAGAGGCAATGCCGAGAAGCCTATATTTATAAGCGGTCCGTCTAGAGTTGGAAAAGGAACTCTTATATCAATGCTTACAGAGTAACATATAAAGCATGGCTTAAGTTTCTAATTACGGATACGAAAGGTAAAACTACATGAAATTTTTTATCAAACTTTTTTAAAAGTAATCGGTTTGTAAACTATTTAATAATTCTTATAGGTTCATCTCTTTCTTTTTTGCTACATCTAAATTTAGCAAATTCTGTTTTTATTTATTTTAGACTCAAGATTAATAGAGAAGGTGTTCTCAAGTTATCTTTGATCAATAAATTCCAGACGTTACAAGATTAGGCACAAGTAAGCTTATTCTAACCTTCCTTAATATAATTGTTTTTTTCAACACCTTATTATAATTTATATGGATTCAAATTTTTTATTTAGGCGTTAAAGAATGTGGAGTTCAAATTGATATTTATTAACTCCAACCATATGTGCATAGACTGGAAAAGAAAAGGTTGCACCTACAGGTTGTGTGGAAGAAGAAAAATCATGGAAGGTGAATCAGGATGAGTACACTCCAACGACTTTTCTTTCATCTTTACAAAATTAAGGTAGAGATGTATGAAATGTATTTCTCTACTTTTCGTTCATCTTTACATAATTAAAGTAGAGATGTATGAAATGTATTTCTCTTGAATAACAATGATGTACATAGGAGGCTTATATAAAGAAGATTAGGAGGAGCCTCTAGGTTTTAGCATTTACAGTAGCTTTCTAAAACAGAGAGATCGAATATTGAAGCATTAATGTGAATCGTAATTATATCGCTAACAAAAGATTTGTCTCGCATTATCAATAAATTTAAACCTTATTAAAATTTAAATATTGTAATTATGTAAGCTTTTAAAAAAGTTAAACTTTATAAAACATTTTAAATATTTATAATATTAAATTTTGTAAGAAGTTTCAAATATTATAAATATTTGAACTTTATATGAATTTATACGAAGAACATTATAAATATTTATAAAAAGATATTAGTATGGGATGGTATACTACGGGTGAAATCCTAGATATAACAATCAAAATACAATTATGAAGTTTGGATCGATAAAATATTATATATATTGGAATTTTATAAGAAAATGACAAAATAATGTTTAATTTCACGGGACGGGGTTATATGGTGGGATGGGTTATGGTCAATATTAATACAGGATGGTATACTATGGGTGAAATCTTATAATTAACAATCAAAATATACTTATACAATCTTAAACACTAAATAAAACAAATAATATTAACAAAACAGATACAACTTAAAATTTTATTTTTTTGTTATAAAATATCGTCCCGCGGTGTACCGCGGGTCAATCCCTAGTACTTCTAATTTTTCGTTATTTAAAATGAAGGAAAAAAAAAATGAGAATAACGGTAAGAGAAGAGATGCTGGTACAATAAATAGCATTTTAAACAAAAGAATTTTACGCGGTATACAAAATTACACATTGTCTGATAGTGGTTACAATTTGTAAATTTTGAAAAGTTAAACCTATATATAATTGGGCCTTAGTGGGCTGATTAACTTCATTACAGCCCATTTAATTTAAAAGATGTATTGATTGAAAAGAGGAAAAAGTTAAAGAGTCAACGAAGATGATATGATGAAATGTGCATGGCGTGAGACTCTGCGAGACATGCACTCATCACGTGCTTGCATGTGTGTCTTTTTGCTTTCCTCTTTTTTTTTTTTTTTTGTTTATTCTTAGTTAAGTTAACATAAATAATCCCCAATACATAATTTCTTTTTCTTAATTTGCTAATCAGTTTCACATTATTAATTAGGCACGTAAATATGAAAATCTCCTCATATCCGGTGCCATTCTTGCCTTGAATCTTTCACCACTATTATATATAATAGCCCAAAGTTATATTCCAAAGAAAAAGATTTTAAAAAAGTTATATTCCTAATAAGAATTTAAGATTATACCGTCTTTGATTATCCCAAGTTCGTACTTTTTTTTTTAACTTTTCCTCAAGTTCGAACTAATTACATGCAAATATATCATGTGTATATATATATATATATATATATATATATATATATAGTATAATATATACGAATATTTTTCATAGCAAGAGATTAAACTATATGATATGGAGTAATGGAGAATAACATTCACAACTTATCCATGAATCTATTTTGTTTATAAATCTCGGTTTTAAGTCCAATATAATAAATCCATCTAGCTAACAACAATAGATCGACTAGTGCCCGTTTCATATTCTTGAAAATTTTATCGCAAAATGTTATCTTTTGTTTTCATATCTTTTAGAGTTCAATGGTTGCAAACTTGCCTAAAGCTAGCTATGATTGGTGCACACAAAAAAAAAGCTACTAAGGATCTAGTGCATTTTTTTTTTTTTTTTTTTTTTGATAAACCCTATCGGCTATCCGGTCGGCCCCGGTAGGAACACACCGAGGTGCTACATAGTGGACTGGTCCACCGTGTTAACGGCTAGGCCCTTCGGGCTACCACTCTGCCTATCCCGAGTTTGGAATGCCTTCCGACTAAGTGCCAGGGGGTAGTCAGGCCGCCTGCATTTCTGACTACCAGGTAAACCAATTGGACCAAAGCCCAACTGACAGACTTCCCACAATAATGTTGATAACAGCAGGAGGGAGGAATCGAACCAAGGATCTAGTGCATGCGTTTAATACATACAAAAAAGTACATGATCACTAGTGTTTTTAAATGATCAATACGATTGATATAAATAAACAATCAGAACATCAATTTGTAAAGTAAAAATGTTGAAAATACGTTTTATACCAACTAAAATGGTTTATCAATACTCTTTCTATTGTGTTATAATGCTTTTTTTTGGTCGGCTCTATTTTGGTAATGGTTAAAAAAGCATATATAACATGCGAATGTTCTTTTTAAATAGATTTTTCACGAAAAAAGGAAATGTTACAAAAAAAAACATAAATCTTTAAAGAAATGAAAATAAATTTAATTGCGGAGTGCTTTCAGGCTTTCCCTCTATCCAATGCATCCTATCTTTCTTGTCCTCTTTTGCAAGAATGCATCATATCTCAAAACCTTGAAAATTCGTTATTTAAAGTAAGATTGCATCATAATTTAGATTTTAGAGTCATAATATTACTTGGATTTTTTTTTTTTTTTTTTTTTTTTCAAACAATAAAACAATAGAGATCAGAGATATTACTTGGATTTTATTCACATTAACACCTTTTTTTTGTGGTTCATATAATTTTAAGAAGCCTGGCGACTTGTAGGCTCGATGGACGGAGCTGAGAATTCTGTTTTCTTTTATCTATTTTTGAAACAGTTTTTTTCTGCGTATTTATTTTTATGGTTCATATAATTTTTTTTTGTGTGCACCAATCATAGCTAGCTTTAGGCAAGTTTGCAACCATTGAACTCTAGTGTAGAGTGAAACTACTAATCATATTCATATCCTAGTTCAGAATATTTTAAATTTATTTATCCTTTTATAAACTTATAATTAGTGTATTTGAATATAATTTACCTAGGATATTATGCATATATAATGATGAGTAATAGTATATAAAAATAGTATAAACATAAATACCATATGTACAAATATAAAAAGATGGCGCAATGGTGAAGCAAGGCACCCCAAGGCAAAGAAGTGAGCTCATAAAGTCACTGAGACTTCTTCTAATATTCGGCTGCTCCCCTTTTTATCTTTTGTTTTTCATATTATTAAATGAGTTTATTAAAAGAAAAAAGCACCTCCCATGCTTTATATATAACACACTTGAGTCATACGAGATTTAGAAAAAAAAAATATATATAACCTATATATATATTTCATGGTTGATATAATCAAAGTTGTTAACGACAGAAGATAAACTAACAATCTTGAATTTAGCAACCCCCTCTCCATTAGTCAAATTTACATTTAATTATCAAGATTCTCTTTAACTTTTACTATATGCATATGTCGAAGCTTTGGATTCCACGGGAAATTAGAAACTCATCGAATTCAATTATTCATATTACAATAAACGAATGACCTGTCTTCCTACACATTTGGTAACTAAATAGAGAAATTAGAAAATCGAGCAACATACATATATCATTAAGGTTTTCTTAATTTAAATTCTTCTTGTGTTTTTCATATGCGTTGATCATGATGAATCCTTGTGGCTATTAGATGACCGGTCAATGCAAATCTCTCTAATCTATATAAAGGTTTCCAATGATAATCAACTTATTATTGACACGTATTACTTGGAATGCAATATAATTAGCATATATATTATTGGATAAAATACATTACTTAGTCATGCAATTGAAAATTTGTAACGTCATTTCATGATTTGGTCTCTCACTGACTCACTCTATTCCACACAATCTGCAACTGCAGAAACAAAGTACATTTTAGCAGGGAACTAAATTACTGGGTACTTAGAATTATAGACGGTTAAAAAAGTAACCATAAGGATTTTTTGTTTTAATGTAACCATTAGGATTTAATTTGCATTATTGTTTAATGTATGAAAGAAAGTAAGAAAATAAAAACAAAGAAAAGAAATATCATTTTAAAGCTCAAACAAATTAAAGTAGGTGGCCCTTGAGAATTTGGGTGTCATATTCTTTGAATCTTCACAAATATGGAACCATATAAATTATTTCTTCATAATTATTTTGCAACTCTCTTCCTTAAATACATACAACTAATATCTCTTTTTTTTTTCAAAAGCAGGACAGATAGTTTAATGGTAAGCTAAAACTACAAATGTATCATCAACCGGATTTAAATCTTGCATAATGCATTTTTTTTTTGATAAACAATTGCATAATGCATGTTGTTAAAAGAAAAAAGTTGTCTATCTTCTTTATTAACTATATTAAATATATTACTATAATCACTTTATGTTGTTACTAAATACTACTCATTCCGTTTCAATTTAGTTGTCATTTTAGTACTTAAATTTTGTTTCATAATAATTGTCGTTTTAAATTTTCAATACAAATGTTTTGTAAAAATTTTAATTTTATTTTCACTGTTTTAATGTCTTGACCAATAAAAAGATTAGAGAATATATTGAGTAAAGGTAAAATAGAAAATTTAATTATTTTTTTAATTTATGTGCAAAAATCTTAAACGACAACTATTATGAAACAATTCGACAAGTAATTGAAAACGGAAGAAATAACTAATAACCCCAAAACTAATAAGCTTTTTTCTTACGTTACAACTTACAAGCATATACTTTCTTCCCTTACATCTTATGTTTGTTAGGTCAGTCAAAGCTTTTTTCGTTCACATCTAGAATTTCAAAGGGCTTTTGTATTTCACATCTTCTAGCACATATAATATATATAGACATTTTCGTTCATATTTAGATTAATGTTTTTTTTTTATCTTCTCGTCTAAAAATAGACAGTCAGGCTTGGACAGTAAAAGATAAAAGTGAAAAAAAAAAGTCGTTCAAATGGCGTTTTCACATGGCAGTTTGTTCATTGACTTCTCAATTTTTCTTTATTGACTTCAAAATTTAATCTAAATATATATGTTGGGAAATTCAAAACCTAACAAAAGGTTAGTACAAAGACTTGAGGACAAGGAATACCAAGCTGTCACAACCTAATTAGTAATTTAAAATGCATGATACTATGATGGTTAAACCAAAAAACAAAGACTTAAAAGATTTCAAAAGTTAATCAATGTTTGTAACTGTTAATTAGGACGAGATTCCAAAGTGACGAATCTTTTAATGGGGGTTTTGATAAATAAAACTATACATTACATAAGCTCTATTTATGAGTAAATGACCACGTCATGAGGTAAAATAATATGGTCTAATGATTTGATTTATCTTTGTTTTTTATAATGTTGTGAAGAAAGAAAAACTAGAAAAAGATTTTTTGTTAAAAATAAAATAATTAAACCATTACATGTATTAGTGTATTACATAATGAGAAATGTTTAAGATGTTTAAACGTATTAAATAATTAATTTATAGTTTTAATACAAACGGATAACTTTAATAAAAAGAATTTTGGATATGTATTTTTTCTATTACAAAAAGAAGAATCTCCTTTAAGTTGAAAAAGATTTATTTTATCTTTGATAGAATCTTAACTCTTACTATTAATGAGAAAAAAATCGAATAAATTACAGAGAGATCATATGTTAATAAATAATAATAATAATCAAAGTGGTAATAAAAATAAATGAGTAAAAATCCCTCAAAAGACCAAAACCATCTCTCTCTATCTCACAATAAAGACAACTTCTCTCTTTTAATGTCTCTCTGTCTCTCTCTCTCTTCTTCTTCATCTTCTAACACCAATTCAAGAAAGAAGGAAGCTTAAGAGTCTACCAATCAATGGAGTTTCATCTTGAACATCCTCTCTCACATTCTTCACTCCACAATAACTTCAACGACGACACAAACGATGAAACTTTACCACACTCTCTCTTCCTCGTCGAGTTTCAACACATGCCTTCTTCTCATTACTTCCATAGTCTCAAGTCCTCTGCTTTTCTTCTTTCTAATCGAAACCACGCCATTAGTTCAATCATTCAGGTCTTTTTTAAAAATATTTTCTGGGTTTAGTTCTGAATACTGAATCGTTATCGAAAAAACTTAACTTTTTCTTATTTGTACTGAAAAAATCGCAGTATTCAAGAAAATTCGACGACCCATCTCTAACGTATCTTGCTGTGAATTATCTAGACAGGTTCTTGTCCAGCGAAGATATGCCGGTAAAAACAGAATCTTCCGACAGAATCTGTCCTTTGTTGTTTCATCTGAGATTTGACTAAATTTTTATTATTGTTTTGTCAACAGCAATCAAAGCCCTGGATTCTCAGGCTTATCTCTCTTTCTTGTGTCTCTTTGTCTGCCAAAATGAGGAAGCCAGAGATGTCTGTTTCTCATCTTCCGGTAACTATAAACAAAAAGAATGAATCTTTTTACAATGTGAATGTGTTTTAAAAGTGTTGATTAGTTTCAGGTGGAAGGTGAGTTTTTTGATGCTCAGATGATAGAGAGAATGGAGAATGTGATTTTAGGAGCTCTTAAATGGCGAATGCGCTCTATTACTCCTTTCTCCTTTTTCGCCTTTTTCATTAGTCTCTTTGAGCTCAAAGAAGATCCTTTGGTACTAAAACATTCCCTCAAATCTCAAGCCATTGATCTTACCTTCAATCTTCAACATGGTAAAAATTTTTGATGTTTTCTTCAATCACAATCATATCTCATGATTTGAATTGAATGTCTAAAATCTGTTTTAAAACGTTGCAGATATCAGATTCCTCGAGTTTAAACCATCGGTGATTGCAGGCGCCGCACTTCTCTTTGCTTCTTTCGAGCTCTGTCCTCTAAAGTTTCAATGTTTTAGTAACAGAATCTACCAATGCACATATGTAAATAAGGTAAAGTTTTGAACAAGTAAAATGATCTCAAATCGAGCTTTTTTCAACGCGGTACTAAGCGAGCATTAAACGTGGTTGCAGGATGAGTTAATGGAGTGTTACAAAGCAATACAAGAGAGAGATATAGTTGGAGAAAACGAAGCAAGCTGCTCTGAAACAGCAGTAAATGTGCTTGATCAGCAATTCTCGAGCTGTGAAAGCGATAAGAGCATCACAATCACAGCTTCTTCACCTAAGAGGAGGAAAACTAGTACTCGTCGATGTTAAGCTGAAAAGGTGGTTTATGGTCAAACATAATCGCAGATGAATCAATCACTTAGCAACTTAAAGAAAACCACTTCTGGTCCCCTTATGAAAATGACACTTGCTTCCTTTCCTGTATCTCCATCCATCTTCTGCTTCAAAATAAGCCATTCTCTTCATGGAAGACAAGAGAGTGATGAATGATCAAAGACAAAATCTCGGGTTCCGTTCCGTTTCTTGTTCCTTTGGACCACAACACAGAACTCAAAATTCAAAAAAAAAGATATGAAATTATCAGTCTGTAGTATTTATCTATCTACCTATCAATCATGTTCTGTATTTACAGTTTTGGCTTTGTGGAATTAAGTTGTTTCACTTGAGGGGAATAATCAATAAATATTGTTCTTGTGTAGTATAACCCTATGGTTATGTTGTTATTAATATTGAGCAATGTGGTCACGAGATAAAAATGGATTCAATTTTCAGGAATAAGATTTTGTCTTATGAGACTTCGTTATCCGAGTTATATGGATCCAGTTGCCAGAATCTCTGTTGCAGGCAGGCAATATGATACTCTCTGGACCACTTTCCACAGTATTGAAATCATTCAATTGCTTTTGTTCTTACTGTGTAAATCAACCCCTTGTACTAACCCATAATAGGCCCAGTAGGCATTATAATGGGCCAAGATTATGATATAAAATAACCAGTCAAGCCCACTAATGATAACAAAGAGATTTAAGATTTCTCCAAGAGATAAGAGATTCGAAGTCTGTTTGCAATATATCTCAGACTGTGCTGAAAAGAATGTATAACATGGTTTCCAATTTCAGACATTATTGAGAAGCTAAAAGAATCAAAGCTTCTGATGTAAATGGTAATGCACAACAACAAAACACAAAGATGAAGAAGATGAATAAAGGGAAGAAAGTATATATCTATCACATCTTCATCGTTACCTCACAAAGGAAATCACAGCCAACGAAAGGGAGAGAGAGATCAGATAGGTCCGAGAGTTCCTTCACTTCGACTTCTTCGCATAGAGAGCTCAGATCTCAGACTAGACAATCTATCAGCAGTAGCAACGTGATAATTCTCGTAAGCAGCTGGAGATATTTTGTGTCCCACAGGTGGAAGACGGCTGCTTCTCTCCTTAGACCGTTTCTGCAAAGCTGGTGCTTTACGAGCTGCAGAGGATCCGGGTTTGTGAGAACTGGATGCACCATGGCTACTCTTCCGGCTACTGTTTTTGAGCTCTGATCTAAGGCCTCGGTCCAACTGATGTGTGCTTGTCCCGAGCCGAGCATCTTTAGTGCCTTGTCTATTATAGTATACCAAATTTGGAAGAAGTCCCAAAAGGTACTTTCTCAGTTGTTCATCACCAACATTCTTCTGTGCAGGGTTACCTTCCAAGCTTATAGCCTGAAGAGAACTGTAATTTGCAGCGAGCTGGCCAAGACATTTGGTGGTTGAAAACTTATTGAAGCGTAAATCCAAGACCGTCAATTTCAAGAGACGATGAAGACCCTCGATTTCGCTGATTTTGTTCCCAGCTAGGTATAGTTCTTTCAGAGAGGAGCAAGAAGCCAGACCTAAGTCAACAAGAGAAAAGAAAAGGGAAATACATCAAACATAGTTTTCATATAAAAGCAGATAACTAGAGAATGTTGATGAGCAAAGGTCAGGCCATACCATGACCAAGTCTCAGTATTCGGTTGTAACTCAAATCTAATACTCGAAGCCGAGTGAGTTCACGTAGGCCCTCAATCACGGAGATGCTGTTCTTCGACAAATTCAATGCATGTAGTCCTCGAGGAAGAGCACCAGCGGTTATTCTAACTGGAAAATATAATAAGGCCAGTAAAATAGAAGAAACGAAAACAAACAGTATGTGAAGCAGACTAGCAAGAAGGAAAACTATAGCTACCTATAGCATTTCCTGAGAGATTGAGAGCTCTCAGACCAACAAATGCACTGAGGAATGGTATCACAACCAGACCATGACTAACCAGCTGGGCTGTGGTTGCCGAAGCACTTAGAGAGGATATATACTTTTTCGCAGCTTCCATTCCAGGAGTTAACTTGATGGCATCCACTTTAGCAGAAGCTGTTACTGGCTCATTCAACACGACGGGTTCTCTTGGCAACTCATCGTCGTACCCTGTTATTTCATCAGCTTCTTCAGACAAGTTTACATGCTGAAGGTCATTGACCCAATCCTCAATACGCTTGAATTTAGAATCCTTTCCTGGAAATTCTGCTTGCTGGTTTGATGTTTCTCTTTCAAGAAACTTTGTTAATTTAAGCTCATCTGTTGGTGGTACGATCCAATCTTTTGCCAAAGAAGAATAATCATATGCATCATCATATCCATCCTCCACGAGATTTTCCTTGTTGTTATCTCCAGAATTATGCATATCATAGTCCCGATCTTGATCTTGCTCTTGCTTCACCTCGTCATCAGTCTCATGGACAGATTTATCTGTTTGGTGCATGCCGCGATCATGAAGGTCATCAGAGGATCTAGAGTGGTGAGAAGAATATTTGAAAGGTGAAGACTTCTCTGATGAAGAGTCAGCAATATTAGGCATTGAATTCGACCTCACCATCAAAGGTGAATCATGAGGTGTTTGGCTGTTTGAGTTGTCCATCTGTTCACCATATAAGGATGTATCATCGAGTTGACGGCTGTCTTTATCAGTATGATGAAGATCTCCAACCGAGAAAATAGACCCACAGAGTGCCTGACTTGAACCCTGGTAAGCAGAAACTGAAGCTCGAGGAGCTTGCTGATACAGATTAGGACTTCCATCTATACGCTTGCTGCTGCCTGCCTCATGAGTACCACTCTGTTGTTCAAGAGAATTTGGAGAAGTAATTCGATCTGATCCATCCTCTGTTCCGTTCTCTGTGGCATCTCGCCCATCCAAGTATAGTTCATTTCCATGAGACTGACTTTTCTTGAGATGCTGCATCTGATGCGTCCCAATATCATGCTCAAGAATACCACTGGGCTTAATTTCCTCAGATTTCCAGACACGCTCAACAGCAGCAGAGCCAGCTGGCTTGCTGTTTTCACTAACAGAAGCAATGTTTCTCCCAAATATAATTGAGCTCAATCCTTTTGATTTAGACCCATCTTCTTTGATCACTCGTTCTGAAAATCCTTCAACAGATTTCTGCATCACCAGAACATAGAAACGAATTAGCGTCCTCATATGGGACAAAGGAAATCTTGCGCAGGGGAACGAAAAACTACCATTCTAAGACAAGAGGCAATGATGCTTCAACTTACCTTAGGTCTATGGCGGTGGATGTGAGCGTTGAAGCATGAAAACCTGACCATTGTGTCAAACTTAATAACATTGAACTACATCACCAAAAGGAAACTAAACAAGCAAAACCAAACCACAAAAACTGTTCCTTAATTTACAACCAACAACTAACTAGAAGAAACAATTAAGATCAAGTTACGTTTTTGCACGAATAGAAAGTTGTTATTAAAAGCTTTAGAGGTGGTGGTATTGTGGGCGTAGTAAATGTTAGCCGTAATCAAGGGTAAGACCCTCAGAAACACGACGGAGCCTCCAAATGATTGAAGCTAGAGAAATCCTTGGAAGAGAGAGTGAAGTCAACACTTCAAGGCCACCCCACACCTGCGCCGAGGTGCGAGAAGCACACGACTTTGCAGAAGCGGCCAGAGTGAAGAACAATTGTTCCGAGCTTAATAAAGCCCTGTCCTTTTTTATTCCCCAATTACTTGGTCACCTGATCAAACAATTTAACAATAGTAAGACAAAAAAACAAAAGCAAAAAGCTTGCAAGTCAGATTATAAAAGGAAAGAACAAAATCCATGGAGATAATCTTTTCAATACATACCAACAAAATCTAATCAGCAATCAAAACCATCAACTCATGGACGAAATTACGGAGAAATAAGGTCAACAAGTTCACAAAACAAAAACCCGTAATAACAAAACACGAACAAGTAATAAAACTAGCATCACACACGAGAACTCGCAGGAACCAACACAGAATCGGAGAACAGTGAAATCAGGAGAAGAAGAAGAGAGATTCTTACCAGAGAGGAAAAGGATTGGGATTTGAAACCCAGATGATTAATTAAGCGAAAAGATTGAAAATCAGTTGCAGAGAAGAAACCAATTCTAAATTATCTTCAAACTTTGAGGCAAAGCTACGCTAACCCTAAAACAAAACAAAAAAAAAACATTTTTGGCCGAATCAGAATTGTACCACATACTTTTACGAAAACTAGTCAACGGCTCTGATTTTTTCTCACGTGACGATAACTCCTAGTCACACATTTTATAAACCGGACCGCCTTTCACGACTAAACCGGTTTATCAATATACTTTGGGCCTAACTTGAGCTTTAATAATAAATGGGCCTTACTTTGTTATTTTCACTTGGATTCTACAACAAACTCAATTCTGTCAAACCGGTAACGGTTTAGGAGCAAATTTCAACAAAAAAGGCTATTACAATCTGTGCTCATACTTTGGTCATTGTATCTCTTTGGGGACCGACCATATATATAAGTTAGTTACGAAAATGAAGAGAGCTCTAACTTTTACCAATTACACGATGTAACACTTTTTTCACATCCTAAACCGGTTTCATCATATCTATACAAACCGGAATTTCCTAATCTTCCTTTGTATCTTTGCTTAGTCCATAGAAGAAGAGCTAGATTCGTCTGTCTCATCGTCCCCGCTTATACTAGAGGGCAATTCTACACCAGACCTACAAACATAACATAGTATGATCCAATAAGCCAATTTGATTTCTATTTTGGGACAATATATGGCATTGCAATGGTTGGTTACTAACCGATTTATCTGGCTTTTTCGTTCAAGAATCTCGCTGTATGATGATTTTGGTGCATAAACTTGCTGAATATACCCATGTTTCACTCGTTTGGCAACCTATTGACATGTGTTAAAGGTCAGAACAAGAACTTGATAGAGCCTCTAAACTTTGTTAAAAAATACATCAAATATCTAAATCTTTAAGATAGTTAACCATCAAACTCACCGGTGGTTCATCAGTCGAATGCAATTTCTCTCTATGCGATTTCATTTGATTCCTCTCTCCGTGATACTTTCCCGCCTTTTAAGAAGGTATCACACAAAACACAAGTCATATTTCCATAAAAGAGCAAGGAAAATATAGACATGGAAGTATTAGACAAATATTTACCATCCCAGAAGATGGACCTCTATCCATTGAGTCAGGGGATCGGCTTCTACTCGGAGGCAACAGCTTCGAAGATTTAGTGAGATATCCGGTCTTGCGTCCGCCATTTAATATATGTTTATCATAATCATGAGACTGATTGGTTTCAATGTTGCTTCCAGAAAGATTATGGAAGTTGGCAATCATATTGTTTCTCGAACCTTCAGCCCAACTTTTGGAGCTTATCCGACCATTCTTGCTGTTAGTTACAGGGATTTCTCTTGGTGAACCTTTTAATGTCTCTTTAAACGATTTGTGGTGAGGGACAGAATTATAGAAACTGGGAGAAGGGGATTTCAGTCTTGGTTCCCCAAGACTCTTTTTATCTCTTAGACCAGGCTCCATTCCAACCATTATGTCATCATCATCATCATCATCATCCTCTGAATCTGGATCTGGCGAATGCATCTTTGATTTACGAGCTAATTCATAGCTCTATAAAGACATTAAGACAGAAAACGAAGTAAGATATTAATAATACCTCAGAGAAAACAAGATACTTTAGCCAAGGAATGTGATGGCAGATTAAGATTCTAGGTTATTATCTCCATGGGTATGTAATATATAGGAAGGAAGCTTCTGAAAGTTCACTTACAGGACCAGGATTAAAGCTCTTCCTAGTTCCAAGTAAATGTGGAGGATGAGACCGTCTTTGATTCCCAACATAGATTGGCTCTGACAAAACAGTTGATAGAAAAAGCAATCAAATCCGACTGGACATGGGTAAAGGCATTCACAATCTGACACACGAAGAAGATGGTTTTAGCTTCTCTGAACCACTTACTGAATACTCATAACATCATTAACCAGAAGATTAAAGGTAAAGTTGATTTTAATCATGACTCACCTTGAACTATAGCATTAGTCTGAGGCTCAAATGCACCGGGAGGAAGAGGATCAAATTCAACCCCCAGAGGTGGACCATCCTCTTGGTATTGTCTTCCTAATTGTCTCTTTACGGCAGTGATAGCAAAATTCTCACTCTCTCCCTTCACTTTCAAGTATCCCGAAGGCTTATTATACCCATAGCTTCTCATGACCTGAGGATGCTGGATAACGTCTTTATGTGCAACATATCTAGAACTTTCCACATCGCGGATTCCATCTTTGCTAGAGACAAGATTCTTATGTAATGATGAGCTACGATCAGAAGATGTACTATCTTCACCATCAGCATTTCCCATGTAAGAGCCCCCATAAAGCCTTTGACTTTCAACTTCCCTAGGCTTGGGGTTCCAGTAATCCGTTTGCTTTGTGCTACCACATGAATCCTGTCGAAGCCCGCTTCCACGATCCTGAAGAACAACACTTGACCGATCTTGGCTCCCGATGGCGTTCCCATCTTCTTTTACATGACGTTTGTCTTTTAACCTTCTATGGCAGAACCAACCTGAAACTTGCTTCTCAGTTAATCCTATTTCCCCTGCTAACTTACCCTTCATTTCTTCGGTCGGATACTTATGCTCTGTAGAAAAAAAAAATCACACCTGTAAAGCATATACAACTTGGCATAAAGGAACAAATGCAAATAACAAAGCCATAATTTACCATTGTAAAAATTCTCAAGCGCCATAACTTGGATAGGAGTCTTAAGCTTCCGTTTTTTGCTGTTTTCTGTAGAGGCTTTATCGCCATCAGCTAGCGCCTCGCCTGAATCTATCAAAAATAGCACATACAAATAAAAAAACATAAGAAGATAATGGTGAGACATGGACATCTTTCAATAACCAAAAGATGCAAAGCCCTGGCCAAAATTGATTCTTTTTAAATCATGCTTTGTGTTTTAAGAAATGTTGCCAGTAATTCCACAATTCAGGTAACAAAATCTACACAAGTTTCAGCAATTATGACCTTTCTCACATCAGCCAAATGCTTCTAAACCCAATCAAAACACAAGAAAACTTGGAAATTTCTTGGGAATTTCTTAGCTTGATTAATTTAGTACCATTAAACAAACAAAAAAGACTCAAAATTTCCAATGCCATGAATGAATTTCACTAATTGAAACTACAAAATTGGGAGTTGCATTGTAATTCGACGAACTCGGGATCATGAAAACTATTCTCTCACGTAAACTCGCACGAAGACAGAGATTGAAATAGAGGAAGACACGAATTTCACCTGAGTGCATAGCGAAAATTTCCAGAGATTGAAGGAACACAAAACCTAATCAGCTCCCAAAAACCCAGATTTTTTTTTTCTTCAAAATTTTGATTTTTCTCATGTAAGGAGAATAAAAAACTCCTCTTCACACACAAATGACAATTCTCTTGAGAACCGGACCGGTTTTAGTAAACCGGAACATGGGAAATACTTGAACCGGGTAGACTTAACTTTGGGCCTAATTGTGGGCCTAAATTGGACAACGAAGAAATAAGAAGAGAGGCGTCGAATGTTTTTTGTGACAGAACCGCCATGGCTACAGCTTCAAGGTTTCTACGGAAATTGCCGAGGTTTCTCAAGCTTTCTCCAACTCTTCTCCGTAGCAATGGCGTAAGATTTTCTAGCAATTTGATTCAGGGTTCCATAGAACCGTTGGATTCCTTCTGGCGAATAGGATCTCGAATCAGCCATGATTCTTTTACTACCAGAAGCTTCTCTTCTCAAGGTCCTGCTTCTGTCGATTACAGGTACTTTAATCCTAATCTGATCTCCTTTATTATATCTAAATCGTTAATTTCATGAGAATATGAACAAACTGGAAGAAAAACAGTTCGGTTTTGCAGGAGGATGAGTTTCACAAATTAGCCAACTTCACAATAAATCACCTTCTTGAGAAAATGGAGGTACCTAAAGCTGGAACCTTTTTCTTTCTAGTTAGGGTTCTTTGTTTTCCTTTAGATTGCAATAGCTTATACTATGTTCCTACTTACAATGTCTTACTGGAACAACATGATTCATGTTCAGGATTATGGTGATAATGTTCAGATTGATGGTTTCGACATAGATTATGGGGTAAAGATTAATCTCTTTTATGCATTTAAGATCTTGTTGCTATTTTTCGAAATCTATGTATGCTTATTATAGTTAGTCCTTGTGGCTGTTTCCAACAGAATGAAGTTCTCACCCTTAAGCTTGGATCTTTAGGCACTTATGTACTGAATAAGCAAACTCCAAATCGACAAATCTGGATGTCTTCACCTGTGAGGTAAAGACTCTTGCTTTCCTTTTGAAAGTTGCTAACTTTAGGCGTGTAAAATCGAATTTCTCACTGGACTGTATCTTCTGGTTTTTTGTACTCATAATATATGGAGAAATGAAACCGTTTATGACTATGTAGTGTAGCTCTTGACTTTGTGCTTCCACATCTTAGATTCACATTGATGTCATCTTCATTCTTCCTTTTGTTTCATCGTAGTGGCCCTTCTAGATTCGACTGGGACCGTGATGCTAATGCATGGATTTACCGGCGAACCGAAGCAAAGTTGCATAAACTCCTGGAAGAGGAGTTAGAGAATCTATGTGGTGAACCAATCCAACTCTCATAAAGAAGGCTTTAAAACAAATTGTGAGCAAAAGGGTGTTCATCTAGGAACTTGAAACTGCTATACCCTTTTAAAGGTATATCTATGAAACATTCAGAGGAATAAACAAACAAGGCACAAGACAAAGTTGTTTCAGTGTGAAGCCCGATTAGTGTTTGTGAATCTACTTTAAACAGTATTTTTTCATAGTGACATTGTTACTAGTCTCTTTGTTTAATCAGAGCTGAAGCTTCTTTTTACGCGTTTTAATCAAAATATTTCTTTTCAATGACAAAAGTCCTACGTTTGTCAAAACTCCTCGAATCTCACAAAATTTCCGGGGAAAAGTTGGTTAACAAAGTTTGCAGGGTCAACCTCCACTCTTTCAAAAGCACCAATAAGGACAAAAGATTGACTTCTTCAACACCATTGTCCCCTTTGTCTCTCTCACTGTAAGGAAATACTTGGAATACGTATATTTCAAAAAAAAGTTGGATTTGTTTTACTATTTAGAGATCCTTCACCGAAAAAGTTGAAACAAAGTTCGTGGATTGATCACATGTGGATCTACATACAGTGGCTAAGCGAGTGTAAAGTGGTATCTACTACTTTCATGGCTTTTGGTTCAGATGCTCAAGTGAGACTTGTTCTGCTTTTTCTTGGAAACATCTTAAAACACATTATTAGCTGCGTTCCACATATTTACTTTTCAGGTGGGTCTTTCGTTGACGTTGAGGCAAACTTTTTTCTTTTTTTTCTTTGGACACGTTTTGAGTTCTTATGAAGACATAATGGGAGATATCAGATGAGTAAGACATGGTTAGTACTGGTCAGAGAATGATTTTTTCTGTCTTCTTCTATATGTTTTTGCTGCAAACTTTTCGATTAGATTGCTTTGTTGCAGTTCAAGACTCCAAAATATTGTTCAAAGGTTCAACATTGATCAATGACAGCAACGGAGACACTCTTGTTTCAGCTGGTCAGAGATTTGAGCTGGGCTTCTTCACTCCAAATGGAAGCTCTGATGAAAGAAGGTACTTAGGGATTTGGTTTTACGACTTACATCCACTTACTGTTGTCTGGGTTGCAAATCGTGAATCTCCGGTTCTTGACCGTTCCGGCATTTTCACCATCTCTAAAGATGGCAATCTTGAAGTTATTGATTCTAAGGGAAAAGTGTACTGGGACACCGATGTTGAACCTTCCTTAGTCTTTGCGCAGAGAACGGTAAAGCTGATGGATAATGGTAATCTTGTGTTGATGAGTGATGGAAATGAAGCAAATGTGGTTTGGCAAAGTTTTCAGAATCCTACTGATACATTTCTCCCAGGGATGAGGATGGATGAGAATATGACTTTATCATCATGGAGAAGCTTCAGCGATCCATCACCTGGAAATTTCACCTTTCAGATAGATCAAGAAGAAGACAAACAGTTTATCATTTGGAAAAGATCAATGAGATACTGGAAATCTGGAATTTCTGGTAAATTCATCGGATCCGACGAGATGCCTTATGCGATTTCTTACTTTCTTTCCAATTTCACAGAGACGGTAACTGTCCACAATGCCTCTGTGCCTCCTCTCTTCACATCTTTGTATACCAATACAAGGTTCACCATGAGCTCCTCTGGTCAAGCTCAGTACTTCAGGTTAGATGGAGAAAGATTCTGGGCACAGATTTGGGCTGAACCTAGAGATGAATGTAGTGTCTACAATGCTTGTGGGAATTTTGGTAGCTGTAACAGCAAGAATGAAGAGATGTGTAAGTGTTTGCCTGGTTTTAGGCCTAATTTCCTGGAGAAATGGGTCAAGGGAGATTTTTCTGGTGGATGTTCCAGGGAGTCAAGGATCTGTGGTAAAGACGGTGTTGTGGTGGGAGACATGTTCTTGAATCTGACTGTGGTTGAAGTAGGAAGTCCGGATTCACAGTTTGATGCACATAATGAAAAAGAATGCAGAGCAGAGTGTTTGAATAATTGCCAATGCCAAGCTTACTCATATGAAGAAGTTGATACACTTCAAAGCAATACGAAGTGCTGGATTTGGTTGGAGGATCTCAATAATCTCAAGGAAGGTTATTTAGGTAGCCGCAATGTATTCATTCGCGTAGCAGTTCCCGATATAGGTAAACAATCTCTATCGATTTCGTATTATATGAAATGCTTTTAAAATGCGTTAGGAAATATAACTGTTGATGGTTAAATTGTTGTTAAATTCTGCAGAGTCGACCAGTAGAGATTGTGCGACATGCGGCACAAATGTTATTCCTTATCCTTTGAGCACGGCTCCTGGATGTGGCGACAGTAATTACCTTAATTTCAACTGCAATATGTCGACTGGTCAAGTCATTTTCAAAGAATTTAACAGCTCATACAATGTTACAAGTATTAATCCGGATACTCACAGATTCTTGATCAAAATAAAAGATGTTATAGTAAACTGCACAACTCTAAATCAGATGAGCAGAATTTCAGAGTTAAAGCTATCTTCGCCTTTTTATCTCACGGGGAAGTGCAATGCAGATATGGTTACTGGTGGAACTGAAGTGGAGATTCGTTGGGATCCTCCTCTTGAGCCAACTTGCTCTTTATCTGCAGACTGTAAAGACTGGCCTAATTCATCCTGCAGGAAATCTGGAGACCAGAAGAGGCAGTGCGTCTGCAATCATAATTTTAAGTGGGATGGATTCAATCTGAACTGCACTCAAGGTTAAGCTATGACAACAAAACTCATTTCAAACTCTTATTGCAAAGATGTATCAGTTTTTCTAATAAAGGCTCTCATGCAGAACGAGCTCGTGGAAGATACGGGGAAGCTAAAACACCGGTGGTTTTGATCATTGTGGTGACTTTTACAAGTGCAGCCATTCTGGTTGTTCTGTCAAGCACTGCTTCTTATGTGTATTTGCAAAGAAGAAAAGTAAACAAGGAACTAGGAAGCATACCAAGAGGAGTTCATTTATGTGACAGTGAGAGACATATTAAAGATTTGATTGAATCGGGAAGGTTTAAACAAGATGATAGTCAAGGCATAGATGTTCCATCTTTTGAGCTCGAGACCATCCTATATGCAACATCCAACTTCTCAAATGCAAACAAGCTAGGCCAAGGAGGGTTTGGACCGGTTTATAAGGTTTGAATGTGATCTTCCGATCTGATTTTGATTTTAGACTCTTTGTTAATACAGACTTCAAATATTTTGTGGCTTGTGTGACTCAGGGAATGTTTCCTGGAGATCAAGAGATTGCTGTGAAGAGGTTATCTCGCTGCTCGGGTCAAGGACTGGAGGAATTCAAGAATGAAGTTGTTTTGATTGCCAAGCTCCAACACCGGAATCTTGTTCGACTCCTTGGCTATTGTGTTGCTGGAGAGGAGAAACTGTTATTGTATGAATACATGCCTCACAAAAGCTTAGACTTCTTCATCTTTGGTAAGTAGAGCGTCTTGTCTCTTCATTAATTAATTTTTCTTCTGCTCAGTTCTTAATGCAAAGATCTGGTTCTTGCAAAGATCGGAAGCTTTGCCAGCGGTTAGATTGGAAGACGCGTTGTAATATCATTCTAGGAATCGCTCGTGGACTTCTCTATCTGCATCAAGACTCTAGACTGAGAATCATTCACAGGGATCTAAAAACAAGCAACATTCTGTTAGATGAGGAGATGAATCCAAAGATCTCTGACTTTGGCTTGGCTAGAATATTTGGAGGCAGTGAAACTTCAGCCAATACTAATCGAGTTGTTGGAACTTAGTAAGTTCTTAATACTTCAGTTTCCGTTAACATCCCATTCCTTAGTATTTATGGTAAATTAAAACATTTTGGTGTCTTTGTATTGCAGTGGATACATGTCTCCAGAGTATGCTCTAGAAGGTCTTTTCTCATTCAAATCAGATGTCTTTAGTTTCGGCGTGGTTGTGATTGAAACTATCAGCGGGAAGCGTAACACCGGGTTTTATGAACCTGAGAAATCTTTAAGCCTTCTAGGCTATGTGAGGGATCTGAGACTTTAAACTTGTTTATGCACATTACTTGTTTAACAACTTGACCGAGAAACACATATATAAATGTGCAGGCGTGGGATCTCTGGAAAGCGGAAAGAGGGATTGAGTTATTGGATCAGGCTTTAAAAGAATCGTGCGAAACCGAAGAATTTTTGAAGTGCTTGAACGTAGGACTGCTTTGTATTCAAGAAGATCCTAATGATCGTCCTACAATGTCAAATGTTGTTTTCATGCTCGGAAGCAGCGAAGCTGCTACTCTTCCTACTCCAAGACAACCGGCTTTTGTCCTTAGACGTTGCGCTTCATCAAGCAAAGCTTCTTCATCCACCAAGCCAGAAACATGCTCTGAAAATGAGCTTACCATAACTCTTGAAGATGGAAGATAATAATAGCTCTGAACATTCATTTGAGCCATTAGCTAGCTTTTTGTATTTATTCTCAATAAGCATAAGATTTCAATAGAAAAAACTGTAATAGCTAATGACCTGAGTCCTGAAACAGAGAAACTTTCAATGGAATGAGATTTTGGCTTTGGAAGAAGCCATGGAGAATCCCGTTAGCTGTGACCTTATCATTTGTCTGCGGAGAGAGTCTCTACAGAGGAAACTAGACCGAAGAGTCATCTTGATCAAAGCCTTTCCATGTCTCAGCAAAAAGATTGCGAGGCTCATTTCGTTCTCGCACTCTAAGAATCCGTGAATCTCCACAAATTCCAAGTGGTTCAAGAAAGATTTCAATTCATAGGTTTGAGATTCCCAGTATTGAATCTCTGAGTTTGACATATCCCACAAATCCTTATCCCATTGCTGAAAAACAGAAGCAAGATCAAAGAAAATTCAGTAAAACTGAGAAAGAGAAACAAAGAAAAAAAATTCTTTCTTTCTTTTAATACTTTATTACCCGTCTTTCACTTGTTTGATCATTAATGATTTTGAGGGTAAGTATGTTAAGCATTGGACAGCTCTTGAACAGACATGACAGTGTTTGAACATTGTGTCTGTTGAAACGTGTTTGCAGTTCCAAGAATCTCATGTTGTGAAACGGTAGAAGATGATTCTTTAATAGTCCCTTCTTGCTTGACAAAATCTGTCACAACATTAGTAAAACTATGAAGCAAAGAGCAAACTGTAGAAGAAGAAGAAGGTGTAAGTATGTTGTGCAAGTGTGTACACATATATACCTCTACGGATTGGTTTCCAAGTTGTAGTTTATAGGAATTACAGAGACCTGACAAGAGAGTGAATAAGCTTTGTGTCTGAGAATTGAGATCTTGATGAAGCCAAAACACTTTAACGAATGCTTTTCTCAGACAAACTAACTTGTCCAAGAAATGAACACTAGTAGTGACTGCATTTGAATTCCAAAGGAAAGTTTTGAGATTCGGTGTGTTAATCTTCACAAAGCTCTTTTCTGAGTATGAATGGAAGCAACTCTCAACCTTAAGTCTCTGAAGTTTATTACCAGAAACCTCTAAGCCCTCAAGCTGTAAAGAGTTCGTTAGAGAAAACTCTTGGAGAAGACGGCAACTAACCTTAAGTTCCTTGAGTCCAAAGCAACTTTCTAGGTTTAGTTTCTCAAGAAGAGGAAAGCTTGGAGCAGTGAAGAAATCTGAGAGACAAGGTTGATGAATGTGTAGGATCACAAGAGATAAAGAGAGTGAAGTAAGTTTTTGAAAACCTCCAAGGATTGATGATGAAGGAGGTAATCGAAAACCAGGGTGAGATGATTTAAGCTTCAAAGCTCTTAAATCTTGAGAGGTCACAATCCAACGAGGGAAGTTAAAGTAGTCTTTTGTAGTAACTTCAATGTCAAGATCTTGAACCTGATGAGTAACAGCTAAACGAATCAAGGAATTGAGACTTGTGAAAGTGATAGCAGCGCGAAAACGAAGTGATCTAAGATTGTTGGAGTCACGGTGATTACGAAGAGAAAGCACTTTGTAAATGGAGTTAGAAGAGAAAGATTTCTGATTCTTGAGGTCGTTAATAGATGTGAAATCAAGATCAGGCAATGAGAGAAAAAGAGATCTCCATCTTTTCGAAAGTAAGCTCGTTTGAGCTGCAGATTTAAGAGGAAGTAAGAGAAGAATCTGATGAATAAGAGAATCAGGGAGGTTACTGATTCTATCTACTTTGACAATCTCCTCTACACTAAACCAATTTGCTTCTTCTTCTTTCTTCTTCTTCTTTCGTTTCACAGATCTTGTTTCCATTGTTAAAAGTGTCTTAATCAAAGCTTTTGTCTTTTGTTTATCCTCTAGTTCATAATTAGGGTTTGAAACATTCAAAACAAACCCTAAAAGTCATTAACGAGATAAGTGCGTAGAGTTTGTTTCCACAAATTTCGCACATTCAGTTAAAAACCAAGATCACCAAAATCAATAGAAAATTGATTATTTATACATAAAACAGAATCATCAAAGAGCAACCACATGTTCTCTTGATCCATTTATCTTGGCTAATTCCTTAAAGAAGACGACATTAAAACTACAAATGACGATGATGTTGGCACTCAAGAGGAGTAACAGGAAACCTAGCAGCATCAAAACAATAATCATAAATCATATGATTAGCTCGAACCCAAATAAGCTGATGATTCTGATGAAGGCTAAGCTCAGAGACAGTTGGTTCATCCCACCAAAACTTCTCATCTCCATTACACTTGCTTAGATCAGAAGTTGTCGGAATCTCACAAGCATCGATTTGGAATTCCTTGTAAGAAGCAACGAAAGGAGCATGACTCCAATCAGTTTTAACAAGACCTCCTTGTGTTGCCCAATCATCTGCATTCCAAATCGAACTGTAAACTCCCATTGCTTGATCTTTAGCAAATGGGATACCTTTATCTTCAAGATTCTTCTGGACTCGAATCGGAGTTTCATCTACCATGAATCTGTTTTGCAATCAAAATCATTAAAACCAGTCCATTTATAAAGAAAAAGGAAGAGACTTTGTTCAAGAGAACTTACACAACAGTGCGTTTACTCCAGAGGATTGAGTAAGTGTGAAACTCAGTGGTGGGATCGAACCAAAGGTTAAGTCTTTGTTCTCTGTTTCCAACTCCGTTCACATAGATATTGGTCTGGACAATATAAGGCTCACCGGTTTTGTTCCCTAAGAACTCGAAATCGAATTCGTTGTGGTTCGGACCATCAGAAGACATCTGTAAGAAAAAAAACATTGTAACATATCAAGATTTGAGACATAATAATCAAATCTTGGTCTTGAAAACAGAGTAAGAAAAGATGGGTTTTGTTCCGTACGTAGAAAGCAGTGACTGTTCCAGCTGAATCACCCTCAACAAGCTTAATCTGGATAGAGACTTTACCAAACAAGTATTTGCTTCTCGATTCAAATCCAGCTCCTGAAAAACATCAATAAAAAATCATCAATTATAATGAACACACAAAACAGAGGAAAAAACAGAGAGATGGGTTTGTTTTTTTTATCTAAGTACCAGAGTAATTGTCAAGCTTGAGTTTTGTGACTTCGCCTTCGTTGACACAATGATCCATAGCCCAGCTTGAGCGATAAAGCTCATCGAACTTAGCTCCAGAAACAGATTCACCACAAGAGATAACCAACACCACAATCATCATCATACATTTGAACAAATCCATACCCACCATTTTTTTAATCTCTCTTAAATCAAACTTTCACTCTACAGTCTCAAACACTTGACTCAATGAAGGAGACAAGAGAGAGAGGAAGGGGTTTATAAAGGCGGGAGGTGAGTAAGTGTGAGTGTGAGTGAGCTGGCATACAATGGAGAGAGATGCCACGTTGGATTCGACGTGTGATTGAGGACAGTAATAAGTGGACAAAAGAACCCATCTTCGAAAAAAAAATCACTCAAAACAAGAGAGAGATAAAAGAAAAATGTAGCCGTTACTGTGAGGGCATCACTCAGTGGGGCTCCACTTTTGTACTACACAGAGGACAAGTATTTATGCTTCTCTGTCTATCTTTGAGCACAAAAATAGAGACTTTATTGCTTTTAGAGAGATAAGTGAATAAAAATTGATTCTGTGGTAGTAATAATGAAGAAGAAAAGAGAAGAGAGAGAGAGAGATTGGACCATTTTACAGCTAAGATGTTTTCATTGCCATTGGATTGGATCCAGCTAATACATTTGGCTCCTTTTGTGTCAGAAGCTCAAATTTTTAAAAATCTTTTTACTCACTGCTCTAAAGAAATTGATTGGTACTCAGTCTTTATCTCTCTCTCCTCACTTTTTGGGGGAATTCAATTTTTTGTTTTTGTGTTACAGACATGGATTAGATATGGGCAGGTGTGACGTCCATTGTGACAATAAAATATCTTGTGGCTTTGGTTTTTGGTAATTTTAAAACATTGTCAAGTTGTGTTGTGTAAGGTAAGCCATAATAACACCCATGTAGTATTTGTATGTGTGTATATCCATCCGGGGACTAAATTGTTTATTTGTCCCCATTGGAAGACATAGAAAACGACGGCGTTTTTGTGGAGATTTGAAAGAAAAAAAAAAAGATCACGGGCGTTTATTGAATCAAGACAAAATGAGACAGTGACGTTTACTTAATCGGAATTTTGTTTAAACCTAACACAAGACCCATTGGTTGAAACTTGAAACGATTTGTTTTAATAGTACAAATCATCAGATTTAATGTTGTTTTGTTCTGTCTCGTGAACATTAACCGAGCAAGTGGGCATGCGTGCGTGCACCGAGAGGCTCGGCTATTTGAGCCAACGGCTCTTATTTTAGACTCATGCTTTTTTAACTGTGTCAGTAAAAATTTTTAAAAGTTAATTACTTTTTATCATCATCATCACGATTCGTACTATACTCCATCATCACCATCATGACCTTTGTTTGTCAGTGACTCATGATGAGATGACGCCAAATTACAAATTCTTTTATCTCTCTCTCACTCTCTTCATTAGACTCTTACCCTTTTAAGGCTTTTAAAGACAAAATTAATAAAAGAGCTAATTGGGGAATAACCACAATTAATTAGCTAAAGCCACTCTTTTGGATTGATACAAGCATCTAATAGTTTCCATTCCTCAGTACCTTCTTCCGGTTTCTGCATCCACAACAAGGGAGAAACACCATCAGTAGTTTAGTTTCATAGCTGAAATGAATCATGATTTAGTTTCTTGATGTGGATAATAACATTGATAAGAAACTTTACATGGTCATATTCCCATCTTGCGGATAACGGAAGGGAGACAAGAATACTCTCTATCCGTCCTCCTGTCTTCAGACCAAATGTTGTTCCGCGGTCATACACCTTTGTTTTTATCATCAGTAACAAAGAATGAGACGAGGTTTCATAAACGATCGAAGAGATATATAAACAGATAGAAAAACAAAGCTAGTAGTATCCAATTACCAAGTTGAATTCAACATATCGCCCCCTTCGCAATTGTTGCCATGCCTTGTGTTGCTCGTTAAATGGTGTGTCCTTACGTTTTTCTACTATGGGTATATAAGCTGGTATCACTGAGCTTGCACATTCTGCAAAATTCACCTCAGTATTCAAATTAGCCAACTAGGAAGTTTCTAAAAAACAAAATGTCATAAGCTTTCTCTTGGTCATTACCAGTGGCAAATGACAGAAGCATCTCCTGCTCATAGTCATTCAAATCATCAAAAAATATCCCTCCAAGCCCTCGCCTCTCGTCACGGTGCTGCAGGCAAGACAGTAAAGTTTTTAGTGTTTTTTCAAATCCTACACTACAACTTATCACTGCATTAACCTAACCAAACCTTGAGGCTCTAAATCTATCCTTACACATACATAACTCTAAAACTAAGGTCTTTAGTTCCACAAGGTGCTAAGATCTCACAAAACAATCAGAATGGCGTTAAAAGAACTGCAGACCTTAATGTAAAAGTAGTCATCACACCATTTCTTGAACCGAGGGTAGAAGGACGGATCAAATTTATCACAGGCTTGTTTTTGAACCTACACAAAGAGAGATATTTCAATCAGCAACTCCATAATCACAAAGCTTCAAACTTACAGAACAAGGAATCAGGTTTAAAGACCGAATGAAAATGCTTGACGTCCTCTTCGAAGATGTAAGCAGGTGTGAAATCAGTCCCACCACCGAACCACCATTGCCTCGGAGCTCCAGGAACATCTACAAGTGAAAATTAGGCAATCAAATGCTTCATCCAACAAAAATATTGAAACTTTACACTTCTCAAAGAGAATTAAGGTTGTACCCTTTGGAGCATCGGTTTCGAAATAGCGGTAATTGAAATGCAGAGTCGGAGCAAAAGGGTTCTTAGGATGCAAAACCTGGAACATGGCATGAATGTAGGATCAAAGCTCAATCAAAGAATCTAAAGACCAATTCAACAGCAATGTTATGTGAGATAGAGAAAAAAAGTACCGAGCTGATTCCGGCTGCAAAGAACGGAATCGGACCAGGTTTTTGCTCAGCCGTGGCAGCTTTAGCAGCTCTATAAGCTTCAGGAGGCATGACACCATAAACTACAGAGACATTAACTCCAGCTTTCTCCCAGACATTTCCATCTTGCAACACACGACTGATCCCGCCGCCTCCACCGGGTCGAGACCAAACATCTTCCTTGAATTTAGAACCTCCTTCAACTGCTTCAATGGCTTCACAGACTTTATCCTGAGCAGCTCTTATCATTGTCTCGAAACGAGCCCTAACCGAAGAAGAAGAAGAAGATTGAGTATCATCACCATCGGAGTCTCTTAGGAAAGTGAAAGGTCTTTCCGTTTCGGGAACTTCTTTCTCGATTGAGACTGAACATCGTAAATCGAAATGTGGTCTCTTTACGGGACCAGGAAAGTGGAGAGTGAAGTAACTCGGAGAAGGATTAAGACGAGGAGAGGAGAAGAGATTGAAGGAAGAAGGAGAAGTGAAGAGAGTTAAAGAGTGAGACGCCATTTTTGGCGATCGATCGAATCCAAGTTTTCTCCTTTGCTGAAGATAGAAGATGATAAGGAATCGTCAAAGCTCTGGTTATTTTTTTACCAAACCCGGTTATTTCCGGTTTAGTTCAATAATAAGATCTCATACCGGACCAGGTTTAGTTCTCTCCATAATGTATCTTCTTTATTTATCAGCTCTGTTACAGGAGAAAACATTGATCCTGTTCCTTACAGAACAAGCAACCATTAAACATGGAATCTCTTGCTTTTACTTGGAGAGTAAGCGAGTGAGAGAAGAAGAGTCAAAGACAGGAGGGCTACAAGTGAAGTGTTGACACACAAGAGCAACCACTTTCTCTGAGTTCCTGTTCTTCTTCGCCATCTCAGCTACATTACTGTTATGCTCTTCCCAAAACTCCATCTCATCAGAATTCGAAGGATCTATGTGAATCACCTGACCAATAAAACCGCCAAAGATCACAAATCTTGAATCTAGAAATTTGTATCATTTTAAGCTCTTACCGTTTTATTAGGATCATAGACTGAGTGTGCTGCGGAAAGCATGTTGTTAAGTTCTGCAGAAGACTTAGAACCAACCAATACAACTTGTTTAGTCGACGGGACAGATATCATGTCTGCGGCGCAGCACATTAATGGCACTGCCACCGCCATTTCTCTTAACCTCAACTCAAAGACTGCCTGCAAAAACAAAAACAAGAGACTCAATAATCTGTCTATGAATAGCGTCAATGCCTAAAGATGAATAGCAAATGGGGTTAGTTGATTGCTTGTTTACCAGGAGACGATGTGCCGTGTTTAGGTAGGAGTCAGCTTTTTCTCCAGCGACTATGGAAGCTAATCTCACAAGGTTAATAGCAGAAACAGAGTTCCCTGAAGGTTCTGCACCATCATGATCTTCTTTTACACGGAGAAGAACCGATGGGTCTTGTCCTTCGGTGTTGAAGTAGGCTCCTCCTTCTCGGTCCAGATATAACTCATCCTAAAATGTTTGTAATTTTTATAGCCAAAATCAATAACGTTAACAAATCGAGCTAGTAAAGATCTCACTTGCCTGGGTTTCTTGAAGTTTAATCGCCCATTTAAGCCATTCGATCCCGCCTCCATTCTCGTAGAGATCAAGCAAACCAGCGATCAAGAAAGCATAATCGTCTAAAAAGGCAGGAGCTTTGGATGGTCCCTGTCTATAACTATGTTGTAATCTGCGAGACTGCTCATCATAAAGATTCCCTCTGATAAACAGAGCTGCTTTCTCTGCAACTTCTATGTATTCCTCTGGCTGTAAATGAAAATTCGAATTACGAAAAATTAACAGTCAAAGAAGGATTCGAAGGAAAGGGTGTAGCATTCATTACCAGACTATTCACCACAGGGAAACAGTATTTGGTGCTTTCAGGCTCAGACTTGAGAATCTTGGAAGCTCTTGCGAAAGACGAGATAACAAGACCGTTCCAAGACACGATTATCTAAGCAAGAAATCTTAAATGGTTAACAAAGCTGAAGTAACAGTTGAAGAAGACAACAAAAGATTTCCAAGAAGATTATTACCTTATCATCTAGATGTGGCTTAGGTCGCTTCAATCTGACATCGAAAAGCTTTCTTCGGCATTCACCCAAGATCTCCTGATACTTCTCAACGGAGAGGCTAAATTTTGATGCCATGGCAGAGAGCTCATTTCTTTCGATCAGCACGTTTTTCCCAGCAAATTCATTGTGCGGGTCACTCCTGCTCGAAAGATCACAGTTACCTGATTTCTTAACATAATAATGCTCCTTGAAAAGATCTGCATTCTCCCCGAGAACCTCATCAATCTTCAAACCAAACACACACAAAAATTGTCAGTATACATAGGGCAACACAACTAAGCTGATGAATATATCAGAGAAAAGAACCTCATCGCTGCTCCATATATAGAAAGCTCCTTCCTTCTTTCTCTTTGCCCCCTCGAATTCAAAGCTATCGGCATCTTCAGCTGAGAATATTCCACCTTCAGGTGCAATCATGTCTCTTCTAAGATAATCAAGGATGTCTCTTGCCACATAAGAATACATAACATCCTTGGTTATGATAAAACCATCCAGGTAGACGTTAGCTAGTTGCCCTTGATCATACAGCATCTTCTCGAAATGTGGAACTGCACCAGACAAATAGCAAAATGCTTCAATCTCAAAAAAAAACTTTTATCACCTCGATACTACAGGATACAGTTTGAAGTTTTACCGTGCCAACATTCATCGACACTGTATCTATGAAACCCGCCTCCAATGTGATCATGCATCCCTCCATTTGCCATGCCTTGCAAGCTGAATAAAACCATACTTTGGTCTTCATCAGCCTCACTAGTTTTCCCTGATTCCTTCAACTTTTTGAAATGATAAAGCATCAGCTGGATCTCGACGGGCCTCGGGAACTTTGGTGCAGATCCAAACCCACCGAATTCCGAATCATAGCTCCGAGAAAGCTTGAACACAAACACTCACTGTTAGAAGACCTATTTATGTTGATGTATCAAAAAGCCATATATTTCTAAGAGTCCACGAGTCGAATCATACTTGTTTTGCACATATACTCACAGCCTCCCGAGAAATCCCATCTGACAATTTATCGGCTCCAGCACTTGCGGATAAAGCTTTTGTCAGTTCTTCAATAGCATATGTACCACTCTTCACAAGAGTATCCCTCTTACTATCCCACGCATCTTTCACCTTCCTGAACCAAACCCAAAGAAAACATGGAGAAAATAATCGAATAAACTCTAGTCTTCGCCAAGAGCGCATGTTTCTACATATATACTCTATTTTTTACTGAAAACAAAACCAATTGCAACATTATGAGCCTACAAAGCTACTGTACAATAAGAGAGAAGGGTTTCCTTACTTAAGGAGAGTTTTGAATCCTGGGCGTCCATAATTGTCATTTGGAGGAAAGTAGGTTCCACCCATCAACGGCTTTAAATCAGGTGAAAGGAAGACTGACAGTGGCCACCCTCCTCCAC
The DNA here is from genome assembly GCA_905216605.1 of Arabidopsis arenosa. Lineage (NCBI taxonomy): Eukaryota > Viridiplantae > Streptophyta > Magnoliopsida > Brassicales > Brassicaceae > Arabidopsis > Arabidopsis arenosa. Next base: position 17,815,379 of record LR999456.1, read on the forward strand.
CATAGAGAGCCTGGACGAACGACATATAAACCTAAAAGTGCCAGTAAAAAGAACCGTAAGTCCATGAATACAGTCAAGGCTACTTTCTTTATTAGACATTGATCTAGCCAGAACCAATTCAGTACAAGTCTACTATGGTTTCTAAGGTTTTGCATCTCTCACTGGATATACCGAAGACACAAATATTCTCCAAGAAACTAACAGAAGCTATTAATTTGACCCACAGCATGATTAAGCCAAAAAGAAAAGATATTTCTAAAACTAAGCATTCAGAGAAATATATGAAAATTTGAATTATAAGGAATTTTTATTCAAGACATCAAAGAGCTCTTCTGTTGCAGAAAGTGGTTTACCTTGTCGACATCAGGCCGCTCTTCTCGATCCACCTGTTCCACAGACATGTTAAACAAGATGTTGGTAAAATGTTTCAACAGCAACCAGCTCAAAGATTGTGCTTTAAACGTCATTTTATAATCCACAGCCAGAAGAGAACTTTCCATCTTAAGTTCTAACCTTGATACTAACGAATGAATCGTTCAAGAGTTTTGCCACTTCTTCATCTTCAAATGACTCAACTTCCATGACATGGCACCTGAAAAAATAGTTAACTGGTACTTAAACATTCATTCCAATAGGGAAATAAGCTTGCTCTGCTTCTCTACTACTGACATGAGAGACAAGAACACGAGTTTTTAGACTACAAGTTTTCTCCACCTTAAATCTTTCATTGGCTTATACCTATGAGGAAAGAACAGTAACAATCTAATAATGCAAAGTCTTTCAATATTTCACTTCTTCTCTTACTCCTCCAATTCAGTAAAAGAAGAAGTCAAACTCAAAATCCAAAAAAAAACATATTGAAGTCTCACCAGTGACAGGTACTGTATCCAACTTCAAGATTCCATATAAAAGAGATTTGGAAAACAAAAGGGAACCAAATTAGTGTCATAAAACTAAAGTCATTAAAGACATCTAACCAAGCAGTAATTAAAACGATCAAATAGAGGATAAAGTAAACAACTTGATAAGAAGATGGGCACGTCTCTCTTCCTTGCTTCTTCAAAAGCTTCTTCTCCCCATGGATACCAATCAACCTTTTTCACATAAACCATGAAATCAATCCAGAGAATAAAAAATTCCATGCTTTTGAGCTAAGAACCGGTTAGCTACAAATCTTCCTAATTGAAACTGAAGTTGCCCTAACTGAAACCAGAGGTGTTCTTTTCTATCAATTTTAGCTAAAGATGAATACTTTTTATAGAGTAGAGAAAACGAGGGCAGTGTAATTACCGGATTATGAGCGTGTTGAAGAAGATAAGGACTGTGTTCGGCGGCTAAACGGTTGGTATGTTTCTGAGATGTTGACGAGGTCGAAGAAGAAGACTCTTTCGCCATGGCCACGACCTTGCCTGAGGAAATGGGTCTAGAGAGAATCGGCGGGAAAGGGCTTGAAAACGAAGGATTACGTATACGGACGATAATTCTTCTTCTGGGTAAAGAAGACAAAGACGCAATGCTGCGAGAAGCAAAGCGGTGGAGGAAGATTGAGGAAGACAACAAGTGAAGACTTTTCATCAGCATTGCTGATTGATTTTTTAGAATTACGATCAGCAAAACGGCGACGTTTTAAGGGTTTGGTGAGATTGGCTAAACGAACTCAAGGTCTAGAGGATTCGCCATTCGAGCGAGGGAGCTTCGTACACATCTCTCTCTTGTTGGATGAGTTCATTATGTGACACGTGTAGATAAGACAAGAAAATTGAAATCTGATTTTTTTTTAATTATGGCTTTTGAGTTTTGAGCCTCAATATACATACGAATGCAGGATCCAACCAATCCGACACTAAAAAATAAAGCTTAGGGACATACATTAATTGGTGTATGTAAACTTGTTTGCTACTCTATCGGTTTATCAACTTATCATATTCACTTCTCGAAAGTACAACTTTAGTAACTTCTTCAAATGTGATATGAACTTTTTAATGTTCTAGAGTAGAGGTTGGAGCAAAGGTTAAACCAATTTCATTGTCCAGATTAGGGGTGGATACATCAAGTGTCGTTAGCTCAATTGGTAAAAATCTTAGGCAAAACTTAGAGTTTGCCGGTTCGATTGACGCTTGAGAAGAAACTTATATTACACGTTGTGGTTTTGGGCCTGGAGGATTACGGGTTTTGGCCCGGAACCCCTCGGCATTCAAGAAAAAAAAAATTAGGGGTGGATACATACTTCTTACTTAAAATTTTATGTTTTTTTATTGTTAATTTTTAACCAAGTAAAATACTAATTAACCAATCTGACATCATGTGTGAACTGGGTATTCCATAAATGATTAGATCCATGAATTCACACAGAGACTACATGTGATGATCACAGTAATCTAATTATGATTAAGGCAACTAATTATATTAGTGACCTATACACAGTAGGCTCACATGGGTGCAAGCTCAACTTTATTAATGGTCTCACATGGACACTGTCTCCTTCGATTCTCTCTTGTCTTGTCATACTTTTGTCTCTCCACTTGCTCTGTTTATATATATCAAAAGCTCCACTCTTTCGATTTAGATCACTCATATTGAATCAAATCTCAAACCTTTTTTTCATTTCTTGATCTCTCTCTCTCTGTTCTCATGGGTCTCCGATTACCATCTAAGGTGTTGGAACATATCCTCTCCTTCATTGACTCCAATGAGGACCGGAACTCTGTTTCTCTGGTCTGCAAGTCATGGTTCGAGACAGAACGGAAAACTAGGAAGCGGGTCTTTGTCGGAAACTGTTACGCGGTCAGTCCTGCTGCTGTTGCAAAGCGGTTCCCGGAGGTGAGATCTTTGACTTTGAAGGGTAAGCCACACTTCGCCGACTATAATTTGGTTCCTGATGGTTGGGGTGGTTATGCTTGGCCGTGGATTGAAGCCATGGCGGCGAAATGTCCGTCTCTTGAGGAGATCAGATTGAAGAGAATGGTGGTGACTGATGAGTGCTTAGAGAAAATTGCTGCTTCGTTTAAGGATTTTAAAGTCCTTGTGTTGACTTCTTGTGAAGGTTTCTCTACTGATGGTATCGCTGCTATTGCAGCAACTTGCAGGTTCGGTTCTAACCAAAAAAATAGACTCTGTTTTTAGTTAGTTAAATCTCATAGGTTTGTTTTTTTGTTGTTGTTTGGTTTTCAAAACAGAAACTTGAGAGTGTTGGAACTACGAGAGTGTATTGTTGAAGATCTAGGAGGAGATTGGCTTAGCTATTTTCCAGAGAGTTCAACCTCTTTGGTCTCTCTTGACTTCTCTTGTTTAGACTCTGAAGTTAAAATCTCGGACTTAGAGCGTCTCGTGAGCAGATGTCCAAACCTGAGCTCTCTGAAGTTGAATCCAGCTGTGACTCTAGATGGACTCGTTAGCTTACTTCGTCGTGCTCCACAACTGACTGAGCTCGGCACAGGTTCTTTCGCAGCTCAATTGAAACCAGAAGCGTTTTCAAAGTTATCAGAAGCTTTTTCAAACTGTAAGCAACTTCAGAGCTTATCTGGTCTCTGGGATGTCCTCCCTGAATATCTTCCAGCTCTTTATTCCGTCTGTCCTGGTCTTACCTCGTTGAACTTGAGCTACGCTACTGTCCGAATGCCTGATCTTGTTGAGCTTCTTAGGCGATGCTCGAAACTGCAGAAGCTATGGGTGAGTATGCATTTTTCAAGACTCTTTGACTATCCCATTTATGTTGGTTCTTACTAGTGAGACGATTTTTTGTAGGTGATGGACTTGATAGAGGACAAAGGTCTTGAAGCTGTTGCCTCCTATTGCAAGGAACTGCGAGAACTGAGGGTTTTTCCATCTGCGCCAGATCTCGATGAAGCCAACATACCTCTGACGGAACAAGGCCTGGTCTTTGTGTCTAAAGGCTGTCGAAAGCTGGAGTCTGTTCTCTACTTCTGTGTCCAGTTCACAAACGCCGCTTTGCTTACCATAGCAAGAAAACGTCCGAATCTCAAGTGCTTCCGTCTCTGTGTAATAGAGCCATTTGCTCCTGATTACAAAACAAATGAGCCACTTGATAAAGGATTCAAAGCCATAGCTGAGGGATGCAAGGATCTTCGACGGCTCTCCGTCTCTGGTCTCCTCTCTGACAAGGCCTTCAAATACATTGGGAAACATGCGAAGAAGGTTAGGATGCTATCAATAGCATTTGCTGGGGACAGTGATTTGATGCTTCATCACTTGTTGTCGGGCTGTGAGAGTTTAAAGAAGCTTGAGATAAGAGATTGCCCTTTCGGAGACACTGCACTACTGGAGCACGCTGCCAAACTGGAAACCATGCGATCCCTTTGGATGTCGTCTTGCTTTGTAAGTTTTGGTGCTTGCAAGCTTCTAAGTCAGAAAATGCCAAGGCTCAATGTCGAAGTTATTGATGAACATCCTCCGGAGACAAGACCGGAGAGCTCTCCAGTTGAGAGGATATACATATATAGAACAGTCGCTGGACCGAGAATGGACACGCCTGAATTTGTGTGGACGATTCACAAGAATCCCGAGATTGGAGTTTCACATCTAGCCATAAAGTAACCTTGCTGCTTCAGTCATATTTTCCTTTTTCATCTTGAGTTTTTGCAGACATTGTTGTGGGAGATTCACCTTCCATTTGTTCCCTTTCATATTGTTTTCACTAAGATGTTAGAATATCAGTGATAGAAGCATTTCATAGCTTGTACTCTGTTAAACAAAACCTTGTGTTTGTACCAAAGTTTGGAATAAAATTTATCATTTTATAAGATTTCTAGTCAAAAAAAGTTTGTAAATAAACAGCTAAAATCATGAACTAAACAGTAAGGTCTAGCCAAAAACTACAAATGTTGCCGCAAAGCATCTCTCAAAGTAATAAGAAATTAAGAACCAGTAGTGTAATATAATATCTCTGGGAAGAAAAAGGTCAGTATCTGAGATAACAACAAGGTTTCCGCTTCGAGCCTCCGTAACACCATCAACTGCTCCTCACCATGTTTTGAGAAAATCCTCCATCAGCTCCAAATAACTGGAAGGGTTCCTGATCCGCACTGTATTAACCAGTCATGCACTTTCGTCGATTCCAGCAGATTTCTTGATGGATTCAAGAAGATGCTCTATTCTGTATTTCATTACAGGCTGACCATGTCGAGTCTTTCTCATCATTTTCCCCTTTGCTACTTTCCTCCTGGATTCAGCCACTTCTTTCGCTTCCTTCTTTGCCTGAAACGTAGCCTCTCTCTCCTTCCTTACTTTCTCCATCTCTTCTCTTGTCTGCTTGTACAAATCCTCTACACCAATTCTCTTATTAGATTTACCCTTCTGCTTATCATCATCATCATCTACCTTACTACTCTCTCCAGTCTCATTCTTGTCATCAATGTCCTGCTGCTTCACCGACTTCCTAAACTTGCTCACATACTTTGCATTCTTGTAGAACTCTTTTTGCTTTTCTGAAAGTAAGCACCAAAGAAACAACTCATTCAATCTTACTTCAAGCCTAGTCTGATTCTCATAACGAACCCAACAAAAACATGTAAACATATAAAAACACACTTAAACTGTGAAACTATACACCATTGAAGGAACTCCAAATAGTTCTCTTCTGATGCCTAACACCAAAGGAAACATAGTCAATAACCACATTGTAGCATTCTTAACATGATCCTAATCTTAAATCCTAAAAAAGTTCCTCCTAATCCTCGAGTACTAGCTAAATTTCGATGCGAATAGGATGAGAAGTTACAATCAAAAAGGAAACTTTTTTCAAATTGGGTAGAGAGAAGAATATCTTACTGATCAAAGAAGGGTTATAGCGATTGTTTTCCGATTTCATGTTAGCAAAAGTTTGGAGAGAAAGACCACCGCCTCCCAATCTCTTCATGTTCTTCCTCTTCTTCGTCTCCGTCGATTTGGATCTATCAGTCCCATGCTCATTTTTTTGATAGAATTTCTTCATTGTCGCGAGATTCTTCAAGGTGTAAACCTCCACAATAAGCCGATTTGATCAAGTTATGAGAAAGGGGAAGAAATCACGAACCCTAATTGAAATTGGCGGCGACTCTGAAGTCTGAAGTCTGAAGTCTGAAGTGGGAATCGCCGACCTTATTTAAAATTGCTATTATACCCTTATAGTTTTATCTTTTTCCCAGAAAACCAGCGTAGAGTTAGAGATACATTACGAAAAGCACCGCGATAGTTTTAGACTTTTAGGATACTTCAGATCAGAATTCATTGTATTGGGCTAGTCCAACAAGCCCATGTTCTTTGTGGCCATGCGTGATGATGTTTGGTTACTAAAATTCCATTGCTAAGTTCTAAAAGAAGATTATCAACTACTAAAATTTTCTGTCGTATGCTGACTTATATGTAACACATACGATTATGATGAACACCTTCACGAACAACTTCCCAACGTCCAGCATTTCCCGTAATATTTAGGTCTTCTACTTATGATTCTTATATGTGTCACACCAATGAAAAAAGTCTTATCCTTAACACATGAGACCACAATAAACAGTTTTATATGATTTACTTAAAAAATTTCAACTAGTTTTGTATCATTAATCTGCAAGAAAGTGCATTCTATAAAAATCGAACTCCAGATTTAGTATAAAAACCTTTTAATCTTTTGGGTCAAGGGGTTTCCACTTATTAGCAGTTATAAAAATGAAAAAAGCTCTCTTAATTTCTTATATATATACCTTTTTTTTTGTTCAACATCATTTGTTATATACCTAATCTTCTTTTTAAGACAAACAATTGGACCATGGATTGTAATATAATTGTTAGGTATTATTGTTTGTTGTCGCAGTGGTATCATATAATCTTGTAATATGTGCAAGTGAGTTGTGGACAACAAAAAAATAAGCAAAACAAAAAGGAATAGAGGTAATGAATAAATTCAAATTTTGAAGAATAATCATACCAATTCCAAATTTTGAAAAGAGAAAGATTTTTAAGTATAATGGTTAGAAATAGGAAGAAATATTTGGAGATTTTGTTTCCATTTAAACTTGTGTGTAAAAATTCCTTATTAAACAAGAAATTTAATAAGAGTGTGAAACCTTAATTTCAAAAATCATAAAAAAATTATGCCACCACTATATCACTAATTCAAATTATACCAAGGGTATCTATGTAAATTCCATATAAATTGATGTAATGAAACCCTAATTTCAAGATTAGAAAAGTTCTAATGCCGCTATAGCATCACGATTCAAATTCTATTGAAGGTATATTAATAATATAGATCTGCATATGAAACCCATAATTTCAAGATCATCATGAAAGTTCTAACGCCGCCACAACATCATGATTCGAAGTCTATTAAGGGTGTATGCGTAAATTTAATATGGATCTGCGTAGCAAAACCCTAATTTCAAGATCATAAAAGTTGTTACGCCGCCGCAAGCCCGCAACACCAATTCAGATTCTACTAGGGCTATATACGTAAATTACATATGAATCTGTATATGGTTATAAGACTATGATTTACAAGTCAAAATCCTTTAAAACAAAGAGCAAAGGATCATTTACATTTTTCTCCAAATACTAACACCACCTTTAAACCACAAAGATAAAAGAGAGGCCAAAGATAAGAAAAGAGGGTTGATACTGTCACAAATCTTGAAGTAGGTGAAAATTACTAGTGAAGACGATGAATGAGACATCAAAATGGTGGTGGATTGGTGCAAATCACAACACATCAAATTCCTCTCCTTGGCTTAACTCTACTCTCACTGGTAACTCAAAAACTTATCTTTCTACGTTTTTTCAAGTTCTAATTAACCCCTCACAATCACAATAAGCTCTCTCATTTTGATTTGCTCTCTCACTTATTTGATTGTTGTAACACATGAAAGAACAGATCTTGATGCAAAGACTAAGGAAATGCTAAGAGTAATTGATGAGCTCGATGATGAAGGAGATTCCTTTATGAAACGAGCAAAGATTTATTTCGAGAATATGCCAAAGCTCATTGCCATGGTCGAGGATTTATACCGCTCGCATCGTTCCTTGGCGCAGAAGCATGATCTCTTGATCAAAACCTCTTCTCTGAATTCGAACAGCCATAACTCATCAACCTGCGACGAGCTCCGGTCGGAATTGTGTGAAGAAACAGAGTCTGATGGTGAAGCTGTAAATGAAAAAGACCAAATTATTGAATTTGGCGATGATGGTGAGACAATGAAGGAAGAGTTGGAGAGATTGAGAGAAGAAAACAGAGTTTACAAGAAGATGATGGGAGAGAAGAAACAAGTAGTGACTTTGTTGCTTGCAAATTTAGTTAGGGTTTGCTTTTGTGTTCTTTTCGCTTCCAATTCAATTGCGAAATATTTTCTTATCACCTTTTGCGTCTTTGTTTACTATTTTCTCATGATTCTATGGGAGGTTGGGTGCTTTAAGTATGAATAAGACTCAAATATATATAATGTTTTTGTTTTAGATTTTTTTTTTTTTTTTTTTTTTTTTTTTTTTTTTTTTTGGTTTAATTTTTGTTTTAGATATCTTGATGATTAATAAAGATTTCGTATTATCTCAACTCTTTTATCTTCGAATTTGGAATGTTGGAAACAAACTTGGAATCCAATATGAGTTCATGAATCATGATGCTTTAAGTGCGCTTCCCAAGAAAACAGACAAGAGAGAAGAAAAAAAAAAACAGAGTTTTTGTAATCGTTTTAAGTGGCACTTCAAAGAAACGTCGTCGTATAATATAGCCACGTCATGAGCAGTGTTTTAACTTTTAATGTAAAACATGACGTCATCTTATCTTCCTCGCTCAAATTCAATTGCAGCCACCAAAGAGAGCCTCTTGAGATAATCAGCGAAGTGAAGTGAGAGACCACGAGACGAAGAATGAGCTCATGGGTTTGCTCTTACGTGACCCGAAACGTCGTAAATTTACATCCTTTCTCATTGACCAAACACCTTGATTTTCCGGCGACGATTAGGAGAAGACCAGTCAGCTTTCCGATAACATCTGCGCCGAAATTTCCGTCTTTTAAACTCCAAAAGTCTCAATCTTCGAACCATGAAAGGGAAGAAGACTCAGAATCAGCCGTACAAGCCCTCACGATTCCAGAAGAGTGGTTGCTCCCTTCTAAGGCCATTGAGGTGCTTTCTTGCTTCAATCAAACGTCAAGTTCAATTTTTTCAAGCAATTTACTCTTTAGTGTTTTGCAATTCTTCTGCTTCTGGTTTCAAATTTCCCCAACATTGCTTGCTTACTCGAATGCTGATTTAGGGTTCCTCTGTTTCTGGTTAAAAAAGATGCTTGCTCGAATGCTCTGTTTTCTCATCAATTTGCTTAATTTCCCGAACACGAGTTGCTAATTTTAGATTGGGTTTGTTTTGATAATATGGTATGATTCTTTAGATTATTGATTTTGAAATGTTTGATCAGGAATCTGAGTGGTTGAGAGTAACTTTGCACAAATGGTTGGATGATGAGTATTGCCCTGAGCCAACCAATGTCAAGATCAGTAAAGTAGCTGCAAAGTCTTACTACAGTTCATTGCTAAAGAAAGAAACTGACATGGGAGAGATTTTGTTGAAGATGGCTCAAGATTTAACTTCCATATCATACCAAGAAAGCTTCCATGGAGCTTTCACATCCGCAAATGCAGCTATAAATTTGATTGTTGACAGAATAGAAACCGGCCTACTCTAGTCTAGTGACTCTAGTCTAGTTTAGTTTAGTTCACTTGAAGGTTCAAGAACAGTGTCTTTGTAAATTATGAATCTGAGTTTTGTTACTTCACTTGGTCGGGTGCAGGGAAATCTAACGTCTTAACACTTGTGAATCCTCCATCAACCACCAGATTATGCCCATTTACATACTTTGAATCATCGGAAGCGAGATAAACCGCTGCATTAGCTACATCGCTCGGTTCACAAACCTCTCCGTCTAACACTCCTGTGCTTTGCACTATCTGGATCAGCCTTGAGTCATCAACACCGGGGTAAATCTGTCGCATCTCATCCATCACGAATGATGTTGTGATTGCAAAAGGAGAGATGCAGTTGACCCGGATCCTGTGCTTGCATAGTTCTGAAGCTGTTGATCTTACAATTCCGATAACAGCGGATTTTGAGACGCTGTAAGTATGTTGTGCTAAACCGCCCATCATCCCCGTGACACTCCCTGCACAAATGATGGATCCAGAATTACGTGGGATCATCACACGAGCAGCATGTTTGATTCCCGCGATGACTCCACGGACATTTGTGTTGATTACCTGCAGAACATAAGAAAAAGATGATCAGATAAAACCAAATGCTCCCACACTCGTTCTTTCAAATGTTCTTATAGATTAGTACCTTGTCAAAAACATTGAGATCAAGATCCACGATACTAGGAGGCGTTTTGCAGGGAATACCAGCATTGTTGTACATAATGTCGAGCTTTGTATGGAGCGATATAGCGAAGTCAACTGCGTTAGCAATGTCTGATTCTTTGGTCACATCGCATGGGAAATAAGCAGCACTGGGACCGAGTTCTTGCGCGGTTTCTCGCCCAATCTGTGGTTGGATATCGGCAATGATAACTTTGGCTCCATGGCTGATGAATTTTCCGGCTGTTGCTTTGCCAATCCCACTTGCTCCTCCTGTGATGAGTGCTACTTTGCCTTCTAGCTTCCTATATAACATTTGTATTAGGTAAAACTTCTCATATTTCTAAATCTATAATGTAATAATTTTTAAATTAGTTTTCCCGTTTAACTTCTTATGTTTTTAAGGTTTGGCTGATATTCTGTTTTATAAGCAAAACTTTAAAATGTTAAAACAGTTAGTTTTGAATCTTAATATATGCTTTGGTTTAGATTCAAAATTGTGTTCAAATACCATCTCCTCGATTATGTTTTCACAAGATAAATTAGGTCTCACATTTTTTCTCTTTCTGATAACACATTTGACATTTCTTAGCTGGTGGGAAGAATAAAAGCTTTCTAACTTCAAGATAAGATTTGTCGAAAAAGACAAATCAAAGCAACCAACTTGTAATATCAAATTACTTTATATATGTCATTCACATACAGAGGTATATATAGAAACATATTATTTTTGATCAAATATATGTATAAACATCTTAAGGCCTTTCTTTGATTCATTTACCCAACTTACAATGAATAAAAGAATTCATTTGCAAAAAAACAAAAAACAAAATAGACAATGTTATTCAAGGATATTTATTAATAATATATCTAAAATAATTTACATTAGTTTATTACAGCATGCTATATGTTTTAGCAAGGAAACAAAAAATTTCTTCAACATGCACATGGACTTACAAAGGGCATTTTCTTGCAACTTTCTCAAAATACTTAATATTAATCTGATACTATTTAGATAAGATTCTACAAAATCCAGATTTTTATTCATTAATTCTGAAGACATTAAAGAGTGTGATTAAGATAGAACTTGCCTTGAACTTGAATGAGATGATGCGGAAGAGGAGATTCCCTTGATAAGGAGGTTCTTGCTCACATTCTTATATAATGCGTTTTTTCTATTTCATACATAGAAAATAAAAGTTAGAACAAAGAGTGTTCATTGTTAAATCTGCAGAAAATGAAGAAGTATGTATAGAGAAGGAGGATGCTTGACCCAATCTGAAACATGTTTGTGTTATTGCTCCAAGATAGATCGGTCTTTGTCGTTTCCTAACTTCTGATTTATCGTCTTTGAAGAGAATGGTCCCTGTGTTTGCGTCTTATATAGATATAGAGGGTACATAAAGGTGTGGTCTTGAGAGAGAGAGAATCTAAGCATACTAGCATGCAAGTGTTTGTAAAAGGTTTGATCCCTTTATTTAGCTAATGAAGACAAAGAAAAGGAACATAAAAGTTACTAAGGCATGTGTTGATTTCTTCCCAAAACAAGATTGTAATAGCCTAATAGGCTGGTTTTTTTTTGTTGAACTATATATTTTAATATAAATCTTTTTTTTTTGTTTGGTGTCAAAAATCTTTAATATAAATCTAAAATATGTTATATCATGGAATTTTATTGCAATATCAATAGGAATTTTAAACACTGATTTTTGAAATCAAAGGCCCTTTAATTTCTTTTGTTAAAAAAAGAAAAGAAGAAAAACTTTTAAAAAATAAACCTCTAATGCTTGTGGCATGTGTTGGTGCTTATTATGAGCTGTCTAATAATGAATATTATTTACGTATTCATTTCTACTGTTATACAACGTACCTACCAATACCATCTTCATAACCCGACAGAAAGCTAATAATTAACATTATGATATATTTTGTTCAGTAGACAAATGTTCTTATTCAGAGACATTGCATACGACCCATTTATTTTCATTTGATATCTAATGGTGTTCCCACCTAATAAGATGTATCTATTTGTTGGCAGATTATATAAAGACGAAGACTTAGTAGCATATCAGCTTTTTAAACAACAATACATATTTGCAAATTGGTTTAGATTATGACACGTATAAAATCTAACCAAGAAAACAAACCAAAGATTTTTAACTTAGAATTTCAAAGTCCAAAGTTATGAAATGTGTTCTTAGAACAAGTGACTCATATATCAAGTAGGTACACAAATCCTAATACCATGTGTTGCTAGCAAATAAATTAATTAACTCATATCGTAAAGTAATGTTATTAAATAAGCAAAGTTCACACTCATGAAAAAAATAGAGGAAGGGAAAAGAAAAGCAAAGTGTTGCCAATCTTTGACATGTCGATAAATTTGTAACATTCTTAAATGTTCACTTGACCAAATTCATGAAGATTCTTCACCAAATCGCATACAAAGAGTAGAAAAATACCAAAGTTTTTATGAGGTGTCGAATAAGTATAGTTTCGTTTCCTTCTAGAAGACAAAATATATAATCTTTTTTCCTGAAATGTAGGTGAATAAGATCAAAAGGGAGAAGAACATCGTGGAAAAACTGAGGTAAGATGTTTTGTTTCTTACTGAAATATTTAGACAACGAAAAAAAAACAATTTGGGGCATTCCGAGAATTGAACTCGGGACCTCTCGCACCCTAAGCGAGAATCATACCACTAGACCAAATGCCCAATTTTGATCTCTCTATAACATTATGTTAGATATATAGAACCCATAAATATCGTATTATAGAATTATGCTTTTCAAAACCACTCGTCATAGCTCTGGAGTCTGGACTGTCTCTCTCCCGCCAATCAGCACCAGTTATCGTCAATGGAACCTCTAGGGTTTCTTCTCTGATTCTAATCGTACATGAATTGGGCGCTTCTTGCGATTCGATTTCTTCTTTGACAGCTTTGATAATCGAGTTTCGATGGTCAATCTTATAGAGACCGAAGTTTTCGCCTCCGATTCGCAGTCTCCTTCAGCTTCTTCGGATCATAGTGAGTTTCGAGATTACGATTCATTTACTTTCCCTTTTTCTTCTTGCGAATTCTGTTGTGTTTTTTGAAGATATTGAGGTGATAGATTCATTGTTGCAATTTCATTTCTGGATTTCTCTTAGGGTTTGAGGTTAATGGGGTTTTGGGATGCGGAGAAATTGAAGATACAGAGCCGATTGATGAAGAAATTGTGCTTGATAGCTCGTTACTTGAAACCCCATTTCAAAATCTCTACGATGATACGGAGCTCGTAGACATCGGAAATTGTGGTCTCGACGAAGTGGTGGTGGATGATAGTGAGGATGAAGATGGAGGAGATGGAAGTGTCGCTGCTGGTGAGCCGATATGTTTGCGGGAGCTAAGCCCGAAAGCTGGAGATATACTTTTGGAGTCTGATGGATCGAATGATCACGAATGTCAGATAGGTAAACATATCTTTGTGTTGTTATGATGTCTCTAATCTATCTTCTTTGCAAAACATATGTTGTATTAACTCGGATCAATCTTACTGTATCTCTTTCTTAAAGGAAAGCAAGAATCAAATTGTGATACTGTGACCGGTTTCCAAGGTTCTTCGCGGATTACTGCTAATAGTCGTGGTCCAGGGCTGGAACTTTTGGATTCTCAGGAACCAGGAGAGTCAACACAAGCAGATGCCCTTGGTTTTGTGGATCAATTTCTGATGGACAAAGATCTAGATTTGTCCCCAGTGACTCTCCCGGAAAATAGTTGGAGAAGGAAGTCACCTCCTGTATCAGGTGCTAAAGGATGTCAATCTCTTGCCAAAAAAATCAAGAGCAGAAGTCCAACCAGGAAAATGAGTGTCTTTGATTGGGGTAGTGATCAGTGTGATGTGAGTGACCCTAAAAACTCTCCAGTCACCCGTGTAAGCATTACATGTTCCAAGAGAAGAGAAGATCATGTTGCAGATGATGATCCTGGAGTGAAGAAAGGATCTATGGATCCGTGTGAGAGTAGAAAAGTCTCAACTCATCCCACACAAAGATTTATGCACAACAGTTCTGAAAAACATCACACAATGGAACAACCATCGGGTTTGAGTCAGGGCATTATGTTTATCTCTCAGAAGGATGCTCAGCTGGAGGATAAGGCATCAAAGGAGCACTTGGAACCCGAGGAAGACTTTATTGACATTGGTATTAACACTCAAATTGCTGCTGAAGCAATGAGTTCTTTAGTGTATGCTTCCTGCACTAACGAAGAAGTTTGTGAATCAGACCAAATTCCTGGGAAGTTATCAGAAATGAGGGATCAAGTTAGTAATCTTTCTAGAAGGAACAATGATATCATTGAGGGTGGACTTGAAAGAGACAACTTGAGTGGTCTGCTTAGTGCTCCACACAAGGAAAGAAACTCTAAGAAGAAGAGAAAATTCACCAAGGAAGAGAGAACCGGAACAAACATCTCTGTTACAACATGTCTTCTCAACTTATGTGAATGGAGGCATCCCAGGGCCAAAAGGTCGCGTCTTATGCAAAGGCATCACGTCCCACCTAGAAGATCTTGGGGTGTTAGTTCAGTTAAAAACAGAAGTGAAACTAACACTTTGTCAAGCAGGTTACGAGTATCATTAAGTGGGACAAGAGAAGCCTCTTCTTGCCAATCAGGAGTCATTGACTTGGATGTTGCAAAACATGCACATCCAAGGAAAATATATGACGGGAATCATGAAAGCCCTTGCAATAAAGATTTTCCTAGGTTATTCCTTCAGAAAGAGCTTACTACGAGCCTTGGAGAACCTGGAAAAGTAGGTGACTTTGTGTGGAAAGACTTAAGGAGACGAAGAAACTTGGCACATGTTCGAGTTTTATTCAGCCATAATCTGGATGATGAAACAATCAAGCAGCAGAAGAAGGTTTAAGTTCTAGCCTCATTTTTATCAATTTTAACAGTGTAAGTTAATACTAGGCCAAATTGGTTATAATTGATCAAGAATTCCCTCTTTTCTTCCATAGATAATGGTTCGACTGGGAATTTCTCCGGCATCTTCCTCAGCAGATTCAACACATTTCATAGCAGATAGATTTGCTCGGACAAGGAATATGTTGGAAGCCATAGCCCTTGTTAAATTTGTTGTTACGCCTCTATGGCTGGAGAGCTGTGCACAAACAAGATGCTTGATAGATGAGAAGAGTTACATTTTAAGGGATAGCAAAAAGGAAAAAGACGGGTTCTGCATGCTTACATCTTTGGCCCGTGCGAAGCAGCATCCCCTTCTTAAGGTCACAATCTTATCCCATTTGAGCTTTTATCAGAGCTTCAAAAGATCCTTTGTTCACGAATATCAGAAACAAAATGTCACATATATTCACAGGGGTTAAAAGTCTGCATCACTCCCAACATTAAACCAAGTAGAGGTATGATTACTGACTTAGTGAAGATGACTCAAGGGCAGGTACGAACAACTCACTTGAATTGAGAGATTTTGTTTCATAGACATCTTAGCGCTTCTTCAGGATGGTTGGTTATGAGTTCCTTTATCAGGTAGTGGAGGTAAGTGAGATAATTGCTGCAAAGGATAGAAACTTTCCAGAAGATCTGTTGATTCTTTCTTGCGAAGAGGATCGAGATTTCTGTCTTCCTTTCATTAATCAAGGTAACGACTGTCACTTTTACACAAAGAAAATTAGTAAGAAAGAACAATATTAAGTTAATCAATGTAATCTTTCCATAAACACTTGTAATGTAATGTAGGAGCTGTAATTTTCACCTCAGAGCTTTTACTGAATGGAATCGTGATTCAGAGACTGGAATATGCCAGGTTTGCAACCACAAATTATCACCAAATTCAGAGATTATAATCCTAGTGTGTATTTGTGTAACTACGAACCAAACAACTTTAATGGATAGAACATAAATTGGTTAAATGTAAATCTCCTTACAAATTTTTTATTTTCTCTTGTTTCAGGCATGGTCTCTTCTCAATTTCAGAGAAAATGAACCAAAGAAACACATAAGTTTACAGCAGCATGTCTACGTATTTCTACTACTGGTTTGGTACAAGCTATGAATGAAGCCATTTTATAAATATTTCATAATCCAGTTTGTTTTAAGAGATGAGAAACCTCAGATTTCCTCCCTTTCATCACTCTAATGGATACAATAATCTACCACATAAAAATGACGCATTTCACATACATTAGTTCTAAACCTCTTCACATAAATTGGATTAGAAAAGGTAAGATACTGTGTTGAACAAGAGCTCTGAGAAATTTTTGGCAGTAGAAAAATGATTCATTCAGACCTAACTCTACTCATTGCTTTCAGGAGATTCAGCACTGGGGTTCGGATTGTTGGGGTTCAGATTGCTGAGGTTCGGATTGTTAAGGTTCGGATTGTTGAAACTACCACTTGGTGGAGCAGCAGGATTTGGATGATAAGGAGGGGGAGGAGGTAGTCCATTATAATTGGGAGGTGGTCCACCACCTTGACCTGGTATGGGAGCCATTCCTGGTGGCCTCAGAATACCATTTTGTGGTGGTGGAGGAAGAGGAGCGCCAGGCGGTGCCATCATCTGTGGTACTCCTGGAGGAGGCATGTAACCTGCAAATGTACAATATTACATTTCACTTCAAATAATTTTGTGCAAAGAAGATGGAATATCTATGTATGAAACATACTAATTGATGTTCGACCAACATGGTTTAAATGAATGGAATCTGTTTCCTAAGAGTTTGAAGAGTCATGATACACAACAACAAGTGACAATCAAAGCTCATATTGACCATCTGTACAATTTAACCCAAAGTTTCTTGCCATGTCAAGTTTCTCAAATCACTTATATGGGTGAAGTTCTCTATTATACTCTAATTCATCTCTAGTCTTTTCTAGAGATAACTATATGAAAGTTATCAACTAAAACTTTTGTAATGTAAATCTGCACAGCAAGAGGGTAACTATTATAGTAAGAGAAATTACCTTGACCAGGCATCATGGGTCTAGGCAGAACAGGAGGTCGCATACCCATAGGCATACCTCCAGGTGGTAGCATCATCGGAGGGCGAGGTCTGGCGAGCATATGCTGATTAAACACAGCACCAACCTGTGGATACCCTCCAGTTTGGTCAAGATGTTGCTTAATTCTCTGATCAATCAAACTTTGGGTTTGTTGTTCCTCAAATTGCTGATAGTATATTCTCACATTCGCCTGAAAAGATCATCAAACTCTTAACACACATTAAGAAAAACCATGTATACAAAAGAAAAAAAAACATTCTCTAGACTCTTTATGTACCTTGTGCTTGTAACCAGCATTGTGCTGCTTCCTTACTGATGGCTGAAAAAGATCAAATATAAAACTTTACTGATACGAGAAGACACTACAATCCGTGAAACATAATCAAAACCATAGATAACAAAACGCAACTATATTGATAAATAAACTTTCAATCGGAAATTGGTAATAAAATTGGATCTAACTAAGTTCACTTCACAAAAACAAAATTGAACTTGTATAGGAAAACTTCAGCTTAACCACAAAACCATGATTCCAAGTAATGAATCAAGCTAGTCAAAGGCAAGAAGAGAACCAGTGTGACATACATATGTAAATAGCATACTTGTTTTAAACTAGAATCCAAATCGGAAACCTAACAGACACCGCCGGAGATCGATTTCCAATATATAACCGAACTTAAATTCATCAGCTACAACGAGTTATCGAATACTATGGAAGAAAAATAAAAACAAACAAGAAGAAACTTACGGAATCGTGAGTGAGATAAGTATCGCAATAATCACAGTAATACCTGCGAAAATCAAAACCAAACAAGTAATTAAAAAACCTAATCTCGAACTTAATCAGTATCTATGTATCACTATAATAACGTTGAAGATCTAAAACCCTATACCTCGGCATCGTTTAGAAGATTCCAAAGAACCCTGCGAGTGAGAGAGAGACAGAGAAGCTTTCGGAAGCAGCGAGGGGAAGAAGAAAGTGCAGAGAGAATCGAGTTCACTTTTCGCCTAATTTTAATAAATATGATCTTTTAATCTAACGGTTCAGATTCGTCAACGTTATCTAACGGGTATTAATAACCCTAATCAAACGACGACGTTTTTTCACACGACGGATAGAAAAAAAAAACAGACCATTTCCCAGATTTTTTTTTTGAAACATAAGGAAAAAAAAATGATCGGAGATATCTCCCCGCCGGTGGCTTCAATCCCAGGTTGGTCGGATCTTTTGCCTTGCATTTGCATAATCTAAACAGGAGGCTATAGATTTCGCTGATTAGTTTCATCATGTTGAATTTATTGAATTAATTTGTTTATCTTTCGATAATTTGGCTAATATGTCGCCGAATATGTGTAGTTGTTGAAGGGAATGAAGAACTGAGGAAGCCACAGTATCTGCTTCCGCCGTTTTCAAAGGTGGTGTCTCATTTTGGCACTAGTGGATTATCCGTTGCGTTAGCCACCGGCGTCACTCATCCTCTCGGTTAGATCCTGATTCCTTCTTCTGCGTTTGAAATTAGAACCATTGGCTCCATTTTTGGATTTTATATGCTGCAATTTCTGCAGATAGGTGTTTTCTGTTGAGGTCTTTGTATAATGTAGCAGTGTAGTCTTGCTTTTGTAGTTGATCAGTGTATAAGTCTCTGCTTAACTACTATGTGGCATTTTAAGGTTAGGGATTGAGAAGAAAATGGTTGTTTTTGTTTCATACTATTCTTAAATGGGTTCTTCTTGTCGTTTTCGTTGTCCAGATGTAGTGAAAGTAAGATTGCAGATGCAGATTGGTGTTTTCTGTGGCTGTTTTGTAGCACTTGTCATGGATGTTCAAGTTTCTTCTAAGGAATATGCGTTCTCCGATAGTGATCTTTGGATAATGCAGTATAGTCTTGATTTTGTAGTTGGTCAGTGTATAAGTCTCTGCTTAACTACTACTGAGAAGAAAATGGCTGTTTTTCTTTCATACTGTTCTTAAATCTTTTCTTCTTGTCGTTTTCGTTGTCCAGATGTGGTGAAAGTAAGATTGCAGATGCAGCATGTCGGCCAAAGGGGTCCTTTAATTGGAATGGTAATAGTGTTTTGATGAACTTCTCCTCTTCATGTTGTTACTGGGGATGCTGATTTAACTTAGTTTGAAGTCTTTCATATGTTTTTCAGACTGGGATCTTTGTTCAACTAATGAAGAATGAAGGGTTTAGGTCATTATACTTGGGGTTGACTCCTGCTCTTACTAGATCAGTGCTTTACGGAGGTCTCAGATTGGGATTATATGAACCCACCAAGGTTTCTTTTGATTGGGCATTTGGATCTACCAATGTCTTGGTTAAGATTGCCTCAGGCGCATTCGCTGGGGCGTTTTCCACAGCAGTAACTAACCCCGTTGAAGTTGTGAAGGTAGATGAAACCTCAAGTATTGCTTTTATTCTGTTCACTAGATCTCTTTTTTGGTTTTTAAGACACATATCAATTTGCCTTCCGTTAGGTAAGGTTGCAGATGAATCCAAACGCAGTTCCAATTGCAGAAGTGCGGGAAATAGTCTCTAAAGAAGGCATAGGAGCTTTATGGAAAGGAGTTGGTCCTGCCATGGTTAGAGCTGCAGCACTAACTGCCTCACAGCTTGCAACATATGATGAAACCAAACGGGTCATATTCTAAGACTACTATTTTCCACTTTTTGAGCACCATGAAGTAATTTCCATAATCTGTTTTGAAATTGTCAAGTAATCATGCTTCTCAACCATTTATTGATTCAAAAAGAGTTGCTACTTTCTAACGTTTCAGCTTCTAAAGTTTCTTGTAATTGCAGATTCTGGTTAAGCGAACTTCTTTAGAAGAAGGGTTTCAACTTCATTTGTGGTAAAAGTTTAGCAGTCACTATTACTGTTTCTTTTTCAGACAAAAATCAATTGAAGCGCCAAAAACTAACTTATTCTAGCACTTGAGGAATGAAGCTCAAGTGTGGTTGCAGGTGTCGTAAGCACACTGATAACGGCGCCCATAGACATGATTAAAACCCGCTTGATGTTGCAGCAAGGTTCCGAAAGCACCAGAATCTACAGAAACGGGTTTCATTGCGGTTACAAGGTAATGTTTTCAAGCCTTTCGTTTATACATTTTCACTGGGCATTGCTTGCTTTCTTGCGTTGAATGATATTGTGTATGATCCTTCAGGTTGTTCGCAAAGAAGGACCTCTGGCACTTTACAAAGGGTGGGAAGAAAAAAAAAATCCTTCTTGTTCATGCGCATACATTCATATAATTCGCAATACATAAATATAAAAAACGCTTCTTGTTTTGTTTACTTGACACAGTGGCTTTGCGATTTTTGCACGGCTCGGGCCACAAACGATGATCACGTTCATCCTATGCGAGAAGCTAAGATCACTCGCTGGACTTCACACAATGTAGCCACTGACCGGTTCGTGCCAAGCTTGTCTGGTTCTAGATAAGTTCTTCTCCATTCTTTTTATAAAAATAATAATTCACACTAGGTGAGATTTTTCAAATCAAATGTTTAATTCATTATTGATGTGGTAGTGTTTTAATATGTTTGTTTTAAGGGATTGGATACAATATTAGACATATCACAATTTTTATCTATTGTACAATTTTGCGCATCACACTATTTATTCTCTATGATTCATCATTTCACTCCTATTATGACCAAAAATAAAAAAGATGATGTAATTCTACATTGTTTTAATTTTTGTTATAAAGAAAAAAGTACTCTTAAGTTGGTATGTTCTTTTTGTCATCTAGATCCAAGCGTGATGGAAATTGAGCCTGTTTCTTTGATTAGGATTGGATAAGCATTGAATTGAAATGATATTTATCCAAATAAATATATAAATACGTAGTGGTTATGTCGAAATGACTTCTCTATTACAAA
The DNA here is from genome assembly GCA_905216605.1 of Arabidopsis arenosa. Taxonomy (NCBI): domain Eukaryota; kingdom Viridiplantae; phylum Streptophyta; class Magnoliopsida; order Brassicales; family Brassicaceae; genus Arabidopsis; species Arabidopsis arenosa. Next base: position 17,836,603 of record LR999456.1, read on the forward strand.
GTGTGTGTCACTCTAATAATTATACTAGTCTCTATCACGAAGAATACAAATTGTTTTCTTATAATTGAATATTAACCAATTATCCAAACAAATAATTCTAATATTAGATTAGTTATGGTGGAAGTTGGTTGTAGACAAGAATACGCTTTGACCATGTTTTTTTCTTTTATTTTTTTTTCTGGTAAGACGTAAAATTGTATAAACATGCACGTTAAAAACTTGTAGGGCCGAAACACAAAAGATGAATAAATTCAGGGGTCTATTTGTTGGAAATATGAGAAAAATTAATTTTGTGGCGTTGGAGAAAGGAACAAGTTGGAGCTGCTCGAGTCTTTGTTTTTTGGTCGCGTTGGCGGGACAGTCTGTCATGCTTGTGTTTGCCCCTCGGTTTTCGCTTTTATTTACGGTTTTTGCCATTATATTTTTTTCTGACCATTTTGGCCTTAGACAGTGACCTTTCCGTTGTGCTTCTATTTCATTATTTTTTTAGATCCTATGGTCAAACTCTTTTCGTGTTTATCCATTTACAAAAGTCTTTGAATGTTCTTCATTATTATTAATGTTTAAAAGTTTACTTTTAAAAAGGTTTCTTGACCTTCATAATTAAGTCGTACAAGAGTTAGCTATAGTACTTAGGGTTTTATTGGTTCGGATACATAATGTAATTCAACTTGTGGAAGTGATAGTTATTAATTACTTATTAGGGTTATTCGGCAGTTTGGTATATATTTGCAAGACCATTATAACTACTTAACTTACAGTGTTTGAAATTAGAAATAACAATATTGGAGATGGTATTTATATTTTCTTGAGAAATATTAAACCATATTATTTATAATATTTGTTATGTTTATGAAATTTTTTAGATTTCGTTATTATCTCGGTGATGATAACCATAGGTCAGATTTTGACATTCGATCATGTATAGTTGCTTCTACAAAAAATTTCGCGGTAGGTTAAGAATAACCACTTTTTTTCTGATTTTCAACTTCATGTTTCTTAGGTTATGAGGTCTTTGTGAGGTTGAAACGTTTTTCATATTCATGAGTGGAGGAGACCAAAGAGTTTCGAGCCTCTCGAGGTACTTCGCATGTCTTTGTTGGGTAGAAGACGACATTATGGATCTCTCATCTTACGGATTTTGGGTTGTCCTATACATCCGATGTTTCCACTCGGTTTATTAGACTATTTTCAAAATTTTCATTGAATTTTTATAATGTTTTGTCTTTGCATTTTTTAATATTATTAGACTTTGGTGCGGATATTGGTAAATAAAACGAATGTCAAATTCATGTTCTCCATGTCCAGTAAATATTTCGATAAGTAAATTATCTATTTTTGAAAAAAATGAAACGGTTGTCATAGATGAATTTGTCAAATTTGAATAAAAATATTGTTAAAAACTATGTTAAAATTTTATGTATTTTCCATGTATGCTAAAAATAATATTTTAAACAGAAGATTGAAAGTAACAAAAAAAACTAATTAAGTACTTCATATTATATGAAACAAGACTACAAAAGTGATATTAAAAAGGTAAAAATACAATTATGAGACATTGAGATAATCTGGCATGAATTCTTTAATACATATGAAATATAAATAATGTGTTGCAGGATATTTAAGATAAAAAAAATGAATCAATATTTGTTGAAAACTAATAACTCATAAAATCTAACAACTAAATGAACCTAATGACACGCAAATAAAGCTATATTAACTATTTTTTAAAGGTAAAAATGATTATCTTAAATAAAAATGTCGAAGTTAAATAAACATCATTAGAAATATATTGTAAATTATTATATATCTACCATGTTTATTGATTTTTTCGAAAACAAGTTGTTGAATTTTTTTTTGTCTATAAAAATATTATTATTTAAAAAAACAAATTTAGAAACAACCAAAAAAATATTTCTTAATATATGAAAACAATAAAAAATACTAAAATGTGAAAATATGATTATGAGATGTCGATATATCATTTTACGAATTTTTTATATAAAGGATATAAACATTATATTGTATTGCAAGATGAGAAATGTATATATTTATTGAGAAACTGGCAACTAGTAGAACCTAACGATAGAGAGATACCAAGACTAACAAATAAGTATTTGGCATATTTTTAAAAATCTTTTTTTGTCATAAATGAAATGATCGAGTTTGAATATGACATCGTGAAAATTTATGTTAAAGTTTAGTGTATATTAAGAAGTTCAAAAATAAGATATTGAATTTCATCTTTTTCATTTTTTTAATATATAAAGTTTTTAACAAAATTTGAAATAATTTAGAATAGATGAAAATAAAATTAGATTTAATATATATGAAATATAAAGATAAAATTATGAGACACCAACATATTCTTGTGTGAACTTGTTATATAGATTAGATACAAATAATGTATTGAGGTATTTTAAGATAGAAAATAAATTAATACTTTTTTTTTAATAAAACATGAAGTAGTTAATAATCTAACGGCTAATAGAAATCAACGGCTGAAAGATAAAATATTAGAAATATTTTTTAAAAATTAATCTGTTGTCTTAAAATGACGGAGTTGACTATGATACTGGTCAAAAATGCATTTAATTTTTATGTATATTCCTCATATAGTTGTATACTAGAAAGTTTGAAAACACGGTATTGAATTTCATTTTTTCCGTATTATAAAAAATTACAAAAAAGTCCTTCAAAACATATGGAAACAAGATTGTAGAATAATAGTAAAGAAGTAAAAATATAGTTATGAGATGCCCATATATTTTTTGTATGAAATTTTATGTTAAAAAATTGATTTTTTTTTTTTGAAAATAGTTTACGATGGGAAATGAATCAGTATTTGTTGAAAAACTGACAAATGGCAGAACCTAACGGCTAAGAGAATCCGACGACTGGCAAATGAAATATTTTGACTAATTTTTGGAATAGAACAAAACGGTTCTTTTAAATGAATTTGTCGCGTTTGAATACGACATCGTTAAAAACTATGTTTAACTTTTATGTATATTCTATATATAATAAAAGTTCGAAAAACTGTATTATTTTATTTTCTCATCCTTTTTTATCTTACAATTTATCAATTATTTGTTGTTGATAAACAAAAAAAATAGCTCGCAATAACGTAATTTAAATTTTGAACACATTTAACCTATTACCTGAATCTAAAATATTTTATTCTATAAGTAGATCGATGTTTTTTTTAAGTCCCAACACCTCATATTGTTCAAAATGTTCGTTTATTTTTAGATCTTGATTCTCTAATTATTTATAAAAATTGACAGCTTTCCTTTTTGAAACTAAATAATACTAAAACAATACAAGTTTGACTACAATACACATTTTTCGAATAAAAAAAAAAAAACAGATAGAGAGAGAGAAAAAAGAAACACAAATAAGACGCGCGTAAAAAGGAAGGGTAATATCGTCATTTACGTCGTTTTCCCATAACGAGACAAAACAATCGGAAGTGTTCCCTCGCATCGTAAAGCTTTCTCCTTCCTTCTTTGTACAGCTGTAATGGCAATATCGTAAATTAGTAGTAACAGAATGGGCAATTATTGTCAACATTTTAATTTAATTTCCCCAACTCCTCAAATTCCACCATTTTCTTCATCCCCTCCTCCATAATTGATTTTCCTTTTTTTTTTTTGTTTCTTCAACTAAATAAATAAATTTTTAGAAACCAAAAAAAAATTGTAGAAAGAGAAAAAACTCAGAGGAGAGAAAGAGAAGACGACGAAGACGACCACCATTTTTTTTTGTCAAGAGAGAGAGAAGACGGAGACAACAATGGCGGAAGCGAAGGAGGAGAATAGGGAGAAAAACGAAGAAGAAGAGAGCGTAAAGCTTTTCGTCGGACAAATTCCGAAACATATGTCGGAATCTCAACTCTTAACATTGTTTCAAGAGTTCGCTGTCGTAGACGAGGTCAATATCATCAAGGACAAGATTACACGCGCCTCTCGAGGTTTCCTTTTTTCTTCTTCACGCCTCTGTCTTCGATTTTTGAGATTTTTTTTTTGAAGTTTTTGATTGGAGAATGTGGTGTGTGATTCGTCGAGATTTATTTGAATTTCGAAACCCTAATTTGTGATTTAAATCTTCCGATTTTAGGATGTTGTTTTCTGCTATGTCCATCGAGAGAAGAAGCAGATAAGTTGGTCAATGCTTGCCATAACAAGAAGACATTGCCTGGGGTTAGTTTTTTTTCTTAATTTCTCTGACAATTTTTTTTTCTTTCTTTCTGGGGATTTTTTTTTTCTTTCAGATGCTTGAATGTGATTTGATGTTGTTTTGTTTTTAATTATTGAATTACACAATTTTTTTGTTCATTTAGAATCTCGAGGTTTTCTTAAAATGCATATTATTCTTAAATCTGATTTTTTGGAACTGCATTGTACTTGTTTTGGTTTCTGATTGATTCCAGAATTGGCAAATTTCTGATTTCGATATATTTTTTGCACGAAGCATTTCTTTCTGTTTAGGTGAACATCAATTTCCTTTGCCCGAATCAGAATCTAAGAGTCAGTTTTGTTGGAATAGTATGACATTGTTTTGAAATGGTTTCTTTCTTCAAACCCAAGAAAGTGCTATCAATGGTAAATTTAGGAAAATGCTAGAATTAGATCAAATGTGTAAACACAAGAGAAAACACTTTTGTTTCACACTTAAATTGAAGCAAAGTGTTAGTTTTGATCCTTGTTCTTATGAAAATCTGAAAAATCTTGGCAAAAATGAGAATGTGATTTATTGGGATGAATTCTGTGTGTTTTAACATCTTGAACAATGGTTGTTTCGATATTTCTTCGGCCCTTTTGTCGATAACCTTTGGGATGCTTATCAAGCTTAAATCCTTGTCAGGTCTCTACCTAACCTAACCTTTTTTATGATTGTTCAGGCATCCAGTCTATTGCAAGTAAAGTATGCAGATGGCGAACTGGAAAGGCTAGGTAACGCGATTTCAACTGCTTCTATATGTTGTTTCGTGCTCTATTTTACCCATTTTCATTGTTGTATCATCAATTGATGGATGTATTGTTACTGTATTTTTCAATCCAGAGCATAAGCTCTTTGTTGGTATGCTTCCAAAGAATGTCTCTGAAGCTGAAGTTCAATCTTTATTCTCCAAGTATGGGACCATAAAAGATCTACAGATTCTAAGAGGTGCTCAACAAACAAGCAAAGGTTAAATCCATCTCTGTGATCTTTGGTTTCGTTAGTATGATTTTCAAGTTTTGACCTTTTTGGTTGTTGTTGTTAGGCTGTGCTTTTCTTAAGTATGAGACAAAAGAACAAGCTGTTTCTGCCATGGAATCCATCAACGGAAAACATAAAATGGAGGTAACTGTTTTTGCTAGTTTGACCACTTACCGTTTGTAACACAGAGTTGTGTGTAGTGTGAAAATTTCATCTTTTTTCTTTTCGTTTTCGTCTTAGGGTTCGACTGTTCCTTTAGTTGTCAAATGGGCAGACACAGAACGAGAAAGACACACAAGAAGACTTCAAAAGGCTCAATCTCACATCGCTCGATTATCTAACGCTGATCCAACAAATCCCTCATTGTTTGGAGCATTACCTATGGGTTATGTTCCACCATATAATGGATATGGTTATCATGTAAGCAAGCGAGCCTAATACTCCGTTAGTTCAGGCGTTATAAGATTTGTCTTCATCAAGCTTGTAATTAATAAAATTCTCGTTTCTATTTCCATAGCAGCCTCCTGGAACTTATGGTTACATGCTACCACCAATTCAGAACCAAGCTGCATTTCCCAATATGATTGCACAACCAAACCAAGGTAATAACAATGCATTGCAAGGAACATCGCCTGACTCTGTGCCACCTCGTTTGGCCCGTAGAAACTTTCCTATGCCTCCTGCAAACTACATGGGATCTGGTTATCCTGCTGTACGAGGTCATCCTTTTCCATTTGCTTATCCCAGAGGAATTGTGAGTCCTCGCCCTCTAAGTAGCTCTCCTGGATCCATATCACCTGGCATTGCCAACAGTGGCATGTCAACAACACCTTTAGGAATTGGTTTGAGTTCCGTGGTTCAAACCGAAGGTTAGTGTTAAAACCTTATTAGTTTCTTCTCCTATTCCTTTAAGACCTGAAACATTATTTTGGTTCTTTAGGTCCGGAAGGTGCAAATCTGTTTATCTATAACATACCTCGGGAATTTGGGGATCAAGAACTCGCTGCTGCATTTCAACCTTTCGGTATTGTTCTGAGCGCCAAGGTTTTTGTAGACAAAGCCACTGGCGTAAGCAAATGTTTCGGTAAGCTCTCTATTTGTCTGGTTTTTCCTCTTTTAAAACTGGTTCATTGTGAAGGTAGAAAGAATGCATTCTTTTGTTGTTGCTGTTGGTTGCAGGTTTTGTTAGTTATGACTCACAAGCAGCCGCGCAGAACGCTATTGACATGATGAATGGTCGCCATTTAGGCGGTAAGAAATTGAAAGTCCAACTTAAGAGAGACAACAACAATGGCCAACAGCCTTCCTTAATCTCCTAAAAGGCTAAAACTCCTCTCTTCAACTTGAAAGCTCATAACAGAAAAAAAAAAAAAAAAAAACATATTCAGGCTAATGGGTCGACCCGGTTCAAAGATTTGGACCGATCTTGATTGGATACATCTGTATAAAATCCAAATCTCATTGTGGGTCAAAATGTCCCATCAACTCAAAAGCTGCAAACTGGAACTTCTTTTTTTTTTTTTTTTTTCTGCAAATAACAATTTGTAATTTATGTGTATTATTGAAATTCATGTAGAAATTTTATGATTTATTAACATTAAATTCATTGAATTTTTCGTCTATCATTTTCTTTTATGATCTGTTGTTTGTCTTTAGAGTTTAGAAGAAAGATTCAGTGTTGTTCAAATATCAAAGAGAAATATCAGATTATCTTGCTACAAAACCAAACATCACAACAAACACAAACAGACAGACACAAACATGAAGAGGTACTACAACAACAGTCAACACAGACAGGTTCAGCCCTTGTTGAACCCTAAAATCAGACCTCTCACCAACAATCCCTAAAGACCCTAAACAAATTGGACAATAATCTCTGTATTGATTTACAGACACAACCAGTTTTCTTCCTTCTTGTTTGTTCTCTGCAGCAGATTGAACAGAAAAACAAAGTAAAGCTACATAGAAATGAGTTTGTCACCGGTGAAAGCGTGGGAAATGCAGATCAGGCTTGAATTAAGAAGATCATTGCTTCTTCATCTTAGTCGCTTGTGCTTGAGCTCAAAGTGTTGTTTTTATTCTCTGTGAATGATACTAGTGGAGATGCTTTAGGGCTCCAGTCTTCAGTGGTACTGGTGTTTGAAACTCTAGCGTTGTTGTTGAGCTGACTCAAGAAGCATTTCTCTACTGAACTTAATGATCCAATATCGGTTTCATCTTCGTGGGTAGAGTGGCGGCTGCGATGTTCTTGTGGCTGTTCCACTTCTTCTTCTTCTTCTCCGCATTCCGAATCTGTGCCTTGTGATTCACCGCTGACTTCCATGTCTTGTGCATTGTCAGAATCAGAATCAGTTTGGGAGTTGGATGAGTGGGATGGAGAATATCCTTCTGATCCGGTAGCAGTTTCTTCGCGTTCAGCTAGTGTCTTTGTGATGAGAGTCTTAAGCAAGTTCATCACTTGAACAGCATGCATAAGAGCCGTTAATGGATCTGTCATCTATAGTTAGAGAATGCAAGAATCAAACGTTAGTAACTTTTCATTGATTCTTATAAAACACTAAGCGTTATTGAACAAGGTTAAGTTTGGTTTTACCTGAGTCATGTTAGGAGCAAAAACCATGGCTATATTCCTTGCATTCATTTTGTTAGACTCTTCTTCTTCAACAACATCAGCCATAAGATCAACAGCCCAATGAAGCAAAGCAGACTCAGTTGGCTTCAACTGCTTAATGAGTTCAACAGATTCATCCTCGGTATTACAATTGAGAACTTCCTCAGGAGAAAGACCGTCAAGCACTCCACAAGGTAACTCTCTAAACCAAGCTTTAATAAGACCAGCCAAACAATGCACATCAATATTCTCAGGTACAATACCTCTGTTTAGTTGATCTCTTACATGTTCCTCTTGACTATTCTCAGGATTTATCCTGAAAATTCCTTCAGCCTACAAAAAAAAAGGTATACATATCAATTCAATCTACTCTCAGAAAAATTCTTAATTTTGATTCCCATTTCCATTACCTTGAGACCTTCTTGAGAATATAGTCTCTCCTGCATAAGTAATAGAATAGTTGGGACACTGTTTCCTTTCTCGTCATAAGAACATTGCATCGATTCCGCCGATACACCAAACACGCTCACACTGCATTTATATCTAAGCTTTTAGTATTTTGAATCCTAAAGATCCAATTAACAACCATTAATTGCAGATCCAGTTTCAGATTTTGAAGCAGCAGTGAAATTGAGAGATCTTTGAATTGATACCTTGCACTAGGGACTCGACATGGGATCTCGACTTGAAGCTCGTGAGGGAGACCAAGAAAGCCATGGAATCGATCGAATGTTACATGAGTGATGTGTCGAACATTTGTTGGCCAACCGATCTCCATGTGATGAACGGCGGACGAAATCCCTCCGCCGACTCCGCCGTCGTCTTGTCTGTTGTCTACACGGCAAGATACTACCGATTTACGCAGCGCTGTTAAGAGAAACTCTACAAGAGACAGTTGTTGCTGATTCTGCTCTTCTTCTTCTTCTTCCTCCGCCGTCGATTTTCTCCTTCCTCCTTTTCCTCCGCCGCAACCTCCGCCTTTAGTCATCATTACAAGCCCCGTCATTGAGAAACTTACTTATTGAAGAAGAGACAAAGAACAATGAAGAATTTCGCAGCTTCTCTCTCTCTTTCTCTCTGAACTTTGTGCTTCTTCTTCTTCTTCTCTCTCTTTGGAAGTGAATTTGATTTTTGAAATTCTCGAAAAGATTTCTCTTTTTTTATTCTTTTTGTTTGATTTAATATATATATTTTTAATTTTGTCTTTTTGGTTGGATTTCAAACCAACGGGCAACGGTCCACTCAATTCAAAATTATCTCCCTCTAGGGCCATTATTTATCTAATATGGCTTTTATTGGAATCACGTTTTACCCCAAAGAACTTCTCTCAATCTACAACAATGCCACTTGCTTTAATTGGTTCTTGGTTGTTGACGTGGCGTTTCATTTATGGATCTTCTGGATTTTTTTTTAATCTTTGTCAAATTGATATTCTCACTTCATTTTAAAACAAATTTCATTTTTTATTTCATTAACCAAAAAAGACTATAAATTTAAGTTGATATCAAATACTGAAAAAAAAATCTTTTTTTTGCTACTAGTTCCTTTTTATTATAATAAACTTAATTTTCTTTTAAATACTGAAAAAGTAGATATAACAATAAACAATTATTTTTGGTTAGAAAACTATATTTTTAATATAAATGTATTGTTGGAAGAAATTTTCTCCGGTTTGTAATGTAATGACTAATTAGATAACGATACGTGGATATGCAAATTTTCTTCTCTTTTTTTTTCCTTTTCTACCTTTACTGAAAATGGTGAACCAAAAATTTATTAACAAAACCGGTTTAACAGTATATATGATAAGTATACAATTAGTACACATAAAAAAAGTTTTAAGTCTTCCGCCGCTAGGGTTCTTGTTGTATATTATGCGATGAAGCCGCCTCCGAGAAATTTGTTTCAGGTGAGTCGATTTCCTTTTAATCTCGATTGAACTGAAACTATTTTAATCTATAAAATCTTTACGAAATATATGTTTTTGATAACTTACCGAATTTAAAATATATGTTATCATTTTCTGATAGCAGTAGTATAAAAATTAGTCAAGCATTAAGATTTTTTCCGCCATGAAATTTTCTATGTGTTGTAAAACATATGTTTAGACTCTTTAGATTATCTAAGCGGCGTATAAATTTCATGGATCTCAAATTTAAATAGCTAAATCACTATTGAGTTAAAAATTTATGTGGTTGGTAATAAGTGGTAGAAGGTTATTAAATGTTCTAGCCGGTATGGATGGATTAGATCTAAGATTTCATTACTCACATTCAGATTTAGGCATCCAAAATATCTTAATTTTGGGTTTATTAATCATAAATATTATGTTCGAAATTGACATGCAATATCTACATGTTGAAGTCAAGATTTGATCCTAATTTTTTAATTTACTAATAAGTTTTGGTTTTTTTAATACTTTTGTTTCTAGACCCCGTCTAACAAAAAACAATATAAAACAAAAGCATCACCATCAGTATCTATTGATCGTAGAAAAACACGATCAATGTCTAGATCTGAAAGAAAATCATCATCATCAAACTGTATTTCTGAAACAAATGCGCCATCAACATCGAAATGTATATCTGAAACGAATGTGCCATCAACAAAATATGATGATAAAGTAAGTATTTTTCTTCTAAATGCTCAATGATTTACTAATTTGATTGTTCTAGTTGATCAATTGGTGAAATAAATCTTCACGAGTTTAAAAGTGACTTTGTTCGTTTCACCATCCATGTATGTAAGTGTTGTTATTCGTTTTGCTTAATTTGGGCTTTTTAAAAAAGAAAAGGCTGTGTTGGGCTTTGATTAAACGACTTAGACCCAAAGAAAAGAAGTCACGTGTACTCTCACGTGATTGTCTTCATCGTTTCGACATTTGGAAAGAAAATGTTAGGGTTTGAAATCGTCGCTGGACCAAATAATCCGATAAGAAGCTATAGCTGAAGTGTTCCTTCTATGTCAAAGAGAGAGAGACTCAGTGTCAATATATCTAGAAATTAACCTCATTCTTTTTACATATTTACCATTATGCCACCATGTCCTGAAGATAGATTTCACTGCTTCTTCACCATACATTTAGATTTTCCTATCTTCTTCTCTACCATATAACCTAACGCTATAATTCACGGCGGCACAAAATTCTAGTCGCTGATTGCTCTCCATTCACCGGAAGTTTAGAGTCAGTCACTGTTGCGTATATTAGTGACAATCATGGTTCGATTGTTGCAGCCTAAACACATGGTACAAGCTGTGAATGCTTTGCATTGGCGAAACTCTGTGGAATTTCATAAGCTGCTTAAAGATAATGGAGATTTCTCTATTTGCTTTAACTCTGATCAAGGGTTACCACAAAAGGTGCAAATAAACTTGATTTGATTTTTCAATTTTGTTCTCTCCATTTGTAGTATAGTACTGATTTTTGGGTTTCTTTCAGATTAGTGTTGAGAAAATGGTGAAAATGTTACCTCGGCATCTCATTGCGGTGGTTATGACTCCTAATAAAGATGGAAAGTCTCGATATATATTGTGTGGGATCAGACTGTTGCAGACGTTGTGCGACTTAACACCTCGTAACGCGAAACTCGAGCAGGTTTATCCATCTTTATATGTGTTTTTGAGCTTTTGAAGAATTGGAATTTATGTCTCTAAGGAACAGTATTTAGGAATATGGTTGATTCTTTTTTGTTTGCATATTTGTGATAGGTCTTGCTTGACGATGTGAAATTATCAGCACAGATGATTGATCTGGTGATTATTGTGATAATAGCTCTTGGCCGTAACAGAAAGGTTCTTTTCTCTAAAATCCTCTTTGTGTCTATTCCTGTTTCTCTTTGGAGCTGTAATTTCATGTCTGTTGCTTGTTTCCAGGAAAGCTGCAATTCGAATAAAGAATCGTTACTAGAGGCTACATTGGTGGCTTCTTGTCTCCACCTGTTTCATGGGTTTATCTCTCCTAACTCCCAAGATCTTGTTCTCGTCTTGCTTGCCCACCCAAGGGTATGCATCTATGACCTTTATCATAATGTGCTTGAAATGCCAATGTGAGGAAAGGATATATCATTGGAAAATAAGAAAATTACGCTTGTGCTTTGAGATCTGGGTTCTGCTGCCTTGGGACAAGTTTGATCTGATTCTTGTTTTTCTCATCTAGGTTGATGTGTTTATAGACAGTGCTTTTGGAGCTGTTCTCAATGTTGTGATATCTTTGAAAGCGAAGTTGCTGTATCGACAAACTGACTCCCCAAAAAGGTTAGGTGCAAGTTCTGTAGAGGAGGTCAACTTCCACTGCCAACAAGCTGAAGCTGCTTTGCAGTTCCTTCATTCTCTCTGCCAACACAAACCGTTTAGAGAACGTGTCGCTAAAAACAAGGTTTCTCTAGTGCTTGGTATTTGATGCATCAATTTTAGATTAACTAGTCTCTTGTATATTAATCACTGAGTTGTTAATAATTCGTTTTGCTAAATTGATAATTTTGTGGAGGACGAATCTCAGAATTAGGTTTTCTGGTACTCTTCTTTCAGGAGCTATGTGGAAAAGGTGGCGTTCTTAGGCTAGCTCAATCCATACTATCACTAGCTATTACACCTGAATTTGTTGGAGCAACCATAACTATAGCTTCCACATCTAGAATGAAAGCAAAAGTCCTTTCACTTGTAAGTCTATTGACATTTAGCAAAGTGTTTCTCTATTTATTGTCTGCTACTCATACCAAAGTTCATGTTCCTGCAGTTGCAGCATTTGTTTGAGGCAGAAAGTGTCTCATTCCTTGACGAGGTTGCAAATGCAGGAAACTTGCAATTAGCCAAAACTATTGCCTCAGAGGTTAGTCCTAATAAGGGGCTCTGCTCTAAAATCGATAGGACGTTTTCCTTCTTGATTTGAAAGGTTTAGCACTGGGTGACACTGCTATTTATGGAGATTCCATACAAATTGACAATCTTACTGGTTTCTATATGTTGTAACTAGTCATAGAACAAACCTCAAGTTGGCTTAGTGATAATCAGCTCTGCTCTGTAGTCTAAACCTACAGTTTCCTAAATGGCATATGTTGTTAAATTGACATTTTGTACTTTCTGTTCCTCAATTCTCTCCCGGAAAGTTTATCTATGTGAAGTTGGTGTTCACTTATTCAGTGATGATATATCTGCAATCTAGGTTCTTAAATTACTGAGGCTTGGCCTTTCTAAAGCTTCCATGGCTACTGCTTCTCCTGACTACCCGATGGGTTTTGTGCTACTTAACGCTATGCGCTTGGCTGACGTGCTCACGGATGATTCAAATTTTCGATCTTTTTTCACTGAACATTTTGTAAGTATCCAATTATTCCTGCCTCTGCTAAAGTCTTTTGTTTTATTTATTGTTTTGGCACATATGATTCATACAATTTATGGGCTGTCGTTGGTCTGGTTATAAATTAATTGCGCTACTGAAATTCTGTAATTTGATGTGTGACGGATGTTCAATCTTTCTCCAGAGCATGGTTCTCAGTGCGGTATTTTGTCTCTCTCATGGAGATTTCTTGTCAATGTTGTGCTCTTCTGATCTTTCTTCAAGGGAGGATGATGCGAATGTTGATTACGATCTGTTTAAGTCAGCCGGATGGGTTTTAAGTATATTTTCATCTTCTGGGCAATCAGTCACACCTCAATTCAAGCTCAGTTTACAAAATAACCTTACCATGTCTTCATATGCACACCAACGAACATCCTTATTTATTAAAATGATCGCGAATCTTCACTGTTTCGTTCCCAACGTCTGCGAAGGTGATTTTTTTTTCCCGTCACTATCTTCTTCATTTTCCTGTATCATATCTTCGGTTTACCTTCGTTTGTTACTAAGTGTATTCGCTGTTAATATCTCTGCAGAACAGGATAGGAACCGTTTCATTCAGAATGTTATGAGTGGATTGCGAAAAGATCCTTCAAGCATATTGATTAAGATGTTACCAGGCTCTTCATATACTCCAGTGGCACAGAGAGGCACTGGTGTTTGCAGGAACCTAGGTATGTATCTCTATCCCGAGATACATATATTATTTTTCATATACACATGTTTTGGCGATTTTGTTTTGATGGATATTTGTATATGTAGGTTCTCTGTTGCGCCATGCAGAATCCTTAATCCCTAGTTCCCTCAATGAGGAAGATTTCCTGCTTTTGAGGTAACAGAAAGCCTCTTCAGTCATTGTACTTTTCACCGATGACTATATTAAAGATTTATAGTTCTCTAGATGTGCTATTTTATGTAGTCATTTTTTCGGGATATTGTCTTGTGCAGGGTGTTTTGTGACCAGTTGCAACCGCTAATCCATTCCGAATTTGAGGAAAGTCAAGTACAGGTGAAGGTGAAAAAGCTTTTTGCTCTCTTCTACATTGCTTTTACAGTGATCTTGTTTTGTTTAAGATTATCTGTTTTGTTACACTGATACAAGTAGCTATAACATGGCTTTACTAATGTCCATCGTATGTTGAATTTCTACGAAAGACAGGTCTTTTTCTAACCTTCAAATGTTATGTTTGTTCTAGGATATTGAAGGTACGGGAGGGAATTTATCTGGTAAGCAGCAGAGAAAAGAGCTTCTGAATCTGAACAATGAGGAAGCTTCAGAGAATTGTGATGTCCGAGTTGAAGGTATGATAACAAAGCAAGGCGTGAATGAGGAGGTGGACACAGTTGACCGATTAAAAGAAAGCGATGCAGATGCGAGCAATCTTGAAACCAGTGGTTCAGATACAAGCTCTAACAGAGGGAAGGGTCTGGTTGAAGATGGAGAGTTGGTTCAGAATATGAGCAAGCGGTTTAAAGGCAGTGCGTCAGGAGAGGTGAAGGAGGATGAGAAATCTGAAACCTTCCTTGTCTTTGAGAAGCAGAGGACGAAACGGAAGCGTAGTATTATGAATGATGATCAAACGGGGATGATCGAGAAGGCGCTTGCTGATGAACCTGATATGCAGCGGAATTCAGCTTCGATACAGTTATGGGCTGATAAATTAAGTCAAAAGGTGAGTTCAAGAATTCTACTCTTTTTAATTTCCAACAGGTATTACGAAGGATGCGCTTGTTGATTACGCGATTTTGCAGGGTTCGGAGGTTATTACATCTTCGCAGCTGAAAAACTGGTACTTGCTTTTTTTTTTCCTCTCCGTCAACTGCAAAGAGAATCGTAATCACTATACGCTATCTGACATTGATAGTTTATTCTCAGGCTGAATAACCGAAAAGCGAAACTAGCTCGAGCAAACAAGCAAACGGGGACAGTTCGGGATAATAACAGCTCAGGGGAATTACCGGAGAGCCCTGGAGATGAAAACACTTGGCAGCAGAAACCATCAACACCATTTAAAGATCAGACTGCATCTAAAACCCCGAAAACAGGAGAGAATCTGTTGAGATCATCGTCATCATCAGAAGAAGTGATAAAGCAAGGGCAACAAGTGAGGCTTATGGACGAGAGAGGAGACGAGATAGGGAAAGGAATGGTGTTGAGAACAGACGGTGAATGGTACGGTTTAAGCCTGGAGACGAGACAGATTTGTGTAGTTGATGTAATGGAGCTTAGTGAGTCATATGATTGGAGCAAAAAGATGATCCCTTATGGATCTGATGATGTTGGTAGGACTTTCACAGAGGCGAATTCGAGGTTTGGAGTTATGAGAGTGGCTTGGGATGTGAATAAGCTTCAGTATTAGACTCAGTTGCATTGAATTTGATTAGTAGGATTTTTTTTAACTGTTTAGAGATTCTCTATTGGTCCTTAATTTCAAAGATTCTCTGTTTTATGGGATTTTGTCTCTCTCTCTCTCTCTATCACTCTCTGGTTATTTACAGGCAAAGGCTGAGACTTTAAGAGTAAATAGTGAAGATAATAACAGAAGGAAGAGTTTGACTTTTTATCTCACTTAGTTGACTTAATGCTATTTAAAGAAGTAAATAAATATTTTTCGTGATTTAAGGAGATAAATGATAGTAAATCTAAGAAGAAATCAATTTAAGGCTTTGGAGAATGAATTCCATAAGGCTAATGATTATTTGAAAAGTTTGGATAAATTACCAAAAAGGCTACAACTTACAGATTATTCAATGTTAAATTCTTTTGAAAAATTGTATAAAATTAGAATGTTCTTTAAAAAGAAAATTCAAACTCCAAAGTTTTGATAAGTGTTAAAAAAGAAATGCTTTTCTTAGAATTGACTACATATTTAAATTTCGAGAGATTCAAATTTACAGTAATAAAAAAAGAAGAGATTCAGGGTACTCTCGACAGTTCACACGCATATAAAACCGTTGACTAAAGAAGAAGACTAAAAGTACAGCTCAGCGGAAACGCCTTTTCCTTTTCTATCCGAAGAAAACTGTGTCCTCCAAAACTCGGCGAAGCAAACATTTATTTTTATTTTTTTTTCTTCTCTTTTAATTCAAAAAAAAAAAAAAACAGTCTCTGAAAAAAGAAAGGTTTACTTGGGGAGAAGACAGAGTCCGTCCGTCGTAACTCGCCACCGTTGTCCGCCGTGAAGTCTTACTCTTCCGATCTGAAGTTTCTACCTAGTCCTTTCATCAGTGCCGTAGTTTTTCCTTCTTTGATTCGCTTTCTAGGTTTCGTTTTCTCAATTCTCTGGTTCTTTTTTTGGCTGTTGCGGGATCGATTTATACGCGTAAAGTGATTTCCATGGGCTCGAAACCTTGGCTACATCCAGCTCCTCAATATAAAACCCTAGAAACCTTTTGGGATGATGAAGACGATGCTCCTGGTCCTAGATGCGCTCATACACTTACGGCCGTTGCAGCTACCAAGACTCACGGTCCTCGACTTATACTCTTCGGCGGCGCCACCGCTATTGAGGGCGGAAGTTCTTCAGTTCCTGGGATCAGTAAGTATCCTTGATTCAATTTGAATTTCGAAATATTTCTTTTGGTTTGATCTGGAGTTGCCTGATGCTTCTTCTGTGGTTGTTCTGTTTTCTAGGGTTAGCTGGTGTTACCAATTCGGTGCATTCTTATGATGTTCTCACTAGGAAGTGGACAAGGTAAAAGAGACATTGTCTTTAGTGTTAAGATTTTGTTCTTTGGTTTATTGTTTTCTTGCAAATCCACGTTGGTTTGATGGAGACTTGCCTTGTCAATTTCCGGATTTGTGCAGGCTTAAACCGGCTGGTGAGCCTCCATCTCCTAGAGCTGCTCACGCCGCAGCTGCAGTTGGCACCATGGTCGTTTTTCAGGTTATTTATTGATCATTCAGACCATTTATTGGTTCTGGCAAAGCGCAAATGTGATAGGCTTTTGGTCAATTGTCATTGTCCATATATGACACATACTTATGTTTGTCTAATTAACAGGGTGGCATTGGCCCGGCGGGGCATTCTACTGATGATCTTTACGTTCTTGACATGACTAATGATAAGTTCAAGTGGCACAGGTGAGAGACTCTTTATAAATTTCTCAGTTCCGGCTCTCTTAGCTATCTGTTTAATTGATGTCAAAATTATTTCTTTTAATGTGCGTTCAGGGTGGTGGTTCAAGGGGATGGTCCAGGCCCTCGCTATGGCCATGTTATGGATCTAGTTTCTCAGAGGTATCTTGTTACAGTCACTGGAAATGATGGTAAGAATACGTCTGTTTCATTATTTTTGGTTTTTATGTGGAAATGTTAGTCATTATTCTGTTTATTTCTTAAAGAATCCACATATCCTAACAAAAATGTGTCCATCTGTGTATGGAACAGGGAAACGAGCTCTTTCTGACGCTTGGGCCCTGGATACAGCTCAGAAACCATATGTATGGCAGAGATTGAACCCAGATGGTGACCGGCCAAGTGCTAGAATGTTAGTGATTAAGTTGATTTTAATGGCTATTGTAGAACGGCTGATTCTTCAACTGAGTTTTCATATTTTGATTTTTTGTGCATAGGTATGCTTCTGGCAGTGCTCGTTCTGATGGCATGTTTTTGCTCTGCGGGGGAAGAGACACCTTGGGAGCGGTATACTTTTTTTCTCCATTAATCTCTTGTGCAGAAATTAGTAGACTCCTTTTTTTTTTCCAGGATAGGACCAGATAAGTTACAAAAATCTCGAATCCAGAGCTTTGCTTATTTTGCTATGAGATCCAAATTTTAAGATATCATGTTTTCAATCTTCTTTTTGAATGCTGGTATATTCTCTTATGTGTTCGTGTGTCTGCAGCCGTTGGGAGATGCTTATGGGCTGCTAATGCATAGAAATGGTCAGTGGGAGTGGACTCTGGCTCCAGGTGTAGCTCCTTCTCCAAGATATCAACATGCAGCGGTAAACCAAATCTTGCTCTAATTTCGAAAAATATGGAAAAAAACTTCTGAAGCGTTGAATAATACTAGTATCACAGAGGACTGCACATTGTAGCTTTAGAAACTGAGTTGACTGTTGTTTTTCTTCTATATGAAATGATTGATGAAGCATTTGATTTCATTTACAATACCATGCTCTAATTCCAGCCATCGCAATGAGTTCCTTAATTGTTTTTCTTATCAGGTTTTTGTAGGTGCAAGATTACATGTCAGTGGTGGTGTGCTGAGAGGAGGCCGTGTAATAGACGCTGAAGCATCTGTTGCAGGTAATGATGATGGTCAGCTAATTCTCGCAGGTTTTACTCCCTCCTCTCGATTTTTGATCTTGCTATGGAATCTATTTTCTCGCAGTGCTTGATACTGCTGCCGGTGTATGGTTGGATAGAAATGGGCAAGTTACTTCTGCACGCGGAATTAAGGGACAAATCGATCAAGATCCGTCTTTTGAACTTATGCGACGCTGTCGCCATGGCGCCGCATCAGTTGGCATCCGGATCTATGTGCATGGTGGTCTAAGAGGAGGTAAGCCTGAAAATTTTCCTTTTGTACAACAAGATGCCTAAGTTTATTGCAGTACATATACATTAGTTCCGTAGTTTCACGTTTCATAAAATAGGTCAAGTTGAATCTTAGGAAGTTTTTGTGGTACACTTACATCTCTTGTAGTTTAAATTAATGTCTCAAGTCATCTATCTTTTTCTCAAAGTATGACGATTACGGTAATTTTATTTCCGCACAGATGTGTTACTTGACGATTTTCTAGTTGCTGAAAATTCAACATTCCAGTCAGACATCAGTTCTCCTTTGCTAGCATCAGATAGAACCCAACAAAGTTCTACTCCCAGGTTTTCTTATGCCGCACGACCTCCGTCAGGCTCTGAACCAACCTTTGCCATGTCTGAGGGACTGAGGTCTATCCCATTTCCTACCCTCTTTTGGTTTGTGGTTAACTATGTCTAGTTGTTTGAGCATGACTTATCTTACTTTTCTCCTTAACAATATCAGCTTGGATGAAAATTCATTGGAGAAATTGACGGAGGCTTCTGCAGCTGAAGCAGAGGTAGCTAGTTCTGTTTGGCGAGCTGCACAACTAGGATCTGGTTCTCTGGATGAAGAACCCTCTACCTCTGATGCCAGCTCGCCAACTGTAGAAACTACTACTGATGATACCTCAAATGAAGGAGATGTCAGGCTTCATCCGAGAGCTGTATGTTAATACCTAATAAAATTATACATTTCTCTCTTTGTTTCATGCCTTGGACATATTGGCTGCTTAGTTTGAAATACTTCCCAAGCTAGTCTTTTGCGTATTTGATTACCGAATTATCTCATTTGATAGGTTGTGGTAGCAAAAGAGACGGTTGGCAGTCTGGGCGGCATGGTAAGACAGCTAAGCTTGGATCAGTTTCAGAATGAGAGCCGGCGGATGGTTCCCATGAATAATAGCGATGTGCCACAACCTACCAAGAAGTTCACGAGACAGAAGTCTCCGCAAGGCCTGCATAAAAAGGTATCATTCTTCTGCAATCTTCTCATCCTCCTGGACACAGTCACTGTTAATATCTCTACTAATATGTTGTTGCTTGCAGGTCATTGCTGCTTTGTTGAGACCTCGAAACTGGAAACCTCCTGGCAATAGGAAGTTTTTCTTGGATTCTTACGAAGTTGGGGAACTCTGTTATGCTGCCGAACAAATATTTATGCATGAACAAACGGTTCTTCAGCTAAAAGCTCCTATCAAAGTCTTTGGCGATCTCCATGGGCAATTTGGCGATTTAATGCGTTTATTTGATGAATATGGATTTCCCTCAACAGCTGGAGACATCACGTAAGTTTAAGAAATCGATTGAACGTTGTGGAATTTTACTAAAAATTAGTCACTGAACTATTAAACGTGTTTGCCTCAGGTATATTGACTATTTATTTTTGGGAGATTACGTTGACCGAGGACAACACAGCCTGGAGACTATAACTTTGCTGCTTGCATTGAAGGCAAGACGGTGCCTAATTTCACATCACCCATATTGCTAGTGTCATTCAAATTGTGCTTTTTGGTTTTATGGTTCTTAGATATTCCTGTGCAGATTGAATATCCGGAGAATGTTCACTTGATTCGTGGAAATCACGAGGCTGCTGACATTAATGCACTATTTGGTTTTCGTCTTGAATGCATAGAAAGAATGGTACATGCCTCTTTGCAGAAATATTCATCGTGTTTGTCGCTAGCTTTTCTGCGTAGACTAAGCCTGCTCTGTACTTCTACCAGGGAGAGAATGATGGCATCTGGGCATGGACAAGATTTAATCAACTTTTTAATTATCTTCCTCTCGCTGCACTAATCGAGAATAAAATTATATGTATGCATGGTGGAATTGGGAGGTCAATCAGTACAGTGGAACAGATTGAGAAAATCGAAAGGCCCATAACAATGGATGCTGGATCCCTTGTTCTTATGGATTTATTATGGTAATCCATCCTTTCTGGTCCTGCTTTCATATCAATCACTATTTCTAATATCCTTGAGTTAATGACATTTTTTGAAGTACAGGTCTGATCCTACAGAGAACGATAGTATCGAGGGTTTAAGACCAAACGCCAGAGGACCTGGTCTTGTCACGTTTGGGGTAAAATACCCCTTTTATTCGCTCTTAGTCGTTTTTTATTAATATTATTTTGGGAGTTAATCACTGAGGGCGTAATCTTGATATTGCAGCCTGATAGAGTCACAGAATTCTGTAAGAGGAATAAACTACAGTTAATTATCAGGGCCCATGAATGTGTAATGGATGGATTCGAAAGATTTGCACAGGGACAGTTGATTACGCTTTTCTCCGCCACAAATTACTGCGGTGAGGAGAAACAAAACCCGTCAAAAACTTCATCTTGTATAATATGTTTGTTTTCTTGGATAGGCAAAACATAAAGAAATAAAACATTGTGGTACTTTTTTAAACAGGAACTGCGAACAATGCGGGAGCTATATTGGTGGTTGGCAGAGGATTGGTGATTGTTCCTAAGTTGATTCATCCTCTTCCACCTCCCATCTTATCTCCAGAGAATTCTCCAGAACATTCTGGAGACGACGCTTGGATGCAGGTAACAACAATTTTACTACTTTTTCTGTTTCAAATTAATTCAAATCCATATATCAGCTTTTTTTACTACCATCATTAGAACACATTCTCCAAAGCAAAAAACATGAAACTTGTTTCAGACACCGGTTTCCTGACCTTAGTGTAAGAGGCTGTATTTGTCTTGTTCCTAGAATCATTTGGCCTAAACCGGAAACACATAGTTCTGGAACATTTTCCTAGAATGTACAATTATAACATGATGTCTTTGTTTCAGCCACAAACTGAGCAACTCGATCTTAGTTGGTAGTTATGTACTTATGTGATACCAATAAAGTCTCCAAAAATCTTCACTTTTGCGTAGAAAAACAAATAGTCCTAGGAGAGTTTATGTAGCTCTATCTTTTTTTTTTTAGCTACGAACCAGACACTGAACCTATAAGTACAATTTATCTTTTGCAGGAGCTGAATATCCAGAGACCGCCGACTCCAACACGAGGCAGGCCACAACCAGATTTTGACAGAAGCTCGCTTGCATACATCTGAACCTGATTGCATTCCCGGTTTCTGCTTCCAGTTCATGAAGTCAACAATTATTGGATTTTGGTAAAACTCTATACAAGTATAGTAAGATTTATGTTTAAAAATTTGCAGTGTTCGTATACTCTGCCGCACATGTGTAATATAACCCACTATACCACCAGAGAATGAGAATGGTATAGGTACTATTTTTTTTTTCTTCCCTCTTTTGCTTTTCTTCTAATAAAACTTTTAGTGAGA
Organism: Arabidopsis arenosa; assembly: GCA_905216605.1. Classification (NCBI taxonomy): domain Eukaryota; kingdom Viridiplantae; phylum Streptophyta; class Magnoliopsida; order Brassicales; family Brassicaceae; genus Arabidopsis; species Arabidopsis arenosa. The sequence continues at coordinate 17,858,589 of LR999456.1, forward strand.
TAAAGTTATTTCTTCTGTGCATCTCGTGTGTGTCTGCATATGCATGTGGAAACATATTGCATAAATTTAAAACATAAATTTGTTTTTTTGGATTTTTAAAACTACAACACAACAGGCATGCATATACACATTCATACATAATTCTGATTCAAGTCTAGTGGTTCAGAGGGCAGCGAAAGCATGGAGAGCTGATTGTGCTCTACGTCCAGCTTCTGTGTGAAAGAAGTGAAGAAAATCTTTATGCTCAAAGGGTTTGAATATACGTGGATGCTCTTCGTCGACAAGTTCTTCTGGTGAATCTATGATAACTCCTGTTTTTGGAATTGAAAACAGTCCAGTCGAATACCTTGTCTTTTTTCCCATCATTATGACTCGGTGATACGGAGAAGGCAATCGACCATTCAAAAGTGCCTGCAACATCAACAAGTTTATGATTGATTGTTCTTTAATTAAGAAGTGTGTGTGTGTAAGAAATGTTATTTAGGACTTACGCATAGAGAATCTCCAACCATAATAAGGACAGAATCTTGAGATGGTTTCACTTTGATCCATTTATCGTCTTTAGTCTTCACTTCCAAACCATCAACTTGATACTGATGAAGGATCGTGATGATGTTTTTATCGGTATGAGAGCGTAAACCTAACTTAGTTTCCTCATCATCATCATCAGGAGGTGATGTATACTTCATAAATCGCATAAGGTAATTTGTAGAATTAAGATGGTCATCAATGTATTTTTCTATCCCAAAGCTCTCCATTATCATTCTTCTCACCATCACATCCAATTCCACTAATTGCTCCGAAAATCGATGTATCGTCTCACTGTTTCAAACACAAAAATGTTTCAAACGCAAAATATAATTGTAATGCGTATAGTTTTCTTAAAGGAAACAGAATCAAAGAAAAACTAAATTTCTTTAATTGCACATAAAAGGCCTAAATGATTGACTTGTCACATTCATACCTAATACTCTTGTTCCCATGATCAGGCCATAACTGTTGAGTAAAGTCGTTGACTTTCTCCAAAACATTAGCATCATCGATCCCCAAACTCTGGTAAAGATTATGACAAAGATAACCATGGAAGGGTTTTGAAGATACGTTTCTCTGTTTGGTCTGAATCGGCAACTCGAAAAGCTCTTCCATAGCTTCAAAAACAGACTTCTTAAGCTCCACTGACACTTTGTCAAAGGAAGCTTCGAAACAACCGTAGTCTTCTAGAGCTTTACGGACATCAGCCTTCACTTCATCCCACTTTGAGCTTCCTGGTTTTAGGGTTTGGTTCGAGAAATCGATAACCGGGAGCTGAACAGAAACAGAACGAGGAACAGAGTCTGAATCCATTTCTTGATTCTGAGAATTTTGAGGGTGTCTTTGGTTTATGATTTGGTTTAAAATTAAAAAAAAAAAAATTGGTGGAAGAATACAGAGAGGAGACGTGAGAAATCAGATTATTATATAATTGAAAAATTTGGTAGCTGACTAGATCTTATGCATATATGTATAAATAAATGATGTAATAATAGAGTTTGTTGACATTTATGGCAACCATTAATAACTACCGTTACGCTGCTGCATGTATATCTGTGTGTGTGTGTCACTTAATTATATCAACTCAATGATTTTTTCTATTAAAAAAAAAATGAAAGTGCTAGTTAAAACTTAAAAGCAAAGTTCTTCAAAACATGGTAGAGTCGTAGAGATAGCTGGATTCACCTAAAACTTATTGGGTGCTATATCGGAAAAACGGCCATTTTCAACCCCAATTATTTGGGGGCGGGTTTTTCCAACCCAAACTAAGGCCCCCCGTCAATTTCTACCCAAACTCAAAACTAATTCAAATTCAAAACCTAAACTAATGAAAATTAGCCGATTTCAACACGACAGAAGACGGTGTTAGTTCGGGATTTAACGGCTGCTGAGTCAGCTATATCGTGGCATTGACGTGGCGGGAAAACGGCCATTTTCAACCCCAACTATTTGGGGGCGGGTTTTTCCAACCCAAACTATTTGGGGGCGGGAAAAAATAAAACGTCGTCGTTTTCACTGACGTGGCTTCTGGTCAATGAAAACGACGACGTTTTATTTTTTTCCCCTTCAAACGACGAAACGACGTCGTTTTAATTTTGGGGAAAAATTAAAATTAGGGTTCTTCATTTTCTCTCGAAACAGAAAAATGTTCGTCGATTTTATGAATTCACAGGCACTGTAAACGGAATCTGAAAGAAATGTAGCAATAGCAAGAAAAAGCAAAATTTGTTCCTGAATAGTTTGGTCTAGCAATTGTGTCCGTCTAAAGATTTTGTCTTTCTTCCTGCAGTGGAATCATTGTACATACATTCTATCTGGAAACTTGTCTGAAATCAATTGTGTTTATAGTCTCGTGACCTGAATCATCATCACTACAATTCACAAAAATCTCAATCTGCATAACAATTCATGAACTCTAAAGCTATGGTACCACACTGCCATTCATTAAAATTTCAACTCGACACAAATGGAGACAATACCATATTGTTTTAGAAATCATACCACCCCAAGATCCATCACATGGTGAGTAATACACAGTCGGACTATCGAATGATAGATCACCTTCGATATATAAATAGTTTTTCTCTCACGACCCAACTACAAGATTACATGAATATAGCAGCAGCTTGGGTTTTGAATTTAAATTAATTTTGAGTTTGGGTAGAAATTGATGGGGGGTCTTAGTTTGGGTTGGAAAAACCCGCCCCCAAATAGTTGGGGTTGAAAATGGCTGTTTTCCCGCCACGTCAATGACACGATATCGCTGACTCAGCAGCCGTTAAATCCCGAACTAACACCGTCTTCTGTCGTGTTGAAATCGGCTAATTTTCATTAGTTTAGGTTTTGAATTTGAATTAGTTTTGAGTTTGGGTAGAAATTGACGGGGGGTCTTAGTTTGGGTTGGAAAAACCCGCCCCCAAATAGTTGGGGTTGAAAATGGCCGTTTTCCCGGTGCTATATCCATTAAATCTGTGAATATAAACATTTGTTTAGGTTAGAGGTGTCAAGCGGGCCGATAGCCCGCGGGCTTTGTCCAAGTAGCCCACGGCGGGGCGGGCTTGGACATCATTTTTCATGCCCATAAAATAGCGGGCCTCGCGGACAAGCCCAGGCGGAGTGCGGGTTTTTGCGGGTTTTGTCCGCGGATTTGCGGACCGGCCCGCGGACTACAAATATTTAATAAAAATAAATAATTAATATAAATAAATAAATAATTTTACATAATTCTGAAAATATATATGTGAAATATATGAACATATAACGAAATTTAATATATAAAATTATAAGATTTACAAAAAAATTAATTCTAATAGTTTTTTTTATTGAAAAATTGTTAATTTCAAATTTTAAAAATTAATTTTATTTTTTAAATTATTTTTAAAATATTTAAAACTAAGCCCGGGCCGGCCCGTTAACCCGTTGGGCTTAGCGGGGCGGGCCTGGACATATTATTTTTGCCCGCGGTCCTAGCGGGCCGGCCCGCCACGGTCTCATAAACTTAAATGCCCATCGCGGGCCGGCCCAATGTGTTTTTCTATTTCAAAGCTCTCCATTACCATTCTTCTCACCATCACATCTATTTCCACTAACTTCTCTGCAAACAACTGGATCGTTTTACTGTTTTCAACCAAAAACAAAAGTTTGTAAGGATTCATATGAAAACAAGAAAATACAAATGAATATGCAGAAATTTTGTTTTCAGTTCATTGGTCTCATACAATGGACTTAAGCAAAAAAAAAAAAACTAATAAATGTAATTCTATAAAAATATGGTCACTCATTAACAAGCTGCAAAACGCTGAAGTTAAGCCAAAAAAAAAAAAAATTAACATGCTTTTAACTAAACAAACTAAAAAGAACTTATGCACAATGTTTTAAGCTTATTTTAACTTTTTATACAATCTAGTTGGTAATTAATACCCAAAAGATAAAAAGCATGTCCCCCAAAAATACAAATAAAGTATTCTTTTTAAGGTTTTTAGTTGAGAAATCATAATCACTTTATCGTTGTGGTGATACTGTACTTTATGGGATCGATCATTACAGAACAAAAGAAAAGAAAAAGAGAATTGAATCTAAATAGGAGAAGAAGAAAAAAGTAGAAAAAGAATAAGATATGCAACCAAATGGGATTAAACTACTAACACAATAAAAGCCTAACTTAAGCCCAATACTCCTGCTGTCAAAAAAAAAGAAAATAAAGCCCAATACTCCAAATTCAGATCACATTCAACCAGATTTTGACCCAAGGTCACTTGCATAGTTGCATTTGCATTCATCTAAAATTTGTTTCCATTTCATTCAAAAAATACATTTGGATTCTGAGTAATCGAAGCCTTTGCAACAGATTTTCAAGCACTTTTTAGGTCCAATTGTTTTCTAATGTAAATTGCTAACACAATATACAACGTTCTTTTTTATTTGAAAATTGTAAACACAGATGATAATTCCCTTTCTCAATTTCCCATTTTAGAAAGATGTTTGTAAATTAGTAGTACTACATTGTAATTAAACGCACTAAAAGATTTGCATTGATGTCTTAATCTTCGTTCTGATTCGAGTAATTTTAGTAATTAAACTTCTCTATGTATCAACCAATCATCCACTACCACGTGGGTGAGATTAATTAAAATAATTTTTTGTCTTATCTTCAAATTTCAAACCAGATTTGTTTTTTAATTTCTCAGCCGAGGATTCAGAATCAGTCTCTGATCATTTCCATCTTCGCAATGATGATTCCGTTTCATTGATCGATCAATCTCACTGACAAATCTCGCCGGAGTTACTTCTCGCCGGCCTAAATCATGCCTTTGCCTATATTCTCGTCGCGGTTACAGTGTTCGTCTTCCTCGTCATCCTCGTCGCGATCTTCGTTTCTTCGTCCTAAGCCTCGAATCGATCCAAGCTTGACCTTAATTCCAGGCTTATCCAACGACGTCGCGAGACTGATTCTCTCCTTCGTCCCTTACCCTCACATCTCTCGTCTCAAACCGACCTGTAAATCATGGTACGCTTTTCTCTCTTCCAAAACCCTAATTTCACTCCGCCATAGCCGAGACAACAGCAACATCAACAATCTCTCGCATCTCCTTTGTATCTTCCCTCAGGATCCTTCGATTTCGCCTCCGTTTCTCTTCGATCCAGTGACTCTCTCTTGGAGATCGCTTCCTCTTATGCCTTGTAACCCTCACGTTTACGGTCTCTGCAATTTCGTAGCCGTAGCTCTTGGTCCTTACGTTTATGTTCTCGGTGGCTCTGCTTTTGATACTAGGTCTTATCCTCTGGATGTTCCTTTGCCTACTTCTTCTGTGTTCCGTTACAGTTTCGTGAAATCGGTTTGGGAACGGCTCTCTCCGATGGTGTCTCCACGTGGTAGCTTCGCTTGCGCTGCGATGCCTGGTTCGTCTGATCGGATTATTGTGGCGGGAGGAGGATCACGGCACACTTTGTTTGGTGCTGCTGGAAGTAGAATGAGTTCTGTGGAGATATATGATGTTGAGAAAGATGAGTGGAGAGAAATGGTTGAATTGCCTAGGTTTAGAGCAGGATGTGTTGGTTTCTTGGTTGGGGATGAGAAGGAGAATGAGAAGAAGGAAGAGAGGGAGTTTTGGGTAATGGGTGGCTATGGCGGATCGAGGACGGTTTCAGGGATTCTTCCTGTTGATGAATACTATAAAGACGCGGCAGTGATGGATTTGAGAGTAGATGGTGGTGAGAAATGGAGGATAGTTGGAGATATGTGGGGAGAAGAAGTGCGACCTAAGCTAGGGAAGATTGTTGCTGTTGATTGTGGAAAGCCGGTGTTTTTCATGTTAGATAAGGATTTGATTCTTAGGTATGAGGTAGGTTTGAATCGTTGGAGAAAGGAGTCAAGCGTGCCGAAGAAAGCTCATTACGACAAACCGGTTGGTTTTGTTGCACTGAATGGTGAATTACATGTTATGATTCTTTTGGATGGTTATAATCTGATGGACACAAGGCATACTAGACAACAGAGGAAAGCTGGATCTTTGATGATTCATATGTATGATCCAAAGAAGAAAACTTGGAGATCGGTTGTCTCAAAGCCACCGTTCAATCACCAACTTGATTTCAGGACCACGGTTATGTGCACCATCCGATTGTAGTTGGTGTAAAAAACTCTCATCACATCATCTAGAATAATAATTTGGTGTTCATGGTGTGTGAGCTCTGATGATGTTTAGGTATTGGTTCGTTTCGTTTACCACATTTACATATGTTACCACATTCTGTACAGGTTGAAAAAAAAAAGATCTTTGGGTATTCTGTTATATTGTAAATAACAAAATATTCTATGGCTTTGTATAAAAATGCTCTAGCTTGCGAACAATGCAAAATTTGCTTCTTCTACTCTCATTTCAAGTTAATTTCTCCATATACTAAGCAAATCCACGACTTTATAAATCTCTTTTTGACTGTCGACTACAACTTCACTTTCTTGGAAAAGGTTTTGTCATAAGAAAGAAGACAGTTTCCTACCATAAGCAAGTGTGGACATTGAAGAAGACAAGACAGTCTCTTGCCATTAAGATTATTGTAGCGTGATGTGTTTTGTTTGTGATACGAACCAGATATACTTGTAACTATCATACTCCACAGAATTGAGGTTAGTATAATTGTATTATACATTGAATATGAGGTTTTGAATTTGGATCAAACAACACATCTAAATTAGTATTATAGATAGCAATGATTTGGAAGTGACCACAGTTGCTCAATGAGTCAATGTACAAAGTCAAACGTGGCAACACAGCTTTGCACGCTTCATTGACACACACGTCGACGAAAAAACCATATCCGCTCATTGAAAAAGTCGGAAATTTTTCGAGAAATTCAAAGGGCAACTCTAAAAAGAGCTTTTGCGTACTGTTTCGAATTGTCTCCTTCGTACGGGTAAATCAGCTAAAAACCTGAGCTTTATTTTTCTGGTTCTTCACATTTCACGATCCGATTTAAGGTCATAGCTCTCCTAAAGTTCTCAACTTGGAGTGATTCTGTTTCTGGGTTTTTTGTATGCCTCTGGTGATTTCAACTTTTGTGCTTTTTTTTTTTTTTAATTCGATGCTGAATTTATTAGGGTTGATACTGTTTCTGTGCATTCTTCAGTACGCCGATAAAGCCGACGACTTTGATTTTGTTTGGATTTAGGGTTTTGTGGTTTCCAGCTTCTCTTTGTTTATAAAATCTCTCATTAGATTGATTGTTAAACTGATGACTGATGAAACTGTGGTATGATCGTAATCGTTGTTTGTTTTTCTTTGATTTAGCTCTTCCATAGTTGGGTTTAAATGGCAAAGAGGGTTTTAGTAGTGTGAAATGTGTTATTGATGAAACTTGGAACATTTTACTGGCTTTTGCAGGCAAGCTATGGTTCAAGAGAACTGTGAATGAAACTTTGGTATATGAGAAAATCAATGGTGGTTATCTGCTATAATGTTTTTTGGACCAAGTGAGATTGATACTGACGAAATGGGTTATGCAATGAGTAGACTTGAGATAGAATCCGATCTATGTGATACTGGAAAAGACTTTTGTGGAGTTGGTAGTAGTAGTGCTAGTCACAGATCAAGTGAACATTTGGCAGATTTGGACCATGAAATCAGCCAGGTTACTAAATTGAAATCTAGTCCTCATCAACGGTATAGCCGTGAAGTCCCCGGGAGACATCAGTTACCTGTGTCTACTGTGAGGATGTTGGCTGGTCGAGAAAGTAATTTCTCTGGAAGAGGAAGGTTTTCCGCCGCTGATTGTTGCCATATGTTAAGCAGATATTTGCCTATAAAAGGTCCTTGGCTTGTAGATCAAATGGACAGCCGAGCATATGTCTCTCAGTTTTCAACTGATGGTTCTCTCTTTATTGCGGGGTTTCAGGTAAATTCTTCATCGTTGGTAATTATTGATTATCAGTTTAGAAAACAGATGATACGTCTCTACGCATCATGTCCTGGTTTTTCTATTCCTGAGTTGAGAAGCATTTTCTGGATGAATCAATCTACATACCTGCTTTAATCTAATCATTATTTTCAGGGTAGCCGTATTCGGATTTACAATGTAGAGAAGGGCTGGAAAGTTCAAAAGGATATACTTGCAAAAAGCTTGCGCTGGACTGTTACTGATACTTCTCTATCCCCTGATCAGCGAAATCTGGTAAGTTTTGTTTCTTTCAACTACTACTTAGTACTTGCTCATTTTCCATATGATTCTTAATGCAAACTTTGACCTCGATTCAGATTATATCTTAATAGTGATGCAGAGTAAGTGGTTTTGTCTAGTCTTTGAGGTCTCTTGATAGATCAAAACTCTATGCTTATATTTCAAAGAAAGGAATAATGAATTATTTCGATATTGCAGGTTTACGCAAGCATGTCACCTATTGTTCACATTGTTGATGTTGGGTCCGGTACAACCGAGTCTCATGCAAATGTTACGGTATGGAACCACAATATGTTGTTTAGCAGATTTTTTTTATTATGGGATTGAATCACTGCTTGATATTCATTTTCTTTATTCACATGTTTTAATTTCTGTTTCAACATCTTATCAATGAGGTTAAATTAATTAGGTCCATGTCTTTTGCAGGAGATCCATGATGGATTAGACTTCTCTTCTGATGAAGATGGAGGGTACTCTTTTGGGATATTCTCTGTGAAATTTTCAACCGATGGACGAGAAGTTGTTGCTGGGAGCAGTGATGATTCCATCTACGTTTATGATCTCGAAGCAAATCGAGTTTCACTCCGGACTGTTGCACACACGGTAAAATTCCTTTATCGGTTGAGGCAATTTCTCCTAAGATTTCTACCTGTGTGTTAGGGGTGATGTTATCCTTTTAGAACTGATAGCATTTTCTCCATTTCTGCAGTCTGATGTAAATACTGTGTGCTTTGCTGATGAAAGTGGAAACCTGATTTTATCTGGAAGTGATGATAACCTCTGCAAGGTGAGTGTCTTTGTTGCTGCAATAGTACAATAAATTTCTGGGTTTTATAAACAAAGTTGTAACAGGATCTTGTTCAAAATTCATTACACAAATAGGTGTGGGATAGGCGTTGTTTCATTGGAAGAGATAAGCCAGCTGGTGTTTTAGTGGGACATCTCGAAGGTGTTACCTTTATCGATAGCCGTGGAGATGGTCGCTATTTTATATCAAATGGTAAAGACCAAACTATCAAATTGTGGGATATCAGAAAAATGTCCTCAAGCGCACCTGCAAGGTAACTATTTTCTACATGAAACTGTACTCGTCCTGAAGCATTATTGGTCGCATCTTGTTTGTTGATGTCTCACAAAGAATTCGTTGATGAAACGAATTGTTCTATTTTACAGGCATGAGGTGCTAAGAAACTATGAATGGGATTACAGATGGATGGATTATCCTACTGAAGCAAGAGATCTAAAGCACCCACTCGATCAGTCAGTGTCAACATATAAAGGTCACTCAGTCTTGCGTACTCTCATCCGTTGTTACTTCTCTCCAGCGCATAGGTCAGTCTCTTTTGAAGTTCCATAATATCCCAAGCCTCCTGACAAAGGAGAACCCTCTTTACGTATTTTTCTAATTCTTGTGGTGGCTTCTTTTGTTCTTTCTTTTGACAGTACTGGCCAAAAATACATCTACACAGGATCTAACGACAGTTCCGTCTACATATATGACCTGGTAAACAATAAATCCTCATAAACACATTTAAGAGACGGTCACATGAAAAAGTTTAGCACTTTATGGTTTATGTTTCACACTAATACTAATTGGTGTGTGCTGAATCTCAATTGCCTCTGTTTTGACCAATCTTGGATTTATTCATTATCTTGTTCTTAGGTAAGTGGAGATAAAGTGGCAGTGCTAAAGCACCATAGCTCACCTGTAAGAGACTGTAATTGGCACCCGTATTACCCAACTCTTATAAGCTCTTCGTGGGACGGAGATCTTGTGAAGTGGGAATTTCCAGGGAGCGGTGAGGCGCCGATTATGAGTAAGAAGAGAGTTCGAAGGAGACATTTCTACTACTGATGCATCTCTCTACAAATACACATGGTCTCTGTAAGTTATATATATATAAAATGTAGAGAAGGAGATGATGATAAATAATACAACACAAGTGAGAATCATCAAATAAGGCTTTAAAGTTATAAAAAAAGGGGCTTTGGTGTGTGTGTGTGGAAAGTGTCTTGTTGTGATATAGATTATAGAACCATTCTCTTCTCCAACCATTTTTAAAAGGTCATGTATGTGTTATAACTTATAATGGTATGCAATGTAGTAATAATTATAGACACTTTTGTCATGGTTTGGTTTCAGACATGCCTTTATAGAGTGAAAATTAAGTATTCTTTTTATTTCAATTCATTCTCTCTGTTGTTTTAGGAATTATATAAATTACACTTACGGTATATTCAAAATTCCCATCAAATTGAAATATATTAAAATACCACTATTTTATCATAACATTTTAATGTCGATCATATGAATTAACTGCATAGCCCAAGTAAAGTAATGTAGTTTCAGCTACCCAACAAAATATAATGCATGCTAGCTAATAATAATATAGGCGTTGCACATTTTATTCGAAGCATTATATAATGAGATGCAATTAAAGTTGACATACATCATCATTATCATTAACCAATTCACAAAGTCACCAAACGAATAAACAAATCGTTGTTTTTTGCTACCCTCGAAACTCGAAGGTTTAGTAACAAAATAACCGGAGAAAGACACGAAAATCAACAACATCTTGAAATTACGTCTTTACCCTCGCCACTCGTTACATTGCGTTGTGGGTCTGGTTTTCTGCAAACCGGCCTTAACCGGACACGGCGTCTGTACCGGTAGCACCATACAGTTGTATTGCAGACACAGCGAGCTGCTCACCGGAATATCTGCCGCCGGACTAATTTGTATTCCCGTCAAGAAGTTGTGTTGGAGGTATAGTGTTTGTATATTCGATGCCAATAACCGATCCACGAAGCTAACCGGGACTTGACCGGTGAATCGGTTATTGTTTAGATAGAGATTCTGTACGTTGGAGAGAAGCGGAGAAAGCTCGCCGGAGAATCTGTTGTAGCTTAAATCGACGGTCGGAATTGTTACCTGATTCGCCGGTTGAATCACGCCGTAGAAGAAATTACGTTGTAATTGGAGGTTGGTGATCGGGAAGGTGAAGATCTGACCGGGGATTGCACCGGTGAACCGGTTTAAGCTGAGATCGAGGTAATTGAGCTGGTTTAATCTGAGTAAAACCCGGTTTACTGGTCCGGTTAGGTGGTTCCAAGCGAGTGAGAGATACTGTAACGACGGCGGAAGAGACGTGGGAGATATTACGCCGGTGAGGTTGTTGCGTTTGAGATCGATTCGTGTTAAGGTTTGTGAGAGGAATTGAGGAATTGATCCGTTCAAGTGATTGTGACATAGAATCAGATTGGATAACTCCGGTAAGGATCCGACTGACGGAGGAATCGACCCGGTTAGCTGATTATAGCTCAGATCAAGTGTTTTGAGTCCCCGAAGCTCGCCGAGACTCGCTGGAATCTCACCGGAGAGAAAATTCCGACTGATTGCGAGAAATCGGAGATTCTTTGACTGCGAGATTGTGTGCGGTAACGAACCCATGATCCGACCAGGTACGATAGAGAGCTCCGTTAAAGCAGAGAGTTTTCCAATAGCCGGGTCAATCCGACCAGATAAACCGGGTGAACCGGCTCTTGGATCACCGAGGTTAAGCGCGGTTACTTTATCACCGTCACAATAAACTCCGGCGAAGTTACAAGGATCAGAGGTAAAATCCCATGAATCGAAGAAATTTGAACCTGGTAAATCATCGAGCGATTTACGAATCGCTTGTAGAGCCAAGAAATCAACTGGGACGATGATCGATTCCACGAATAAACCGAATCGAAGTAGAAGCATCAAAACCCAAAACAGAGTAGCAAATCTCATTGTAGCCGTTACAGCTTCAGAGGAGTAAAAACAGAGACTTTATAAATACAAAACAGAGACAAACTTTAAAGTTGAGAAATGGGTCAGAAAGAGATGGTGGTGTGATTGAAATTAAAGGTTCTTGTGGGAGTTTAATGGCGGATTTTGATACTAGTCAAAGTGACTTAAAAAGGAGGGAAATTGAAGAAATATAAAAGAAGGTTTCTTCGAAGAGAAGTGTGAGAGAGAGAGAGACAAAAAGAGTAATCAAAATGGCTTAAGAAGGAAGCGAAATCAAGAGCTGAATAGACTTTCTTCTTGCTTGTTGCTTTTTGTTTCTGAGATTTTTTTCAGGGTGGCTTTGTGAAGAAAGAAAGAGTCATAAATGCTACGAGTGATAGAAGTGGGTTTTAGTTTTTACATTTGTGATTCGCTTGTGTCAGTGAAAAATAAAAATAATGTAATTTTATGTCGGGAATATGCAACAGGGAAAACGGCTGTCCGAGCCTTAGGTTCGGAGTGACAGGTCATCAGCTTCGGAAGAAAGAAGAGCCTAGGGTGGTTGTTGACTCGTGGTGGTGGGGTCGTGACTCACGTGACATGTGTGTACTTTGGGCTTTATGTTGACACGTCAGCCTTTTTTTTTTTTTTTTTTCTTTTGACCGCAAGTTAAATTACTTAACCCTAATCCCTAATAACAAAAATCTTAGGTTTAGGATGTGTGTATAATGACTGATCGATAAAAATCTTCGTAGTAGAGTTAGTGTTTTCGCGTACACAAAATTTTGGTTTTTATGTGTTTTCTTCTGAGGCAAAACTTAAATTCGTTAATCAATTGAGCTATCAACATATATATATTGGATTTAGTTTAATATCTTATATTATTGCATCGGATTAGATTATTAGTGGATCTCTTGTTTTGTAAGGAAGCCAAGAGAGAAAATTCCAAGTGATCATAGCCAAAGAAGAAATTGTTATTAACTATCCAAAATTATGGTCCCAGTGAGAGAGAATTTGCACATCTGTTGGAATGTGTGTTTGTATTCTCTCAGTCGTCATGATCACATTGCACCGATGTGCTCACTCCAAAGTTTATATAATATATATTTTTAAAAAACAGAACTATGATGTTGTTGATGATGATCATGATGTTGTTGATGATGATGGTGGTGATAGAGAGCTAATGAGATGAATGTTAGTGATGCTATATGACTAGTCATTTTCACTCCATCTACTGTTTTTTCTTTATGCTCCACTCTTACTACACATTACGAAAAACTTACGGCTTCTAATAATTACCTTTATAATGATTACAAATTCGACCTATACAATTATATAAGTATATAGCAATAATATGATCACAAAGATAGCAAATTTTCAACTTAGAATAATACTTTTAACTTGTGTGCATATATTTTAGGAGGTATCAAACCCTAAATTTCATCATGGTTGGACCATTTAATTCAATGGCCACCCACAAAGACGAGCGATTTATATTAAGATATCCCCCCATTATCAATTTTCGACAATCATTTCCTATAAACTAAGATACTTGCTAATCATCCTAAATTCCTAATGAACTATATATGCATTATAATTCGACCATTTGTGTATTTTGATAAAGGAAGATTATTAATTAAAAGGTTGATTCATCCACACGCAGTGATGATAAAAAGCGTCACATATGGTTGTGTATTCATAATCGCATATTAATAAAAAAAGCGTTTCTCTTTTCGACCAAACACACGAGAGTACTATCAAACTCTAAAATGATGTATAGAAGTTTTTGCCTGGTAAATCATTAACCAAAAAAATTACATCTTAAAACATCGATCAATGGATAAATGGTCATATAAATGTCATAATGGCCAAGAGTCAAGAGTCAAGAGAGTGCACCACCTACTAAAATGTAAAACAAACAAGTTTAGTGGTATAAACAAAAGATGAGTTAATCGATGTGAAACAAACAATATTATAATCATTAGTTTAGTGCATAGCAAACGGTAAATTCATAATGTTCAAAGATACTGGAAACGAAAATGAAAAAAATATATATTGATTGATGTTTGTAATCTAGGAATTTATATCAGTGTTGCGACCATGTTATTATCCAAAATGCGTATGTGGGTTGCTAATTGAAAAAATGGATGACGAAAGATGAGGTATATTATTGGATCATTTCTATTGTCTCTGTTTTGACCAACTTTGAGTGAGAATCTGAGACCACATTTCTAATGTTAAAAGTCAAAGTACTCTCCACTGTAAAACGAGTATATAAGCAAAAGTAAGTCAGGTTTTTTGTTTTTGTTTTGTAAGTCAGAGTTAACAATACATATAAAACAAATCACAAAAGGAAAAGAAAAGTAAACACTCACAGAACAAAACATAGAATAGTATAAATTAAAGTTTTTCTTTGATTTTAGATGTAGATCAAAGGCCATATTCAAACACAAAGAAGAAACTATAGCGACAAACACAAAAAACCAAACAGACGATCAAGTATAAGTAAGTCAGATTTAGTATATACAGCCAACAAGAAAGATATTACAAATGACAAGAATAAAAATCTTAGAAAAATTCAAGCAAATTCAAAGAGCCTCAGAGAATGTTAATAAGGCTCTCCTTTGGTTCCAAAGTCAGAATCAGAGGCCGGCCATATTTCCAAAACTTCATAAGTTAGATGGAAAAACAACAAATAATGCAACCAGTCAAAAGAAAAAGTCAAGTCGTACAGAATTAAAAAATCATGCAAGTTCAAAGAAAATGTATCGAGTAGGTGGTTTAGGAAAGTCTTCTTCCATTTATTATTGAGGGAAATATAGAAATGAGCAAATTGTGAAGTCACTCTTTACAAGATGTGTATAATTTAGATGTAAATAGAGCAGTCCAAAGATATAAAACCAAAGCAAAACCTTCATTGCCATATTGATTCGAAACCCGAGCGGAAAAAAAAAAGCTTTTACCCACGGGAGAAACGAGCCTGAATCCTCCTCTGGATTTTGGCCCGACAAGACGGACAGTCCTCCATGGCTTCCTTCTCATGAAGCTGGTTACATTTAGAGCAAAGAACCTGATGGGCACAAGGCAAGAAAATCACACTCATCTCTTCAGACAAACACATCACACATTCCCTCTCTCTTTTGATTTTCGACTCTGCCCCGTGATTATTCTCCCATACTTTTGTTGCTGCCATCGGGTTTGCCTTTGTGCTGGTGGTATGATTCATTCCGCTCTTGTCATTGCTTCCGTCTATGCCTTTTTTCAAAGCAGCTATCTTCAAGCAGTCTGACTTGAGTTTTAGCTTTGAGATCTCGGTGTCAAGTCTTTTGATGTTCTCAATGTAGTATTTCACGTCGTTCTCGGCTTTTGTTTTGATCCGCTCTTCTTCTGCTTTTCCGAGTTCTTCCAGTTTCCCTCTCTCTTTCTTTAATGCAGCCGCTTGAGTAGTGAGTTTCCCCGTCGCTGCCTTTTCTTGTTTCCAAGTAGCCTGTAACTGAGTTTCATTAGTTATCTTGATCATATTCTACACTTAAGAGGTAAGACTACAATCATACCGACTAGAATGTTAATCAGAAACATCATTTCTAATAAAATGCTATGGTTAGTTCTTGATTTAATGAGCACGGCACAAGAAGTATATAGGATAAACTCTCAGATGAAAACATATTTTCACTCCTATATCTCTAATTCCTCTGAAACAATGTAAAGCATTGGGCAAAACGCAAAATGTGAATATTCCAGCCAAAAGAATGAAATGATTACCTGAAAAAAAGAATTGTAGAGGAAAGGATATGATCAGTTATCATACAATAAAATACAGCCCCGAAGACGAGAGGACCTAAAACGTGCAAAGGTTTTGGTCTACAAAAGGAGCTAACCTCAATTTGGTTTTGGCGGGTTTTTGCCTTGGCAACTTCTTGCTGCAGCTCTGCCACCTTTTCTCTTTGACTCTTGAGCTCTTCCTGCAACAAAACCTTTTGCCCTTCCCACGACTGAGCATTCTTCAACAATCTTTGCACTCTCTCCTTTGCTTCTCTACAGCTCTCAGCGGACTCAGCAGCTCTTATATTAGCAGCTTCCCTCTCTCTCTTTAACAGAGATTGTTCGAGCTCGAGCCTGCGAATTGTGTTGTTAGTTCTTTCAAGCTGGTTGGTTGCGTTATTCAAGGCCAACTCCATTTCAGATCTCCTTTTCATAGTGTTTTCTTCCAATAACTGCTTCTCTTTTCTGAACTCTTCTGCCTCTTCTTTCTCTTTTCTTAGTGCCTTAAGCTCTGGTTGGTCCTTAAGAAGTCTAACAGTAGCCTGCTTTACTTTCTGATTAGCCCAGTCAGTCCAATCCTGCAATTCTTTCTGCAGATCTTTCATTCGGGGAACTAGCTTTAGAATTAATTCATCTCTTTTATTTCGGGGAACATATATTCCCAGAGATGCATCGTATGGGATTGCAGCATAGTAATCTGGTGCTGGCTTTGTAGACACAGAAGCCTTTTCTTCAGGCTCAGAACCGGACTTCTTTTCTGAAGCTACTGGTGCTGGAGCATTATTAGCAGGTAATGCAGTAACATGCTCCTTAACATCTAATGCAGGCGAATCTGACTTAGTATTGTTTGAGAGAGTGCTGCTACTCTCAGCTAAAGGAATTTTCATAACGTCTGTTGTAATCTTCGATGAAGAATTTCTTGCCTGTGCGGACAGTAAATCAGAAGCTGCTTTGCTTCTTTTCTCCACAAGGAAACCACCAAACTTTGCCGTCTTATAGCCACCACCTTTGCTATAAGTTCTAATCTTCTCCACGCATGATTTCTGCCGTAGCATGGCCATTTCTTTTTTGGTGCGGCCTTTTCGACAAGATACTAATTTATCATCAGAAACAGAAGTCAGGGATGCACTTTTAGTGCCTTCACCAGAAGCAGTGGAAACAGAAAATACCTCTTTTCCAGGTGTTGCTCCACTAGCATGAGGATTTTTGGAGTTGTTTACATTTGGGAAGTTCCCAAATTTGACTGGCTCACTCTGATTGCTTTGAGTATTGGATATGGGGGCCTTTGGGTTATCCGAGCCACTGGATTTTGAAGGATTGCACTCAGAAACTGGAGATTCCGACGATTTACTTGCATTGGAACCCGAAGAGCCCTCCAATCCATCTCCTTCCACTTCAAAAGCTTGCAAAACATTCAAGTCACACATCAACAGCCTCCACATAGCTTCGACTGTTGAAAGCGATGGTCTAACCTCCCTAACAAGACTTATCTTCTCTACCAAAGTATAGGCAACAAGCTGTTGCAAATCCTCAAACACATAGTCTCTCGAACCAGCAACTTTTTTTCCACTCTTCAAAATACTCAAGGTATCATTAACAATGTTAGACACGAGATCATTTCCCCCACAGTAGAGCCTACTGCTTGAAATAGCTTTGAGAACAACATCCTCACTATACCCACAATCCATAATCTGATTCATTGCACTACGAAAGAGGGTGAGCAAATTTGATGATAAAAGTTGTTCGAGTTGACAAGCAAACGGATCATCCCATCCTACGGAGTCAGACTCTTCCGCTTTCAGCTGCCCGTTCGAGTCATTTTCACACAAAGAGCTTTGAGATTTGAGTGAATGTAACTCATATCGAGGGAATTCAGTCAAAGAAGCAGCATTTTGTGGAGAAGGATCAGCTAACTTTCTCTTGTTCTTCCTTCCTTTCTCTTGCGGTGGTGACACTGAAGACGTCTCCACTTTTCCACCATTGAGAGCACCACACTCATTCATTTCTTCTTGCTTCTGCACCATTAAGCTATAATTCCCTGAGATTATGAATGTTTCAAGTTATAAGAGACAGAGATAAGAAAAACGATTAGTGTTCATACACCATATCCCTTGCAATTCCCAAAGAGACAATTCCCAAATTCCAGTAGCAAAAACACCAAAACAATCGGCCAAATTAAATTAAATTCCCAAAACAAATCAACCCAATTCCCCACGGAAACACACACGATTTCTCAAACATAGCAGCTCAATCGGAATGCAATCGAATCAGGATAAAACCAAATCTTTTGATCATTCACACCAATAACAAAACACGGTGCCGTAAACTGACCGGAAACGCAAGGGACGGTGGAAGCGAAACCGCGGGAAAAAGACGATCGGAAGAGAATCGAGAGAGAGAGAGAGGGATCGATGAATATATATTAATAAATAAGAGTGTTGCAGAGAGGGAGAGAGAGAGAGGCACTGTGATAAAGAGAACAAGTGCGTGGCTAGAAGATGAAGGAGCCGGAAACAAAATTGATCGTGAGCTTTTTTTTTTTTTTCTTTCTTTGGTGACACAAAGAGGGTTGGTGCTGGAAATACTCAATATTACTGATTTGCCCCTGAGGGTATTTTAGTCATTACATCTTCTGGTCAATTTTGTTCTGCTATCAATTCAACAACATGATGAACAAAAGAATCGATTACAAGGATAAGAGAGAATGATAATCTGATCAACAAAGAATCTGTTCCAAAATTCAAAGTAATCATTCATTCTCTTCTCTGATGATGATGATGATCCATCAAGACACAAAGCTTGTACATCAATTCATTGTCTGCATTTGGACCTTTTTGTGCAATGATTTTTTCCAAACTCCGGGTTTAAGCAAACTCCTCGTCGTCGTCATTTTCTTCTTCCTCGTACTCGGAATCAGATTCCTCCTCTCTTTCGGGTTGCATTAATGTACTCATGTCAAAAGAAGATGGATCAGATTCTACCTCTTCTATATCTATAGTGTCGTAGCTCATTCTCTGTTCGAACTTCTCATCTGAACAGTTGAGCATCCAAGCCAATGAACATTTGATTCCCTTCTTGATTATCTTCTTGTGCCTCGGCTTTACTGTGGACTCAAGTCCATAGGTAAAGAATGCGGGGAAATCCACAAGATCTTGAAGTGGTCTTCTCATTTCCTTTTGGAAGTATTCAAAGCTGAGTTTCATTATTCCGAGGTTCAAAGCCAGAACCTGTGGACATCCGATTACCATTTCCCTCGTTTGGTCGATCGAAAATCCACACTTGGTAAGGAAATCAATGTGCTTTAACATAGGAGACTCGCTGAGACTAACAAACTGCGGCATTCTCTCGATCAAAGAGCCGAGATCCTCTGGATTTAGATCAATGGCTGAACAAAGTAGCTTCTTTTGCGTCTCAAGCTTAGGTTTGAGGTCGATTCCTATGATTTCAGGATACTGTGCAATTATAGAAGGAAGAGATGTTTCTCTGACATTGAAATCTTGCAGGATTTGCACGTTTGGTTTCACCGTATCATCCAATTCGAACCCCAGAATGTGAGGCCGCTTCTCAATCAACCTAGCTACAGCCAGTCTTGGAATACCAAGGTGCTCTAGATACTCCACGAGAGGCTTAATTATCCGAGCTACCCGCATTCCCAAAATCTCAGGGTACCGTGTTAAAACACCACCAATCTCCCTCCTAGCTACACCTATACCAACCAAGTAAGCAACTGATGTGCTCATAGTCCCTTCCAGCTTAAACCCCAAAACTTCTGGATACCTCTCAAGCACCCGAGGTACATCGCTGGGTTTAATATCCAGTCCTTGAAGATACTTGACCACCGGTGCAAGATCTATAACAACACTAGCATGAAGAACCTGAGGGTATCTTCTAAGAAACTCAGTGAAAGTCGATTTCCTCACGCCTAGTTTCCCGAGATAATCAAGAACCGGAACCATGTTCTTCTTCACGCTACAACCAAGAACAAGAGGGTAATTGTTGATATCTTCAATAGTAAGTCCCAACTTGTGAAGAAACTCCACACGCTCTTTCATCACATCAGCTGTTACAGGGAGTTCAAGGCCATCAAGCTCATCAGGAACAATCCCAATCCCACGCAAGAACTCATAAACCTTAGCACGATTAGCAGCTTTCTCCTTATTCATGTCTAACAAACTAGGACGACTATACAAAGACTGAGAATCTCTTCCCTTATCCTTAACCCTATCCCTTCCCGAAGAAGGACGAGACGACCTTTCTCTTTTCGGTGATGAATCCACAGAACGTGAAGAAAATCTCCGATTAGCAATAGCGCATTGAACAGTTACACCAATCCCAATTCCAGATCTCTTCTTGTGGTTGCATAAGTTGCCATAAGTGGAATCAGAGAGTGAACGAGATCTAACGGCAAAAAACGATGGTGGATCAAAGTGAACTAACAAAAACCCAGGCTTTGTGAAGCCGCTACAGAACCTAATCTTCATCTTTTACCTGCAAAAAAACGGAAGAACACTAAAATTGACGATTATCAACGAGAGAATCATACCAATTCGGACTAACCCAGAAACTTGTACAGTATAATTAGCTCAGGAAACTTGGTAAATTATCAAAATTCAAACAATCCTCCAAAAAAAAACCATCATTCATGTTCATGTTAACATCAATTAACCAAAAAACAACATAACCTAATTAGAAGCAAACTATGGAAATCGAAAAGAATAAGTAGAATTGGATCAGCGTGTGATTGAAATCTCACCGGAGATGAGGAAAGATATCAGAGAAGACGAGGGTTTTAGAGGAGCGGGTAAGGTTTTTTCCTCATCACACAACAAGTCACTCTCTCACTCTCCATTGAAATGATTTATCCGAATTATTGACGCTCTTCCCCATATTTATTATATTTTCCACTATTGACCCATAATATCTTAAATGTTCACATTAAACCCAAACGTCTATGATTACCTTGATTGTGAAACCTAAATTAATCTATATATAATAGCAATCTAATAAATACCATTTGCACATCTGAACGGTTGCGTCTTTTTATCGCAACCTTTCGTTTAAATCGGTTATTTTTTTGCGGTTATTTTGGTTGCGTCTTTTTATCGTAATTTTCGTTTTAATCGGTTATTTTTTTACGGTTATGTCGTTTCCAATAAATACCATTTGTATATCTGAACGGTTGTGTCTTTTTATTGCAACCTTTCATTTAAATATTTATGGTTGTTTTTCTTACAGTTATTTTTGTACGGTCATGTTGTTTTATTGAATTTCTTTTTACGTAAACCAATAAACTACATATAAAATTGGTTTATTTCATAGTTCACATATGGATATATTTTTAATTTTTAAACTAAAATTTATATTTTACGGGTATGTTTTTTAGAAAATTGCAATCCGAATATCTTCTGCGGTTGCTTCTTTTTATTGTACCTCTTCATAAACAGTTGCAACCTTTTATTCGAATTATTGTAATATTTAGTTTATTTCACGAACAATTGCAACCTTTAGTTTATATCACAAACAATTGTAACCTTTGATTTATATATTTAGTTTATTTCACGAACGATTGCAACCTTTGATTTATATATTTTGTTTTGTATTTCACGAACAATTGCAAGCTTTGGTTTATTTTACAAATTGCTATAACATCTAATTATCTACCGTCGCGTCTCTCGGTATAATTTTCATAAATTAATATTTTTAATTTTTAATTACCAAAATGCATTTAAATGAGATTGTAATCTTTTAATTGAACCGTTGAAACATTTGGTTTATTTGACCAATCATTGCAATTTTTGGTTTTGGTTTTACGAACCATTGTAATCTTTAGTTTATTTGACGAACTTGACGAACCGCTACAACTTTTGATATATCGCAATATTTCATTTATTTCTTTTTAAACTAAAAAGATTATTTTACGTTATGTTTTTTGAGAAAGTTGCAATCCGAGTAAATATTTTTTACAGTTGCATCTTTTTATCGTAATTTTTCATAAAATGATTGCAGCCGTTTAGTTGAACCATTGCAACATTTAGTTTATTTCACGAAAAATTACAACTTTAAGTTTATTTTATAAATCGTTATAACATTTAATCATCTACTATCGTTATTATTAATTTTCGTTTGATATTTTTTTAACGATTTTTGAAATATTTTTCCCCGCGACATCGCGGGGGTCCGGAGTCCTAGTAAATATAATATCATCAAAAAATTTCTCTTAATTAGTTCAAATTTAAATTAATTAATTTTATCCTATAATCTTCAACATTGGATTAATTTATGATTCTTTTTCTTTTTTATAGTATTGGGTTTAATTCAGAAATAGACAAAGATTCGGGGTCTGTTTCCAAGTATCTTTACTCATTTAACAGTTCTGAGACTTCTAAAGAGAGGAAACTTAATTTTCGCGAAACATCGAGAAAATGATCGTACTTTCAGTTGGTTCCGCTTCGTCATCTCCGATCGCCGTCGTCGTCTCCGTCGCACTTCTTCTGTTCTATTTCTCTGATACTACTCTAGGAGCTCCTTGTCCCATTAATGGTGAGTTTCGCTTGTTTTCTCCCCTACTCGCCATAAGATTGCTTCGCGTTACGACCTAGGAGATTATGATCTGAATGCAGATTTCCTCTTGCTTATCTGTGTATCAGTGATAGAATATAAGTTCTTACTTAGGTGTGAAATTGCTTTTTTAGTAGAATCAAATGGACGAAAATGTGCACAACTTGCGATCAATTTAGTCTAAAGAAGGATCTAAGAACATCTCGATACCAATTTTGCTATCGATTTCTTGTGGTATGACTTTTGCAAGTGTTTATGAATGCTCTGTAGTGAACTTTGGTTGCAGATATGATACAGATTCGCTGCAATTTCATCGATCTGTAGCTTAGATACTTCGAAATTGTCATGATAATACTGGTTCTTGACTGTTGAATGGTGAATATAGGCTTGCCAATCGTGAGGAATATTAGTGACCTTCCTCAAGATAACTATGGAAGACCAGGTCTTTCCCACATGACTGTTGCTGGCTCCGTATTGCACGGAATGAAAGAGGTAATGTTCAAAGCGATAACGGTTTTTTAAAACTCTCCCCATTTGTATCCTATCGTCAGTTTCATGAACTTGTGAATGAGATTTTGTTGTTTTGCTCACACTTTAAATACTTGATAACAGTAACACTGATTTGTTTTGGATGTTCAGGTTGAAATATGGCTTCAAACATTTGCTCCAGGTTCAGAGACACCAATACACAGGCACTCATGTGAAGAGGTCTTTGTTGTCCTAAAGGGCAGTGGTACTCTCTATCTCGCTGAAACACATGGAAATTTCCCTGGGAAACCAATTGAATTTCCAATCTTTGCTAACAGTACAATTCATATTCCGATCAATGATGCTCATCAGGTATGTCTTTCTACCTCTCACATTGTTTCAGATGATTTGGCTCTTTCCTTGAGTCTTAGACTTTGAAATCCAACTTTGTTAGAGTTCCATTAATTGTAATCTTGACTAAGAGAAAATTCTATGTAAGGTTGATGATATACAATCCCATTTCGTATGCACACATGTTACTTAAAGTAAAGTTGAAGAAATAAGAGCAACTCATAGTATCTTGTTTAAGATTGCTTGAGAGTGTTAGATACGCTGCACTTCCTATGTAACATTTTGAGACAACTATTAGAAGACCAAACTCAATGGCAGACGTTGTATATTCATATAAATCAAAGAAATATAGCATTTTCTTCTGTTAAAAATTCTTTTGGCTTATATGGAATAATCTCACTCATCTATTACTGTTCTTAAAGGTCAAGAACACCGGTCATGAGGACCTGCAGGTGTTGGTTATCATATCTCGGCCGCCTATTAAAATGTATGTAACGTCCTTTTTGAGGAATATGCTTATAGATATTATGTGTGAATGTATCCTTTTACTAATCATTTGGAAAATCGTTTGTTTTTAAATAGCTTCATCTACGAAGACTGGTTTATGCCACACACTGCGGCGAGGTTAAAGTTCCCTTACTATTGGGATGAGCAATGCGTTCAAGAATCGCAAAAAGACGAGCTTTAAAGCAAAGTCAGAGGCCAAAACCAAGCACGCCCTTTAGATAGTAAAATCATAGTTGAGGTTTTGTGACATTACGTAGATACTGGTAAATTGGCAAGGATTTTACATGAATGTTGTTACAAGAAAGTAAATAAATGTTCAATCTTTGAAGTTCTTAAGTAAGGGAGTCTTATTGGTCATGAAATTATGTAATTGTGCACATCTTGATTGCATTTGCGGTTGAAATAAATAAATATATATATATATATATATATATATAGTTGCACTCGCTTTTATTTTCCTCTTCTATATGACTATATCCACCAATTAGCCAACTATGCAAAAGCCTTGGTTATTGTTCATAAATGTAATTTGCGAAATAATGATGATTTTGAAGACATAACGATGTCGAGCTACGGGAAGATTCTGTTGAACACAGGAGATAGCTGAACGAGGGAAACAGCGAGACTTAAATGGTGATGACGTGTCGAGCTGTGATTGGTGATGGAGACTTCCAGAACGTGATGCTCAAGTTTATTCGAGATATATATTGAAGATATGATCAAATCAAGGAAAGAAGATTTGAAGCAATCTCAAGAATAGGAAAGTGACCAATAACGTGTGTGTTGTTGGTCTATATATACGCAGTCTAGGGTTTAGGTCTAGGTAGGCGTTTAGATTATCTCTGTGAATCACAAGTACTAGGCTAGAGGCTATTTAGGGTTCTCGGTGAGTGAACAGAGAGGATACAAAGCTGTTGATGTGTTGAGAGTTTGGGTAGATTAAGGATTGGTCAGTCACAAGTAGTGTTAAGCTTGTGTAAATCTGATTAAACATATCTTGTAGATTGTTTAAGGGATTCTTAATAAAAGAAAAGAATTTCTTTTCAATTGCCTCAACATCTGTACAATAATACTTGGTATCAGAGCGGGTGACCGACCTGATTACTAACTCAATACAGGTTAAGATCCTACGGATTAGAGATGTCAAAGGCAGAACTCAACAGACCTGTGATGCTGGATCACAGAGGCTACGGTCACTGGAAAACTTGGATGACGCAGTTAATCATTATTATTTTTTCAAAATGAGTTTAAGTATTAAATCTATATTACGTGAAAATATGCCAACTTCAAACACAAAAGCTTACGGACTAACTAAGGACAGGATGCCTAAGCGCGAATAGTTTTCGACGTTTTTAAAATTGAACACTTAAACTAATTTTTAAAAGAAATAGCAAAATTAACATGGTTTTAGTTAAAAATTATTAATTGTATTCTTAAAGTTTAAGTGTTAAATTTGTTTTAGATTTTGTGAAAATCATTATTATTTTCTTAAAATAAGTTTAAGTATTAAATCTATATTACGTGAAAACATGTCGAACACCAAATCTTACATACCAACTAAGGACATGATGTCTAGGCTCGGTTAGTTTTCGACGTTTTTAAAATTGGACACTTAAACTAATTTTTAGTTAGTGAAATTAACATTGTTTTAGTTAAAAATTATTAATTATTTTCTTAAAGTTTAAGTGTTACATTTGTAAAGATTTTAGTGAAAATCATTATTATTTTTTAAAAATAAGTTTAAGTGTTAAATAAATTACGTGAAAACATGCCAAATTTCGAACACCAAAGCTTACAGACCAACTAAGGACATGATGCCTAGGCTCGGTTAGTTTTCGATGTTTTTAAAATTTAACACTTAAACTAATTTATAAAAAATGAATAGTGAAATTAACATGGTTTTATTTGTTTTAAATTTTAGTGAAAATCATTCTTATTCTTTAAAAAATTAGTTTACATATTAAATCTACATTACGTGAAATTATGCCGAACTTCAAACACAAAAGCTTACGGACTAACTAAGGACAGGATGCCTAAGCGCGAATAGTTTTCGATGTTTTTAAAATTTAACACTTAAATTTTTTTTAAAAAAAGTAATAGTGAAATTAACATGGTTTTAGTTAAAAAATATTGATTATTTTCTTAAAGTTTAAGTGTTAAATATGTTTAAAATTTTAGTAAAAATCATTATCATAAATTAAAAATGAGTTTAAGAGTTAAATCTATATTACGTGAAAACATGCCGAACTTCGTACACCAAAGCTTACGGACCAACTAAGGACAGGATGCCTAGGCGCGGTTAGTTTCGACGTTTTTAAAATTGAACACTTAAACTAATTTTTAAAAAAGTAATAGTGAAATTCACATGGTTTTAGTTAAAATTATTAATTATTTTCTTAAATTTTAAGTGTTACATTTGTTTTAGATTTTAGTGAAAATTATTATTAATATTTTAAAAATAAATTTAAGTGTTAAATCTATATGACGTGAAAACATGCCGAACTTCGAATTCCAAAGCTAACGGACCAACTAAGGACAGGATGCCTAGGCGCGGTTAATTTTTGACGTTTTTTAAAAGTGAACACTTAAACTAATTTTTAAAAGTAATAGCGAAATTTACATGATTTTAGTTAAAAATTATTATTTGTTTTTTTAAAGATTAAGTTTTAAATTTTTTTTAAATTGTAGTGAGAATCATTCTTATTTTTTAAAATTGAGTTTAAGTGTTAAATCTATATTAACTAAGGACAGGATGCATAGGCGTGGTTAGTTTTGACGTTTTTAAAATTGAACACTTAAACTAATTAATAGTGAAATTAACATGGTTTTAGTTAAAATTATTAATTATTTTCTTAAATTTTAAGTGTTACATTTGTTTTAGATTTTAGTGAAAATTATTATTATTATTTTTAAAATAAGTTTAATTGTTAAATCTTTTTTTTTGGGCAAAAAATTGTTAAATCTATATTACGTGAAAACATGCCAAACTTCGAACTCCAAAGCTTACGGACCAACTAAGGACAGGATGTCTAGGCGCGGTTAATTTTTGATGTTTTTTAAAAGTGAACAGTTAAACTAATTTTTAAAAGTAATAGCAAAATTTACATGATTTTAGTTAAAAATTATCTATAGGCTTTTTAAAGTTTAAGTGTTAAATTTTTTAAAATTTTTAGTGAGAATCATTCTTATTTTTTTTAAATGAGTTTAAGTATTAAATCTATATTAACTAAGGACAGGATGCCTAGGCGCAGTTAGTTTCGACGTTTTTAAAATTGAACACTTAAACTAATTTTAAAAAAGTAATAGTGAAATTAACATGGTTTTAGTTAAAATTATTAATTATTTTCTTAAATTTTAAGTGTTACATTTGTTTTAGATTTTAGTGAAAATTATTATTATTATTATTTTTAAATGAATTTAAGTGTTAAATCTATATTACGTGAAAACATGCCGAACTTCGAACACCAAAGCTTACGGACCAACTAAGGACAGGATGCCTAGGCGCGGTTAGTTTTCGACGTTTTTAAAATTGAACACTTAAAATAATTTTTAAAAAGTAATAGTGAAATGAACATGGTTTTAGTTAAAAATTAGGGAGACTCACAAAAATGCCCCTTTTTCAATACCCCTTTTCAAAAATGCCCCCTTTGACTGTCCATTTTTAAAAATACCCTTTTTTATGTACAAAATAACTAAATTACCCTTCTTTTAATAAAATATATCACAAATATATAAGGAAATATAACAAAATTAGGTCCACAAAATACAAAATATTTTTTGGCGGGAAAAGTGATCCCGCAATTTTTCCCGCCAAAACACTTGTAAAAAACCTTTAAAATACCTTGTAAAATTTTCCCGTAAAAAATTTTCCCGCCAAAAAATTTTTTTTGCGGGAAAAGTGATTCCGCAATTTTTTTGGCGTTAAATTTTTGGCGGGAAAAATTTACAAGGTATTTTAAAGGTTTTTTACAGGGTATTTATAAGGTTTTACAATGTATTTTAAAAGGTTTTACAACGTATTTATAAGGTATTTATAAGATATTATAAGATTTTACAAGCAATTTTATAAGGTTTTACAAGTTATAAGGTTTTACAAGTTTTTTATAAGGTTTTACAAGTTATAAATACCTTATAAAACCTTATAAGTACCTTGTAAAACCTTTTAAAATACATTGTAAAACCTTACAAAACACTTGTAAATACTCTGTAAAACCTTTAAAAAACCTTGTAAATTTTTCCCGCCAAAATTTTCCCGACAAAAAAATTTCGCCAAAAAAATTACGGAATCACTTTTCCCGCAAAAAAAAATTTTTGGCGGGAAAAATTTTTACGGGAAAATTTTACAAGGTATTTTAAAGGTTTTTTACAAGTGTTTTGGCGGGAAAATTGCGGGATCACTTTTCCCGCCAAAAAATATTTTGTATTTTGAGGACCTAATTTTGTTTCAAATAAGGGTAAAATGGTCATTAAAAATTAAAAGAGGGCAAACTTAAAAATGGACTCTCAAAGGGGGCATTTTTTAAAAGGGGTATTGAAAAAGGGGCATTTTTTAACAATTTCTCTAAAAATTATTAATTATTTTCTTAAAGTTTTAAGTGTTAAATTTGTTTTAAAGTTTAATAAAAATCATTATTATTTTATAAAAACAAAAAGTTTTTACTTAAAAATATTTGAAAAAACATTGATATTTAGTATTAATTAGAAGTGAAAATAGAATATCTTATTTTGTAAAAATCAAAAATGATTAGGATGTAGGGGATGAGACCAATTATCCGGGATCCGGGATCCGCTCCGATCCGCTCCGAAAAATAGGATATCCGGGTGGGGCGGATCCGGATCCGGATAATGAAAAAGCGGATCCGGCCGGATCCGGATCCGGATAATAGAAAATTTAAAGCCGGATATCCGGATCCGGGATATTTTATATAATAATAATATTTTTTAAATATTTTATTACTATTATTTAAATTTTATTAATAAATTCTATTATTTTATATAAGAATAATATTTTTTTAATAATATTTTTAATTATTTATATTAAATTATTTGTTTTTAAATATTTTTATTGAAATTTTATATTAATAAAAAAAATTATATAAAAAAACCCGGATCCGGATATCCGGCTCTTTTTACGGATATCCGGATTTCGGATATCCGGGTGGAACGGATCCGGATCCGGATAATGAAAAGGCGGATCCGGCCGGATCCGGATACCCTAAAAAAACCGGATATCCGGATCCGGCCCAGCCCTAAATAGGATGTATGATTAAAAAAAGAAAAGGTGAGAAAGAAAAGATACCTGGAGTTCCATTGGCTTAATTAGTTTCCATGACTTCACACTCCGTCGTGCTCGAACGTTCAGATTGGTCGTCATTGTCAGATTCAACTTGAGAGGAAGCAGCTGGAATATGGAAAAGGTTTCTGTTAAGTTGCTTTTGTCATCAAGATATGTACACCAAATGATTCACTAGTTATGGTGCAGTGTTATTCTTTACCAGTATTGTCTGGAGAAATTTCATGAGATCCTTATTCTCCATAACAGCATCCCATACGCAATGGAAGCAACAACAGTCTGTAATAAGCAAACATGTGAAAGAGTTAACAAAGCTCTGTTAAATCAAAAGGGTTATATTCAAAGCAAATATGAGACATATACCAAACAAGAGTAGAGACAATTTTAACCGAGCAAAGAGAGGAAACCGATATACCTGCGCAGCGGTGTTTTCACTCAGAAAAGCCAATGCTTGAAGAGCAACTTGTGGAATAGCTGATTCAACAGCTCTGTTCTCAGAAGATTGAAAACCTGAGAGCATTTAATTTGGAAACAGCACCACCATCATTTGATCCTTCCATAGCAGCAGACGACTTTGGAGATGACATATACACCCTAAGAGCATGATTATTGGTAGTATCTTAGAAATAACTCTTAGCAATATTTAAGTAATATATTTGTAAAAGTGATTGTTAAGAGATGGTATTTTTGAGTTAAGATTTTTGTGTGATTAATGGTAGGCTCTTAACATGTGGTTGTTAGAAAAAAAATATTAATATAAAAATAAAATTTATAATTAATATAAAAATTAAAATTTTATAACATATATGACATAAAACACAATAGTAAGTTGATTTAAGGTAACCTAAATATATTTCTGACCACATAAATTTGAACAGATTTTTAATCTTATTTGTTTGATTTGTTTTTCATATTTGGAAAATTCAAAGCTTCAACTTAACGTAAGTAAACAAAGCCAAACGTTAAAAGATTGAAAATAGAAAATCAATTAAACATACAAGTGATCCAATAAATTTTTTGAAAAAAGCGTAACAATTAAGCACATACTTATGTAGGACTTGCTAAGTGATCGTATGGAGTAAAAAGGCGTAAATCCATGCATGATTATACGGAATTAGAAACTGTAACCTTAGCTAGGGTTGATGTTCCCTCTTAAAATAAGTATCAAATGTTTGAAAACAAATCAAATCAAAGCTAAGGTTGTCTGCATTCTTTCTCCTGCTACGAGATGTTGCCTTGATGAAAGGAACTACTTGGAGTTCTTGTTCGCATTTCGTTTTATCAACATCAACAACTTCTTCTTCTTTCCATGTAGTTGCTCTCTTTTTTACAGAGCTCCTCTGCTTCTTCTCCTTTTCTTCACATTTCTTCTCATCATCACAATTCCAATGTCAATAACCAAATCGTCAGACAATTCAAATTCAGACTCAATTCAAAAAAGACTTTGAGCTCAACTGAAAACCAAACCTAAACATATCAATCTAAGAACCATTTAAAGATGATTCTCCTCCAAAGGATGCTACTGCTACAGTTTCTTGAGAAACTGACCAAAGGATGCTGCTGCTACAATTTCTTGAGAAAACTGACTAAAGAAAGATTCGACAGGACCACCTAATTCCTCTTCAATGATAGTGCCTGCAGTTTCAAATCATGATCCAGTTAATGACATATGAAAACTAACATAGTCAGACAAATGCATCCCTAAGAGCAACCAAATGTGGCATGCAGAATGGAGAAAGAACCATGGAAACATGGACTAGCAAGACATTACGTTATACAAGTAATACGACTGACATTAGAAGCTAGGAGATTAAGACAAATGCGATTATAACTTCTATCTGACCTTGGAGATTTCACTCCCAATGAAATATAGCCTCGTCGAAAGGGATTGACCAACTGGACCAACAGAAGAGATGGAAGTATCATTTGCAACAGAGCAAAGTATCCTTCCGCTGAATCTTCTACGCCGGAATTCAGATTAGAATCAACCTCTGCGACTCCAATACCCATAGATTCATGAACAATCGCATGATAACTCTCCGATTGAGGAGCTTGGTTTGATAATCTCTCAATTCCCGACGAAAATTTGTCAGCCTCAAGAGATTAGTAAATTAGGTCACCGGATATTAAACCAAGAGATCGGAGCGTATCCTCCGGCGAAGGCGTGATGAGCTCGTCTTTACGATTAAGCGATAGATATGAACGGAGAAGGCGCCGTGGGATTGAGCCGTCGAAGTCGTCTCCGGTTTCACAAACGAGAGAGAAAGAGAAAGAAGTCGCCACGTCATCGCTTCTTAACAATAGATTTGTCTCTTAGTTAAGAGACACAAAAGACACCTCTTAGCTTATTTCATTATTTACCATTTAATTTTAATTAAATTTAAATCTAAGAACAAGTTAAGAAACCATCGATAATGATGGTCTAATCCATTAACAACCATCAAAGTAAGATCCTTTTTCATCAAAACTCTGACAAAATTCTTCTACTTTCTCGAATCCTAATCTCATATAAAACCTAACCCTAATTCATCAAATTCAAGCACAAATCCTCAATAATCCAAGATTTAGAGAATCAAAAAACAAGAACACAAATTAGGATCAAATCTTACATATTAATGGCTTCCTTCAGATCTTCAGTAGCTTCTTTAGCCTCCTCAAGACTAGGAGGTTTGCTAAAAACAACCCTAGTCGTGGTTGTTCTGCAACAACGGATACGGAACGATCACCGGCTTCAGATGGAACTTGTGCTCAACGTGAGCTTTCTTTTTCTGCCAAGAGAAACAAAAATAGTCAAGTCCTGTACTGTATATACCCAAAAGCAACAAGAAGCTCTCACAAATCAATACTTAAAAGCATAAATTTTCAATTTTTAAGGAAACAAATTGAAACTCGTTTCCAGGTAATCAAAACTCAATAGTCAGATCACTGTACCACAAACTAACACATTGTGAACGAAGCAATCAAAACCCAGAAATTGCAGATCTTCGAGAGAGTCATATCATATAAGAGAGAGTATTTAAAATTTGACAATCGCTAAATCCCGATGTAAACCTAAAAGAAAGTTCCAAACCTGCTTCTTAGGCATCAATCTAACTCTTACGGATCATGCTGCAGAGATCATTCATCATGGAATTCACCGGATAGTGATCATCGTCATGGATTTCGAAGCGAGAAATAGAGAGAGTTTTGATATTTCTCTCTCAAGGAAGAAATAGAAGAAGCAAAGTGTTAATTAGGTCTAAATATTGATCAATGTTATTATTATATATACACAAGATATTACAATAGAGCCGTTGGAGGATTTATGTTTCCTTATTTCAATTTCCTTTTCTTTCGATGCCTTTATTTCCTTCTAATATACAACGGTCATATATACTATTTCCATGTTGTGTTTCTTTTTTTAAAACAAATCTTCTGTACTGTTTCCTATTTCACTTGGGTTCGAGAAAGTTTAGACCAAAAATAGATAGATACGTCTTACCATAGCCAAGATTCTAGAGCGAAGAAGGAAAAGATACTTGTGTTCAGGCTTTCTATACTGAGATGGAATCAACTAAGGCAGAGTCTTCCAGAGGCAGAGGCTCATGATTTGCTAAAGAAGCAATGGATGCTTTGGAAGAGGTAGTTACGGATTGTAACCAAATGAAAGAGAGCGCTTGTGGTTGCAGAAACAGAGCTTGAGGCTACAACGGAAGGAGAAACTCGAGGAAAGAAGATGAGAAGAAGAACAATAGGTTCTGCTTGAAGCTCTTGTTGCTGCTGAGAATTTGAGCAAAAACGCTAACGAAGAGAATCATAAGCAATATATCATTTTATTATATACCCATCAATCAATACTCACAACTCTAGAATTCTTCTGCAAACACACAAAGAGATACAAAATTTTCAGATTTTGCAATTTCCCTTAGAATAAGTTGAAAACAGAGTGGCTCTGTTTTTGTGTGTTTACCAAGAAAGAATTGCATTTTGTTAAGGATAATCTTTCGTGATGAATTGAAAAGCGTAGTCCATTAAATCTCCGTTGCAACCTTGATTCTAGGATTTGTCGCAGTCGACTAGTTCTTGTTCTGATAGAGATATGAATTCTCCTGTTACGATCTTGTTTATACCTTCTACTACTAACTTCTTGTGTTGATCAATACACAAACACAAATATAACATTAACGCACAATAATACATAGCAACATGTGTTAAGGGTTTGGATATTAAGTCTATGAAGATTGAGATGGAATCAACCCAAGTAGACTCTCGCACATGCTCATGAGGCTGCAACAAGCTTCTTCCTCTTAGAAAGCAGTGTGTGATTTTTTGGCATTAGCTTTGAAAGAGGTGGCTACGGATTTTTGTAGTCAAACGAAAGCGCAGCTTATTGATGAAATAGAGGTTCGTAGCTATGGAGGAAGATAGACACAAAAGCTTTAAGTAGATAAGATGATCTGATGCATAAAGATGTACAATTTGTTCTTGAAAGATACTCGATGAGAGTCTTTTAGTGATGTCTTGATATTTCTTTCCCTAATTCCTTCTTCTCAACCATCAAAAGATTCATGGTTGGGAAACTTGCAATAGCCTCTGGTTGTTTCAAACGTTACACTCACAAATTTTTCCTATTAAAGGAGTATGTTTTGAAACTGAAAGCTAAAGCCAACAACGAGGCTGGATTCGAAGATGGAAAGATCTCTTCGCTTCAAGCGGTTTTAGGACATATATGGCGTTCAAGGGTTAAAAACAGTGGCATGAAAGCTTCCCGTTCAGGCTAGCTTGACCGGAGTTCCGCGACAAAGTCTATCAATTTGGATAAAGCAAACTTAAGCTAGATGAACATGAAAGGAGACAAAATAATATTATCAAGATCATTTTACTAACATTTCCGGGAATAACTCCTCTTCTTCTTGCATTTGCTTTATTTTGCCCCTCTCTTCTTCTATCTCAAATCTGTCTCTTCAATTTCACTATCGGGCTTTTTATTAGTCTATAATGGGACTCAAAATAAGGCTTTGGCCCACATCAAAAAGATAATTCACAAATCAAAACTAATTTCAGAGTCTTTTGTCCCACATCGCTCACTCTACTCATTTTGTGTTTGTTTATATATTACACCAAATGATAAGTTTAACGTCGAGCTAAGTAACGTGAGCTTGTAGCCCGAGTGGGGACAATAAGATGGTGGAACAATGGTTCGGGTCCACAGGTCGGTTCTGGTGTTGGCATGTTTCTGAGCTGCCCAGTCCAAGCTGTGAGTAATCCTTGTGGGTCGAGCGAAGGCTTGGCTCAGACGGGTTCTAAAGTTGGAGGGTAATGCGTGAGGCTGGTTTCACAGAGCAGCGACTACTTCCCGCTTACAGCAGTGGACGGATCACGGTTCGGCGTCACCCAGATCCGCTATGGCCTGCTGGTCCGATCTCACCTGAACCACCATTTTTTTTCCCTCTCATCTACAGCTTTTTAAGGCAGTTACATAAGAATTCTTTTTAGGGTTTTATGCTTTAAGAGGAACAAACTCGGATTGTGCAATGACCAAAAGCTGTGAAACGGAAAGCAAACTTTGAACAAAGCAAGAGGAAAGAGGAGACTGCAGATAGTTGAACCTTCAATAGGATATACAATGTAATCATAGCTTTTGTTCAATGTATGGAGATATACAATTTTCTGCTACTCAAAGAAATGTAACTTAAGAGTCAAGGTTAAAAGAGCCACGAGTAAGATGTGTAGGAAGGATCTCAATTGTATCGTTGTGATCAACACCAACCACCCAGAATGACTGATTCTCGTTCAATACTCTGTTTTTGTGTATAAGAAAATACCCTTCTTGAGGCAGATTTAACTCACCATTCTCTTCAATCTTCACCAACTCGTTCCTCAGTTCTTTTACGTTATCGTTCATCTTCACATTCACAGCCACCGGAACCTCCTTGACAGCTTCACTCTCACCGGAATACGGCAAAACGTATACGACAATCCGCTTCTTCGGAATCCTCTCCTTCTCAGACGAATCTTTAATGTTAGTGATCATCTCTTTGACTGAGTTTGACGATGGAGATTGCTCTGTTTGATCCGTCAGAGTCGACTCTTGATGACCGTCAATGATCTGTTCTGTTGAGTTTGACGGTGGAGGAGATTGCTCCGTTTGATTAGGGTTATGATCAGGAGAAACGAAGAGTTGAAGACGAGATCCGTGGACGATCTTGAACTGTTCGATATCAAGATCGTCTCGAAGAACAGTGCCGTCGAAGATAAGGGATTGTTTTGAAACAGAGATACGTTGAAACTTCTCGATCTTCTCTTTCATCTCTAACACTGTATCCTTGTAATACACTTCAATATCGAACGATGAGCCACTCTGAATCTCGAAGAACACCTTCATAATTGTATCAATGGTGTTTCAAGATCAATGGAGACTGTTGAAGAAAAGAGAGAGAGTGATGACTTGTAAATAAAGTTTCCTCACAAATCGGTTTTATATCATTGTTTCTCACGTATCGAAATCAATGAGAATCTTAACCGTCAACAGCTATCTTTTTACTGATTTACTAAAATGATCCTACGGTATATAATTTCACATTCTTCTACCAAAAAAATTGAAATGCGTTGAAACGCAGCGTTTTGTTGAAGAAATATAGGTCCTGCCCATTACTTGCAGTGTTTTTCTTTGGTTTTAGTCTTTGAATAAAGCAAGAAACTTTACTGTCTTTTGTCCTGTTTTTTTCAACAAAGATTCAACATTTGATCTTTATACGTGTTTCTGTAACGCCAGATCATTGAAAAATATCAAAAAAAAAATGTGAATTAGACCATCCGTAATGTTTCTAGAGAATGTACAGAGGCTTAAAGTGATTCTTGATCGCTAATTTCGAAAAGATGTAACTAAACAAGAACTTGTTTCTCTTCTTTAAACAACAACAATATTGGTAATTACATGTCTTAGCATATTTTCAGAAAGCTATGAACTTTGAACAAAGCAATAAAACTTGAAGAAAGACTAAAAGCTTCAAAGAGAGAGGAGACTGTTAAAAGATGGTAGCTTGCTGATAATCTCAATTCTATCACCGTCAACAACAAGGTTCCACTTGAATGACTCAGATTCGGTCAATGGTAACGCACTGTATACTAAGTAAAACCCTTCGTGAGGCAGATATAACTCACCCCTCTCTTGCATCTTAACCAGCTCTTTCCTTAGTTCTTCAACGTTATCATCTGCGTTAACCTCTACTTGAACGATCCTGGGATCATCTTCATATGGCTTCACATATACTGTCAGTTTCTCTTTGGCTGAGTCTGACGGTGGAGATTGCTCGGTGGTTTGAACTACTTGATTCCCAACCGTCACCTTCATTGTTGAATCTTGAGGGACAAGTAACTCAACAAGTGAATATGCCGGTCCTGATGAATATTCATTGTGGATTCTCCTCGCCACCACCTTCGTGATCTTTTTGCCTGTCGCTGAATCTATAAGCATTTGATCGTTGTTCTGATTAGGGTTATCCTCGGGAGAGATATAGAGAAGGAGACGAGAGTCTAAGAGAAGCTGGCAATCAAACTTAGGAAGATGATCTTGAAGAACCTTGCCTTGGAAGTAAAGAGTTTGTTTCGAAGCAGGGATACCTTGAGACTTCTCGATTTTTTCTTTTATCGATAACACTGTCTCCCAGAAATCAACAGTAATGGAGAACGATGAGCCACTCTCAGTATCGATGAGCACGTTCATCATTGTATCAATGGTGTTTCAAGAACAGTGGAGAGACAGAGACTTTTGAAGAAGAGAGAAAGAGAAAGTGATGATTTTTGTGACGAAAGTTTTATTCGTAATTTGGTCTTATATATCACTAGTCAAAGAATTGTAACCGTCGATTGCTCTCCTAACTGATATGATCCAACGGTTAATTTAAGCGTTCTTGAAATGGGTTGAAACGCAACGTTTTGAATAAAAATATAGTATCCGGCCCATTAACCCGACAAATTTGACCCGTCTCTTGTTCTTCCCTTTGAAACGCAGCGTTTTATTGAAAAATTTAGGTACGGCCCATTAGTTGCAGAGTGTTTTTAAGGCAATTAGCATTATGATTTTTTTGGGGTTTAGTTTTTGAATAAAGCAAGAAACTTTACAGTCTTTTGCTCTGTTTTGTCAACAAAGATTCAACATTTGATCTTAAAGTCAAGCATGATCACTGATTTCGAACAAGATCTAACTCAAAAACAACTAATTTTTCTTCTTTTAGCTCATATTGGTAATTACATGTCTTAGGCTCTTAGCATATTTGCAGAAAGCTGTGAACTTTGAACAAAGCAAGAAAACTCGAAGAAATACTAAAAGAAAAGAGGAGACTGCACTGAAACATATCCGATATATGGATAGACTAAAAGAAAAGAAAGACTGAAAGAACAAAGCAAGCTCGTTTAGTGATGACTTGTGGGTTTAGGGCCGGGATAGGTAACATATCCGAGGAAAATCTCAATCGTATCACCGTGAGAAACACCGTTCGTCAAGAATGACTTATCTTCATGTAATACAGCCTGATTGTGTATAAAGTGATACCTTTCTTGAGGCAGATGGAACTCACCCCTCTCTTTCATCTTAACCAGCTGTTTCCTCAGTTCTTCAACGTTATCATCTGCGTTAACCTCCACTAGATTCCTCATGGTATCTCCATATGGCTGCACCATTACTATCATCTTCCTCGGGTTGGTCTTGGTCTTCTTCCTCCCAGGCGAATCTGGAATGTTAATGACCTCTACGACTGAGTCTGACGATGAAGATACTCTGTTTTGAACTTCTTGATTCCTGTTTCTTCTGCTCCCAACCGTCACAGACGACGAACCTCGAGGGGCAAGTAACTCATCAAGTGAATATGCCGGTCGTGATGAATATTCATTGTGGATTCTCCTCGGCACGACCTTCGTGATCACAGGCCGATCATGTTGCTTCTTACTGCCCTCGGGAGAATCTTGATTGTTAACGAACTCATGAATTGGATTTGATGGAGATTGAGCCACTTGGTTCTGAGTAGGGTTATCGTCAGGAGAGATGGAGAGATGGATACGAGAGTTGTGGAGGATCTCGCATTCAAAGATGTTAAGATGGTTTAGAAGAACCTTGCCTTTGAAGGTAAGTATTTGTTTGGCAACAGGAATACCTTGAGACTTCTCGATCTTCCGTTTAATATCCAACAGTGTATCCCCGAAAACAACATCAATGGAGAACGTTGAGCCACTCTGATTCTCGACGGTAACCTCCATCATTGTATCAATGGTGTTTCAAGATCAAGAGAGAGACGTGAAGAAGAGAAAGAGAGAGAAAGTGAGTGACGATAAGTTTACTCGTGTAATTTGGTTTAAATAATCATTTAAGCCCCTACTCGAAGAATCTTAACCGTCGATGGCTCTCCTTACTGTTATGATCCAACGGTTAGATTAAGCAATCTTGATATGAAAAAAAAAAAAAGGAGTAATCTTGAACTGGGATAAAACGCAGCGTTTTAAGGCGTTTCAAAAATGTCATTTTGACAATCTCATGATTGGAAAGCTTTGTAGAGAGCTCTTTAATTTTCGTCATGAGGTAAGTCAGTAACACACAAGTTTCTCTCTTTTCGCTCAAAGTTGTTCTTATTGGTAAATTTCATAAGTATATTTTGCAAAAAAGCAAGAAACTACAATAAAGACATTGTCGAGAGTTAAGTAGGCTTCATTATCAGGTGAAATGATTAAGGATTTAGCTTACTTGGAGTCAGAAGACAGGACCACCTGAGGCTGTGTTGCCTGTTGCGTTTGAGACTGGCGTTGCATCATTTGTTGTTGATTAAGCTAAAGGCCATGGTGATGTTGCTGCACTGGGAGAAGTTTGGTGAATCATTATAATATGGGGAAGCCTAAGTGTTGTTGCTGGTTGAAAAATATCTCTGAAATGTTCATGAACAACTTGGTGTAATAGTCAACATCTGAATTGCTTCTGTGGGAGAAATGGCTATCTTGGTTCTGCTGATTGGTCTCAGGTCTCATGACTTGCTGCAATTCACCCGAGTAATAAGGCTAAACCACAATCTTAGACTCATAAGAAGCTAGTAGTTTGACTGTATTATATAATAACTAAAAAGAATTAGTTTTATAAAGAACTTGGAGACTGGAAAGGTTGAAACCAACAGAATCAAGCTCTTAGTTTACCTGAATCATAGGACTACATCACAATCTGAGACAAGTACCCTCAAATCATCGTCAAATAGAACATTTGGTCAACTTCTTGGTTAGTACATAGCATGCAAAGTAATCATTTCATTCTTATGGGCTTAAAGCTGATACATTATCTAACGAGAATCGATCCACACCACATAAGAACCATCTAGTAAAATTGGCTATAAACGATTGACATGATAGAGTAACCTGAAAAGGAAATGGACCCAACAGAGATTTTGCTGCAGAATTGGAGCAAATTCAACAAAATTTACAAACACCTAATTCATAACCGACCTAGAAAATCTGTTGCATGGAAATTAGAAGAGCATTAGAGTTTTAAAATCTTACCAGAAATGGGTACAATGAACATCAGAGCAGCAACAACGAAATTTTTTTAAATTTTAGGGTTTCATTCATCAGAATTTGAGGATCGATCTGCATAAGTTTTTGGAAAAAAAAAATTTGGACCATTTCTCGATTTATGCGTGTCATCCTTGCGCAGGGGCCATGCTAATCTTCTCTGTATCGTTCCAATTTTATCGGATGTCCCCGAAGGGACAATCACCTTCTCGACTCCGACGATATATAAACGCAGCTTCGTCTACTGTTCTAAGCGATGTGGGACTTTTGACAACGTAAACAGGTTAAATGGGCTCGATTATTATAAGGCCTATTTCTATTTCTACATAGGCCCATTAACATTGTTTCTACGTAGGCTTCTTTCTGATTATGCGTAGAGAATGAGAACGACGCCGTTGGTTTTGTGTAACGTTAGCTTTAAATTGTCAATGAGCAATTGTTGGGTTATAGACTTTGGTTTTTGCACAAGGAAAAAAAAAAAGACTTTGGTATGCTGTTAAATGTTACTAATATTTCATTTGGCTAGAGAACTTATGGGTAACTAAACACTCAACGTTTTAGATTTTACAGTTTTATCAGAAAAATTCGAAACTTTTGCAATAATCGTCTTTCATATCATGTCAACAATTAGCTACCAAGACTGCTCCTACGTCCACACTGATGCTCTACCACCAAGTTGAGGCTGCGTTTGCGATTGAGGATGCGGGTGCAGAAAAACTTGAGAAGCAAAAAGATTGAGATCAAGATCGAGATGGGGACGTGGTGCCTTGGGAGAAGAATATTGATGCTGAATAACTTGACAAAACTCATAGTGACCTACAAATGTAACTAAAGGCTTTTGAAAAAAAGTTAATCCTGGCCGTTCATTCATATGAATCTACCGGTGAATAATCTGATATTGTATTGGATAACGATGATGATATTGGTTTTGAGGATTGAGGAGACGACAATGAGTCTCTGCTTCTGATCTAGTCGGAGGCATTTTCTCTGTTTTTGTATTTCTTGTGCAACAAGTTTCATTTATTGACTTGTACTCATTCTTCTCTTCTGCATTTGTTTGTCTTACCGAATATATTGGAATTGACTACTTTCTTTTTTTTAATTTGGAAATGAGAAACGATTTGCTAAACTAAACGTTTAAAAAGAAAAACTCTTTCTTTTTGAATTCGAGACTTTTGCATAGTTCTTGACTAAACAGTTTCATAATCTCTAAGAAATTACACAAATGGGGAATTCTAAAAAGAGAGACTTTAAGACTAGAGTGGACTTTTAATCTTCAGTAAAAAGTATTGAAATTGATTAGGAGTTGATAATGAAGATTCAGAAGAAAAATCTTCCTTGTTCCAAACTTTAGAATAGATCTTTGACTAAACAGTCATCAACACCAGTTCATTTGACAGCTACCAAAAAGAAAAACTTGAAAATCATGTCAAGAATCGTTTTACCTAGGCTGCTGCTGATCTTGACCTTGTTCAGAAGATCCTTGAGACTGCGTTGGCTGTTGGGTTTGAGGCACACGTTGCTGCATTTGTTGATTTAGCTCAGGCCATGCATGTCGTGGGTTCTGACCTATATCAAATGATCTTGGCTGTCCTCTTGTAGCATTCCTGTATTGCGGCATTCTCGGGTCAGCCATTGGATGTTGATATAAGTTCTGCGGGTAAGCCATTGGATGCTGAATTGGCCACAGTGGCCCTGGCATTGGATTGGTCATCTGGTTAGCTGATGGATGCTGATGATATGTGTTCTGAAGTCTCCATGGTTCATAGTTGTAATATACTAATGCAGGCCCTCGAATCTGGTTAGGCACTGGAAGTTGATAAAAGTTCTGCTGGCTAGCCATTGAATGATGATATGGGTTTATCATCGGACCCTGCATTGGCCATGGAATATATATATGAGTCGGCGTTGGCATCACAGTTTGCGTTGGAACTAGATTGGCCATCTGGTTAGCCCCTGGAAGCTGCTGATATGTGTTGTTCTGAGGTCTGAATGGTGCTGCATTGGGAGAAAGTTGACTCGGCATACCAATAGGTTGGCTGATATTGTTTCGATCACTTGTAGACGATGTTGATCCAGGGTTTGTTCTTGTGAGTTGCTGCTGCGGGTCCATCGTATGACTACTCGTAGCAATCTGATTAAGCCTTGGATTCTGATGTGAAGGCTGAGTAATAAGACCACAAGTTTCTTCGTAGCTCTGTTTTTCTCTGTTTTCAGCTTCTTCTCTATGGTCTGAGAACTCGATTTTATCATCAGATTCCTGCCAAGATTTAAGAACCAAGAGTTCATATTTAAGCATCTCTCTTACTTACTTGCGAATTAAGTAAACTGGGAATAGTAATTACCTTGCGCACATCACCATCATTGCGATCATCTTCTTTATTATCTACCCTTCTTATCTCGCCAGATTCACTACTATCTTCACGGTTTCTTGAAGAAGAAGCATATGTTTTCTCGTTGGCGGAACAAGAAGCAGAGTCTTTCACAGGTTTTCGAGCGAATACATGATCACAATTCACAAATCTCCGGATTAATCTTAGTCGGCTCTTCTTCAAGATTCAAATCTCTGTCTTCTTCGAGAAAACAGATATCGGCGGCATCAAAATCGAAAAAGCCATTTGGGAAGTTTTTCATATATTCGGGATCATCTCGTGGTTCCGGCTCAGCCATGTCGCAAGAGAAAAACAGAGAGAGAGACGAAGAA
Organism: Arabidopsis arenosa; assembly: GCA_905216605.1. Taxonomy (NCBI): domain Eukaryota; kingdom Viridiplantae; phylum Streptophyta; class Magnoliopsida; order Brassicales; family Brassicaceae; genus Arabidopsis; species Arabidopsis arenosa. Next base: position 17,900,721 of record LR999456.1, read on the forward strand.
TTAACGAACAAGAAAAAATGAAATAAATTTAATTAGGCGCCATGCTTTTATACTCGAGAAGGAAATATTAATCACACAAAATCTTTGATCCGTTTGGTTCGGTTAAGTCTGGTTTATTGGACCTCACTTCTGTTAGTAATTACAATTGTTTCAAGTAAATATCCTATAACAAGCACAAATTCACAGAATCAAGGAAAATACAAACACAGAGCATGTTCTATAAACTTTTTGAATGCAAACAAATTCAAAGATTCGAGTAAAACATACACCATTTTACAGTAGAAGTTTTCAACGAACAAAAGTTATACAAACAGAGACGGATTCAAGATTCACAAAAACCGAAACTCCCCAGTCCCCACTAATTGAAAGTATGAACATTGATCTTCTTCTCTTGAGTAAATTCACAACCAAAACTACAACACACTTTTTTTGCTGCAAAATCAACTTAAGCCTCCTCCTAAGGTTATGACTCTTTTTATGTCTTTGTTTTAGTTCCCCCTTGTTGTTCTTGTTCTTGTTGTTGTGAATGAGAACTGAACATCCTGTCTCCGCAATTCACTGGTTAGCTAAGTGCTTCATAACCATTCAGTCTGCCATGTATAGATTCCTGAGTCTGCTCGATATATTCATAAGAGGTTAGTAGCTGTCCTGACTCCTGATAAACGATTACGACGATGATAAGGAGTTAGTTTAGTTCTTTCTGCATCTTGAAGACTGAAAAGAATCAAGCTCGTTGGGTTTAGGTTTACCTGCCTCACATGGCAAAACCACACAATCTGAGACAAGCAAGCTCATATTCGTCGTCAAGTAGAACATTGGCTAACTCTTTGGATGGTACACAGCTTCAAATGTCCTTTTCAAATATGATTCCCCATCAATTCAAAGACCTTTTCAAATATGATTCTACCAAGTAATCATTTGATTCTATTTTCCATCTCTGAAAACTGAAACCCCTAAACCCTAAACGTGTATCTTCACCGTTGCTAATGGGTCGCTGATTCATTCCAGCTAGTCATAGACACTTTCCTCATTACCTAAAAACCCTTTTTCCCATCCAATGAATAAAATTGATTCAAGACAGGTGACAAAAATGTCAGATAGTATATCCAAAAATTGTCTCTTGAACCCCTAACCAGCATCAAAGTCTTGATCTTTTTGTACAAATCAACACAGGATATTACTAAGAGAAAGGGTTGACAGGATTACCAGAAACTCAAGAACCCAGTAGAGATTTTTGCAGCAGAATTGGGGAAATTTAAATAAAAATACAAACTCCCAATAGCTAGCTTACTTATAAAGTTGATCAGAGCATAAAAAACCAATGCATCAACTGCAATGTAATGACTTAATCGAAACCGAACTGAGAACGAAGAAATGCATAGAGTTTAATCAGAACAAGTCCTTTAAAAACGAAAAATTGCTGCACAAGATAAATATTAGACCAATGCACAAATCTATTTGGCAACAAACGTTAGAACAACAACAATTTGGTTTCAGAATCAATCTGTCGACTCTAACCATATATAAACGCAGCTTCATCTACTGTTCTAAGCGATGTGGGAGTTTTAGTCTTTTAGACAACGTTAACAGCTTAAATGGGCTTGTTTAAGGCCTATTTCTATTTCCACATAGGCCCATTAACATTGTTTTTACTTACGCTTCTTTCTGATTTATGCGTAGAGGATGAGAAAACGACGCCGTTTGGCTTTGTGTAACGTTAGCTTTAACATTCAATGTCTAGACTTACAGTTTTATCAGAAAAATTCAAAACTTTTGCAAGAATTGTCTTTAAAATTCATGTCAACAATCAGCTATGCTCACTTGGACCTTGAATGTTAGTGATCATTTCTTCGACCGAGTTTGACGATGGAGATTGCTCTGTTTGAACCGTCACAGTCGAATCTTGATGACCTTCGATGATCTGTTCTGTTGAGTTTGAGGGTGGAGGAGATTGCTCCATTTTATGATCAAGAGAGATCAGAAGAGTTGACGACGAGAATTATGAAAAATCTTGCATTATGAAAAGTGAATCTTTATCGCTAATTTCGAAAAGATGTAACTAAACAAGAACTCGTTTCTCTTCTTTCATTGGTAATTACATGTCTTAGCATATTTGCAGAAAGCTATGAACTTTGAACAAAGCAAGAAAACTCGAATAAAGACTAAAAGGAAATAAAAGATGATGATAGCTCGCTGATAATCTCAACTCTATCGCCGTCAACAACAAGGTTCCACTCGAATGACTTAGATTCGGTCAATGGTAACGCATTTTCTACTAAGTAAAACCTTTCTTGAGGTAGATTTAACTCACCCCTCTCTTGCATCTTAACCAGCTCTTTCCTCAGCTCTTCAACGTTATCATCTGCGTTAACCTCTACTTGAATGATCCTGGGATCATCTTCATATGGCTTCACATATACTGTCAGTTTCATCGGATTGGGGTTGATCTTCATTTCCACAGGAAGGACCTCTTTGGCTGAGTCTGACGGTGGAGATTGCTCAGTGGTTTGAACTACTTGCTTCCCAACCGTCACAGTTGGCGAATCTTGAGGGGCAAGTAACTCAACAAGTGAATATGCCGGTCGTGATGAAAATTCATTGATGATTCTCCTTGTCATCACCTTCGTGATCTTTTTGCCTGTCGCTGAATTTATAAGCATGTGATCGTTGTTCTGATTAGGGTTATCCTCGGGAGAGATGGAGAGAAGGAGACGAGAGTCGAAGAGGAGCTGGCAATCAAACTTATCAACATGATCTTGAAGAACCTTGCCTTGGAAGTAAAGGGTTTGTTTTGCAACAGGGATACCTTGAGACTTCTCGATCTTTTCTTTTATCGTTAACACTGTTTCCCAGAAATCAACATTAATGGAGAACGTTGAGCCACTCTCAGTATCGATGAGCACGTTCATCATTGTATCAATGGTGTTTCAAGATCAGTGGAGAGACAGAGACTTTTGAAGAACAGAGAAAGAGAAAGTGATGATTTTTGTGACGAATGTTTGTTTCTTCGTAATTTGGTTTTATATATCACTAGTCAAAGAATTGTAACCGTCGATTGCTCTCCTAACTGATATGATCCAACGGTAAATTTAAGCGTTCTTGAATGGGTTGAAAACGCAGCGTTTTAAATTAAAAAATAGTGTCCGGCCCATTAATCCGACAAATTTAACCCGTCTCTTGTGTAAAAGTAGTATCCGGCCCATTCTTCTGAGTAAAAATCGAAATGAATTGAAATGCTGCGTTTTGTTTGAAATTTTTAGGTCCGGCCCATTCATTAGTTACAGAGTGTTTTAAAGCAAATTAGTAATGTGATTTTTTTTTTTTGGGATTTAGTTTTTGAATAAAGCAAGAAATTTGACTGTCTTTTGCCCTGTTTTGTCAACAAAGATTCAATATTTGATCTTTATACTTGTTTCTGTAACGCCACATCATTAAAGAATACTAAAAAAAATGTGAATTAGACCATCTGATCGTAATGTTTTCTTCTGGAGAATAGACACAGAGCTTAAAGTAACTCAACAAGAACTAGTTTCTCTTCTTTCAGCTCATATTGGTAATTACATGTCTGAGAAAGCTGTGAACTTTGAACAAAGCAAAAAAACTTGAAGAAAGACCAAAAACAATAAGACAAAGAGGAGACTGCACTGAGTTTAAGCTCATTAGTGATCAAACGTTCGACCACTTGTGGCCTTGTAGGTGTAGGAGCCGCGATAGGTAACATATGCGCTGAAAATCTCAATCGTATCACCGGAAGCAACACCGTTCGTCAAAAATGACTGATCTTCGTTCAATACAGCCTGCTCGTGTATAAAGTAATACCTTTCATGAGGCAGATTTAACACACCCCTCTCTTGCATCTTAACCAGCTCTTTTCTCATTTCTTCAACGTTATCATCTGCGTTAACCCCCACTAGAATCCTCCTGCTCTGTCCATATGGCTGCACTATTACTACCATCTTCCTCGGGTTGGTCTTGGTCTTCTTCTTTGCAGGCGAATCTGGAATGTTAATGACCTCTTCGACTGAGTCTGACGGTGAAGATACTCTGTTTTCAACCTTTTGATTCCTGTTTCTTATGCTCCCAACCGCCACAGTCGACGAACCTTGAGGGGCAAGTAACTCATCAAGTGAATATGCCGGTCCTGATGAATATTCATTGTGGATTCTCCTCGCCACGACCTTCGTGATCTTGGTCTTCTTCCTCACAGGCGAATTTGGAATGTTAATAACCTCTTCGTCTGAGTATGACGCTGAAGATACTCTGTTTTGCACTTCTTGATCCCTGTTTCTTATGCTCCCAACCGTCACAGACGACGAACCTTGAGGGGCAAGTAACTCATCAAGTGAATATGACGGTCGTGATGATCCATTGTCGATTCTCCTCGCCACCATCTTCGTGATCACAGGCCGATCATGTTGATTCTTTCCGAACTTTTCCGTTGTCAAAGGACTTGATTTTGACGGTAACGGAGGTTTCCCTGATTGATGAAGCACTTGATTCTTTTTGCCCTCCGGAGAATCTTGATTGTTAACGAACTCATGAATTGGATTTGATGGAGATTGAGGCACTTGGTTCTGAGTAGGGTTATCGTCAGGAGAGATGTAGAGATGGAGACGAGAGTTGTGGAGTATCTGGCAATCCACGATATTAAGATGGTTTTGAAGAACCTTGCGTTTGAAGATAAGTGTTTGTTTGAAAACAGGGGTCCCTTGAGTCATCTCGATCTTCCGTTTAATTATTAACACTGTATCCCAGAAAGCAACATCAATGGTGAACGATGAGCCACTCTGATTCTCGATGATCACCTTCTTCATTGTATCAATGGTGTTTTTCAAGATCAATAGAGACTGTTGAAGAAAGAGAAAGAGAGAGAAAGTGATTGACGAAAAGTTTATTCGTGTAATTTGGTTTAAATATCACTTTAAGCCCCTAGTCGAATAATCTTAACCGTCGATTGCTCTCCCTACTGATATGATCCAACGGTTAGATTAAGTAATCTTGAAATGGGTTAAAACGCAACGTTTTGAATAAAATATTAGATCCGGCTTATTAACCCGACAATTTGACCCGTCATTGTTCTCCCCCAATTTTACCCGTCGCAGGTAATTCTTCAATTAGGGTTTTTTTTTTCTCCGGATTCAGCTTCTTGGAGATTGGTCATTTGTTAATAGGTTTGAACAATGTATCATTTAGTTTGAATAAAGCAAGACACTTTACTGTCTTTTTGCCCTGTTTTGTCAACAAAGATTCAACATTTGATCTTTATACTTGTTTCTGTAATGCCAAATATATATATATATATATATATATATATATATATATATAATGTGAATTAGACCATGACCATCCGATCATAATGTTTTCTTCTGGAGAATGTACAGAGCTTAAAGTGAAGCTTGATTTCGAAAAGATGTAACTCAACAAGAACTAGTTTCTCTTCTTTCAGCTCATATCAGTAATTACATGTCTTCGAAAGCTGTGAACTTTGAACAAAGCAAAAAAACTTGAAGAAAGACTAAAAACAATAAGAAAAAGAGGAGACTTAAGCTCGATTAGTGATCAAACGTTCAACCACTTGTAGGTGTAGGAGCCGCGTTTGGTAATATATGCGCTTAAAATCTCAATCGTATCTCCGTAAGCAACTCCGTTCGTCAAGAATGACTTATCTTCATGTAATACAGCCTGCTTGTGTATTAAGTAAAACCTTTCGTGAGGCAGATTTAACTCACCCGTCTCTTGCATCTTAACCAGCTCTTTTCTCAGTTCTTCAACGTTATCTTTTGCGTTAACCTCCACTAGACTCCTACTGCTCTCTCCATATGGCTGCACCATTACTACCATCCTCCTCGGGTTGGTCTTGGTCTTCTTCTTTGCAGGCGAATCTGGAATGTTAATGACTGAGTCTGACGATGAAGATACTCTGTTTTGAACTTCTTGATCCCTGTTTCTTCTGCTCCCAACCTTCACAGACGACGAACCTTGAGGGGCAAGTAACTCATCAAGTGAATATGACGGTAGTGATGATCCATTGTCGATTCTCCTCGCCACCACCTTCGTGATCACAGGCCGATCTTGTTGTTTCTTACTGAACTTTTCCGTCGTCAAAGGACTTGATTTTGGCGGTAATGGAGGTTTCCCTGATTGATCAAGCACTTGATTCTTTTTGCCATTCGGAGAATCTTGATTGTCAACGAACTCATGAATAGGATTTGATGGAGATTGCTTGGTTTGAGGCACTTGGTTATGAGTAGGGTTATCGTCAGGAGATATGGAGAGATGGATATGAGAGTGGTGAAGGATGTGACATTCAAAGATATCAAGATGATCTTGAAGAACCTTGTGGAGGACTAGGCTTTGTTTGGAAACAGGAATGCCTTGAGACTTCTCGATCTTCTGTTTAATCGTTAACACTGTATCCGAGAAAGCAATATCAATGGTGAACGATGAGCCACTCTGTTTCTCGATGATCACCTTCTTCATTGTATCAATGGTGTTTCAAGATCAATAGAGAGACTTGGAGAAAGAGAGAAAGAGAGAGAAAGTGATTTGACGAAAAGTTTATTCGTAATTTGGTTTAAATATCACTTAAATCCCCTTGTCGAAAGAATCTTAACCGTCCATTGCTCTAATTATTGATATGATCCAACGGTTAGATTACGCAATCTTGAAATGGGTTAGATTAAGCAATCTTGAAATGGGTTAAAACGCAGCGTCTTGAATAAAAATATTAGATCCGGCCCATTAACCCGTCTGTTTTTTCGGTTAGGGTTTTATTTTTCTCCGGATCAATAGTGGAAACTTGATACTGAAGTCTCAAGTTTTCCATTTTCATGTGGTTGTTCAATTTATCTACTGATGATTGAAATCAGAAGTTCATAGCTAAATCCGATGTTGATAGAATCAATTTGAACAACAACAACAAAAACAACATCTTTATTAGGGGTCTGTTTCGATTAAGGTTTCTTTCTGCTCAAGTCATCTGCTCTTCTCCTTCTGAATTTCTAGTTCTTAAGCATATTTTGTGTAACGAAACAATTTTGAAGAAAGCAAAAAACTTTGAAAAAGACTGAAAAGCTATAAGGTAAGGAAAATATTGCAGAAAGTTAAGCCTGATTCATGATCAAGTCATCCCCAACCGTCACACGCGGTGAATCTTGAATGCCCAGTAACTCTCCCCTCGAATTTGACGCTAGTTATGATTCAATGTTTCTGCTGCTCGTAACCATTACTGGAGATTCTTGAACCTTACGAATCTCGGCTTGAACCACTTTATTCCTGTTTCTTATGTCCCCAACCGTCACAGGCGGTAAATCTTGAATGCCAAGTAATTCATCAAGTGAATATGACGGTAGTGATTCATTGTTGTTGTTGCTACTCACCATCACCGGCATGATTTGTTGGTTTAAGTTTGACGGTGCTGGAGATTGATGAAGCACTTGATCGCTGTTGTGATTAGGGTTAGAAGATACGAATAGTTGGAGACTAGAATTGTGGATGATCTGACATTGTGCGACGTCAAGATGGTCTTTAAAAAGAGCCATTTTTTTTTTTTTGAATAAAATGTAAAATTTATGCGGCAGATTTTACATTCTGTTTGTATATAAAGAAATAGCCTTCTTGTGGCAGATTTAACTGAAACCTCTGTTGAATCTTAGCCAGCTCTCCAACGTTATCACCCGCGTTCACCTCCACCGGAATCTTTCTGGTCCCGCATTTTGGCAGAACCATTAATCTCAGCTTCTTCAGGGGATTGTTGTTATTGCTCCCCACCATTAGCATTGTCGAATCTTGATGACCATTAATGATCTGTTCTGTTGAGTTTGATGGTGGAGATTGCTCAGTTTTGAACACTTGACTGTTGCGGTTCTGATTGTGGTTTTGATCATTGTTACCGGGAGAGGATATGAAGAGTTGGAGATGGGAGTTGTCGAGGATCTGACATTGTTCGATATCAAGATCATCTTGAAGAATATTACCTTGGAAGAAAAGGGTTTGTTTCGAAACAGGAATACGTTGATACTTCTCAATCTTTTCTTTGATCTCTAACACTGTATCAAAGTAACCCACTTGAATGGAGAATGGTGAGCCTCTTTGAGTCTCAAAGAACACATCCATGTGTATCAATAGAGACTGATTAAGTGTGGATAGAAAAAGAGAGAGAGTGTGAAGAGAGATGTTGTGCTATAATATCATTTTGTTTGAAAACTAGCAATGAAAGGTAACATTTTGAGAATATACTGATAATAAAATCGTACACAAAATAGAAAACACATGCCTCTGGGGATGTAACAAACTTAATTCTATCTATAAAACCTGAGTTAACCTAAACTGAATTTGAAAAAAATAAACAGAACAAAAGAGAAGAAACAGAGCATGGCTTAGACACAGACCAGTTCAAAGCTTTTTTTTTTTTTGCTGAAGAAGTCGAATAGGATTAACCTACACTGATCACAGGCTCAGAGGTGGATCCTCCAGCTGGAGAAGAAGAAGCAGCAGGAGGAAGCGGAAGTAATCGCTTCTTCTGGGCGCGTGGAGGCAAATGCTTCACATGTTTTCTTGAGCTATTAACAGAGGCCCATGGTAAGAAAACACCGGTACCACCACCGGTTCCCATCACATTGGGACTTGGTAATATCATTGGTTGAACTGGTGGTGGTGCCATCATGACCATTGGAGGACGTAGGACTCCAAGTTTTGGCATCATGTCAATTGAATGATCATAGCCATTGAGGAATGGAGTTGGTGTCATTTGGTAAGGTTGCCACATTGTCATTACACCGTCGTTGCGAGGACTGTTGGGTTGTGAATGGTTATGATATGTGTCAGGTCGAATACGAAAGAATGTGATGCTTACTCTTTTGTTTTGTGATGGACACATTACATGTCTTGCCATGTCTGCACTGTTCCCTCTCATCACCAACAAAGATCTATAAAGATCAGGTCAAGCAATGTTAATGAAGCGAAATCGACATTTTTTTTGGAGTTAAAGGAAGAGGTTTTTGATATTTTTTACCCTTGTTTGAGAGAAAGAGTTAAAGGTCCTCTGAAGTTGCCTTCGTTGTCACTAGAGAGAATGCGTCCATAGGCCATTGTTGATTCAGAGAGAACAAGAGTGGAGATTGGTTGTTCTAGATGTGGTGGTTTTAGGAAAGGCTGTGAGTATTCACCCTGCAACAAGAGCGGTAATCTCGAAGGTTAAAGAAAAGCGGAAACATAAAGGAGTACTGGTGATCCATGGAGATGTATGTACCTCTTCAAAGAAGTTGATGACACAGCCGTTTGGTCTCTTGTATTCTGGGATGAGTCTCCATTTGACAAAGTGATCAATGACACTCTCAAGAAGTGGTGGAATTGGCTCAATGTTAACTACAAACCAACAAAGTCTAATCGGTCAAAGCCATCCACATGCATCAAACCATTTAGATTGAACCTTGCGGATCAGAGCAATTCCTTACCAGAGTTGTTGGTGTCGTTAGAGTTTTCATCCGCCTTAACATGGCCAAAGATGGGGACACCAAGCTGAATCAGCTCTCTCTTGTTCCCTTTAATCTGTTTGTTGAACAGTATAAAGCTCTCACCTGCATTCATCCATGTGTAAGCACCGGAAAACTCTTAAAGCCTATAATGTGTTTCGCGTAAGACAAAGTCAGTCACCTGCAAGCTTCCCGTTTATGCCAGCTTCTCGGAGTTCTGCCACAAAGTCTATCAATTTAGATATCTCATCTTCTTTAAGTAATTCTTCATACAGCTTTAGTCCTTTCACAACATTCACCTAACATCACAACACTAATTTATCAATATCCATATCAATATGTATTGTGTCCCTCAAATCGAACTTATCACACTACTCACAGTGTGGCCTTTGACTTGCTCTTTGGCTTGGAAACCTTTGATAGGCTTAATCTCACATGACCGTGCATCACAATCTTCATGGCTCTGGCATATAATCTGATGTGTAGTATCCGCAGCAGCAGTTTGGTGAACATCTTGATGAGAACCTATGAAAAACACATTTAGAAGTTTTAATATTTTCATATTTTATTACACACAACATTAGTTGCAAAATGTTTTATTAATCAGTTAATTAATGTGAGATTCGATTCTCTGGCTTTAGTGATAAACACAACGACTAGAGTAATGACAATTAAATGTGATATTTGATTCTCATGGACCATTCTAAAGAACTTATAGTTCCCTTGTAAAATGTATCAGAGAAAGTCAGAGACTTTCAATGTAGAAGACAAGACTACAAAGTCTAATGTCTTCGTCCACGTGTCTCTACCTAAACTTACGACTTTCAACACGAGTGAATTAACTCTACACACATATCACGAAGAAAAACTCACTAGACTGGTAAAAAGATCTTTAACAAAATAAGACTTCTGACTAATTTTATGGCCGTGAACAAAAAGCAAAAAGTTTTAAAGTTAAAGAAAAAATATGTGCTCGTGAGTCGTGAGGGATTCGAACATTCGGGACGAGAAGAGAAACAAAGTTAAAGGGCGGCACGGAAAATCGTGGGGACCATAATTGATGAGGACTCTTTTTTAATTAAATCCAACGGCTGCGATGAGCTCACCACTATTCGAATAAAAATTGCAATAAAATCATCACACGCGAATCAATGTGAGATTGATACCTTTGATGCGTTTTACAGTTACACATCAACTAAAGGCACAAGACAACAAAATTGTTGCCTACTAGTACTACTAACACACATTGAGAATAGGAATTCTAATCTTCTACATCCAAACGACGTCGTTATGACGTTTTTGGTCTTCTTTTACCTTGTAGAAGTCAGAGAAACTTTTTCAGATTATGCCTTTTCAACACAACTACAATAGATTTGTACTTTTGTACGATTTTCATGAAAGTTTGTGTTAACTTTTATTCTTACAGTAATAATAAGGTCTCGATTTTGTGATTCGAGAGTACTTGCATAACTAAAGTAATAGTTACGTTATAATAATTGTCCTCCTAAATCAGTATAATGAAGAAAAGAATATATAAAATGAATAATACTTTATGTTCATTATAAAACCACTGAGTAGCCGGCAACAAAATATATTAATATATTATTAAATTTATTATATACTGTATTCTGTTTCACACATGTTAAAGTAGGGTAACTAAAAATAAATTAAATTATAATTAATGCTTAGTTTTCAGTAAAATATTCGTCTTCAACTATTATATAATCTTTTGTAATATATAAATGATAGTTTTTCAAACATGGTATGAAAAAAAATAGGCTGTGTTAGTGATTACTGTGGAACATTTAAAAAAAAAAAAGATTCTGTTTTTAGAAAGAATCTGTTATTTTTGGTAAAATAGTTTCTAAAAATCGAATCTCTGGCATAATGATGCAAACAAAATCTCAAAATTGATATATTAAGAAAATAATCTTAAAAAATTAGTACTAATTAAGAAAGAAAAGTCAAAATTGTTTAGAATGCATCTCGGATCCAGTAGAGGGAAACACGTACTTGAATCTTGAAACTTGAATTAGTCTGAGAATCAAATATTATTATTTTCTTCTTAATTAAACATGAAATATATATTTTTTTAATCAAAAACAACTATTTTCAACTCATTCTCATAATTGTAATGGAGTTTTTTTATAATCGTCACCAACCACAGAGAGCCAGTTTACACAGTGAACAGAGAATCAAATGACCAAACTTCAAAGAATATGCTTTTAAAAAGTTTCAAAACAAACAAAAAAGACAATAATTATATGAAAACACCTATCATTGTTTCTGGTAAATTATATAGAAAATTCTGGATCCAATCAAAAATATATAATTCTTTTGAAAATTGTGAAGTTTTTTTACTTACCTGAATCAGTGATATCACTAGTTGGTGAATCATCTTCAACGTCTTCCACATCTCCGTTTACGTCATTTTCCGTTACTTTCTCGCCGTTAAAACAATCTTTCTTCTTCACTTCCTCTTCCTCCGCCGCCACCTCTTTCAGATCTTCCTCCTCCTCTGTTTTCTTCAGTTTCAGATCCTCCGCTTTCTTAGCCGCCACTTTCTGAAGCTCGATCGCTACTTCAGCGATGGAATGATACTTCTGCATCTGAAGAACAGGGATCCAATTCAGACGCCGGCGATGGATCGCCGCGAAAACAGCTTCATATTCCGATCCAGACACCGCTTCTTCAGTTATCCTAAGATGCGAACACATCGCGTCGATTATCGCGTTCGCCGCCGCGAATTCTCCTCTGAACCATGAGATCAACGCATCTTTACCTAATCCTTCGGAAACCACAGTTCCCGGTGGAACTTGAACCGGAACAGTCACCGCCTTCGCCGTCGTAGCGAAAGTGAAACCAGTGGCTGATCGATCTGTCTGGCGTGCTTGTGCTGCCGCAATCGTCATCGGCGTTGAACTCCGGTGAAAGATTCAGTTATTCTCTCGGGATCGATTATTCCGATCAGTCGGCGGCGGAAACAGAAAAAGGTGTGAAATGGGTTGGAAATGTGGGCCGGGTCGGGTATCGGGTCGGGTTGTTGCACATGCAAGTGTAATGAGAAGGTTTTTCTGAGGAGAGTTTGGTTCCAATTTATATTGGGGCAACCGGGAAAGGGATCCGTACAGGTGGGAGAGACTTATGGTGATGATGTGGCAATCTCTTAAAGCTGACGTGGCTAAAATTCTGGTCCCTCTTTGCCCGTTTCTTATTCCACCGAGTTTTTGAATTTTTTTTTTGACAAAAGAGTTTAATTTGGTATATAATTTGATGATTTTTATTAGGTAGATGGCAAGATTTTGCCATGTAATTGAAAAACAAATAATGATGTTTTTGATCGCCATAAAATAGTGTATTTTGTATTGTTAATTTTTTATTTAACTTTTATTATGTTATTATGTTCTTATTGAATACATGTTTTTCTAATATACAAGTATACAACATGCTATTTTAAACATGAAATCAGAAATCCTGATTTTTATGTGATTTTAAAATGTTATTAGACAGAGTTAAAACTTAAATTTTTTCAAATAAGTACAATTTTTTTAAAAAAATGTAAAAGTTATCGCACACTAGTTATGTTGTTCTTGACTTTTTGTGTTATTTATAGAAGATGGTTTATGTTGTCAAAATATGGTACACATGATAAAGAATATTATAAAATGAGACAATAATCCATATTTACGATTACTAAAATAAAAATAAATTGTAGAAAATTTGAAAAGATTTGTTTTTCTTACATTTGTCCAAAAAAAAAGTTTGTTTGTTATATTTTAGATGTAAAACATTAAAAAAAAAAAAATTGGAATAGAAAGAAATCTCTAAAACTTTTTATAAGGAAAAGACAGAATCTGATGAAATATATATATGTTTGACATTTGTTTGAAGCATTAGCGATACAATTAAGCGAAGGTTAAAGAAAGCTCATTTGTATTTAAAAATAGGGCAGTTTTTTTAAGTTCTTTCAAAAAGTTATGACATGGTCTACATTTTTGGGGTTGATGTTACGCACAATAGTTCCTTGGGACAACAAAAGGACGGCGCGGAACAAAAGAGTTATCTTGCCGTATTACATAAAATGACTTCCAATTCTGAATTATAAAAGTACTACTATCGTTTTCTTTATGTATTATCAAATGATTCCAAGTAAGATAAATCCAGTCTAATCCTTGTCATTTGTTGTGGTTAACTTTTATTAAAATTGTAGTGGAAATGATTTGAACTGTATATGGTGGTTCTAAACTTTTTAAACATAAAACGCCTATAAATTAGTTGGTACTTAAAACTTTTCAACGAATATTAATAATTAATAATGTATAAAGACTGATGTTTACCACAAATCTAAAATTTTAATGCAACATTTATGAATAACATACTTTTCTCAAATTGTTACTCCATTAAATAGAACTTTTTTCTTGTCTAAGCTATCAAAATTTTATGTGGCAGCAGATGTAATTAGATCAGATTTTTTGTTTAATATTCCCGTTCTTCCTTTCTATATAAACATTTTCCATAAAGAGAATCAACTTATATATACACCAAATTATTTTCCATTTTGTTCTCATTCTATATTTCTTTTGTTACTATATATCTATATAGTAAATTATATATATTTCTTCATTAGTGGTATAAGCAGCTAATATTTTATTCTGTTTACTACACATTTTAGTAAATTTTATACATAGAAATATAATAAATTGATTGTTTTGTGTTGTGTTTATATTTTTTAACTTTTACACCAACCAAACTCATGAGTCATGATGTCAATGTCCATGTCCATGAGGCCCGTGGAAGATGATCTAAGAGATGACGTATAAAATAATAATAATCAAATTGATTCTGTATCTCGAAGATATTAATTAGTCTAAGACCTTATACTATTGTCGTTGTTCTCATTTGACTACCTCCTTTTGTTTACAAGTCAATTCACTAATAGTTAAAAAGCTCCCTTCTACGTGATTAATTAAAACATTAAATATGATAGTTACAAAATATAAAAAAGAGAGAAGATACTCATCCGTGATTAGTTGGGTTTTGATCCAAGTGTTTTATGTGGTTGCTTGTTTTGCATGATTTTTTTTTGTTGAAAAAAGTTTCGATAAAACTTGGATATCTATCTAGCCCCTACTCCTAAATCTAAAAATATGTGAATTTCGATTTAATTAGCGTTGAAAAAAAGTGTTGACTAGAAAAACATTCAATTTTAGAATCAATTACCGGGTTGGCATTATTTCCAACAATTATTACCAGATCCGGACTGATTGTCTATACCTATCGTTTTAGGTATTTTCACCATAACGAAATGACGATTTGACCCTTCTTACTGGTCCATCATCTCTCTTTCTCTTTGACTCTACCTGATGAGCAATATCGAAGAACACACATAACAGAGATGCATATATGTGACGACGATGACGAAATCAAACAATTGTGATGCAGATTTGTGATGAAGATGACGAGATGAACAGATTCACCCACGTCGGAGATGCAGATATGTGATGATTGTGGTTGTTAAAAAACGCCGGCGATGAGAAACTTCAAAAATCAAGCCATATGAAACTTTGGAATGAGAAAATTCACTATTTTTTTAATTCTTTCCACTTGGGTTCACCCGTTACTAGTTCCTTTAGGGTTTAATTTCATCAATTGAAATCCTTCTTTTATTCTTTGTAATCGAGCAATTGAAAGCACAGATCTGAAATTATACCATCTTCTTCGATTGAATCGACAAGTTTTGCTTCATCTACTCCGATTGATGTGGCTTCTTTCTCCATGCCATAATATTCCAGATTTGAAAATTGTTTATCATTCCCTTGGGTTTACTGGTTCTCTTAGGGTTTAGTTTCCATCACAGAGGAGGAAGATGAAGATCAGACGAAGATCCACAGTCCAAATCGTGTTTGCAGCGTCGTAGAGATAAGAAGGGTAAAACTGTATTTTTCCTTAGCCCAAAAATGCTCAATATTGTAAGCCCAGGTAAATAGTTCCCAAATTGAAAGTTTCAGCACAAGAAAGCCCCAAATCAGTAATAACCCCTTGAATTTTATGGTGTGACTAATTATTATCACATATAGATAAAGAGGAAAAGGGTTAAGTAGCCTTGTCAAAAAGGTAAAGAATCAATGAATGATGGGTTAGACCAACGAAATGTAAAATTATGGGACCGGAATGAAAAGTCTACAAAAATGGTGGGGTGAGGTGAAATTTGGGCCTACATAGTCCAGATTTGTGGGTCGAAGAAACAGCTCCACCCTCTAACATCAGTAGATTCCCTTTTCCACTACCTATGGCACACACACAAAGGAGGCATGGGGTTAACTCACGAACCCTTAGTGACCCATAAAAGTGTTGCTCATTGTTTTTCATAAGAAAGTTTCTAATCATGATTCATGAAGAAATGCTCACTAGCATATTGTTAATCGGATCTTCTATATCTAGATACAGATATACTTTAAGATAGTAAAGTATCACATAAGAATCACTAAATAAGTTTGTATGTAGCTACAGAAATAATCATATTACTATCAAATTTTGGGTTTTTTTTTTGTGTGTAAGACGCTTTCTAAGCAAGACATTGTGTTTTAGTGACATTCTTTTGGGAGTATTTGTCTAAACTTATTGACTACATTGTTACCTCTCAAAATTGAATTTTTACTTTTCCATCACTTTTTATTTGTCGTCGCCAAAAAATTACTTTTATTTTTCTTGCTACTCCATTCTCTCAACATGCTTTCTATTTTAATATTTCTTGCTACTGATCAAATCTCACCCAAAACCATTTACAATCAAAATAATACAAAAAGAGAGAGTTTTAGGATTATTTGTGAATGGACATGTGAATCCAAAAGGAAAAAAAAAAATGGATGAAAGAGAACGAAACAAGAGGGATAAGTATTTAAAGTATTTGTATGCATAATGCATTACACTTACCGCACAAGTGGAAGAGAAAGTGAGAAAATAGGGTTTTTACCCTTTTTTGTAGCGTTACTCGTAACACTCAATTGGTGTAAGCTCAAGGCCAAAAGATTCATTTGTTGCGACAACGAGACCAACACGGCAACACTCAAATGAATATAAAATTGTATTACAATGGCATTTATAAGTTAAAAATATATAGTATCTTGTCATTTTCAGTAATTTTACAGAAAAAAATAAGAATAAGAGCTCCAACCAGGTTTTTTTTTTATTATTATTTTAACAAAAAAAATTTACGAATTTTTTTTAATGGTTTGTCCATTTTTCTTTGTTATACATCTTTGAATTCTTAGGCATGCATATCCTTCTGTTAGAATTCACAATGCTTTATTTTTAGGGATTATTGTTGATTTTGCCCTTTTTTATCAAAATCTTTTGAAAATGCCATTTTCATTAAAATCTTACGGATTTGCCATTTTTTTACACTTAAAAATGTACGTATTTCGGATTTTTTTGGTAAAAATACGTAGTTTATACAAAATACTAAACCCTAAGAACAACCACAACCGACTAAACCCAAACGTAACGAATAAAACGCATGTTAAATCATATTTTCGTAGCCTGAAAAAGGGCAAAATCCATAAACTATTCAAAAAAGGGCAAAATCCACAAATACCATCCAAAAAAATGGCAAATCCATAATTGATTCTTATTTTTATTGTAAACTCGGTTTTCCCCACATAAACTAGTCTCTTGAGTCTTGTCTATAAAAATTTATATTAGTTGACAAACAAAAAAAGAAGTAAATAAACGTTGCAAAACAAAATAGTTATTTTATATCCAGTAATAAATATTAGTGTGTACACCAATTAATTAAATGTACGAATCTAATTAATATTTCTTTTATTAATTAACTAGATATTAAAATTCACTTTTCATTAGGAAATAAAGTTCCTTTTCTAAGAGAATATTGTTTACATGTGTTAGACTGTAATGATGTTTTTATATTCTTCTAACTTTGATCGGGTTTTAGCTATCTAAATGGAGTAAGTCTTTTAAGAAGCTTTCTTCCCCATTAATATATTATTTCTTTATAGAAATAATTTAAACATGTCGAATATGTATGTGGATATCACATTATTCGTGTATAGATAGAGATAAATACCCTCCTTCCATGTGAGAAAATGGTCCAACCAAGTAAAAGCTAGCTTATATATTTGTTTATTATGAACCTTTATTATGCACAATAATTAACTTATGAATCATTAAGTTTTGATTGGCGTAAATTTATATGTTATTCATGGAATATAAGCCACCGGCTCTACAAGAAGAAAGATAGTACGTAGAAGAATAGTTTCTCTCTTTTTGTAAATGGCAAAGAATAATTTATCTCGAGAATGAGGAATAAAAACAACTTTATAATATACGTATTATAATAAACTATATATAAAGTTCTTTTACAGCATAGAAATATAGATATTTATTATAATATTTACACACTAACGTTTGTACTGCAACAATGGAAATATCTTTGGTTGGTAAAAAACAAATTGTGATCTATACGATATATAATTATATATGAACCTTTTTGTACTATATATTAGGCGCAAAATGATTTGGAAAGTCTTGCATATTATGATTTTAATCATTCAAACAAGTGATCTATAATAGTTAAATTCATATAGTTGGCTTACGATGCGATGATAAATATATGTTTCTACGGATCCTGGGGAATCCATTTTAACCATATACTGGATATACATAGTTTAACGATATTAGTTACTGGATAATCCTCCAAAACTCAGCTTTTAGTCTCGAAACTTAAGTTATAACAAAATGAATTGGAAATGATGAGACACTAGAGATATATGAAAAATTAATTAAAGTTGAAAAAGTTATATTCTTATTTACCTTTGCCGTCAAAAGGTACGATAAATGGAAAATATGCTCTTGTCTTCTGAGTCTCAAAGCCTTAAGAAGATTCTTACATATCTTACATGTCAAAGTAAAGAGATAGTTGGTAACACATTCCCATGTGGTCCGGAAAACAAAAGTTCTCTTTATTTTCTTTGGAATATTTACCAGCAACTGTGTAGTATTCTATGTTGCATACGTAAAACATATAAATACCAATATAATCATATTATTTTGAATAATAGATTCTAATAAAAGTGTTTTCTTTTGTTAAAGTAATAAAAATGTTTTTGGTCCGGTCGTATGTCCTATGATCTTAAATTTCTATATGAAATCTGATTAAGGAAATCATATGAAACTGCGGTGCATTTTAGTCACAAATCAGTTTCATAGATTACATCATAAATTTTGCAAAAGATAAAATAGGGTTTTATAAAATTATATGTCAATTTCCTTTTAAGTTTTGTAAATCTTAGAGAATAGATTGCAAAAGGTTGGGTTTATTATTGACAATCAAAGGATATATATAGTTACATAAGACTTGATTCACAAGTAAAGAATATTTAGCAAAGATATCAATCGGAAACTATCCTTATCCGTAACACTCCCCCTCAAGGTGGAGCGTGTAAGTTAAGAACGCCCAACTTGGACCGTAGATACTGAAACTGATCGCGACCTAGAGCTTTAGTGAAGATGTCAGCCGGTTGTTCATGAGTAGAAAGGTAGGCAGTAGCAATATTTCTAGAGACAATCTCATCACGAATGAAATGACAATCACTCTCGATATGTTTTGTCCGCTCATGAAACACCGAATTAGCTGCAATGTGAAGAGCGGCTTTACTGTCGCAGTATAAACGCATAGGCTGAGAATGTTTCACACCAAGAAACGATAGGATCTCCTTTAACCACAAAAGTTCTTTACAAGTCATAGCCATAGCTCTATATTCAGCTTCAGCTGAGGAGAGAGAGACGCGAGACTGTTTCTTTGTCTTCCAAATAAGCGGAGAATCACCAAGCATGACCATATAACCAGTAAGAGACTTACGTGTGTTTGGACACGAATTGTAATCAGAATCACAATATGCATTGACTTGAAGTGGAGCCGTGGAAGACAAGACAATACCTTGTCCCGGTGATGACTTTAAGTAGCGAACTAAGCGCTGAGCAGCTTCCCAATGATCTATAAGCGGAACTTGCATGAATTGAGCAAGAATATTCACCGCATAGCTTAGCTCGGGCCGAGTATGTGTAAGATATACGAGACGGCCAACTAGACGACGATATTGGTCAGGTGCGTCAAATGGTGCACTAGTAGAAGAGAGCAATTTGTGATTTTGCTCTAAAGGAGTATCAACAGGCCGAGAACCGGAGAGACCACATTCTTCAATAATATCAAGACAATATTTCCGTTGAGAAAGGAAAATTCCATCTGGTCCATGAGCAACTTCAATACCAAGAAAGTACTTCAACATCCCAAGGTCTTTCATTTTGAAACATCGACTCAAATAGGCTTTAAATGATGTTATAACTGTAGAATCATTCCCGCATACGATCAAATCATCAACATAAACAAGAATGTGAAGCACAACGGAACCACGAGTATAAGTGAAAAGCGAGTTATCTTTGTGAGAACGAGTAAACCCGTAGTCTAGAAGAGCTGTGGAGAGCTTGGAAAACCAACATCGTGGAGCTTGTCGTAGACCATAAATGGACTTCTTTAGTTTACATACAAGAGACGGATCAGCGGGAAGAAAGCCCGGAGGAGGTTTCATGTATATATCTTCGTCGAGATCCCCATGTAAGAAAGCGTTGTGAACATCCATTTGGTGAAGTTCCCAATGCTTAACCGAAGCAACACCAAGAAGAGTACGAACTGTCTGGAGCTTAGCAACTGGTGCAAAAGTTTCGGAGAAATCAACACCTTCTTTTTGGTGATTACCTAGAGCCACTAGACGTGCCTTGTATCGTTCAAGTGTGCCATCCGAGTTGAATTTTAGTCGATATACCCATTTGGAGCCCAACGCCTTGACACCATGAGGAAGACGCTCAAGTGTTCAAGTTTCGTTTAGTTCCAAAGCATCAATTTCTTTGCGCATAGCTTCACGCCATTCCAAGATCTGAACTGCTTGCTTATAAGTGACCGGTTCATCCACCATAGTTACAGCTGCAAGAAATTTTTGATGCGCAGAACTGAACTTGTCACATGATACATAGTGTTATAGGATAGAAAGAGGTACCTGAAGATGCTGGAGAGGACTCAGGCTTGAGAGAGACGAGGGTTTCAGCGTGACGTGCAGAATGAGCAACATACGGAGGCTTTAAATGAACTGATTTTATTTTTTTTCTATGGCCTCTACCTAAAGGTTCAGTACCAAGATCACATACGTCAGCAGTGACATTTTGAGGAGTGTCAGAATCACTAGAAGAATCAGCAGAAGTTTCATCAGAATTATTTTTGGTAGTAAGAGCAGCGGAATCATCAATAGGTGGTGGCTGATCCGATGAGTTTGACGAGGAGGATTCTGGTGAAACGCTCCCCCTGTCTAATATACACGCGGGCATGATCTGATCAAGAGACTCATCATCATCAGATGTTAACAAGGTCGGCATGGCTGGAGGAACAGATGAAGAATCAAGTTGCTGTCCCTTAGAGTAAGGAAAAATATCTTCCTTAAATATAACATCCCGAGAGACAAAAAAATCTTGTTTCTCCATATCATAGACACGCCAACCTTTTTGATTATGAGGATAGCCCATAAATATGCACTTACGTCCTTTCTCTTGAAATTTATCATGACTAGACGAGTGTCGTTTTGCAAAGCATAAGCAACCAAATACTTTGAGATGATCGTACGTTGGAGGAGTAGAGTGAAGAATCTCATACGGAGTTTTACCATGAAGTAACGGAGTAGGAGTACGGTTGATTAAGTACGCAGCGGTGAGTACACTTTCTCCCCAAAATTTAATGGGTAGATCAGCTTGAAACAGTAGAGATCGTGCCATGTTAAGAATGTGACGATGTTTGCGCTCAACTCTCCCGTTTTGTTGAGGAGTGTATACGCAGGACGTTTGATGTTGAATTCCATGATCCTTGAAGAATGTTCGAAGACTAAGAAACTCACTACCGTTGTCACTACGAACAACTTTAATCTTTTTACCAAACTGTTGAAGAGCCATAGACACAAACTGCCGGAGATGAGTAGCAACTTCACTTTTAGCTAGAAGAAGGTAAGTCCACACGGCCCGAGAATGATCATCCACGATCGTAAGAAAGTAGTGTGCGCCACAAGTGGAAGCAAGTTTGTAAGGTCCCCAGACATCACAATGAATTAAAGAAAAACATGCTTCCGCTTTATTAGAACTTTCTGGAAAAACTGATCTTGTTTGTTTAGCTTGAATACAAACTTCGCAAAAACCACTACTATCACTACTATGGTGTTCAAAATCGTCTAAAGTAGATAAAAAACTAGATAGAATCTTCGTAGAAGGATGCCCCAAACGTTCATGCCAAAGAGTTCTTGTGGATTTCTTGACATGATTAGCACTTGCTGAAACCGCTCCACGAAAGTGATAAACCCCGTCTCTCTCTTTACCTGCGCCAATCAGCATCTTCGAAGTGCGGTCCTGTATAACACAAAATTTATCAGTGAATAAGGCAAAAGAAGACATCTCTCGTAAAAGTCTTGCTAATGAGATAAGAGTGCAGGAGAGATCGGGAACATAAAGAACACGATTAAGTTTAACATGATCTCCGAGAAGCATTGTTCCTTCTTTAATAGCAAACGTGTGTTTTCCGTTGGGAAGAACAATGATACTTCGAGGAATGTCGTGAGTATCAACGAGTAGATCATCGTCTCCTGTCATATGATGAGAAGCTCCGGAGTCAAGTAAAAACTCAACACAAGAACGCTTACCAGAGAGTTTGTCGTGGTTTGTTGATTGATCGGATTTCAACAAACTTTTAATCATAGACCATGTCTCCTTACTCACACCAGGCAGGTCGGAGATTTCATCTTCAGTCTCAACTTGAGCATTATTTGCGCGGTAAGAATTACGACCACGACCTCTTCCTCTGTAAGAGCCACGACCTCTTCCGCGACTTGAATCGACACGGGAACCACCCCGAGAAGTACCATGCTTTTCGATCCACCACTCCGGTAAACCATGAAGTTCAAAACATGTATCTACCGAGTGATTGGTGCGGCCACAGTGAGTACACGGACCTTGATTGAGACGAGTAGCTGAAGCAATGGCATTGACTCCCGCTTTTACAGCAAAGCCGACAGCCTCTATTCGTTCTTCTTTGGATCTAGCCACAAGTAGATGTCGTTCTTCAGCCACAACTTCAGAATAAACGTGGTCAAGAGTCATGTCTGTGTCTCTATTAAGTCGGCTAAGAATATTAGTACGTGTAGTCCCAAAGCGAGAAGCATCGAGTCCCATGAGAAACTGGTGGATGCGTTCAAGGTCTCGACGTGTCTGCTGCTTAAGGCGTTGAGGACAAGTCGGAGAACTACAGCAACAATCAATAAACGGCTCATAATCGTCGAGATCATCCCACATCACCTTGAGTTTTCCGAAATACTCAGCAACATCTTGTCCGTCTTGAGAGCAGCCTACGATAGAGGATTTGATTTGATGAACTCGAGAAGCGTTGCCTATAGAATATCTAATTCGAAGATTATCCCACAGGACTTTTGCGTTGTCAACAAAAGAAATTGCTTTCTGAATTTTCGGATCAAGACTCGCATAGAGCCATCCACACAACATCGAGTTCACTTGAACCCATCGTTGGCAATCTGGAGAATCTGAGGTGGGCTTGAGAAGCGAGCCATCGACAAACCCGAGTTTGTGTTTTGCAGCTAGATTGTTGCGGGCAATCTTGGCCCACTTCTCATAGTTTTCCCCGTTGAGTAGAAAAGAGGTAAGAACATGATGAGGTTGATCATTAGAAGAGAGATAGTATGGAGAAGATGTGATTGATTCCTTAGTAGGAACGATGGTTCCAGCACCTTCAACCATAGTTTAGATGATAGATAGGTTTTTTTAGAAGAAAGTAAGATGTAGAAATTTTTTGTGTTCTTCGTGAGGAGGAAGCACAATTTTGACGGCAAAATTTTTTAGAAATTTAGGGTTTTGTAACCTTGCTCTGATACCATGTAAATCTTAGAGAATAGATTGCAAAAGGTTGGGTTTATTATTGACAATCAAAGGATATATATAGTTACATAAGACTTGATTCACAAGTAAAGAATATTTAGCAAAGATATCAATCGGAAACTATCCTTATCCGTAACAAGTTTTATTTTACAGAAATTAAATGAATTATGTGTGATGTGTCCTAACATCTGGGCTATGTATGTATGTTCATAAATAGAGTTAGAAAAAGAAAAAAAAATCTCATACATCATACATCAATCGTCTATTCTCATCTTACTATTTATATTTTATTGACAATTTAGTGGTCATAATTTGTTTCCATGGTTTCGAAGGTTACGTTTTCATGTTTATATAACAAAATTAGAATCCTAAAAATCCTAAAATGTTTATCCCGATTGGCGATTGCCTAGAGTTTTTTGTTGGTCACATCAATATTTAGTGCTCTAAATATTTTGGTTGAGTCACGGAATAGTAAACTAAAATCATTGAGGTTGTTCAATATATATATTCTATGTTGGTCAAGGCATTTGTTCAATATTAACATTGCTAAAATATACTTTGTTTTATCTTTTGTAAAATTTAATTATGATGTATCTATGAAATTCATTTGTGACTAATGCACCGAAACTTCATATGATTTCATTAACTAATGTCATACAGAAATTATCACGGGGTATGCTCATAATTTTATTAATTTAATATTAGATTATTATGTGACTTTTTAGTGAATTTACATTTTTTCTTATCAAATCAAACCACTGGTTTCAGAATTTATTTTCCAGGTTAAAACTTTAGTCTTGAGACGTAAAAGCTCTCATGCTTTGTTGATGAAATAGTGGTGGAGAATCGTGATCTTCAAAACTTTCATGTAAAAAGGCTTCATCATCGTTAATGGCATCTTGGGTTTTGGCTGAATAGAAAAAAAGAAACCAATAAAATATATCTATATTATCAAGAAATAATAGGATTGATATAGACTATCTATATATTAAGAAATAAAGTAAGACGGTCGACGGCAACGCATGTGATTATAGGAACCACTATCATGCAACGACGTGGATCAGTGGGAACCGTTGCTTTCGAAAGCATAAGAGAGACATCAATTAATTACAAAGAAATTGTGTAAACACATTAATATATATCTGTGACATTTGAGATTGGTTTTGACAAAGATATACAACTTCTCTCCCGACATAAATGTCTACTAAGAATACGCAAGTTAATCATATTCGGAGCTCTTGTTAGAGTAAAATTCTTTTAGAGGTAATGGAGAAAGTGTTTAAGTATTTGAGAGAGAGTTTTAGGAAATAGAACTTTTATTACTTTGATTTTAACTTGAAGACAACTTCATAATCTTTCAACAAATGAGAGAGGGAGGAGGTATTTATAGCCTCCAAACTACAAAATATCTAAAATATTTTAATCCTAAATCTAGAGAGTTCTTAACATAATATCTAGATTACAATATTCTAATTATCTAGATTATTCTATAAGAATATCTAGATTTTTATGTTTAAGGAGGTGGAAGATGATTCTAGAAAATTTCTAGAACATTTTAAGGAGGTGGTAATTATGATATTTCTAGAGAAAACTCTAGAACTTGGATTTGGCCCATCAAATAATTATTGGGTAATTAACCCAATAATTAAACTTGATTCAAAATCAAGTTTAACTTTCAACACCCCCTCTTAAACTTGATTTTGTTACTCCAAGCAAACTCCTCATCTTGATAAAATCTTCACGCTTGAGAGGCTTGGTGAAAATATCGGCTACTTGGTCATGTGTCTTCACATACTCCAATAGCACGTCCTTCTTGTTAATACACTCTCTAATGTAGTGATAGCGTGTGTCAATGTGTTTACTTCGATCATGGAAGACCGGGTTCTTCGCCAATGCTATTGCCGACTTGTTATCCACAAATATCTTCGTTGGTTCATCTTGTGGCAAGCTTAACTCCTTTAAAAGATTTCTTAACCAAATAGCATGGCACACACATGAAGTAGCCGCTACATACTCCGCTTCACAAGTGGATAGAGTGACAATTGGTTGCTTCTTCGACATCCATGTGAAAGCCGTATCTCCAATATAAAACACGAAACCACTTGTGCTCTTTCGGTCATCTACGTCTCCACCCCAATCGCTATCGCTATATCCAACAAGCTTGTAATCATTAGAAGTAGAATAGTGTAAGCCATAGTTTATGGTACCTTTGATATAGCGAAGAATCCTCTTGGCCGCCTTGAAATGAGTTGTTGTTGGATGCTCCATGTAACGACTAACAACTCCGACCGCATATAAAATATCGGGCCTTGTGCATGTTAAGTATCTCAAGCTTCCAACCAAGCTCTTAAAGGTTGTTGGATCCACTCCTTCTCCTTTTTCATTCTTTGATAATTTGATTCCGCATTCCATTGGTGTGGTCACCGGGTTTGAGTCATCCATCTTAAACTTTTTAAGTACCTCCTTAGCATAGCCTTCTTGAGTAATGAAGATTCCATTGTCTTCTTGTTTTACTTCAATTCCGAGGTAGTAAGACATCAATCCAATATCCGTCATCTCGAACTCCTTCGTCATCTCTTTCTTGAATTCTTCGAACATGCTTGGATTGTTACCCGTGAATATCAAGTCATCTACATATAAGCATGCAATCAATATATCGTCTTTTTGAATTTTGATATAGAGTGCATGCTCATATGGACACTTGATGAAGTCTTTCTCCTTGAAGTACTTGTCAATTCGAGTATTCCAAGCTCTTGGGGCTTGTTTTAATCCGTAAAGCGCCTTCTTTAGCCTCAAGACTTTGTTTTCTTCTCCTTTGACTATGTAGCCTTGTGGTTGCTCAATGTAAACTTCTTCTTCAAGGTCACCATTTAAGAAGGCCGACTTGACATCCATTTGATGTATCTTCCACTTGTTTTGAGCCGCTAGTGAAATGATTAGTCTAACCGTTTCTAGACGAGCAACGGGAGCAAATACCTCGTCATAGTCGATTCCGGCTCTTTGACTATAACCTTTTGCCACCAATCTTGCTTTGTATCTTTCCACTTCCCCTTTAGAATTTTTCTTTGCTTTATACACCCACTTCACACCTATCGCCTTGTGTCCATTTGGAAGTGAAGCTAGCTCCCATGTATCATTCTTTTTTATCGCCTTTATCTCTTCATCCATGGCATTTCTCCAAGTCTTCTTTTCAATGGCTTCTTGGAAATCCATGGGTTCACACTCCGCAAATAGACAAAATAAAGTAAGGTTGTCTTGATTTTCGGTTACCTCGTAGAGCTCTTGTAAACTTCTAAAATGTGGAGTCCTCTCACTTGAGCTTTCTTCTCCTTGAGGACTTGTTGGTGAAGTTGGTGGTGTAGTAGGTTCTTCTCTTGGTGGCTCTTCTCTTGTTAGCTCTGAGTCATCTTCTTCGAAGTGTGGAAAGAAGTTATAATCTTCTTCATTTGATTTCCAATCCCATTCTCCTTCTTCATCGAAAACGACATTTCGACTAATTATTGTCTTCTTCGTATCGGGATTATAGAGCTTGTAGCCTTTGGAGTTGTTATCATAACCAATGAAGATATACTTCTCACTTTTATCATCTAGTTTACTTCGCTTCTCATCCGGTACATGAGCATGAGCAATGCTTCCAAAGACTCTTAAATGAGAAACACCGGGCTTCCTTCCGCTCCATGCTTCTTGTGGTGTTTTTCCCGAAACACTTTTTGTTGGAGATCGGTTTAATAGATAAACCGCACATGCGACCGCTTCCGCCCACAACTCTTTTGGTAGTCTCTTACTTTTGAGCATGCTCCTTGCCATCTCAAGAATTGTTCTATTCTTTCTTTCCGCTACACCGTTTTGTTGAGGGGATCTTGGCACCGTTAGTTGTCTTCGAATGCCGTTATCTTCACAATACTTTAAAAACTCCTTCGATGTAAACTCTCCTCCACGGTCGGATCTCATGGCTTTGATTGCAAGACCACTTTCCTTCTCAACATGGACTTTAAACTTTTTGAAGTTCTCAAACACCTCGGATTTTTCTTTCAAAAAGTAAACCCATGTTTTTCTTGAAAAATCATCAATAAAGAGAAGGAAGTAGTTACTTTTACCAAGTGATTTGGGCTTGATTGGACCACACACATCCGTGTGTATTAGCTCCAACGGTTTTTGAGCTCTTGTACTTGACTCTTTCGGAAAGCTCATTTTGAATTGCTTTCCAAGTAGACATCCTTCACACACTTGATTTGGATGATTGATGCAAGGTAGTCCTCTCACCATTTCTTTCTTCGAAAGCAACTCCAATCCTCCAAAATTTAGATGCCCGAATCGAAGATGCCAAAGCCAAGACTCCTCCTTGTAACACATCTTGAGACATTGTGCTATGTCATTTCGAATGTTAAGGACGAACATTCTATTTTTCGACATTGGCACCTTGGTAATGAGATTGCTTTCTTGGTCTCTTATAGAAAGGTTATTATCTTTTAGTCGAATATCATAACCTTTCTCTAAGAGTTGTCCAAGACTCAAGATGTTTGTCTTCATGCTCGGAATATAGTAAACGTTGGAAATAAATTGATGATCTCCATTCTTCAATCGGATGAGAATGTTTCCTTTGCCTTTTACCTCCATCTTCGATTCATCTCCTAAAGCCACATTTCCTCTCACCGATTCATCAAGTTCCGCGAACATACTTTTGCTCCCGCACATGTGATTACTTGCACCACTATCAAGGTACCACTTATGATTCTCTTCATGTTCACCTTTCTTGTAACTAGCCATTAATAACATGTCTTCTTCTTGGACTTGTTCTTCAACGTAGTTGGCCTTCTCTTCGACTTTTTTGTTGCTAGGAGCTTTACATTCTGAAGCATAATGTCCAAACTTCCCACAATTGTAACATTTGACACTTGATTTATCATATCTTGATTTTGGGCTTCCTCTCCCACGACCTCTCGATGAGTTTTCTCCTCTTTGGTTTGTGTTGTCTTCATATGGCCTCCAACCTCGTCCATTTCCATATCCACGGCCTCGTCCTCGTACTTGACCGCCACCTCGTCTTTGGTAATTTTGGCCATTTTCTTCTTTAGTAATCCGCATCTTGAGGACTTGTTCGACAATATCTTCTTTCTTCTTCTTCTTTTCTTCATAAGCTTGTAATGACCCAAGAAGTTGCTCTATTGTCATAGCCTCTAAATCTTTTGTTTCTTCAATGACGGTGACAATATGCTCAAATTTTGGATCCAACGATCTAAGAACTTTCTCCATGATTCTCACGTCATCTAGCTTCTCTCCGTTTCTTTTAAGGTTATTAGTAACCGTCAACACTCTTGAGAAGTAATCGGAGACGAGTTCACCTTCCTTCATTTGCAATGCTTCAAATTCTCCTCTTAGAGTTTGAAGACGTACCTTCTTGACTTGATCGGCACCTTTGTAAGAGGTTCGAAGCTTCTCCCATGCTTCTTTGGCCGACGTAGCTTCAACGACCTTCTCGAACGTATCTTCGTCTAATCCTTGATAGATTAGACAGAGAGCTTTCTTGTCTCTCTTTCTTGAGTCTCTCAAACTATCCTTTTGAGTTTGAGAAAGACTACCTTCATTCTCCGGTTCAATGAAACCTTTCTCGACTATCTCCCACACGTCATGTGCTCCTAGGATAGCCTTCATTCGTAGACTCCAATTATCGTAGTTGCTCTTTGTGAGCGTTGGAACTTGGAAGGGAACATTGTTACTCGCCATCTTTAGGATCTTCAAGCTCTGATACCACTTTGTTAGAGTAAAATTCTTTTAGAGGTAATGGAGAAAGTGTTTAAGTATTTGAGAGAGAGTTTTAGGAAATAGAACTTTTATTACTTTGATTTTAACTTGAAGACAACTTCATAATCTTACAACAAATGAGAGAGGGAGGAGGTATTTATAGCCTCCAAACTACAAAATATCTAAAATATTTTAATCCTAAATCTAGAGAGTTCTTAACATAATATCTAGATTACAATATTCTAATTATCTAGATTATTCTATAAGAATATCTAGATTTTTATGTTTAAGGAGGTGGAAGATGATTCTAGAAAATTTCTAGAACATTTTAAGGAGGTGGTAATTATGATATTTCTAGAGAAAACTCTAGAACTTGGATTTGACCCATCAAATAATTATTGGGTAATTAACCCAATAATTAAACTTGATTCAAAATCAAGTTTAACTTTCAACAGCTCTTTCATCTATATATAGTTGTAGACAACTTGTACACTCTGCTCGCAAGATGGTGGGCTAGTGGTAGGGCGAGTCTGGAGTTGAGGGTGAAATCCCCGAACCCAGGTTCGATCTTCCTCCCTCGCTGTTATCAACACTTTGTGGGAAGTCTGGGCTTGGGCTTCGGCCCAGGCAGTTTACCTGGTAGTCTGGTAACAGGCGATCCAGCTACCCCCAGGCATTAGTCGGAAAGCATTCCAAACTTGGGTTAGGCAGTGTGGTAGCCCATCCTTCGGGGTGGTAGTGAGTCCACATGGTAGCACTTCGGTGCGTTCCCCCAGGGCTGACCGGATCAGCCGATCGGGTATATCAAAAAAAAAAAAAAAAAAAACTTGTACACTCTATATTACAGAATAAAAGTAGAATCTCTTAGGGAGTTCTAGACTTTTGAAAAATTAAATATTGATCTATAAGTTGGTCTGTTAAAGTGATGATCTAGATTGTTAATTTTAAGATATATATTTTTTTTATTTGGGTCACATTTTATTTGGTCTTATACGTGATGGACCTCTTTTAGAAGGATCTTCATATCTAGTCAATTGACTGATTAATCGCAAATTTTCCTGTGTTTTCTTTGTAACCACCTTTTTCAATCTTTATAAAGTATACGACGTACGTAAGAGACATCCAAAACATTTCGTTTAGATTTTGATAGGTTATGTTGTACGTTGTAGTGACTTAGTAACGAATAAGGACATGCATCAACGAGAATTACATAACTAAATCGACTAATTTGACATTTTGTATTAATAGTTGGTAATCAATCTCTCGTCACGCACTGATAATAGCAAATTTGTTCTATGACTCTTTCTTTGTCGCTAGTTTTCCTCGGCACCATTGCCATCCGTTACTAGTTACAACGCTGTCTCGGATAACATAGCTATTTAGCTATGGATTGGCGAAATACATAACCTTGTACTCTTGTAGCTAGCTACAACAAAATAGCTACAAATTTTTTCGTTTTCCATTTTCATCGTTAATTTATCGTTCTTCCATAATTTGTTTACCAGATAGACGTTGTGTATTACTAGATATATATGATCCATTGCAGTGACTTCTGTGAAAAGTAACCTTTGTAACAAACAAAAGGACTGCGAAGCCTAAATCTTAAACCACGTAAAATTCGAAGGAACAAAACACTAACGAAGCTTTGAGTAAAATCCTCCAAGGGGTAATTTTAGTTGGTGTTTATTGAACTAAGGCCCAATAATCGTAAAAATACTGAAATGGGCTAATTCCGGGTCGTCGGGTCGGGTTTAAAGAAAGACAGGGTCGAGATTTCAAGAGAAACCCTTACTCAGGCGGACTAAAACCCCGATCTCACTTGTGTTTTGCCTTTCTCTTGTACAAGTCAAAATGGCGTCCGTAGTTCTTCGAAACCCTAGCTCGAAGCGTCTTGTTCCATTCTCTTCCCAGATCTACTCTCGTTGCGGTGCTTCTATTACTTCCTCTTACTCGATCTCTCATTCTATCGGTGGAGATGATCTCTCTTCCTCTACCTTCGGAACCTCTTCTTTCTGGAGATCCATGGCCACTTTTACTCGAAAGTTAGTTTTCTTTCCATTTTTTGCTTCTTTTTCGCTCTTCAGATCGGAAAGTTGGAAAATTGGTTGGTGGGTGACTCTGATTGTGATTGGTGTTGATTCTCTGCTTATGTTAATCTATGTAATTGCTCTTGTGGCAGTAAACCTCATGTAAATGTTGGAACTATTGGGCATGTTGATCATGGAAAGACCACTTTAACTGCTGCAATCACAAAGGTGCTTCTTTTTTGTATATTTGTTATATGAAAGTTCCAAAATTATTGTCAAAGAACCTGTTTTTGAGTTGATATTGTGATCCTACTAATGTTTTAGGTTCTTGCTGAGGAGGGCAAAGCTAAAGCTATTGCCTTTGATGAAATTGATAAAGCTCCTGAAGAGAAGAAGAGAGGAATTACTATTGCCACGGTCTGTATTATCTCCTGTCTCCTAATTAGGTTCCAAGCCTATATTTTTACTTGATGTTACTTGTTTCTGTAGGCTCATGTGGAGTATGAAACTGCGAAGCGTCACTATGCTCATGTGGATTGCCCTGGGCACGCTGATTATGTTAAAGTAAGATGCCAATATTTTTTTTTACTTCTAATAACAAAAGGGGTTGCCAATAATCAGATTCTAGGAACTAAAAGTGTACTGGTGTGATCATTTTAAACATGACATGTTACACATTTTCTCGAAACTCTGACTCCAATTTGGTGATCGGTTTTGAACTATTACTAGAAGGGTTATTCTCTAGGGATGCATCATAATCTAGTATTTGTGAATTGTTTAGTGGAGTAACATGCATCAGTTATGGATTTCCTTAGAAATACTGTGAAAAACAGTTTAGCCTCACTGCTGTAGTTGCTAACTTTCAGAATATGATTACTGGAGCGGCACAAATGGATGGTGGAATTCTTGTGGTTTCAGGACCAGATGGACCCATGCCGCAGACAAAGGAACATATACTACTTGCTCGCCAGGTGCACATTATTAAACTATGTACACTTGAAGCTAATCAGTTGAGTTAGGTTGTTTACCACAATTTGAATTATGCAATGTTCCACAGGTTGGTGTTCCATCACTTGTGTGCTTCTTGAACAAAGTTGATGTGGTGGATGATCCTGAGCTGTTGGAGCTTGTCGAGATGGAACTACGAGGTTTGTAGATTTTTTTATCTCACAAAATTTCTTTCTTTCAGCATAAGAAGTAAGTTCAAGCTTTCTGACATCAACTCTTGTCACTATACAGAACTCCTCAGCTTCTACAAGTTTCCTGGGGATGATATTCCCATCATCCGAGGATCTGCTCTGTCCGCATTACAGGGCACCAATGATGAAATTGGAAGGCAAGCTATATTAAAGCTAATGGATGCTGTTGATGAATACATACCTGACCCTGTTCGCGTGCTTGACAAGGCTTTCTTGATGCCAATTGAAGATGTTTTCTCAATTCAAGTACACGAGTCTACATCCTTGTTGTTTTCTGATACACTCTTTAAAAAAACAATCAGTTCTGATACTTCTCTTTTTTCTTGAAGGGACGTGGAACTGTTGCAACCGGTCGTATTGAACAGGGAACCATTAAAGTGGGTGAAGAAGTTGAGATATTGGGTTTACGTGAGGTGAGTGTGCATAAATATTGTGTTTCTACTGCCAAAGTGGTGATTACTTGGGGTTATAAAATTAAGCATTTTCTTTAGCGTAACTGTGAGAATTGATTTTCAGGGGCTTCCACTGAAATCGACTGTAACTGGGGTTGAGATGTTCAAGAAGATTTTGGATAATGGACAGGTAAAGCCAATATCAAGAGATTGCAAAGATAAGTTCTGGGCATGTAAGATACTGATTAAATATTGGCTTCTATTATGCTAGGCTGGTGACAATGTAGGACTTCTCCTGCGGGGGCTAAAGAGAGAAGACATTCAGCGTGGAATGGTAAGCTTATGACTACTGGATAATTGAATAATAAGACCAACACAGCAAAACAAGCTTTACATAAGTTTTAATTTTCACTACGGTTGGTTATTAGGTGATTGCTAAGCCTGGTTCGTGCAAGACGTACAAGAAGTTTGAAGCAGAGATTTACGTGCTCACTAAGGACGAAGGAGGACGTCACACGGCTTTTTTCTCCAACTACAGGCCTCAGTTTTACTTGAGGACTGCAGATATCACTGGAAAAGTAGAACTACCCGAGAATGTGAAGATGGTCATGCCCGGTGACAATGTAACTGCAGTTTTTGAGCTAATCATGCCTGTCCCACTCGAAACAGGTAAAACAATCTTGCGGACATTCTTTCTTGGTGGTTCAACAAGTTTTTGATGATTTCTGATTGTCTTCACTTTTCTCTTGTGCAACAGGGCAAAGATTTGCCTTGAGGGAAGGAGGTAGAACAGTTGGAGCTGGTGTTGTGTCAAAAGTGATGAGCTAAATAACTCAAAAGCACAATTCTTCTCCTTTGTTCAAGCTTTTTTTTTTCCCTAGGAATCCATCAATTATGAGATTTTTTTTTTTTGTTACTGCTTTGAGATTTCGGGTAGATCAAGTAACAGTGTTTTTGGGTCAAAACTTGGGCCTTACAAAACTAATAAATACATTGGAACCCTTTTTTTTTTTTTTTCAATTCCTTTATCCCCATTTTTCGTAATCGTATATAGTTATTCCTATACATGGATTTTTTTAGCCATTGGAATGGCTGGTAGTACCAGCCTGGTACTGTTCAGATGGTGCGTATAAGAAGCTTTGAAGTACAAGCCAACAATACTTCTTGAGATAAAAAAGCATGACATCTTAACTCACTGTCTGATTGGTAGGAATAAAAGGGGTGAATAAAAGAGTTCAACCCTAGGAGTGAACCCAAACTGTCAGTGAGCTCGTAGCTCCACTAGCATCTGCAGCCAGGATCAATCAAAATTACATTGAGATGATATTCTAAATTGGTTAGAGTTTTTATAATTTATTTTCCATTTGTTTAGTTAATAATTTGTGTCTTGGAGTACTAGCTATAATTTGTTTTTGAATACGAATCGTAGCTAGTTTTTCAAATTGGTGGAGCCAAGTTTTAAATTGTGAAACTCAATTATTAGAATTGACGTTCATGCATATCGTTTGATGCGTCATGGAGCTGGTTTCTTATTGGGCCTTTTGTTTCTGTTTGGGCTTCATTGTAAGCAATGATGAGACTGTCTTTTTGTAATGTTTCATATATCAATAATACTCGGTGACAAAAAAAAAAAAAAAGAATTGACGTTCATGCAAATACTTGTTTATTAGAATGAGTTATTTATATACTCAGTCTCGTATGAATATTTTGAACTTTGTGGGAAAACCATTGGGAAGAGAATCGAGCTCCAGGGAAATTTGTATATTTAGGGACTTTGATTCTTATTTGATTCTCTTCACACAAATAAAGTTTCATGGGTTTTACTTTTCCATGTTCAAACCGAAGAACATCATCATCATTGTTGAGTGACTTGATCGAAAAGCTACCGACGAAATATGAGTTTTTTAGGTTATAATTTGCCACAGGTTGGTGTTCCATCACTTTGTGAGCTTCTTGAACAAAATTGATATGGTGGAGAATGAAGAAATGTTGGAGCTTGTGGCAAACGCATTCTTGCAGAACAATTTATTCTCTTCAAAATTCTTCACCTCTTAATCTTAGGTTCTACAACACAATATCATCTTCACATTTACAGCTCAGTACTAAACAAGTTTTAGTCATTTACAAACGACCTTTTAGAACTTAGAAGCTTTCCATGGAGTAGTAAATCAAGATCACCGCGAGTTTTCAACATGCAAACCTAAGCGCAAACACCGCCATTACCGTGGCAGCTCTGTAGTAAACCTCCTTGATACTTCTCTCTACACTGTTTATGATTTCGTCATCCTTCAAACTTGAACAGGGTTTGTTCCCTTTCCTATTGACATGAACAATCACTTCCCTGAGTCTATTCACAGCCCATGACAGTATTACCAAACTGAAACCAAGCCCAGTGTCGAAGAACTTGTTTGCGCAAAAGGGTACACGTCTTGAAGCAAGGCTACAGACGACAGAAAAGAGCACAGCGATTCCAGTTCCAGCGACAGTGATAGAGAACTGAGTCAGAAGCTCTGAGAGCTCTCCGCATGATTTCTGTAAAGAGAGTACTGTTGTGTGTTTGTGTTGGTGATCATTGCCTATCATTAAAGACAGAAGGCTCTCGTAAGCGTGGAGATGGTTTCTTTTGTATAGGTCCCTTTCTTTAGCTTTTCGCTTCGTGTTGTGTTTCCTTGGTGACTTGAGCCTGGTTTTCTCAGGACTTGTTCGAACAAAAAAAAGAATACGAATATGAGAACAATAACAACATAAAAGTAAGTATATTTGGAAGCAAGTAACAATAAGATTAAATTACCTCTTCAAAGGTGCTAGCACTGTAACCGCTTTCAGCTTAGCCGGTGTAAATACTTCACTTTCAAACCTGCTTAGAAAAATAGTGAAAGATTTTAACACCGACAAAATAAACGCAACACAAACGAACGTAAGTCTGGGCAATGGATTTTACCTCTGAAAGTGTGGGATAAGCGGTGAGAGCTGTCTCCATTTTGTTGAATTCCTTGACAAATTGAACTCGGAAGCAATAGAAAGTAGATCATTCAACTCACGATTGCTACTTGAAGAGAACAGAACATTCGATCGCACAGAGAACTCTGGATTATCCATCATATCCCTAACGAGATCCAAAACCGGTTTCCCTAATTCTTGATTCAAGTACAGAACAGAGGAAGTATCATATGGTCGTAGCTGAGAACTGGATTTCATAGCCTCTAATTCCATCAATTCATTTAACAGAGACATATTGAATCCTTTTTCCTTGAACTCCTCTGACTGAGACAGAAGAAACTCCATCACCTTTTCTTGTCTCGCAGACTTATCGGCGATTCCAAAGCTCAAAACCAGCGATTCTGGTGCCGTCTCTGCATTAACCATAAATCAAGTTCATGTAAATTAGATTACCATGAACTACCATTAAGCAATTTGATAAATCAGAAGCAATTGAGATTACCATGAACATCCATGAGCAGAGGTTTCATCATGGCTGAATCAATCTCCACGAATTGGCTAAATGAAGAAACAGGTTTCCATGGTTCCAAGTGTTCTGGATTCAGATTGAAGGAGCTTGCAGGTATGATCTCTTGTCTTGCTCCGGGATTCACCCGATGAGACCGGCTATTCTGCTGATTCATTCATTCACAATAACATAATCAAAACAAGAGCCATCGAATCCAACATAGCGGAGACGCAAAAAGGCAAATGAAAGATGCTAACTTTACATGAACCCAGATAAATTGAACCATTCAAATCATCAAATTCAACAATATGTAGACGAAAGACACCAATTTTACACGAACCTAGATAACTGAAGCAACCAAATGATGGGTCTGAAGAAAATCAATTGGTTACCTTGATGATTTCGGTGTTACAGAGGTCTTGAGGAAGACCAAGGCCAGGGATTGAATAGCCATGAGAAGTCATGAAGCAAAGCTTGATCATTTTGTTGTTGTTGAAGATGAAGAGAAAGAAACAAAGTTGAATCCTTTCGAAGAAAACTTGGTTCTTCTCTTCTCTTGTTCGTCAAAAATCCATGGGGGTATAGAAGAAGAAGAAGAAACAAAGCTTATCGCTAAGACTTCACCTACGCCGCAGAATTGAGATTTAAGAATCTTCTGGATTTTGGCTGGGACCGAAGAAGAAGACACTTGAATTCTTAAGATTTTTTTGAGGCTTAGATTTATTCAATTACCAAACTAAACCCGACTCTATGTCGACCCAAAGAAACAAATTACAAAACTTTGACCCCAAGTATGTATGTCGACTAATTATTTATACCCAAGTATTTCGTATTTATAAAAAAATACAATATAAGAAATTATTTCCCATATTTATCTACACTTTTTTATTTATACAAAACTAAATTAGGCAAAAAAAATATTAAACGAAGAAAATAATTTTTGTGGTAGTTTTGAAGGTTGAAAGTTTAGTTTTAAACTTTTAATTTGGTGGTCTTTTTGGAGTTGTAGTTTTGGAAAATAAAATTGATAATGGTATTTTTGGAAAAATTTAGAACCTTTGACAAAGCTTTAACTAAATAATACACAGACCAAGAGCAAGTCGTGAGAGTTTTTAATCAAATGTATGAAACAACAATTACATATCCAAAGGACCCAATTAATTTACCCCAACAACATCTACAACAATGACACTTACAACAGCATGAAACCGTTACAACATCTCAGTAAGAGAGCGTGCGCGCTACATTAACCTAGGAGAGCCAGTGTTGGCTACAGGAGTGGCTGTAGCAGAGCTACTAGCTTCTGAGTTGTATCGGGTCGTACCTTGAGAAGTCCTCTTGGTCCGTACAAGAGGATTGCTTTCCTCCTCATCGACTGCTCGTGGTCGGTCAAAATCATTGCCTTTGAAAACCGGATGCACGTAAGCATCTTTCAGATATTCCTTGAGGTTTAGATTCGGTTCAGTCGCTTTTTCTAGTGTATCCTTCACCATTGCTTCCTGTTAAGATATTCAATCCCAAAAAATCAGTTGGAACACTTGTATAAAAGTCTTTCTTTTTTTGCTGCAAGAGGTTTTGCACTCATCACCTGTAAGGGAAATTTTGAGAAGGCCGATTCAAACCGTCCTGCGCAGTATCTGTAAAACCAAAAGGTTAAGATAGGCTGAGGGAGAAGCAGAGCTGTTACTTTTGCAAATTTCTTTGTGCTGAGCAAACCCATCATCAGAAGCTGTGATATTATTAAACATATGATCAAACGTCTATGAACGTCTGGCCAGTATCTAGCCCCACTCTCATATTTCTGGTCGTAGACATTTATAACCTTGCAACAGTAGATAACACATAATGACGTAAATGCATATATTGCTTTGGAAGAATACTATGATATTTTTAGCTTTTAAGGTACCTGATGCCGGAAAACAACGTAGGCGAAAGCAAAGAAGACAATAATGAATGGAAGAAGAATTGGCGCAACAGCAGCGTATACAAGGCCTAGCAAGAAATAGAACTGAATCCGTGGTTCAGATGTTGCAAAGTCCAGATGTCCTGGATCCATTGCTTGCTGCCTGTCTTGTTCTGTCTTAACCAAGAACGTGTTTTTCAGATGAAAAATGACTAATGGAACCACTCTGAGTATCTCAGCTGCAATTCCAGCCCAACCATCGACCATTATATAAGTGATGAAAAATGTGGCCTTCATTGGGATTGACACACCAACTGTTTTCGGGATCCTAAGTAAAGAGAGAAAGAAGTGGAGATCAATAAATAGTTGTTCACGTGTTATCAGGTTGAAAATTTGACACAATGGGAACATCTCACCAAGTACTTACTCGGTTGGTGGTTGCTCAAGGAAAGATTTAAGCTGCTGAAATGCTGTCCCGGTAATGATGCTTCCAAGAAAGACATTGACAATAATGAACCAGAAATACTTTTCAGCTGATCTTCTATCTAAATAGGACAGCGATGTATATCCTTCAATTTGTGACATTGTCATCAGAATAGTCGGAAGTATGATGAGAAAAATCTTTAACGCTATTCCTGGAAGAAACCCTTGGATTACAGACTTTACAGTCTTCCTGCATATGAGCAAAAAACGAATAACATAAGTGAATAAATATTAAGCAGTGGATAAATGAATGGCATGAGCGATCAAGTTCCAAGGCAACAGTCAAGAATAAATTTCTGTTTATCATACAGAAATGGGGACTAACATTTCTATTACAGGCTTCAAGAAAGGGAGAACTTTTTGGATCCCTTCAAGGTTGGCAAGAGACTGAACAAATGCTATAGGAATCATGAAGCAGAAAATAAGAAAAAACAGTGCAACTGTTGTGAGCAATCTTCTTATTGAGAGCTCAACATATGGAATAGCGAGATTATCCCAGAAAACATCGCGTGGTTCGGGAGCCCATTCCGTCAACCATATTGTGGGATTGTGGCATTGCTGCGTTTGAGCACAGACAGCTGTTCCCCACCGTGATCTGAAGGAAACAAATGCTGCCGGCATGATAGACTTAGGATCGTTCATGATCTTTTCTCTTTCTACAGCCTCCTGTGTATGTAAAGAATTACAAATGCACTTACTTATAATAAAGACGAAAATGATATGAAGACTACTTCTAAAGGTGAGAGTACATACTTGCTGAGCCAAAATATCCATCTTTGAAGTATAGAAGTCAATTGCATCAACTGTAGTTCCCCAAAAACCTCCATAACCTGTCTATATGATAAATTAAATAACTACCGACGAGAAATGAATCATGATAAGCATGAAATTCAAAGAGTCATTTGGCTGAAACATTACAGAGCTATGTGGTCAAAGGTTAAAATAGTCTTGCAACAAGAAGTACCTTTGTTGTTGGCCTACTTGATGGCTTCCTCTCAAATTTATTTTCGTAGTAAGTCAACCAATTTTGCATAGCTTTTCTCTGTGCGACTAATTTTGCAAGGTCATTTGCATTGTACACTACCTGGAACATCAAATTAGAAAACACATGACATTCTTGAAGAAACCAAAAGTTTCTTTGAGCTCTGCGTCAAACAATAATTCTGAATATCACTCTATTCATGGTTTTCGAGATATTATAGATGAATTTACATCCAGGCAGCTAAAGAAACGTACCTGATGACAAAGATAATGATCTGGATGATTTACACAAAAGAAGTGCTCCACATGTTCGTTTACTGATTCATCAGGATCTGGAGGAACATTTCTCACGAGTACCTGCAAAAGCGTAGATGGCAATAGTTCAAAGAACAAACATGAGTAGCAAAAAGCAGGTCACCTATTCAAATTTCAGAAACTACAAAATAATCAAAATAAGTGATAAATCTATCTTGTATGGGTATGTAAAATGCTGGCCCTAGCTGTTATGATCACTAAGAAGCATTTTCCTAAAAGCATACATAAAAGCATCATTCCCAAATATATATAACTCACAGTGAGTTGATCAGGACGACGACTTTCTGCTGCTAGATGTCTCAATCTCATATTAGCCACAGTCTTATATTCCATGTATAATATGTAGCAAGTCCAGAGTGTAATCACGTATGTCATAGTTATATGAGCCCAAAACCTGGAACCAAGAAACTTCCAGCCGTCTTAGTTGATAAAATAGAAAGCTGCACATACCATCACACGCATTGTAAAAAAGAAAGCACTATTGCCCAACACTAATGGAAAACAAACTCTTTATAATGACACTGTCTATAACTTGCAGATAACAGTCCACAAAATTTGGCAAGGTGCTATACATATACCCTGAACTGAGAGAAAGCAGTAGTCAATAATGCGGAAATATGTCTCTAAAATACCTTGGCGATCCTGGTGGAACATTCGATATTGAAAGCTTGTCGACGTTACTGAATGTCAAGTCATCGATATTTTCTAGCGTTTCTCCTGTCCAATTGACAGGAACCAAAACTCCAAAAGCAAGTAGTGTTATCGGGACGAACATTTTCAATCTGAACAACAACAAAACAACCTAAGAAACATGCTTGTGCCTCACAAGAATGTATTCAAGATCAATGGTAATCAAAAGAAGTTACATACCCGAGAAGGTAAATACGGATATATACAGCAGAATCAAGGCCTGCATGTTCGATAAGCTCGGGTTCGGGCATTTTAAGCGCAGCAGGCATCCAATTAAGAAACTTGACATAAGTAGTCCAATCTAAATTCACAAATCTAGTCATGATTCCTCTAGAACGCGTTGGACTTCCTCGTATCCCTTTGAGATACCATTTTGGGAAGTAAACTCTATCGTTAACAGGCTGAAGTCTAAGCATAGCAAATGCAAACAAGAAAGCAAATGCAGATAAAAGATTTATAGCTGCAGATAAACCAATATCTTGTACTGAAGCCATCTTCTCTTTAACTCAATTCTAACCAAAAATGTTTCTCAATCCTGTTAAAGAGATCACCAAAAAAATACAAAATTTAATTCGTTCTTTTTCAATTTTCTCTCGTTTTTTTCAGTGTCTGAGAGTTACCAGAGATGGAGGAGGCGATTTGGTTTTTTTTTTTTTTTGTTTCTGACAGTTTCCCGAGAAAATCGAATTGGCGATTGACTGTGAGAAAGTGAAATTCCGGGAAGAGAGGAGAAGACAAGAGAAAATGGCGCCATTGACATTGTTCTTCTTCTCCAACGACATTTCATCTTCTTCCTCCGATTCTCCGAATTTTTCTGCTTCTCTCTCGAATTTTGTTTTTGATTTTTTTGCTCGATATTGACATTGTTCTTCTCTCAAATCAAATTTTGAATAAGTTAATATTAAAAAGAAAATATATAATTTACTGTAATTTTTAGGCTTTTTAACTCAATATTAAAAATAAAATAATTATATAGCAAAAGAAGTGTAAAAAAAAGTGTAGGTATAGCAAATAATTACTGGAAAATAATTATTTATGATATCAGTTTCTAGAATTTATTTATGTTGGATTTGAATTGCAAAATTAGATTGCCTTTTAAAACTTTAGAATTATATATTTTGACAAACAAAAAAAAAAAAAAAACTTTAGAATTATATTGTTTTTGAGATTTATTTTGAAAAGTTATATAAAGAAATCTTTTTAACTTCTCACGGATTTAAAGGAAAAATGCATTATATATATTTATTGTTAAGATTTTTTTAATAAATCATGGAATGTGTGCATTAATGATTATAAACTTTTTCTCAATTAACTTTTCTTGATACTAATTACACACTTCACATTTTTAAAGTGAATTAAAAAATGTAATTAATGCTTTATTCTGGCCAAAACAAATAAGGCAATTAGCCAAAAAAACGTTGCGTGTAAACAACGCTCAGTTACGTGTCAAGCTTTGATTGGTTATTGCTTCACCGCCTAAGCTTTCTCGTGACCGAGTCGTCCTCGTCTTCTCTTTTCTATAAATTAATACCCAAAGATCTCTTCTTCTTCACAATTCAGTTTCCAATTTCTCAACAATCTTAAAACCATTCTCTCAAATCTCTCAACCCTGATCAAGGTAGACTTCTGGGTTCTTGCTCAGTTTCTTCGATTTTTTTCGTTCGATCGTGATTGAGTTTCTGTTCTTTGAATTTGATTCTGTTTATTTTTGATCGGAGACAAATTTCTGAGTTTCATCGTTAGATCTCATCTTAATTCTCGATTAGGGTTCGTAGTTTTCGTAGATCTGTGTTTTACGCGTTGATTCTTTGAATTTGATCCGATTTGTTCTAAGAAATTGAGTTTTGTCTCTGAGATCTATCCAGATCTGGTATTAGTTGCTTGATCTGATTCTTGTTTGTGCGATTAATCTCAGTTTTTTTTTTCTGATGAACAGATGCAGATATTCGTTAAGACTCTCACCGGAAAGACTATCACCCTTGAGGTGGAAAGCTCTGACACCATCGACAACGTTAAGGCCAAGATCCAGGACAAGGAAGGCATTCCTCCGGATCAGCAGAGGCTTATCTTCGCCGGAAAGCAGCTAGAGGATGGCCGTACGTTGGCCGATTACAATATCCAGAAGGAATCCACCCTCCACTTGGTCCTCAGGCTCCGTGGTGGTATGCAGATTTTCGTCAAGACCCTAACGGGAAAGACGATTACTCTTGAGGTGGAGAGTTCTGACACCATCGACAACGTCAAGGCCAAGATCCAAGATAAGGAGGGCATTCCTCCGGATCAGCAGAGGTTGATCTTCGCCGGAAAACAGTTGGAGGATGGTAGAACTCTTGCTGACTACAACATCCAGAAGGAGTCCACCCTTCATCTTGTTCTCAGGCTCCGTGGTGGTATGCAGATTTTCGTCAAGACTTTGACTGGAAAGACTATCACTTTGGAGGTGGAGAGTTCTGACACCATCGACAACGTCAAGGCCAAGATCCAAGACAAAGAGGGTATCCCACCGGACCAGCAGAGATTGATCTTCGCCGGAAAGCAACTTGAAGATGGCAGAACTTTGGCTGACTACAACATTCAGAAGGAGTCTACACTTCACTTGGTCTTGCGTCTGCGTGGAGGTATGCAGATCTTCGTGAAGACTCTCACCGGAAAGACCATCACTTTGGAGGTGGAGAGCTCTGACACCATTGACAACGTGAAGGCCAAGATTCAGGATAAGGAAGGTATCCCTCCGGACCAGCAGCGGTTGATTTTCGCCGGCAAGCAGCTGGAGGATGGCCGCACCTTGGCTGACTACAACATCCAGAAGGAGTCGACCCTTCACTTGGTCTTGCGTCTACGTGGTGGTATGCAGATCTTTGTCAAGA
This sequence comes from Arabidopsis arenosa, assembly GCA_905216605.1. Lineage (NCBI taxonomy): Eukaryota > Viridiplantae > Streptophyta > Magnoliopsida > Brassicales > Brassicaceae > Arabidopsis > Arabidopsis arenosa. The sequence goes on from LR999456.1 coordinate 17,944,233, forward strand.
CTTTGACCGGTAAGACCATCACCCTTGAAGTGGAGAGCTCAGACACCATTGACAATGTGAAGGCCAAGATCCAGGACAAGGAAGGCATTCCTCCAGACCAGCAGCGTCTCATCTTCGCTGGAAAACAGCTTGAGGATGGCCGCACCTTAGCTGACTACAACATCCAGAAGGAGTCGACCCTTCACTTGGTGCTAAGGCTTCGTGGTGGCATGCAGATTTTCGTGAAGACTCTGACCGGGAAGACTATCACACTGGAGGTGGAGAGCTCCGACACCATTGACAACGTGAAGGCCAAGATCCAGGATAAGGAAGGTATCCCTCCGGACCAGCAGCGTCTCATCTTCGCTGGAAAGCAGCTCGAGGATGGTCGTACTTTGGCCGACTACAACATCCAGAAGGAGTCGACCCTTCACTTGGTCCTTCGTCTCCGTGGTGGCTTTTAAAACTTGTCTCCTCTTACCTTGTAATGCCCGTAATGAATAATTGATGAAGTATGTTTCCGTTCTTTTGTCTCTCCTTTCTTTCTATAATGACAAATTGAAGTATTGAACTTCTTCACCTCTTGGATTATCATGCGAGTGTCTTTTCTATGTGCTTCGTTTGCTTAATAAGCCTGAAAATTAACGTGCAAAACTTGTAATAGCAGATGTTATTAATGGTTGAATATCAATCTCTGCCTCTCCTATTATGTCAGCAGCAGAAAATGTATCATAATCATACACTTGCTTCAATCACATAAGTAACCGTAAGATATACATAATCATCCATTTCCTTTTACCAATTTTGAAGAAACCAAACTCGTTAATCTTGTTACCAGCTGAGGAACTTCGCCATATCGTCTTCTGTTTCGTTCCAGCCACAAATGATAGATGGAGCTTTGACAAGAAAATCTCAGCACAAACAAATTGATTTCATCATTACGAGCAGGTGTAATCCTTTGAATCAGATTATCCCATTTGTTGGTGTAGTTTGAATGAAGGATGCCTAGAACTGTAGTCATCTTCCAAACTTCCTTCATTGCGGATATTTTTTTATAGCATAAATTGTTATCATACTCATCTACTACTCATAAAGGAAAAGCATATAAATTATCCAACTTTTCTTCAAAATCTCAAAATTCTTTGACAAAACGATAGTCTTTGTTTATGTCATTACCAGAGTTGGAAAAAAAAACAAACCAAAAACACCATAAGCAAACTATACACTGAGAAGAAAAATAATAAAGAGCTCAATAGATGTTTACACTAATGGTAGATTAGCTCAAAGATCCAAGCTTTACTCTATATAGAGCACGACCCAAAAGCCCTTCATATCTCTTTTATTCTTAAAACTGATTTTATTTCTATAAAGAGATGAAATCTTCTGTAATGAAGACACTTAGAGCTCTGTCTCTTTGTCAAAAAAGTCCCAGCCCTCTTCCAGGAGCTCCTTACGATCATCTTTTCCCTCGTTAACCAAAGCTTTTGGGCTCGTGTTGTTGCTCGAGGCTTCAGCTGTTTCATAAGATGCCTCCAAAGGCTTCTCTAGCAATAAGCTCTTCATGGATGATGCGGAAGAAGCCAGTTTACAGCTAGTCTGGCTTGAGGTAATTGATTGGCTCAATGGCACTCGGTTGTCGAATTTCTCTTTCAAGTGTCGGATGTCTTGACAGATCACAGAGATTTCTCCTCTGTTCAAGGAAGTACCAAGAGAGTGAAGACTAGTTAAGATCGCACTTAGCAGACAAGATTCACCATAAGATTCTAAATGTTTAAAACAACAAATATATCATTGACAGCTATTCATCCTAAACCCTAATGCTTCACAAGGATATTAATGTGAATTGCCAGTAGCAAGGAAGAACACTTACTGTAAGGAATCAACAATCCGACCATGATCCATAAGAAACTCTCGCAGCTGAAGAAAGAGCAAGATAAGTTAAGAAGTTGTGACTTCAGATTCAGAAACATTCATTCATAGCAATCTCAAGACAGTGATGTTACCTTGGAGTTTTCTTCTGCCTCTTGCTGTAGAAGCTTTGATTCTTGGACAACTTTTTCCATGATCGCTTCTTGTTCAGCAAATGCCTTGCGTGCAGACCCTTCTTTTTCCTGCTTTTCTTGCTCAGCAGCATTTTTTATCTCCAGCGCTGCCGCTAGTCTTATTTCAAGAACTTCACGCATCTAAAAGCAAAAAAAGGAAACGCAATCAGCAAAATCTTACAGTGCGAAACAACAGAAGTTAATAGTGTGTATTGTTAAGAGAAGATTAATGGAACTGCAAATGAACAAAACAGAAATACTAAGTAAAACAAGTTGGATCTAATCGTGTGGCCTGCACGGACCTCATCAAGAACAGAAAGAGATTTGTCTCGTTCCTCTGATAAGTTGAGCAACCGATTTTCAAGCTCGTTAACTTCAGTGGTCAAAATTGACCTCTCCCCATAAACTTCTCCAGCATCCTGTGACATACAAACGATTAGTTCCCTATTAAACCTAAGCACATTAACACAAACGTATCAGTACAATATTAGTAACATAAAGTCACCATGTCATTTGCCTCCTTCGCATGTTCCAGCATCTTCTTCAGCTCCTCCACCTTGTCAAGAGTATCAAAGCCTCCTCTAGAAGCATCTTCCTTTGCCTTTTCTGCATCCTTTTCTTGAAGTTCAACTTCTCTCATCAGATTCATAATCGACTCCATCACAGTGAACAAGGTTTTCTACATCATTACAAAATAAAAAGAAGAGTATGATACTGAGATATCGCTAAAGAAACACTCCTATCGAACACATAACCCCAAAAATTAATTATTTCCTGGAGATTAAAGAATACCAAAATATACACTAGCATACCTTGTTACTTTTGGCATCTTCAATGATCTGTTCAAGGTGGACAATGTTGCATCCCTGGGTTGATCTGCTAACAACAGAGCTAAAAGCACCAACCAGCTCTGGATCACCATTTTCAACTGCCAAAGAGCCCTTTGATGTCACATCCACAAGATTTGAACCACTCAACTCTGCATCGCTATTTTCAACAGCCAATGAACCACTTGATGTCTCGTTCACAATATCGATACTCCCAAATCTAATTTGAAGAGGAGGTGATTTCTGTGTCATTGCCGAATTGTCTGCAGGATAAACCAGCTTATGCACAGCATCTTCTGACTCTGAGCTTGTGCCAGCTTCTGCTTGATTACTACCTGTAATGTGAAACCCAACACCTTGACAACCATGGCTAGTCGATTTAGCTCCCGCCTGAAAAGAGACAGGGGTTTCTGAGGAAACCACTCCAGACTCTTCCGATCCGCTCAACCCGATCTTTGCGTTGCTCTGAATATCAAGATCAACATTTGGCATAACATGTGTCAACTGGTTCCTACTAGAAATTGATTCAGTAATTGGGGCCCTTGTTTCATGATCACAATCAACAGCCAGAGGGATACTTCCTGAAGAGGAAGAAGAACCTGTCTCTGAACCAGACAACACACCGTTCTGCATAGCACGTTCTACTGCATGTCCAAAGGGCATTTCATCAGAATAATATCCTCAAAAATATAATAGTATCATAGCAAAGAATAAGTACCTTTGTTAGGCACATTTCCGGGTGTCCTGTTCTCAGGTTGTGTAGAATTATCAGCCAAATTAGGGTAAAAGAAAGGAACAATCTCTGAAACAACTACAGCTGCAGCTTCATTAGCATCCTTTGGGTGCTCAATAGCAACAGCTTTTAAAAGCCTTGCATCAATCTGCAGAAAATCGTATTGTATAGATTAATAATAATACAAGTTGGTTCCAAAACAGTAACCAAAAGATGATCCAAAATCTAGAAGTTAGTTAACATCTGGAATATGAGATTACTTGATCAATCATCGCATAATATACAGGGAAATCTATACCGAACCTCAACAACATATATCGCCACAAGCATCTCGTAAAATCTACCATTACTCGAAGTCAAATCTAGTGAAAAATAGATAAAGATATGAGCTTACCTGAGGAAACAATTCTGTGAGAGATCGATAAACCGCTTTGTAACCCATCAGTGAAAAAATCAACTAAATCTGCAAGAAAGCAAAAACAAACGATTAATCCTGGGTAACAATGGTGAAACAGCTATATTGGGTTGATTCAAGTAATCCCAAAAGACAATAACTTCTCTGATAAGTATCGTCTAACTATTAAAATCAATAAATAAGAACTTACACATCATATTTATGCAAAACCCTAGAAAACTGCTTGAAGACACTACAGAATATGATTGCATCAAACAGACAAATACACGAAAGGCAGAAACTTTATGCGTTTAGGATTTTACAGCAAACACTAAAACCCTAATTTCGAATCAAAAGAAAGAAACTAAATTAGACAAGAAAATCACGACCTGATCATAACAATATATAAAAAATAATGATTTAGGAATCGAAACATAACAATATAGACAAAAAAAAAAAAACAGGTTTTTGAACAAGATGATCAAAATTCACCTCGAATTTCTCAGTGGGTTTTTCAAATTCTCAGAATCGGAAAGAAGCAAAGAAGATTTAGATCACACGAACCTTTCCGAGATTTTTCCGGTGAGAGATTTGACAGAGTAAAGGAAGCGGAAAAGGCGCAGCAATTCGGATGAGAGATTTTGAGAATTGTGAGAAACAGTAAATAAATTGTTTCTCGGAAAAATAATACAAGAAAGCAGAGGAAACTTACGCGGCTAAGAAACAAAAGGGTAGTTTCGGTAATTTAATAGTTTTTTAGACCGCCGTCGATTATTATTATTGGCGTAGCCCAGTAAATATTAAAGAATAAATAATGCTGGCCCAATACAATAGTAGAAATACTTTTAATTTGGGCCTAAGATAATGCTGGCCCAAAGTACTCCACGGTCCAGCTACTATAAGAAAAGAAAAACAAAAATTAGAGAATTAATTATTCGTCTATCCCTTATATATTAATTGAGAAGCATTGTTAAAAAATAACCTTACCCTTATGTGTGATTAACGAAAATGCCATGCTGATGTGTCGTTCTCACAAAGCTTATCAATCCATTTAATTAAAAACCCAATATTTACTAAGATATTTACAGATTTTGCCATTAATTTTATTTCTGTTTATTTTTCCAATTAATTTCTGTTTTTTATTTTAACCAATTAATTAAAACGAAAATACAATTAAAATATGTAATTAAGAAATACAAAATGGGGTACCAAATATTTTGTATATCTATTAATATAACAAGATATATATTATAAAACATGATAAACATAAACATTAATACATAAATAAAAATTTCGCTAATCTTGATAATCATTAATACACTACCGTTTGTCGAATAATATAAAAATCGAACGCCTTCAATATCATTAATACATTAATATATATTTAATAATCGTTTTGTCCCGCACAAGGTGCGGGTTTTTATCTAGTAGTATATATAATTAACGACTCTTGTCACTAATCATCCCTCTAACAGTCTCTCTCTCTCTCTCTACAATCGTTTTAACGATAACTCTCCGACGAAGAAGAAAACGAAAAAGAGTAAGAAGTCAAGAAAGATCACTAAATACTGTTATCTCTTTCGATCCAACGAAACAGAGATGTCTCTCTCAGACGATCATTTATCTTTTACGGGGAAGAATCGAGCGCGTACGAGTCAAGAATCACGAGAGAGCCCTCAAGGTTCTTCTTTCTTGCGATCCAAGGAAACAGAGACGTCTCTCTCCGACGACCCTCCACCTCCGAGGAAGAAAAATCGAGCGCTTACGAGTCAAGAACCGCGAGAGAGCCCTCAAGATTCTTCTTTCTTGCGATCCAAGGAAACGGAGAAGAAGAGTCAGACGAGTATGAGCCAAGAAACAGAGAAGCCGTTTGTTTCTCCGATTAACACAGATGATGAAGTCTTTAAGGGATATGAATCGTACTACGACAGTGACAAAATCTTTATGTACACTGCAAACACGTTGCATCCTTATGGTGACATGTTCGAAGGTTCTTTCATCACAAACTATATATGTATAAGACATTGCGCAGAAAAACCGATATTTTTCTCTGAATACTATTACTTCTTGGGTGTTGCAGGTTCTCTTGATTCTGCAGGGAACATTGGATCACAAAAAGATCCTGTTGCGCTCGAGATGCCAAGGTTGACGTTACACAACTCTGGAAGTCAAATTGGTGTTGGCCTTATTAGACCTGACATGGAACAAGAATTCTCCACAGAAATGCAGGGTAAGTAAAGTCTTTATTCCCCCTTGACCTTGTCGGATTTTGACTTGTTGCGGTTGTGAGGTGAGTTTATTATATGTTTGTCTACCACTTTAGGTGAAGGATATGATGGCACACACACTTGTGGCCCTTTGGAAAACAAGATTGATATTGCTGTTGGTTCTTTTGGAAACGTTGGATCGATTATGAACGCAGAAAGAGAGAAAGAAAAGACTGTGACGATCCCTACCCCTAGATTTGTCGAGGCACCACAATGGACCATAAAGAAGAGGCTGACCCAGTACGATACTAATCCTCATTATGACAGACTTATTCTGCAAAGGAGCTCCTTTGATGAGCACATTGGAAGACATTTGCCTAAAGCAGATTACCAAAAGGTAGTAGATAAAATCGGAACCACGACTGTTAACGTATATGACTACGACACGGACACAATGCATGAGCTGCGTCTGGAATTACAGAAAAGCTATGGTCTAAGGAGTGGCTGGGTGGAACATTTTGTTCGCAGGAGATGCTTGAGGCAAAACGAAGAGATTGGACTCTTATGGGATTCTTCTGCTTCTAGGATTCAGTTTGGCGTCATTTGTCGGCGTATGAGACGAAAGAGACAGACTTATAAATAGAAACGCAATTTACCAACTCCCAGAGGAAGTGTTTTTTCTTTCTTTTTCAAACATTTCTTATGATAGGTTTTTGTGTAGCCATCTTGAGATTTTGATGGGTCGGAGATAAACCAATGTATGATATATCAAATCATTAAAAGCACTTAATTATCCCTCTTTCTTATGTTTTTCTTACAGCCACTTTTATAATTCTCTCTTTTGATAAAATCTATCTTAAGCAAGAGTCACAAAGATAAAATGTTCTCAAACCCTAAACCCTATGCATTTGAAGATACAATCTTGAAACACAGACTGAGCCAAAAATGTTGACAATAGTTTATTAAGAAAAACAAAATCTGTTTTTATGTTTTAATCACTACTTTAAATGGTGGGCCATCAACTACATTATTTGTATGTTGTTGTTTGCTATGAAGTCAAACAAAGAAACATCACTTTGCTCAGAAGATCTAAAGATGGGGAAGAATAAAACTGTGAAGTACTTTGTGGTAATCTATTTGATTTCTCTCGAAATTGTTTTTTTTTTCAAATTCTTGACTAATGAAAATTGGTGTTGAAAGGTTGATGCTTTCACTGATTCGGCTTTCAAAGGGAATCCAGCTGCTGTTTGTTTTCTCAACGACGACGACAACAACGAGAGAGACGACACGTGGCTTCAGTCTCTCGCCGCCGAATTCAACATCTCCGAAACTTGTTTTCTTATTCCCATCACTGGTTTCGATGCTCGCTTCAGTCTCCGGTGGTTTACCCCTTTAGCTGAGGTTTCACCAACTATTTTGACTTTTGTTTCTTTTTAAAGTTTTCAACTTTAGATTGAGATTGATCCGAGTAACTTGTATTTTCTTGAATTGAAGAAATTTAGTGAGACCCTTTTTGATTTGGGGTTGTTTATTGCTTTGTAGGTTGATCTTTGTGGTCATGCAACTTTGGCATCTGGTCATTGTCTCTTCTCTAATGGTTTAGTTGATTCAGACATGGTTGAGTTTGTCACAAGATCAGGGATTCTTACAGCGAAGCGTGTTTCAGATACTTCAGAGCTCAATGATGGTGAAGTGAAAGGAGGAACCTTTTTGATCGAATTGAATTTCCCTGTGGTTACAACTTGTGATGTTAATCTCAGTGATGACTCGTCTTCTATGATCACCAAGGCCTTGAACGGAGCTACCATTGTTGATATAAAAGCTACTGCGACAAACAACATCCTCGTAATTTTGATCATTGGTTTTCCTATTCAACATTCTTACTTGTTTTGTCTCTGATTTCTAAAGTTTGATACTTTGTATTTTTGTCTGCTCGTAGGCTAACCAGCTACTCTGGAAATTGCATTGGTAGCAAGCATCCTTAATCTTTGTATGACTTTCGATTTACTCTCTTATGCACTTGCTTGTAGGTTGTGCTTCCATCTATGGAATCTGTCACTGAATTGCAACCAAGAATGGATGATATATTGAAATGCCCCTGCGATGGCATAATTGTGACAGCTGCTGGTTCTGCAGGATCGGCCTATGATTTCTACAGTCGTTATTTCGCTCCTAAGTTCGGAGTTGATGAGGTAAAAGAGTAGCTGAAACTTTACCATCATTAGAGTCTTTGCTCTTAGGATTGATCAAAAACACCAAAGAATATGATTTATTCTGCCTGAACTTTGTCGCCTTTTTCAGGACCCTGTTTGTGGAAGTGCACATTGTGCATTAGCACATTACTGGAGCCTCAAGATGAACAAGTGTGATTTCTTAGCCTACCAAGTAATCTCTCTAATCTCTTTAAATTTTTAAGTAGCGTTTAGTGCTTCCTAGTGAATGATTTTGAGTTTTTGGAAATCTCTTAGGCTTCACGTAGGAGTGGAACAATTAGGATTCATCTAGACAAGGAGAAGCAGAGGGTTCTCCTGAGAGGCAAATCCGTGACTGTGATGGAAGGCCATGTCTTGGTTTAATCTGAAATGATAGAATGTGTTGACTTCTGCTACAAAACAAGCTCCTTCCTATAATGGAATAACAATAAATTTACTATTTTCAAAACAAAATAGTGTCAGCTGACTGATCTCACCTTGCATGAGGTGTGGTCGCTCGTAGGAGCCACTGATAGAATATGTCTATGTTTACTGACCATGTGTGTTCATTTTGCATAAATTTCTTCCTTTTTTTTTGTGTGTGTGTGTGGCTACTGTCGTTGTTACAATTACTATCACTGTATTTCTCTTCTGGTCAATTAATTAGATCTTGTTTGATTTGATAGAACAAAAACACGTTCTTTAGGCCCCTATTGCTACTGCTACTGCTGCAGTGCTGCTTCTCCTGAAGGATATGCTAATGATTTCGTTAGTATAGGTGTCGATGAGATTAACAAAACTAGTCTGCATTTTCATCTTTTATGAACAGAAGCCATGAACCTCATCTTACCTTGATTGGATTTTTTGTTCATATATTTATGTATGTGGAAAGTATACAGTACATAGTAGATTTAATCATTTCATTGAGAACCTTGATAGAGAATCAGCAACAGAGGCTACATACCCATATGTATCCTTGCACTATTTCACAACTGACTATGGTTTGGGTCTTGGGAATTGGTTTTATCAAGGTTCTTAATAAAATGACGAAATATTATGATCATGTTCTTTACAAACTATGATAAACAAAGACGTTCACATGAAATGTGAACCTTAACAGTTTTGGTTGTGCTTAATTACCAACCTTGTAAATCTGTCAGATGTATTAGCTTGTGAATGTCGACCAATCTCACTTCTTTTTGTAAGTAGATCTTTGTGGTCATGCAACATTGTGCATTTGTCACATTACTGGATCATAAATTAGGAGTTGATGAGGTAAAAGTAGCTGCATTTTAACGGGAAAAACCAATGACTCATATGATCCAACAGTTCTCTTTCGCCACATCTTTGTCTTAGTCATACCACCAGTCAGAGGCAATTCATTTATTGTTGAAAGTTTTTGTCTTTTTGAGGCTACCTACCAAATCTTCCCATATCTATTTTTATTTTTTTTGATCTGGAGGATTCTTTCATTGTTAAATAGAACGTGGAACACATTGTTTCTAGATAAGAAAGGAAGAAGAGGAGCTCCTATGGCCATGCTCGTGAAGAAGCCTGTGAAGTATTTTATGGTAATTGTATCTTCTTCTCTGTCTTCTTTGTTTTTTGTTTCTGGTAATGCACTAGTGTAACTTCCGTCCTTTCTTCTTTGCCCTGACTAGTTCTTTTAGAAATGTTTCAGCTTCTCAAGATTGATAAATGTTGGCAAACAGGTTAATGCGTTCTCTGAGTCAGCCTTCAAGGGAAACCCAGCAGTTGTGTGTTTTCTCGATGGGAAGAATGAGAGAGATGACTCTTGGCTTCAGTCTCTTGCTGCTGAGTTCAACATTCCCTTGACCTGTTTTGTTATTCCAATCACTGCCTCCAATCCTCTCGACCCCCCACACTTCTTACTCCGGTGGTTCACCCCCATCCTAGAGGTTTTGTTTCGCTTTTTCCCCATTACAGTTTTAGCATTTGAGATGATAATAGTCCAAAAGCATTCACAAGATATCTCTTGGTTTATGTACCATTCCATAATGCTCACAGGTGGATCTCTGTGCTCATGCAACCTTAGCATCTGCTCACACTCTCTTCTCAAACGGTTTGGTTGGTTCAGACGAAATCGAGTTTGCCACGCACTCGGGGATTCTAACAGCCAAAAGGGTTTCAAAAACTCTCAAGTTCTATGACTATGAAGAGAAAGAATCTTTCTTGATCGAATTGGATTTCCCTGTGATACCAACATGTGAGTACAACTCCAGTGACATATCCATGTTTTCAAAGGCCTTAAATGGAGCTACCATTGTTGATGTCCAAGGAACAAAGAATGCTAAAATCATTTCCCAAGCTTTCAATGGAGCTGCCAAAGCAACTTCAACCGATAAAATCATCGTATGCATTTTCAACAAAACGTTATACCTAATGTTCATGCATGCTCTCATGAATGCTCCAATTAATTACAGGTTGTGCTTCCATCTTGGGAATCTGTTACTGAACTGCAGCCAAGAATGGATGATATCTCGAAATGCCCCGGAAAATTGATAATTGTTACAGCGGCCGCTCCTAAAGGATCAGTCTATGATTTCTGTAGTCGGGTCTTTGCCCCCAAATTAGGAGTAGATGAGGTTAAAAAAACTCTAGCCTGTATGCACTTTCATTTTCTTTGGGAAAATCCATGAACCAAAAGTCTTTTACTTTGTGCTTGGTTCTTTGTTCTTTCAGGATTCTGTTTGTGGAAGTGCACATTGTGCACTAGCACATTACTGGAGCCTCAAGATGAACAAGTGTGATTTCGTCGCTTACGCGGTGATTCCTCTTTCTTTGTAACTAACTAGCATTTTGAAGCTAAGAAAGCAAACTCATAGTTTACAGAATCAACAAAAAAATATCCCAGGCTTCGCGTAGGAGTGGAACATTGAAGGTTCATTATGATAAGGAGAAGCAGAGAGTCTTACTCACTGGCAAAGCTGTGACAGTGATGAAAGGCTCTATCTTAGTTTAATCTTTGAAATTCTTGGAAAAAATATGTCAACATTTTGATTCTCGAACGGTCGAACCCCTAAGTTTGGCAATAATGTAATCGAAGGCCATGTCTTGGTCTGATCTGATATATTGTTTAATGTTTTTCAAATTGTTGCTGGTGTCAGCTCACCTCCACTAGGATCCATGTGATAAGGTGTCTCTACGTTATTGTTTATTTTCCATGGATTTTCCTTTTTTGTGTGGTTACTAATACTATAGCTAAAGCCTTAAAGGGACAACCTCTATCTTAATTCTGACAATCTTTGGGACTTTCTTTTTTGGGTAAAACAATTAGTAGATCTTGCTTGATTTGTTATGTAGGTCTCGATTGTTTGTTTATGTTTGCATTTACATTTACATAACTTATTATAAAAAGCTGAAAGTGTTTTATAATTCAAAAATGTGAAAGAATTTTTTTTGAATTTTTTTTTATCATGTTAACACGTACGTAAATGCAAACGCAGAAATCGCTTTGGAAACAAACAATCAGAGGCCTTATTTCTCTAACTGTGTGTGCTTGCTGTATCCTGTATATAATGTGTGTCAAAGTTTAAAGAAGAAGATATCAAAAGAAACAAGAGGAGATATATGGCCATGATCTTGAAGAAGCATGTCAACTACTTTGTGGTAATTCTATCTCTTTCTTTTCTTGTGTTTTCTTTCTGATTAATCTGGTAATGTAACTTCCTTAATGCCCTTCTTCAGTTTGAACTTCACGTACTTCAAGTTTTCTTCTTTATTGGTTTTGGTTGAGAAATGTTTCAGACTTTAAGCTTCTCAAGATCAACCAACTTGTTAATAAACACAGGTTGATGCATTCACTGATTCAGCCTTTAAGGGTAACCCTGCAGTAGTGTGCTTTCTTGATGATTGAGAGTAAGAGAGATGACGTCTGGCTTCAGTCTCTCGCCACCGAATTCAACCTTCCTATGACTTGTTTTCTTATTACCATCACCGGCTCCAATCCCCCTCGCTTTATACTGCGGTGGTTCACCCGCTTTGTGGAGGTCCTGTTCCTGCATGATTCTCTCATTCATTTATGATTTCAATTCATTTGGATTACTGGTCACAGACTCTTTTTCTGCAGATGGATATTTGTGGTCACGCAACCTTAGCATCTGCTCATATTCTCTTCTCAAATGGTTTGGTTGGTTCTGCTGATACAGTTGAGTTTTCCACCCAGTCAGGGATTCTAACTGCCAAAAGGGTTCCATTGAATGACGATGAATCGAAAGAAGGGTCCTTCACGATCGAATTGAATTTACCTATGATCAGAACATGTGAGTACAACTCCAATGATGTCTTCATGTTCTCCAAAGCCTTAAACGGAGCTACCATTGTTGACGTCAGAGGAACTACAATAGCTAGCACCATCCATGAAGCCTTGAATGGAGTTGCCAAGGTGGCTTCAACCGACAAAATCATCGTATGCACTTCAAGAAACTTCAAAAACTATTACTTATATTTTTGTATGATACTCTCATATTGAAAACAGATTGACCTGAAAATGCTCTAATTTCTTTCCTCATCATATTACAGGTTGTGCTTCCATCTTGGGAAGCTGTCACTGAGTTTCAGCCAAGAATGGATGATATCTCGAAATGCCCCAGTAAAATGATAGTTGTTACTGCTGCTGCTCCTGAAGGATCTGCCTATGATTTCATTAGTCGGGTATTCGGCCCCAAAATAGGAGTCGATGAGGTTGAAAAACTAGTCTGCATTTTCATTTGAATGAATAGAAGACATGAACCTCATCATCTTACCTCTATATTGCTTCTCTTTTTATTCAGAGCCCTGTCTGTGGAAGTGCACATTGTGCATTAGCACATTACTGGAGTCTCAAGATGAACAAGTGTGACTTTTTTGCTTACGCGGTGATCTCTCTTTTCCCTATCTATCTGTAAGTTTCTAAGCAAAACAACAAAAGACATGTTACTGACTGTGATTTAAGTTTTGGGAAATTGGTTTTAGGCTTCACATAGGAGCCATGTTCTAAAAATCCCCGCCTAGCCCTGATTACTCTCCGCTTAATCGCTAGGCCCACCCTCTCCGCCTCGATTAATGACTAATCCCCTAAAAAATCAGTAACCCGATTATTCTCCGCCTAATCCGATTACTTCCCGCCTAATCTTACATACCCCGATTATTTTTAGATTGCAAGTATAAAAAAACATTTTATTTTTGTTATTCAATCATTTGAATTGGGAGTTTGTGATGTTTTACATAACTTGTGTTCAAATTTTAATAAAAATCATAAAAATTTGTTTTTACTGCAATTTTGAAAACAATATTTGATTAATATATTTTAAAAATATTAAAATAACCGTAAAACTAATCTCCGATTAATCCCCGATTTTAATCCGATTTTTCGATTAATCGCTAGGCCCATGCCGAGCGCCCGACTAGCGCCTAGCGATTTTTCAAACAAGGCATAGGAGTGGACAAATGAAGATTCATTTTGATAAGGAGAAGGAGAGAGTCCTGCTCAGTGGCAAAGCTGTTACTTTGATGAAAGGCTCTATCTTAGTTTGAATCAAGATTTCGACATCTGGAACCAAAACATTATCAAGTTCTCAATAAAATGATGAAATCGAATAAAATGATAATTCTTCTTTATAAATAAACTAAGACCTTCAAATGGAATGTACTCTAAGTTCAATTTGGATTTGTGAACTTATATGTAACGCTTATTGTTCAACAATCCTAATAAGTTGCTATTTCTTCTTGTTTTCCTTTGATTTTGTTTCCCCATACTAAGTATCATGCATAGTTCTGAGATATATTTTCAACTGTGGAGTAAGCTTGACGTTATTAGCTACGTCAAGCTTGAGTAATCAAGTTTTTAATCACACCAATGTTGTAAATTTGTCAGCTGTATTAACTATTAAGAGCTTCTGGAACTCTATGGTCATGGAACATTACTACTGGAACCTAAATTAGGAGTTGATGAGACAAAACCAATGACTCACATGATCCATGTCTTTGTCTTGACCACCTCTCACAGACAATCAATGGGTAGCAGACAGAGGAGAGAGGTATGGCTAAAATGGGAAGAAAAGTTTTTCCCAAAGTGTTACCTGTCCATTTCTAGGATCCTCCCATATTTATATATTATTGTTTGAGTGTCCTTTTTGGCTAACCAAAGGAACTTCCAAAACAACTTCAACAGACCAAATCATCGTATGCATTTCAGATTTTTTAGAAAAAAACCTTATCAACTTTCTATTTTTGGCTTGTTCTTATCTCATCTCATTACAGGTTGTGCTTTCATTTTGGGAATCTGTCATTGAATTGCAGCCAAGAGTGGGTGATATCATGAAATGCCTCGGCAAAGTGATGATTGTTACCGCTGCTGCTCCTCAAGGATCTCCGTTTGATTTCTGCAGTCGACTCTTTGCTCCTAAACTAGGGCTCAGTGAGGTTAAGAAACTAACCTGCAATTTCATAGGAGCAACTCTTCTCTTCTTACTTGTCGTAGCCACCAACAAAACATCAAAAGTCTTTACCTTTAACTCTACCTCATTTGATTGGTGCTTTTGTTCCTTCAAGACTCTGTAAGTGGAAGTGCACATTGTTTAGCACATTACTCGAGCCTCAAGATGAACAAGTGTGATTTCGTTGCCTATGCGGTGATTCCTCTTTCTCTGTAACTAACTAACATTTTGAAGCAAAGAAGAAACACACATTTTACTGAATCAACAAATTTGTTTTCAGGCTTCACAAAGGAGTGGAACACTTAAGGTTCATTATGACAAGGAGAAGCAGAGAGTCTCGCTCGCCCGGAAAGTTGTGACCGTCATGAAAGGCTCCATATTAGTTTAGTCTTTGACATTTTCTCAAAATTCTTGCAGAAAAAGGTCAAAGATTTTGCTTTCTCGAATTCCCCAAGTTTTTTCAGATTCTATGTAATAAAGTGATGAAGTCAATAATAAAACGATATTGAGAGCTGGGCGTTTGGCAATAACGTATCAAATCTCAAAATCATGAAAACTTAAGAGATAACAAGAATTTGTCTTAATGACACCAAATCTCACTACAAGATAGATCTTTTACAATCCTGCTGTTACAAAACAAAAAGGACCAAACTTTTGATCACTGCAAAATGCTTAACGACCACCACGGCCGCCACGTCCACGACCTCTTCCACGGCCACGTCCACGACCTGGCGGAAGCTTACCTGATACCAAAGAGAACAATAAAAAGATGAGTCTAAACAAAAACAAAACAAAAAAAACAAAGGCAGAGTTTAGAGAAGGACATGTTTTGTTACCTGCAGTTGGCTTTTTGGGTTTGATTCTTGGAGTGTCTTCAACCAGCAAAGTCTCGAGATTCAAACTGTCTGGAAGAATATAATAGCGAATGTTGTTTCCCCTCACACTCAAGTGGTCTAATGTAACTGGATTCTTCCCTTTCAGAGTGAGTTTCACAGCTTTTAAATGAGTGTTCATACTAACATCTACACCTGCATTAAGTCATCACAAATAGATCATACCAGTCAATGAGTTATATGATAATTGCATTCTACACAAGATGATGGCAGAAACAGGAAACAAAACCAAACATTAACAGCAGAGACCACTTGTATTGGATAAGGTAATCAATTAGTTGATGAGACTAAAAGAGAAGCTGAAACAAGAAGCCACACGGTAACTGTTCTGTCAAAATTCAGAGATTTTCTTTAAGAGGAAAGAGATAAGAGGGACTTTCAAGTGCTAAATCTAATCATCTGCATCTGACTCGACCAGTATCACTGAGTTCTTGCAAACAAGAGGGTTAACACCAACAAAGCATTTCTAGGTCAAAAATTAAGACTCGCCTAAACTCGAAATTCTTCAGATATTACCACTAATAACAGAATTACGCCTCATAATTTGTGAACAAGAGAGGTCCATAGTGATAAAGGGAGATACTAAACAAAGTGATCAAGTTTGAAAACAAAAACTAAAGTATGTCATAAATAATCATGTGCTAAACTCACTCGCATGGGCTTCGATACATGTTTGTTCTGAGATAGTATTGCTTATGGGGTGAGCATAGTTTCAGAAGAACTTAAGCATTCTCATACACCCAAACTATAAAGCAAAATCAAATGTATCATCTGCATCTGACTAGACCATTATCATTCACTTCTTGCAAACAAGAGAGTCAACACCCACAATGCATTTGTAGGTCAAAAATAAAGACTCAGCTCAACTCAAATTCGTTAGGCATTATCGTTATTAACTGAACTACACATCAGAATTTGTAAATTCGAGAGCTCCATTGGTTACAACAATCAAAGGAGAAACTAAACTATCTAATGGGTGACCAAAGTTTGAAGAAGAACTAAGCAATCTCATAAACCTCGATTCAAGTAAAATCTAGTGTATTCATCTGCATCTGACTCGACCAGTGTCACTAGGGTTAACACCAACAAAGCATTACTAGGGAAAATACTCTAGCTAAACTCAAATTAAACCTCAGAATTAGTGAATAAGCGAGCTTCCATCGTTTACAGGTCTATGCAACAAGAAGCATCGTAGATTTTAAACAAAACCCTAAACACCGAATAGAGCTGGGTTTTAAGAGAAGCATACCTGTAATGGTTCCATGAACAATGGTTCCGTTCTTAAGCTCAATTGAAACTGTTTCGTTGTTCAATTT
Organism: Arabidopsis arenosa; assembly: GCA_905216605.1. Lineage (NCBI taxonomy): Eukaryota > Viridiplantae > Streptophyta > Magnoliopsida > Brassicales > Brassicaceae > Arabidopsis > Arabidopsis arenosa. The sequence goes on from LR999456.1 coordinate 17,961,253, forward strand.
CATCAAAAACCTGCGAAAAATCCCGATACCAAATCAAACAGCGAAGAGCATGAAAACAAAGAAAAATCTCAAAATTTCGAAGCAAATTCCATTAAAACGAAGAAAGAGAGAGAATCCGAGTAGAAATCATACCTAACGAGCTTCATGGTGAGAGAAGAAAAAATTAGGGCTTTGAGGAGAGCTCGATACAGCAATGGCAAGAAGCAAGAGCGGGAGGAGAAGACAAAAAGAAAAATTGGGGATTTTATGTTTTAACAAAAAGTTGAAGACTCTTGTTTTTAACCGACGCTCTCTTATTTCTTCGAATGTTTGATTACACCCCTATTATTTTATATTTACAGAAACACCCTTCTCAACTTTTTTAATGAATTTTCTTTTGACATTATGCGGTGTACGATGATATCAGATTCTTTTGCTTAAGGTAATGTTACATAATGGACTATTCTTCATTCGGCCTTCTAGCCCAATAGTAACGTTGGTGTTTGAATCCATTAATAATTAGAATCGATCCAATTTCCCTGAATCCATTAATAATTGGAATCGATCCAATTTCCCTAAATCCATTAATTATTGTGACAACTAAATTATGCAAATTGAAAACTGAAAATAGGGATATTACATTATGAATATACAGAGTTTCTCAAAGGGGTTGATCTTATTTGGATTTTATTACTAATCCAATGGTAACGAAGCATACAACACAAAGTAATCTTTCATTTCATTTTATTTGATTCTACTTTTCCACATTTAATGAGTTAAGTTGGCCAATGGCACCACAGTCGGGTCGGGTCATCAATATATCCATTCCTCGGGGAGAAGTTTCTCCGGCGAATCAATCAGATTTTCTACTTCAATGTTCATAGGTGTTGCCAACATTTCGGTCTTCTTCTTCGAATCGTTTTCTCGAATTTCTACATTCAATACAAAACAAAAAAATGTTACAATTTCAACCTACTTTGTAATATATAACGTGATGCATTTAAATAGTCGTTGAAAAAAATGGTTAGAAAAAAACCTGGACGGGGAGAAATATGGATACCGTTGTTGTGAATGTTGAGATTGAGTGCTTGAACTACACGCGTCGGGAGAAGCACCGGCGAGCAAGCTATGACAAGAGAATTTTGTTTTCATTAATCAAAACTTTATATACATAAAACGCCAACAAACACACAATTTCTTTTATGTCAATTAAAATGGTAATGGATGTATAGGCCCAAAATCTCGTCGTTATAAAAAAAAATTGCATTTCTTATAGGTTTTAAGAAAAAAAACACATGAAGGACAAAATGTAAGTTAAAAGTGTTGTCAATCTTCATATCGTAATTTAAACATGAAACTAAAAGAATTTTAGTATATGCATTTGGTAGAATTGATTTATGTAATTGAAAACATTATGCACCCTTATTTGTTCATACATAATAACTAGTAAAGAGTAATTAATAAATAACCTGGTTTTTTGGTGGGCGGATGAGAGGCGGTGGCCGGAAGAAAAACTCCGGTGCCAGAAGTTGTACGGCCTGGCGACACCAAGAAAAATGCTTGCATACGGTCCTCTCCTTTACTCCTTTGCCAATTGCTTTGGTGCTTTTGTCTTGTATTATAGTTCTTCAACACACAAAAATATACATACAAACTTTTGAGTTTTGGAAATATGTAAGATATGTTTAAATATATAATTAAATAAGGAATACATCTGTAACAATGTCCATAATGACATTTCCTCCAATACTGTTAAGGGATTGAAAAGAAAAAATAAACCTTAAAAAATGATTGAAAATATATATATACCAATGGAAACGTTTGTCTGAGAGGAGGTGCACCGGGCCGACGGAATTCACCGCTGCCATGGTGGTTGTGGTTCTTGACATATTTCTGCAACCGTGTGAGAATATAATTAACAATGATTTCGCTAGAAAATACGAGAAAATTTTACTAACAAAATCAAATCGAAAAACTTAGATATAAGATGATATAAACCTGATGTTTGTTGGAATGATCAAACAATGGATCTTGAAGAACATGAGAGGGTGACCATATTTGCCTATCCTTGTGACCGATGATGTCACCCATTTGAAACTGACCAAAATGGAAATTGAATTTCGATACTTCAAAATTTCAAAAATATTAAACACTTTGAATCAATCTTAGAAGAAGAAAAACATTGAGAGAGAGAATCAATGGAAAGGTTTTCTTTGTTGACAAAGAAAAAAGAAAGAAGAGAAGAGGTATTGATTTCCCCCAACTTCTGACCTGAATCTTAACTATAAATATTACTCACGATGGGTTTGGAAAGTAGAGGGAGAGATGATGACGACGAATTGTTTGGAATGCTAATTATTATTCTTTATAAGATAAAATTTAATGCCGCCATTCAACTTTTTTTTTTAATTTATAGAAAATTAATTATTATGTTGACAACAAAAGAAGAGTTTCAATGATTTTATTATTTGAATTTGGTTTCATCATTACTACAAGAATGAAACGAGAGTTACACACTTTTTCATTTCAAATTTTCAAAACAAAACAAAATAATCATATCATTTTCTACTTTGGAAAGTGTTTTTTTTTTTACCAATATTCACATAAACCGTGTGGTAACCGTGAGGTAACGCCAACATTAATGAAAACTACTAGAATACAAATATTTTTTCCATATAAAAATTTTACTATGGAAAGCTCTTTTTTTACAATTATTCACATAAACCGTGTAGTAACCGTAAGCCGCAAGGTAACGCCAATATTAATGGAAGCTATTAGACGACCAAAATTTTCTAGATAAATTTTTACCATGGAAAATTTTTTATTGTTATCTATGACTCACGCATTTTATACAACCGCGTAAAATCCACATGCTAATTTGAAATTATTTGATTGATATTTCATCTCAAAATATTTTTAAACTGAGAAATCCTACATCAAAGTCCATGCTAATCTCTAGATATTTACTTCCAAATGAATTAGAATTATTTTATATTTTTTATTATATTATTAAATTATATATAGTTTCTAAGAAAGATTAAGGAGGTCATGTCGGGAAGTGGGTTGAGTTGTATTAAGTAAACGCCTTCCTCGAATTTTGAATGACATTTTTTATGTTTAGTGCTTTATTTCAAATTGTTCCTTAAAAGGACTATAACTTTGACCTAAACTACAAACTAATATTCTTATCAATTAGTTGTGATTTTTTTTGGCTACACATCTATTCTATCGAGAATACGTAAAAGTATAGTATCAAATAAAACAAATATGTTTTATCATTTTTTGTTGTGATTTTGGCTATACATATTTAAATGCGAATTTTGTTTCACATTACTTGTTATTGTTCATCTTATCTTCATATTTCTTTTCTATATACCCAATTACTTTAATTTGGGTGTAAACCTACCTTAAGACGATTAAATCCAACTTTGGGTATATAAACTTCTATTTTAAAGCTCTAGCTAACTATGATATAAAAATGGGAAGAAGCAAAAGTAACATTTTTTAAATTATAGTCGTCTACTATCCCATAATCCATATCTCTCTATTTTTATTTATATTGAAAAATAAGGAAAATCAAACGACCAACGACGCCACTTCTTCTTAACAACCTTCACCAACCAACCCAAGTTCGTCGAACTTCTCTTAAGATGATTTTATTAGTTGATGATCTTTACCTCAAGTGGGGCTCTATATCAAGATTAATCGTGAGACTTCATGACTAATCGATTCGAGGAGATAAATTTAGTAATTAATAATTAGTATGGGCGGCTAGCTCTAGCCTGCCAATTATAGTTTTACAATTAACCATCTACTTCAATTAAAATAAATCAGAGGAATAAGATTCGAACACATCCAAGGCTAAGGACTAAGGTTTTATGGATACCCAAATCTAGTTTACCTACCAGCTTTAAAAATGCTATAATAATTGGTGAATAGTAAAATCAAAACTTACAATTTTGTTTTAGGAAAAAAATATTAAGCTGGATATGGGTTTATAGTTAAAATAGTTGACTAAGTGTTTTGAGGTGAACAAATCCACTTTGGACACAAGTCTTTGAAAGCTTACATAAGCTTACACAAGTCATAACTACCCAACAATAAGAGTCGAAGTAGGTTTTTCAGTTAGTCAACCTCTCAAAGATCATTTGACATCATCACATATAGAGAACCAAATATATAAAATTGGCACAGTGTAAAAGAGTTTTTAATCATATTAAATTCTGAAAAGAAAAAAAACAGGAAAAAACCATAGTGAATAGTGATCTTCGCAGCAACTTCATTCCTCTGCAGCTTTGGACACTCTACTCAAGCTCTAATTGTCAGAGCAAGTCGAATGTTACTGCTTCAAGACAAGTATCTCGATTGGTACAGACTTTCAGAGAACGGTGTTCTTCAAACTCACTGGTTATCCTCTCTCAATATTGCAAACAAAAAGCTTCATGGATTCACTCCAATATGTTTTCTGTATTCCTCGTTTGTGAAAGTTGCAGTCCAAAACTAACCCTGCAGCTTTCAGGCTAAGAAATGGTGGACGAGATTTCAGTCACACGCATTCGACTGGTTAGTCTTATAAGCTCCTTAGTCTCTTCATCTAACTCTACATTATCCTTTGCCATTCGCTCTTCAACTATGAGTGCCATTTCCCCGGCTTTAGCGTAAGTACGTAATAAGGAATTGTAGAGCTGAGTGTTCACATGACCAGCCTTTTGGAGTAGAGTCATTAGCTTCTCTGCTCCTTTAACATTCCCTTGTTCCTCGAGTTCCTTGGTCACTGCTTTAACCAATCTTACATTCACAGTCCATTTCTTCACAGAATCAATGGCTTTCTCAAAACAATCTAAAACTTTCTCCATGTCTTTACGCTTCAAATAAGCCCAAGTGAGAATTTCCCATGTAGAATAGCTCGGGTTTATCCCTTTCTCCACAATTCGTTCGTAAAACTTCTCTCCTAGAAGAATCTCGTCTCTGTTCATGTACTCGGCCAGAATTAAATTTGGGATTCTAGCATCTCCTGTTCCAGAAACAGATTCCCATTCGTCGTACAAACCTTTGGCTTGTTCGAATTCACCGAGCTTCACCGCTGCAGATATCATGCTAAGGTATTCCGCATCATTCATTTTCTTGAAAGACGACTTAACCTTCTTCCAAGTTAAGTTGACTCCATCTTTGTCACCCAAGTTTGCGTGCAGACTTATGAGAGAAGCATAAGCAACCCGGTTTTTCTTAGAAACTAATTTCTCCATCTCCTTCAAAGCAAGTTTCGCCTTTTCGAGATTATCAGTCTTAGCATACAAATTCGTTAGCACGCTATAAGTCACCCAGTCCGGATTCAGCTTCGCTTCCTGCGCCTTAAGATAAACTTTTTCCGCACCTTCAACATCGTTTCCAGAAGCAAACGCAGTCAGCCATAGATTATAAGTAACAATATCAGGCGATGTTTTCATCTTCAATTCCTTAATCAACACCGGGACTTTCTCAAACTGCCCTTTCGATATATACATCGATAACATATGATTGTAAGGCAAACAAGACTTCAAGAAACCACATTCACCCATTTTCTCAAACAAAGCCTCAGCTTTATCAGACAACTTGTTCTGCACATAACTATGTAGAAGAGATGTACAAGCAGCATGACCTCGCATTTGATCCGGCATATCTTCGAAAAACTTCTCCGCACTGTTTAAACCACGGATTTTAGAAATCAAATCCAAATGCACAGCATAATCACCAGCTTGCAACTTTATATCTTCCTGTAGAACCATCCATTCACATATCTGCACATAAATCACTAACAACAATTTACCACAATGAACAAATAACTCAAATCGCAGAGATTCAAACAAAATCATAACAAACATATCAAATCGAATTCAAATTGAGAGAAAATCACGAACCTCAAGAGCGTGTTTATAGCGTTTGATCTTACGAAGCTCTCTAACGATTCGATTAAGTTCGTATTTACGAACGGAATGGCCTTCTTCTTTCCATTTCCGGATAGTAACAACGGCGCTGCGTTTAGTATACACAAGGCTTAATAATCTTCCTCCTAGAGTGTCTCTTCCTCCAACTACCGTTTCTTTTCTATTGGTCGCTCCTCCTCCTCCTCCGCTGCGAGGTTTCACCACGGCTGCCGTCGCCGTGTCCACCGTCGCGGCGGCGGCGGAGAAAAGGCGGCAAAGGGAGGCTAGGGTTGGCCGAGCAGAGCGAAGCAACATGTTTTTATTCATTTTAGTTAGTTACTGAGCTCTGTGCTGTTGAGTATTTGCTAAGTTTGGGTTTGAAGCTAATTTTTGTTGGGCCTAGTCTCGGCCCAATGTTAAACCAACAAAACAGCACAAAAAAATAAAGAGAGTTTGAATTAAGAATTGAGATGTTTCTTTAGCCACATATTAAAGAGAGTTAAAATTCTCCTAAAACATATGTATATGAAAAATTCATTTTTTTTTTCTTTTTCGTCATGAAAAAAATCATTTTATATATATACAAAAAGGAAAAAACAAAAAAAAGTCGAATCATTGATATACCAAAAAGGATGGGTACATGATGAGATTTACTTTAGATTTCGGTCAATTATAAGCGGAGTCAAGTGGCATATCATATAATAGAGATTCTTTTTCCTCTATTCGTTTGCAGAGAACAAAGTTTGCTCTTCAGATCTTTGTAAGATTGGACAATACATCGTAATGTTGTCTATTTCTCATTGGCTCAATCATATACTTGCAATCTATTTTGATATCATTTCAAGATTTATGTAGTACGAATTTGGTCGAGACAGTGGGAAAGAATATCAAGAGAGGTCGTGTACAAAGGACCTACTAATTATATGTTCTTATTCATTTACGTCCGTACGAGAAAGTGTCTATAAATATGCACACGTGACGACGTGACGTCAAAGAGTTTGGTCTACAATAATAGGGATGTAAAAGTTATTCACTCATAAACGACATTAACATTTACTTTCTTTTCCTTAAAATTGTAGGGTCTTGTAGTTATATAAAATACTTAAAATATGATTGATCTGTTGAATGTTGATGGTCGATAATGAAAGTATTGGTCGAATGTTGTGTCGGGCTGGATCAATCGAATGTTTTCATCGAATGTTTTTCAATTACTTGATCCTTTTGTTAAGATATTCATCTTATGCACGAACTTTCAACACCAAAATTTGATAATCGCGGTAGTATTGTATCCCTTTGTGCTACTACATGATGGCAATAACATTGACATTGGCTGTGCTTAGAAGGCCAAGATGCATGTGTTGCAATTTGCAAACTAGCATAGATAATGTTACTAAAAAAGTGATATAGTTTTCCTCAGTTTATGACTGCTACTTTATTATCCTTATTCATTTTAGGTAGTTTACTTTCGTTGGACTATGAAAACAAACCTAAGTCGATTCATAACATGTATATTCCCTGTTTTTATATATAATAAAATCGTATGAAGTTCAACGAATTAGTCATGTATTTTTGGCATATAACAAGATTCACTATGGATTATGTATGTATTGATGTGTATGAATCCGCATCTTTCGCAAAGTTTGGACTAGATATATATAAATAATCAAAGGTTACTTAACTTATAAGACTTGAAGAGTAGCCTATGTTTAATTAAGTAATAATTAACTCACGTTTTAGCATTTATTTTTGTAGAATTAGAAGCCGTAATAATACAAAGGGACTAAGAAAAACACATCTCTTCCATAAATCAATCATACTTTTTAAAAATCAAATAAGCCATATTACTAATTATTGTCGTCATAAAAATAAATTTATTTGCTGAGTTGAGTTTTCCATTAAGTGGTCACCCAAAATTGTTGCTCCTTCCAGTTAAGCATGGTTTTAGGCTCATATCCATTTTCATTGCATCTCCTTTTTGGTCTTCTGCTAAACTTTTTATTTCCAATTTTACCCTCAAAGTTCTCGTTATTCCCCACAATGCCCTCCTCTTCTTCCTCTGAATCGTCTTCTTCTTCTTTATCTTCATGACCTTCGAATCCGGATTCATTTTCTTGGAACTCTTCTTCTCCGTCTTGAATATTCAAAGAATTCTCTGATAAACAGAGACGAAGCCTTCCTTCACGACGTTCAGATACAAAGCAACGAGGTGGTGAACAAACCCTAATTGCTTGCACAACAAGACGACCATCTTCTTTATACGATTTCACCATACGGCTATTGTTGAATCCGTTGACGGATTTTAACGGCGGAGGAAAACTGTTTTCACGAGTCATAAGGTTAGTTTCTTTTTGAGGTTTCGTAGTAAGAGGACTCATTGAAATATTGGTTGCTTCAAGCGCAAGTAACGACATCTCGTCTCCACTATCACTCCCATTCTCGGTCCCGAGGCTCTCTGTGCACATCTCAAGGCTCAGTTTAGCTACGGAACGCTTCTCGATCGGGTGGACATAAGCTGTTTTCTTTGTGTCGTCTTCTCTGTTTTGGACAATGCCTTTTGGTTCAGAGAAATATTGCAAGAAACTCCATCCACCCGCGTCAAGATTTTGGCTTACTTGCTTCGTGGGAAGATGTGTGTAAACTTGGCCAACAACTATGGACATGTTTGTGTTATGTTAAGAGAGCAAAAGAAAGCAAACACAGAGTGAAAAAGAGAAGAAGAGAGAGGATGAGAATGGGTGATGAAGATGATGTGGTAGTAGAAGGGATGAGTATGTATTTATAATGCGGTTCTACTTTAGATTGGGGATTTATTTTATGATTTCCAAATAGTTTCATGAACATTTATTTATTTAATGTAATATTAATTGGATTGGTAAGAATTAATAACAAAATGGTGACTTCACTACCACTTCTAAAAAGTCAATTACATTAAGAGAATTGTTTTTACAAATTACTACTTAATCATCATTAATATTAATCTTTTCGTTAATCTGTGAGTTTAATTATAAAGTAATTATAAATATTATATATCACCTTTTTATTTTTTAACATCAAATAGTATATCACTTCATTCATTTTGAAACTAAATTCACTTTTTCGTTTTGTTTATTTTGTTATTGTGATTCTATATTTACTTTGTGGTGAAGTGTTTGTTATCAGTTCTTGATAGTTTCTCTATGTTTTCAAAATTTAAACTATAAAAAAGGAATACACTGTTTTATATCCGACTTGTTCTCGTGCCGTTAAAATAAAATATTTAAATATTTGTTATTACAATGGGTCGGATATAAAAATATCAAAATTTTGTCAACTGAAAACCCATTAATTGGTTTAAGAAAACAATATTAAACGAAAAAAGCTTTCATTAGTTCAACGAAAGCTTATAAATTATAATACTGGGTAAAGACAAAAAGGAAAGTTTAAAAAAAAGAAAAAAAAAAGGAAAGGTATCATTAGGAATTTAAATAGATTACTTTTGGTAGCCGGAAAACGAATATCAGCAACCGTGGTCTGAAAACTATTTCCAGTTTTCTTAACATTTGTTTATTCCAACTATCCTATTTATTTCGGTCCAATCAAGTCTCCAATAAATAAAACATAAACTTCCAGATACTATAATTTATGTCTGAGTGACTGAACACTGACCCACGTACACACACTAAAATGTATTTTATCAAAAGTATTTGGTTTTTTTTTTTTTGTCGTCTAAGTTTATTACCCAAAATAGAATACCAGTTGAAATACAAACGCCGGCGGACTAACGAAATGTCCCCAGAAACTTAGCCCAAAAGAGGGAAGCAAAGCCCCAACAGAACGGGGAAACTATTTAGACCATCAACAAAAAGACAATATATCTAAAGAAGATCATCCGTTAAGGAAACAAGAAGACCTAAACACTAAAATTGTGCTTAAGGCATTTGTCAAGAAACCTAGATGCGTATAAAGGTTTACTTGACTTGATATTAGAACATGAGGTTGGTTCAAGTAGAGTGGTTTTAAAACGAAATTTGATTTGAAATTGGTCAGAAAAATCATTACCTTAGCAAAAACGTTTTATAAATCTCATATCAAAAACTAGGTGAGAACTATAGTAACATAATATAGACTAATTATCAATTGATTGTATTTTGAATTCAAATTGAAATTTATAAAGCATATAATAGACCGTAATTTATGTTCAGCACAAAATGGTGTCATATTGAAGAGGTTCACCAACCTAGTGCTTATCATTAAAAGAAAGCACTTCAGCTTCTTCTTTATTTAGTTAAACTTTATTAAAGTTGTGGTTAATATGTCTTGAACTAGAATTGATAGGTTATATTTTGTCCACGATCTCTATGTGTATACAAGAACAAGATATATATATAATCCAAATGCTGTACAAATTATATGAAAAATAACCTCTTAACAGATAAAAAAGTGGCAGTCATCGATATGCTAAATAAATAGTTGAATAATAGAATAATAGAATAGAATGTATTTTTGGAAAAAAAACACTAAAACAAGAAGAAGTTTTCAAGTAGTCCAGTGGTTTTACTCTCATAGTCATGGACAAAAGCATTTTCTTGTTGTCTATAATTAGAATAACTTTCTATTTAAGGGAAATAAACAACAACCAACCAATAATATTCTCGGTTGATGCCAAATTATAAATATAATAGTTCATGCATCGACGTCTTCAAAGTTTAACATTGGACGAGATTTGTTTTTAGTTCTATTTAAACCATAATAAGAAATTGGTTTTCCTTTTTAAAAAGTTACAATTTTTTTTTGAGTATGGGTGTATTTAACATGTTAAAAATTGTTTTGCATGAGATCATTAATCACAATCATAACTAGTAATGTAGAAATACGCTCATTTATCAGAATTAAGTTTTTTTTTCTCCCCATTAATTTTTTTTTGTTATGGTTATTTAAAGCAAATCTATATTTTGAGTTTTTCATACATTAATTTAATTTTCTGTATCCTAAATAGCTTACATACATATTTATTTCGTTATATATTTTGAATAAAATATGCAGTTTCTTTGAATACGTTAATAAAGATGTTGTAACTAGTTTGGACCTCGAAACAATTTCAACAATGTACTAAAAAGTTACCAACCAACGAAGTTACAAGATATGGTTCTTTCTTAAATTTGTTTTTTAAATTCGTATATTTGTAAGGTTGTTCCACAAAAACACATGGGAAAACCTTAGAATGTGATTGGTGTAAGAATCTACTAATATAAGTCAATATACCAATAGATCGACACATTACAATTTGCAAATTCTACTGCAAGGACACGAATAGTGAACATAGAAGATCGCGTATATGTTATTCTTGATTGGATATGAATGCCAAACCGATTACTATCGCTAATAATCCTCGAAAATTCAGAGCTTTTGTTTCAAACAGTGAGAAGTGTTGAGTCATGCAAGAATCACACAAACTTTTTAAAAAAAAAAAAAATGTACAATCAATTCAAAAAACTGTGTTTACAATATTTACAACTTTGAACCAAAATAGGGTTTGAAAAGATTGAAAGAATCTAAGTAGTAACTCAAGCTAGCAAGAAATCATCTCGTTGCTAGCCGAATTCGGAACCCCTCCCTTTGTTTGATAGAGCCGTGTTGATTGATGGTGCATAGACGATTACGCACTACTCGGTCAATAGACTTAATAAGATGGTCTGGGTTGTGTGGAAGCTCATCATGCCTTCTACCATTGCGTTCTCCCCAGATGGAATGGTACTTGTAGCCTGAAACAAGAATCACACAAACTTAACCATGTATAATATCTATGCAAGACTTGAACAACGAGTCCAAACCATTTAAACTTCAACACGGGTTTGCAACATCAAATGTGTGAGATGAGTAGTATAAGTAGTTTAACTATGTGTGAGATAATTAGTCGGAACACATTCTAAATTTGAGATAAGCAGTGTGCTGATCTACTCTATAGCATTTCGGTGCATTTCTACCAGGGCTAACCGGATCAGTCGAGTTTTATTAAAAAAAAAAAAATTGTGTACTCACATGTATGATGAAAGATAAAACACATGAATGCTCTCTAATGGCAACTAATGTGTGACATCTAATGAAGGAAATATGTTATTTCTTTATGTGCACTAATGGATACCGAATCAACGCTTCCTCCATAGTTATGAGTCATTTGACATTTGATACATATTAGCATTGATGTCGACGTAATTATTTGGATTAATTTAAAAATAATGGCAAAAGAAGTTTCCAGTTTAAGTGAAGAAAAGTTTTCAAAGACTAGATGTTACACAAACAACGGTTTTGGTATTAATTAATGGTTTTAAAAGCTGAAGTAAACTATGTTAATGGATAGTAGATATGCTAAGTAAGTAGAAAGCTAAGAAGAATATGTACCATTCTCTCTTTCCCTCCAATGAGCCATAAGCCATTCAAATGTGGCATTCGCCAATCTCTACTTTTTCGATCTTTTTGCTTCGATTGGTGTTTTATAGATTGTCCAAACCAATCAGAGGAAGCAGAAGAAAGAAAGAAAACATGATTCTTTTGCATCATCAACATTCCACTGCTGACCTGAATTTATAATGTAAGGAGAAATCAAAAGTTAAGGTCCTTCAAAAACATTTGTGTTATTTTGTTAAGTCTTTATTCAACTTTATAATCTTTTAGTAGCAACAAAGTAAGGTGGAATCTCTTTCATGTTTACACAAAAATGTCAACTGGGAATATTCTTTTCTCTAACTTTTGACTATACTCATCCCTTTGTTTATGACAACATCAAATAAAAGGTTGGGTTATTAAGGAGACATGTCATTAGCTGAAAGTTGTGAATTCAATTAGAAAAACTAACTACGTACGTTTACACTATTAATCTAATGGTAAGCACTAGGCAGACTTTATTCTGCAAATTCTGGATAAGGAAGAACTAAATTTTCACACAAAAAAAAAAGGAAGAAAAAGTTATTTTAGAAGCTTAAGGAAACCGATCAAGTGCTGAGAATTATATATTCCTCATGGTAACCTATGAATGTGTTTTATTTTATTTTTCTCTAAGTCAAAAAGATTGGTAAATTTAATTTTAAACTGGAAAACTGCCTAATATTATTGAAATTGTTCTTTACTTTTTCTAACAAAACACAGCTTTCATTTTGATCTAAGAAAAAAACTTACTGATCTAATTAAACATGAAATAACCTGATTTTTGTTGCATATCGTCTAAAGCTAGCTAGCTCCCATTAGTGATCTCAAAAAATATTCTGTTAGAACCAAACTAAATTTTGTAGTTGCCTTTCTTAAATCAGTAGAAACCTTAAAATCAAAAGAGATGTACCATTTATATACTAAGAATTTACAATATAAGAATTTACAATATTGTACTAAGAATTTACGAGAAATTTGAAATCAACTCATAAGTCATACCTTATTTTAGCAGTTGGAAATCTTCTTGAACTTACTAATATTCACACTTTTCTGGAATTGCAAAAGCTTGTTATATATAACATGGAATTAGTCAAAGTAACACAATTACATGTAATGTGATGAGGTACATGTACAAATCATAGAAAATGATTAGTTCTCCTAATCAATTAATATAGGATGCTTCAATCCAAATAAATCAAAATGAACAGAACTGAAAAACTTATGATATAAAGTCGAACAAAAAATGTTGAAACCGTATGTGTAGACTGAATCATAGTATATTTGATTATTGGCTGATCTTAAAACATGTAATCAAAAACAGCAGGATGCTTTTGTCTGGCCCTTCCAGGTAGTCAATATACCCAATTTGCATTAGACCCAATTTGCAAGAACAGTAGTCATTAACCAGCATTAGACCCAATTTGCAAGATCATAAGCATATAGTTTGTATATTCGATTTGTTTATTGTCTAACGTACTATGTGACCAAATTATTACAACAAACAGTGGGATGTTACAACTTTATATCTTAGAGACCAAGAAACTACTCGAAACAAAAACACAAAATCTAAATCAATTATGAAAATACTAGGGTTGTTTTTTACGAAACACACAAAATCTTAACAATGACTTGATCAATATTGTTCTTCTTCTGCTGCTTTTTCAAAGCTTTCGTTGAGGGCTTTGGAGACATCTCCAGCTCTAGTTTCATCCTCTTCTTCTTCATCATCATCGTATTGAGGCACAGGGGATGAAAAATCTAAGCATAAACCTTGAACAACTTGTTCATATGAAGGAGATAGATCTTGAGATGTGATCTGATGGTACTCAACCATCTGGTGAAGACACTGATTTTCTCTTACTAAATTTGCGTTCTCATTCGCTAATCTAGCTTTCTCCGTAAGCAACACCTCCAATTGTAGCCTCACCTGTTGCATACAATCAAAATCAAAATCAGTAAACAGAGCAAAACAGAGCAGAAACAGAACAGATTTTGGAGATTGTACATACCAAATCATCTTCTTCAGGTCTAACACCTTTCACAAACCCATCTCTGAGTCTCTTGTTCTCTTCTTCAAGTAATCCACAACGTTCTTGGATGAAACTCAGGTCGGATTTTATGGATTTAAGCTCTCTTGCAAGCGAATTCGCTTTCGCTGCCATGGATATCGCAATCTACAAGAGAAAAGATTGAATCTTTATTAACAACATCAACGAAGAAAGTACCAAAGAGAGTGTAAACTAAAGAGTAAGACTTTACGTTCTTAGCCTTGTTCATGATTTTCCTCTCTTTTGGTCTCTTCTCTTCCTCATTCGAAGAATCTTCTATTTGTTCAACATCAGATTCGTGTTTCCTCTTCGTCCCTTTACTCTCCTCTTCTTCTTCCTCTTCTTCTTTCTGTTGTCGCTGTATCTGCTCAGCTTTAAGATTCGAGTGGAGTATCTCAGATAATGAAGGTGGTTTAGCTAATTCTCTAACTCCCTGATTGAACAAAAACACTTTTGTATCATTATCAATCTTGGAGAATGAACAAACTTAATTTTGCAGATCAGATTTTGAATGGTTTCTAGAATTACCTGAAGGGCATTGTCGAGATTACTAGAAAGCTGAGACAGAGTATGAGAAACCGAATCAAACCCTTTAAGCAAAAGCATCGAATCATTCTTAAATCTCTTTGATCTCTCTGTTTCTCCAGCAATCGTATTGGCGATAATGGGTTTGTGATATTTGCTATTTTCTTCGAGAAGAACATCAACCCTGTTACGTAGATTGCTCCAGAGACGCTTGTCTGAAGATGGACTAATAATCGATGGAGAAGAATCAAAAGAAGTTGCAGAAACCATGTTCAAGCTTGTTCCTTCCTGTTAAAACCAGAAATCGTTTCATGAAATTTTCAATTTTGAATCAAACCCATCTTGATCGGATAATCAAAGTAGAAGAAGAAGAAGAACTTACGTAGTTAGTATGATTAGGTGATGGAGTTTCAACAGAAGCAGCCATTGATGGAGGTAAAGAAAGAGAGATATGTAACGGCTAGTTTATTGAATATGAGAGATTGTGGAAAGAAGAGAATTTTAAATAGGATCTACGAAAAATCGGCCCAACGTTCTGATTTCTTAACTCCTTTCGAAATTTGTTTTATTTCTTTTTATTTTTGATCAATTAATAATGGAAATAGACAAAAGTAGATCTAGAAGTCGGACTTTGGTCGACGACTTATTCACTGCATCCCAAAAGATATCTACAGTTTCTAGGGATGGATTAGTAGGTCCCACTTTACCATCCAACGGTCGTTTCTCACTCTATGATCTCTCTCCAATTTTAGAAAAATGGGAACAAATTAGACCCCAAAAAATGGAAACAAAATGTCTTAAGATTTACAAATCTTGATTCTTGAGATGTATTAAAAGCTTATTTATTCGGATAGATTTGTTGTAAATACATAATCCGTTTATTGTCACAGATTTACTTTGATATCTAAATCTGAAATTTAAATTAAAAATAAAATTTTCACCAGCACCACATGAGATTTGTTGATTCTCTTACAAGAGTGGACTTTAACACATTAGACTAAAATAAGCTTCGCTATAATGACATCTTAATAATATAATAACAGCTTTTGAAAATATTGACGAAAAAAAATATTTTACATAACTATGCATAATTTGGGTCTGAAAGAGCACAATGGTCAATGGTTAGCCACTGACTGATGCCGTCGTGGATTTTAGTCTATATCTAGTATTTAACATGTCCTCTCTACGACACAGCGAAATACACAAATATGCATACATATATTGCATATATTAATCAGCACAATTATGGTTCATAATTTTGAGCATATCTCTTACTAATTTTGATCACAGTGGAGGTCTCTCCAACGAGACATACCCGAATTTGCCTTTGCGGAAATCCGTCAGTATTCTAAATGCAGCTTGATGACTATCTCCACCAAACAAGTTCAGACCAAGCGTCTTCACAAATCTGCAAAAGAGAGAGAGAGAGAGAGAGAGAGAGCAGAGATTCAATAAGAATACACGAACAATTATTTGCCAAAAGAAATGAGATCTTTGTGAAGAAGTTTCATTACTTTTTACCGCAGCCTCCTTCTAGCTGGATCTTGTATCGGTTATAAAGAGCCTTTGCGCCTTTTGTTATAAAGACGAAAAGAAAATAATAGAATCTTAAGTTTCATTTTTGGCCGAGGAAAATGAGAAAAAGAGTAAATCGCAAAAATGGTAATGTTCAGAAACTTACCTACTTCTGGAATCCGTGCTAACATCTGCACAAGGATTCCAGCAACATCAGTGAAGTCATAAGCTTTCTCTCCAATGTCATCGCAAATTGCAAGCTTTATAGCAGCTGCTTGATCGTCGATACGCATAGGAAGCATTCCAGGGGAATCTAACAGATCAAGATCTTTCCCAAGCTTGACCCATCTGTTTACAGTAAGATAAGAGTGATGACCAGTGACAGAGATTAAGTTTGGAAAACTGAGTTTAAAACAAGCTTTTAAAAGGTATTCTTACTTCATTTCTCTAGTTACACCTGGTCTTGGAGCTGCTGCGCAAATTTTGCGTTTCAATAGACGATTGATCAAAGATGATTTCCCAACATTAGGATATCCAATTATTCCAGCTCTTACCTGCATCATTTAAAATAACCTTAAAATTTAAATCATAAATGTTGCAACAGAGTATAATGGATCAAGATACACTTTACTTACTGATCTAGGGAGAAGTCCCTTTTCTCGCCGTTTCCCATTTACGTCACCTGCTAAACTTTTTGCTAAGCGACCTAGCTTCATAGCTCCCTGTAACCACCACTCAGAGATTAAGTCACCAGAGCATTGCCAAGAAAGAAAGAAAATCAATCTCAAAACAAAAAGATTAAACTTATAGAAACAATACCATCCCAAGTTTGCCATTAGTGAAAATGACCTTTATTCCTTGCTTTGCAAAGTATCTCGCCCAATCATTTCGATCATCGTTCGATATCATATCTTCTCTATTTAATACCAATATCCGTTTCCTATTCCCAAGCCACGCATCCATCTACAAAATACCACACGAAAGTAGGGACAAACATTATTGAACCACACAAAAGTTTTGTCATAGACTTAACTACTCCTACTGAACAAAGATTGGAGAGACTGAGTATACCCTCAAGCCAAAATAATATATATGTTCCAATGAAAACTTCTCTTGTACCGATAGACACAAAATTTTCTAATGTTCCCTCAAAAAACAACACTCAAATGTGCGTTTCTCCTCTAATGCAAAGCTAACCTAAACAATACTTACTCAAAAACCCATTTCAGTTAAATGTTCTAGCTTTCCCACCACAAGGAGTAATATAATTAGCATAGTCTAAAACCGGATCAAAGACGGTTGGATTGGATGCAAAACACTAACCTTTGGATGAGTCGTCGACAAAGGAATCCTAGCATCACGGACTTCAATCACAACATCCATTAGCTTAAGCTGTTCCCTAAGTTCCTTTTCAGTTTTCATTATGTGTCCTGGATACCACTGTTAAATCAAGAATCCCACACACACACAGTAAACAACAATCCAACAATTCATATTCAGAAAAAACAAAACTTTACAATATAATCTCGTAATTGATTAACCTGAACAGGACGTAATGCTCTAGTCCACAGACGGATATCAGATTCTAGATTCATCCAATCAATTTCATCTTCATTTGCCTCTAATTTGAACCCTATTGAATCATCCTTTCGTGTAACATCCAAATTCAAATCTTTTCCTCCAACAATCTGCAAAACACGATTGTTCTCAATTTCATTTCAGATAACAAAAGAAGACCACACCAAGTACAATTGGATGAAAAATGTTTGCCTGAATTGGTGGACGAGAGGAATTTGCAGTGGGAAGAGAAGCGGAGACGGCGTATGTACATTGACGGAAGGTGCGACGGTGAACGAAGTGGCTTAGGTTCGCCGGAGAAGGAGACGGCGATGGCGCTAACTGTGCAAACATCGCTGAAACAGAAATTAAAAAAAAAAGAAATTACAAAATAAAAAATCTAAAACCCCTTATCTCTATACGATGACATCTTATGGGCCTTTTCTTAAACTCGTAGGCCCATTTATATAAAATGGATTTCAAAATATACAAGTGTTTGAAGAGAGTACTAGGGTACTGATGCTCAGATCAAAGTTAAGCTATTGACAAAGGCAGATTTTCTTGGACCCCTAGGGCCTCATCGTCTTGACGATGAAGTTTATGTAAGAGTCGTTCACCTGAATTAGTTAATGTTCTAAAATACATTATATGTTAGACAAATGAGATAACCCATAGCCGTTTAGGCAGAAACTATACAAATAGATATATTTACATAAAAATTTGTCAAAATATGCTTCAGATAAGCTAGAGTCCCATAAGATTTCTAATCTTTTTTCTGAACTTTAGTATTAATTTTTAGTAGAGCAAAACTACATAGTTTGTTCTTTCTCAGTTTCAAAACATTGAACAAAACCAATTCTTTTTTTTGTTTTCGAGCCTTAAAAATTTCATTTATGCGGTATCTAGGTATATCATATATATAATTAAGTTACGCTAGCGTGGAAAGTGAAATTGAATTGGGACGTCTTCTCCGGTAATCGGAGATTTTTTATGCATGATGTACTCCTTTAGATGGACGAGTGCATGATGATCATGCAAATGCATGTCGGCGTAGATGTTAGAGTATGTGCAGTGGATAGAGATTCTCGAAGTTTCTCAAATATATTATTTTAATATATTTAATTCAATTTAATTGTTTATTTAAATTTTAGAAAAAGAAAAAAGATCAAATTTAATAAGATGTTGACATATGTGAAAGTAATATTTTTAGGGATTTTTAATGGTTTTCATTTGATAATCGATTCTCATTTCTCTATCCTACATTTATTTATATATATATATATATATATATTGTATATAACCCTTTTGATAACCTCCGACTGCACATGCTCTTAGATTCCGTTGTACTTTCACATTAAATGAGATTCATGTTTGACATATCTGCATTAAATGCGATTTGACGGAATGTTCGAATCCGTTAATTTTACGTGTGCTCAAGTCAAACGATCAAACCGTTATCAGAGATTCAGAATTCTCTTCTCCTTAAAAATGTTTCGCAATCGATCTACCGCGTATCATTCAGTAATTTGTCGTTTTCATAAACTGTATTATTTCACTTTTTTACAATTTTCAAATATATTTCAGAATAAAATTATACATAAATGATACTCTCTCTATTTCTAAATAATAAATTTTTATAATTTTTATACATATTAAGAAAACACATAAATAGTTGATTATAAATGTATTTTTTTTTGTGATTTACAATTTTCTATATATAATTCTAAAGCAATAGTATTCAATTATTTTTCTTGAAGTTTACAATTCATCAATAATAACTAATAAATATTGCATATAAAACTTTAAAATTCTATATTTGTGAAACAAATTTCTTTTATAGAAAATAGTACATTATTTAGAAACAGAGGGTGATCTTTTTTTTGGTAAGAAGATACAGAGGGTGATCACGTATATATATGTTGACATATTGTTAACAAAAATCAGTAAATATATGATTTCGTCCTCTAATTTAATTTAATTTTGTTTATACATTTAATGAATAGTAAGTAAGACTGCTGTATTTATTTTTATAGCTATTCTCACATTTAATGAAAAGTAACGGAAATTAGCATATGTACAAAATGAAAATTTTACGTGTCACGTAACAAAAAAAAACGACTAAACCCTCTATTAGTCTATTTGACTGATTGTAATTCAAATTTCAAATAGTGGAAAATACAATAAAAGACCTACACGTGTAGTTTCGTATATCTCTTATTATTTAAACTTTATCACCTTCTTAATATTTTTTTAAGTATGAAATCCATGAAAAAATGCAAAAAGATAGAGAGAAACTAGAATCTTAAGATAATACTAAGATGTAAGTAAAAGGAAGAAATTGTGAAATTATACTTGAACTTGACAAAATAGGAATTGCCAACAGATTGATAATATGTTAATGTTTTGTCACGAGATATATACCATCTACTTCTAATTTTTATCTACACCAAGACAAATAACATTTATAAAAGATTTATTGCAATATTAGTGTATTACTTGTGACACGACAAACATATCAATTCATATATTTAGCTTTTCCGGTAAAAACAGAAACTTACAGATTTGTGTTACTTAAAAATTATTCTTGCACTTGACAAAAACAGGAATTTCAAATAGATTAGTACCGTATGACACGAGATAAGTACCATCTTTTTTTGTTTTTTGACACCAAGACAAATACCATTTATAATAACTTTATTACAATAGTAACATATGACTTGTCACACGACAAATGTATCCACTAATAAGATATTTTACCTTTTCTGGCAAACAAATCTTAATTGTTTCCTTATTTTTTACGACCTTAAAATTTATTTTTTGTGATATGATATGATGAGAAGCCCTCGTATGTGTGTGTGTACTTTCAAAGATATCGACCTTATGCCACTAAAAAAAAAATTCAAGTTGTAAGATATAAACAAGAGAATAGGAATTAGAAGAAAAAGCCAAATTTGCCCTTCAATTCCTTAGCTTTGGAAGATCCCACAAAAACACATTCCATGCATCCCAATCTCTCTCTCTCTCTTCTTTCTCTCGATTATAAAATCAAACACAATCTGTGATGTGAAGTCGGTTCTGTCCTTATAAATACCCATTAAGACTTCTTTCTCTTACCAAATACTCTCATCATCTCTTCTTCACTAAGTCCTTGACAGAGAAACAGAGCTTTTAAGCCATGTCTCTTCAATATCATGCTCTAAACTCCATTCAAAGTACAAACTTTCTCAGTTCTACTAAAACAACATTATCTTCTTCTCTCTCTTCTTCTTTCCTTACAATCTCAGGTGAGTCATCCTCTTTCTCTCTCTCTGTCTTGTCAGAGACATACGATCACACACAAATTATGATCCAAGTCTCAAACTTTGTTTGTAATCGAAATTCTCTTGTGGGTTTAATCATGATCCGTTCTTTGACTGAGTTTTCGATGATATTTTTTGATTTTGGGTTTTTGATATTCCCTAGAGAACAAAACAAAAATAGAGTGATGACTCTGTTTTTATGTTCTCTCAATACCCACGCGTGATGTATTTCTCATCATCATCATCATCATCTTCATCTTCATCATCATCAATACTACTCTCTACTTTCGATTTTTTTGTTTTCTCTTTCTTTAAAGCATTATAGAATCATTAACTACTCTCCAAAATTCTCTCTGTTTTTACTTTGTTTCCCAAAAATTCGATTTGTTTATCTTTTTTCGATATTTGGGGTTCTTTGACTCAACTACGAAATGGGTTTTTCTCTGGCTTTACAAAAAATAAAATAAAATGTAAGTGTGTTTTGGTGTTATTGGGTCTCTCTTGATTTTTGAACAAAACAAACATTATTGTTTTTAGTTTGGATTTTTTTTGGGTATCAAAAAATTATTTTTACGAGTACACTCTGTTTTTTATTATATGATTATAAGAAGTTTTTCAAGTTGAATTAATTTATTATTACAAAACGTACGTTTAGAGAATCTAGTACTCATTAGAGAATAGATTGACCTCGTATCTCCTTATTATAATTGCCAACACACATAAAGATCCCCTTTGGAAGCCTATTAAACTAATGTTTTGACGACCCAAAACTTGTTTATAACATAGTAAGCAAATTATTTTATTATTACTTTCTTATTTCTCTAAGATCTTCTTCTTTCTTTGGATAGGATCTCCTCTCAATGTCGCTAGAGACAAACCCAGAAGCGGTTCTATATATTGTTCAAAGCTTCGAACTCAAGGTCTAATTTTATAAATATTAAGCTTTTCCAAAATTTTCAAGTCTAAATTTATCTCTTTTTATACAAGAAGCTAAAAAATATTTGATTTTTTTTTTGGTGTATAGAATACACTAATTCTCAGGAGGTTCAACATGATTTGCCTCTAATACAGTGGCAACAGCTTCAAGGAGAAGATGCTCCTCAGGTGATTTTTTAGAATAAAATCTCTCCTTTTCTCTTAAAAGCATTTTTAGCTATAAATTTCTTTTCAATAATAATTACAAAAAAACATATTAATACTTTATATTTCCTACATTCTTCCCAATTCTTTTTACCGTGATTTATACATTTTCCCCGGATTTTATACTTTACATTCCATCAAAAAATAGTTTTTATGTGTTAACACCGAAAGGTAACAAAACTATATATACACATACATCATGGTTTAAATTAAAACATATTTCATGATTCTATGTGCTAATAATTATTTTTTTTGCATTTGAATTATAGATTAGTATTGGAAGTACTAATAATGCAATCGAAGAAGCAGTGAAGAGTGTGAAATCGATCTTGAGAAACCTAACTGACGGAGAAATTACGATATCGGCTTATGATACCGCTTGGGTTGCATTGATCGATGCCGGAGACAAAACTCCGGCGTTTCCCTCGGCCGTGAAATGGATCGCCGAGAACCAACTCTCCGATGGTTCTTGGGGTGATGCTTATCTCTTCTCTTATCATGATCGTCTCATCAATACACTTGCATGCGTCGTTGCTCTAAGATCATGGAATCTTTTTCCTCATCAATGCCACAAAGGTTATTTTTCTTTTTTCGAAATACAAGAAAACAAAAAGAAAATCTTAACTTTCTGCAGAAAATCCAAACTTTTTTAGTGGCCTAAAAAGAAAGTATACGTTATTTAAATAGTTATAAGTTAATTAGTCTAGTTTTCAACAAAAAAAAAAAAAGTCTAGTTAGAACATTAGAGTTTGAATCTTTTTTTTCTTTCTATAATCATTCAATATATTAGATCTTTAATTTAGTAGTTATTCATACTCAAATAATTTGACATGTCTATTAAATATGCATGACTTTTGAAGTATATATTCAGGAATCACGTTTTTCCGGGAAAATATTGGAAAGCTAGAAGACGAAAACGATGAGCATATGCCAATCGGATTTGAAGTAGCATTCCCATCGTTGCTTGAGATAGCTCGAGAAATAAACATTGATGTACCGTACGATTCTCCGGTCTTAAAAGATATATACGCCAAGAAAGAGCTAAAGCTAACAAGGTATGTGTGTTGGGCCAAAAATATACATTTGAACATTCTATTTTTATATGAATATATTTCAAAGTATATATATGGGTCCAATGTACTTCACTCAAAGCCAAGAAAAAAGAGTTATACGATGATATATTTACATACGTAAGATATGAATTGATTTTGGTCGTACATGTGAGATCTTTTTGTAGGATACCAAAAGAGATAATGCACAAGATACCAACAACATTGTTGCATAGTTTGGAGGGGATGCATGATTTAGATTGGGAAAAGCTCTTGAAACTTCAATCTCAAGACGGATCTTTCCTCTTCTCTCCTTCCTCTACCGCTTTTGCATTCATGCAGACCCAAGACAGTAACTGCCTCCGGTATTTGCGAAATGCCGTCAAACGTTTCAATGGAGGAGGTTTGTTAGCTAGTAACCACTTGTCCTATTATATCTATTGGAGTCATATTACGCATAACTTCTACTTTTTGTTCACTACTTATATATTTTTGTTTAAATTATTCTTTTATTTTTTCAGTTCCCAATGTCTTTCCCGTGGATCTTTTCGAGCACATATGGATAGTGGATCGGCTACAACGGTTAGGGATATCAAGATACTTCGAGGAAGAGATTAAAGAGTGTCTTGACTATGTTCACAGGTTTAAAAAACGTTATATATACGTATATGTATTAACTTTATTTTTGTACCAAACTAGAGTTACTCTAATGATGATGATGATAATATATCAGATATTGGACCGACAAAGGCATATGTTGGGCTAGATGTTCCCATGTCCAAGACATCGACGATACAGCCATGGCATTTAGGCTCTTAAGACTTCATGGATACCAAGTATCCGCAGGTAAAAAACTCATATCTTTTTGGTAATTTGTTTTAACATTTGACATAAACAAACGTTCATTCTTTAATTTTAGATGTATTCAAGAACTTTGAGAAAGAGGGAGAGTTTTTCTGCTTTGTGGGGCAATCAAACCAAGCGGTGACCGGTATGTTCAATCTATACCGGGCATCACAATTGGCGTTTCCAAGGGAAGATATATTGAAAAACGCCAAAGAGTTCTCTAATAAGTATCTGCAAGAAAAACGAGAGAGAGACGAGTTGATTGATAAGTGGATTATAATGAAAGACTTACCTGGCGAGGTACGTTACATGTAATATAAGACCAAAAAACACACGTTATTACAAATGCTTCCAAAAAACATTGCATTTACACATACGCACTGCATGCCGTTTTGGGGTCGTCTGATGGAGAAGGAATACGACAAAGCGTGTTTGGCCTTTTTTGCTTATTTGATTTTCTTATCCTGATATATTTTTTCTGCATGTTAGATTGGCTTTGCGTTAGAGATTCCATGGTACGCAAGCTTGCCTCGAGTTGAGACGAGATTCTATATTGATCAATATGGTGGAGAAAACGACGTTTGGATTGGCAAGACTCTTTATAGGTACTTATTATCTTTTTTTTTTTTTTTTTTTTTTTGAACTTACTTATTATCTTTTGATTTTGAAAAATATAATTATTTTGCATATATAGACCATATGAATCCAAAACAAATGCATTGCACTCTCTAAATGTCAAAATGCATGCATGACAATATGACATGACCATGTATATTTGGGGCATAAAGGGTATTTTGGTCATCTGTTTTATTTATATGACCTAGGTGAGTTTCATTTGGATGAACCAAATTTATTTGCAAATATCTAACAATGGTGTGTTTTTTTTTCTATGTTTAACTAAAATTGCATGTAGTTGTAAGTACTCTTTATATATTTTTCTATGCAATTGCATGTATTTAATCATGATATAAATTAATTAATCAATAATGATGGTGGACAATGTAGGATGCCATACGTGAACAATAATGGATATCTGGAATTAGCAAAACAAGATTACAACAATTGCCAAGCTCTGCATCAGCTCGAATGGGACACATTCCAAAAGTAATAGCATCTTCACTCTTCATTCTTTTTCATTAAGTATGGCTTTAAATGGTAATTGTGTGTATATATATTAAGTTAGTTAAATTGCTTGTTTTTTCTTTTTTTCTTTCATATGCGAAAAATAATAAAGTATGAAACTTTACTTCTGGTTAATTAATTAGTAATACACTATTTTTGATTTATATACATAAGCTGATTTTAAACCAAGTAACAGTCTCTAACCTCTTAGCCACTTTTGCTAAACAAACTGTATAATACACATAATAAATATCACAGCTCAGTTGTTTAATTAATGACCTTTTTTTTTTCCTCTCTTTTCTTATTTTAAAAATTGGAAACAAAAGCTCAAACTGCAATTATTTTTAATAGAGAGGTCACTTTGATTAGTGGCTGAAAAACCAAAAACGTGATTCAATTTAAACCTTACGTTTATATTATTTTTCTTCTTATTTGTTATTATTATATATACAATATATATATTCAATAATAATTTAATGTAGTTTGTATTTGTACGCAGGTGGTATGAAGAAAATAGGTTAAATGAGTGGGGTGTGCGCAGAAGTGAGCTTCTCGAGTGTTACTTCTTAGCGGCTGCAACTATATTTGAATCAGAAAGGTCACATGAGAGAATGGTTTGGGCTAAGTCAAGTGTATTGGTTAAAGCCATTTCCTCTTCTTTTGGGGAATCCTCTGACTCCAGAAGAAGCTTCTCCGATCAGTTTCATAAATACATTGCCAATGCTCGACGAAGTGATCATCACTTCAATGGCAGGTAAATTACTCTTACGAAACATATGTTTTATATTTTCTCTTATTTATTACTTTAATTTTAATATATAGTTTAGACAAGATCATAAGATCTATATTGCACTAGCTAACCACTGAACTATAAATATATATATATACTAGATTTTAACCCGCGGTATACCGCGGGATGATTTAATTTTAAAATTAGTATAAAAATATTTTGTAAATTGTATCTCCTTATAACATATTTATTTATATTATAGTTTATAATTGTTATTAAGTAACGGTATACCACGAGTCCACGAGACAATTATTAATAAACGGAGGATTTAACCCGTATTAAAGCGGTATATAAATATTGATTCAAATTCGTCCGCCATATAAATCATTTCCGAAATATAACCTGTTCCGTAATTTTTTAACCCATCCCGTGATTTGTTTTTATTTTAAAATTTAATGATTATTTATTATATATAAAAGTTTACAAATCATATCATCCTCTAAGACCACGGGACATTATACCACGGGACAATTTTTGGTTTTATACAATCTTTTCTAAATGAGACTGATTTAATATGTCTAATATTTGTGGTATTAAAAAAGAAGATTTAATCCGTATTGAAGCGGCGGATTAATGATATTTTAATTTTTTTATTATTGTTGATTCAAAAACCCGTCCCGCCAAACCCGTCCGGCAAAAAAACTCATTTATTTTATTAATGTTCTTATTTATGATACGATTCTGAATCATTGTCTAAATAATTTAATCGATGTAGAACGTTGAACACACATTTTCGTCAATTAGATAATATATGTCCGTTTTTTAAATTTCGAATCACAGTATATGCAGAAAAAAAAATTGATTTTTTTTTTTTACTTTATGTATTATATGATGATTCAAAACAGTTAAAAACAAATCAAACAAAGATGATAGGAGAATCATAATTATAAATTTTAATCAAATCTTCTAAATATCTAAATTATTAAATATGGAATATCCGGTGTATGAGTTGGGTTTAATTTAACCCGATCCAAGTTTATTTTTGTGAAGGATTTTTTAAAACGGGTCGGATATCCGATATACCCGTAAGATTTTTTACCCACCCGTCACAAAAAGTGCTGCAATTATACTAGTATAGATATATATATATATATATATATATATATATATATATATATATATATATATTAACACACGTCATTTGGAAATATTTGACTTGAGCAATGAATTTTTAGCGATAATAAATTTGATTTAGCAACTTTACTTAGCCTTTTTTGGATTTAGGTATTCAAAACTGTTCGGTAAATTTTTTTTTGTCTATTAGGTTTTAGCTTCTTTTTTTTATAGCTTTTTTGTCCGGCAAAAAAAGCTTGGACTATTAAAATCACTAAAATATAGTGTTTATTTTCCATCTAGTGGTTTTCGTTTTTAACTTATCGTGAGGGTAATGTTAGTTTTGCGGCAGAAAACCCCAAGCTATATATATATCAAAAACAAATCTCGCCAATTAATTAATTTAAAAATATAAGTTCATGTATTTGACCCAATTTAGAAAGAAAAAAAAAACTGTCCGTTTCATCGCACTGGTGATGATGTGCAGACAAATTTTTCAATATATATGGCGTTTTCCGCCATGCAAACAGATATAACTTCATTAGAATATAATTTTTTTTATTGGTTAAGATAAGAGATCAATTCTCTCATTCGATAACGATAAAAATTGGTGACGTGTATAACAACAAATTAAAACAAGAAACATCTGGAGGCCTAAACTGTAAGAAATGAAAGTTCCAATACAACAAACAAACAAAAGGAATTTATCTTATAAATAAAAACAACAAAAGGTAAAATTTGAGATTTATATGTGTGATATTTAATCTTTCGAAAAATGAAAAGGGAAGTCAAATTAAAGAAGAAAGAAAGCTCTGGTAGAATCAGCTGATTGACTCATTTGTCTATATTATTATTTTATTTTTATTTTTTGAAAAAAACCTATATTTTAAAACTGCATGATGGATATGAAAAATCAGGAGCATGAGATTGGACCAACCAGGATCGGTTCAGGCGAGTCGGCTTGTCGGAATCTTAATCGGAACTTTGAATCAAATGTCTTTTGACCTTTTCATGTCTCATGGCCGTGACGTCTACAATCTCCTCTATCAATCGGTATGTCTCTCTCTTTTCTTATGAAATTTGAACATGAATACACACATAATAGAGTAGGTCACAAAATAGTGCCCAAAAATTAGAATAAGTCACAAAACAATACCATACTCCAAATTTATTGCATTTTTTTTGTTTTAATTTTTATTGCATTTTTTTATCAAGAACAATTAGCTCACCTTGTTGAATACTGAAAGTTTGGAACGAACTTGATTTCTCGTTTGTGAATTCGAGTCCCGCGGATCGCTTAGCGTGTGGTTGAAAAAAATAAAGAGATCGAAATTTTATGATTTTTAATTACATGAAACAAATATAATATTCTAAACAAATAAAAGAATAACAAGCAATGTGCTAGGATCGATCATTCTCAATGAAAAGAAATCTTTATGCATTTCACTATTTCAGTGTATGATTTTTTTTTTTCAGTGTATGATTTATCAATCGTATTTATTTATATATGTAGTGGGGAGATTGGCTGGAGAAATGGGAATTATATGGAGGTGAAGGAGAAGAAGGAGAGCTCATGGTGAAGATGATAATGCTAATGAAGAACAATGACCTAACTTACATCTTCACCCATACTCACTTTGTTCGTCTCTCGGAAATCATCAATCGCATCTGTCTTCCCCGCCAATACTTAAAGGTTAGTTTATTAACTAGTTATACTATATTATTATGCTTTGGCTCTCCACTAGCATTTAATTTTTAATCTTCGTGGGTTATTATTTTTCAAAAAAATGCACTCGATGGAACCATGTTTCTTTTATATATAAATTTTACATCCATTCAAAAAAAAAAAATTACATTATTATGATAATGTACTCATTTTATATGCTTTTACTTTGTTAATTAAAAAGAAAACAACTCTTTTTTTTTCCAGAAATTTGGTCTTATAAGTACGATATCCAAAACCATAACTTTTTTTTTTTGTTTGTGCTGTGGACCGAACCAACAAATAATCAATTGAAAATGAGTGATCCATTCGATGTTACTGGTTCATATTGATCCATTCGATGTTATCGGTTAGAATCTAATCATTCATTAATTGTCTTAATGCAGGCAAGGAGAAACGATGAGAAGGAGAAGACAATAAGGAGTATGGAGAAGGAGATGGAGAAAATGGTTGAGTTAGCATTGTCGGAGAGTGACACATTTCGTGACGTCAGCATCACGTTTCTTGATGTAGCAAAAGCCTTTTACTACTCTGCTTCATGTGGCGATCATCTCCAAACTCACATCTCCAAAGTCTTGTTTCAAAAAGTCTTGTAACCTCATCATCATCGATCCATTAATCAATCAGTGGATAGATATGTATCTATAGATGCGTGAATAATATTCATGTAGAGAAGGAGAACAAATTAGATCAAATGTACATATTAATCAAACCTTTGAATATCTATTTAATTTGCCTCCATTTAATATATATGTAAGGGTAGTTAATTTAGAGTCTAAATTTTGAGTTCTTCATTTAGCTTTTATGAATTCAGACTTTTACATCTGTATAGTTAAAAACTTTAGATACTATAATTTTAATTAGGGTAAAATTGAAAATTCACCGTTTTAGATACTTTAATTAAAGAATCAATTATGGATTTGCCATTTTTTGGGATGGCATTTGTGGATTTTGCCATTTTTTGAATAGTTTATGGATTTTGCCCTTTTTCAGGCTACGGAAATATGATTTAACATGCGTTTTATTCGTTATGTTTGGGTTTAGTCGGTTGTGGTTGTTCTTAGGGTTTAATATTTTGTATAAACTACGTATTTTTACCAAAAAAAATCCGAAATACGTACATTTTTAAGTGTAAAAAAATGGCAAATCCGTAAGATTTTAATGAAAATGGCATTTTCAAAAGATTTTGATAAAAAAGGGCAAAATCAACAATAATCCCTTAATTAAAAGATTCACCAGAATTTGATCCTATAAATCTGAGCTCCAAAGTTCTGATTCCTTTGTCTATACTTTTGGAGTGGGTATGTAAACTTATTTTCCTCCATTTTCTCAACTTCGACTTGTAGTTTTTTGGCATCCGAGATAAGTCTTGGAATTTTTTGTAACTCTACAATGTAACTATATATCAGCGGCCATAATCTAAATGTGATTTGCTGAAGAAACATAGGAAGTGATGTATAGTGGGGTTTGTTAATAAGAGCCAAAGACTCATGCAGTTGTCATGTCAAAAAGACCTCTCACTTTTCTAGAGAATATAATTTCGTTTTTTTTTTTTTGTGTGTTTTTGTTTGTCGTGAGTTGCATGCCTTTGAAAAGGATTTTTAGTGTGGCAGAGACAAGCTCCACTTTAGAACACATGATCTTGATGACTAGGTTTTGTTCTCTTTTCTTTGGACATCGAACACTCAACTTATTAAGACACTATCATATCTATGTAGATTCTCGTTGGGTAAAATTTTTCTTTTTTATGTCGACGATGAAAGCATAATAACTTTGGGGAGGGGACTAATTTGTTTGGGAAGGATTTTCTAACGATCTTGATATTCAAGTCAAGATTGCGAGTCTTGATGTTGGGCTAAAGTAATTATGCCTTAGGAAAACTATAAAAACAAAACAAATTAAAACATTAAATTTCTTATATATAAAACAGAAGTATCTACCGTAAAAAATTTATATAACTATAAGAATTTGTTTTCTCCAACTGGTGAAATATAAGCAGAATCCAAAGTAATTACTACTTAGTTTATATCTATATTTCGCTATGAAGTATATGCATGTATCACCAGTACTCATACTCTATACATGGTTTTAGATACTCTACCATATACATATGTAGTTAGATAAAAGGATTAGGTATTACTCCCTCTGTTTTTTAAAAGTTGTCGTTTTAACTGTATTTAGACAAATTAAGAAAAGGTATACAATGACTATATTAACCTCATAAAAATGACAAGTAATTATTTACAAATAATTTGTGTTTAATTAAATGAGGGTAATTTGGGTAGTTATTGGCATAAGTTACATTATTACCTTAAAACGACAACTAATTTAAAACAAAAAAAATGCTCTAAAACGACAACTATTCGAAAACGGAGGGAGTACCATTTACATGAAAGAATTATATACTTTTGATATCCAGTTTTAGCATTTTCGTAGGAGAAAGTTTATAATCTAAGCAAAACCAAAATCAATTAAACTAACATATTTTCTTTTATATATACGCAAACCAAATTGAAACATAATCAAATCAAGTAAAGTACAACCATACCGACAAAATTTTTTTTAACTATTGTTTTATATATATAATGATGTTGATGTAAATTAAGATTTATTAATTCAATTCTATTTATGTTTTTTTTTCCTTTTTATAATAAAAATAATATTAAATTAATGTTAAGTTTTAAATTTAGTATCTTATTCAAAAAAATGGTTTTAAATTTAGTAACATTATTTTGAATCGCAGCCCTCTTGCACTCACCTAAAATTGTATTTTTATTCTGAACTATTTGTGATAACGGATAAATTAGTACTCATATCCCAACCGAATTACTCGACAAAGTGGGATTGACATGTTTGGTTTGAATTGGGACCCTAAGGGACAAAACTAAAAGAAGTTTGGTAATGGGCAAAGAATGTAAAGCAATTTGGAGTTGATGGTCAAAAATAGTAAAAATATGGGCCAAGACATAAATGGAGAGACATTACACACACAAAAGTTTTACATTTAGAAACTATAATAGTTTTGGACTTAATATATCTCAACCAATCTTTCTTTCGCTTTATGATAATGTTTTATTTTATTGGGTCACCATGAAAATGTTTTATATTTAGATTAATTATGAGACTAGCTATAATAAAACAAGTTTTGATTTTTGATTTTTATGTTATTAAGTAACTTTATGTGGGATCAAAAATGTTTTGAGCCACATTGCACAGATAACATGTTTTTTTATCCTGGCCAAAAAAATGTTTTTTTTTTTAATCTTCATATAAAGTATTAACTATTAACTATTACTCCTTCCGTTCTTTTATAAATAATAATGTTTTAAGTTTATATTTTTGTTCTAAAATAGACGATGTTTTCAGTTTTTAATGCAATATTAATTAGTTTTTATCGGTTCTAATGATTTTTATTATATTATGCAAATTATCTTTTGATTGGTTGATTAAATAATAAATGATGTTTTTGTTTAGAAATAATCAAAAATGAAAAGATTTTTTAATCTATGTGTAATTATCCTAAAACATCATATATAAAAGAACTGAGGGAGTAAGTATTAATATATTTTTGTCCTCGTGCATCTATGATACAAACAATAATGAGACTTTAAACCCTATATATTAAGTTATTAACGAAAGCCGCCATACACCAAATATTTTGGCACTAAAAGAGAAGAGTATTATTATTTGTGTAAGAGTTGATGAAGCATAGTAATCATAATACAGAGACGTCGTAATAATGGTGACAAATTAGTTTGAGGCTGCAAGAAGAAAAATGATTAGCTATATTGAAAGTTAAGTGAATTGAGAAAATCCATTAATAAACGTTTTGCGATCATAATGATCATATTTTCAGTAGACGGTATGGTAGAACGAGGACCAATTTTCAATCGATTTTTGGTTCAATTCGGTTCGAATAAGTAAAAATTAGGTCGATTTAGGTGTTGTAAAATAAGAGACCAAATTTAAATCGAAAAATATTTTGGTTTGGATTTAATTTGGGTTTTAGAAACTTTGCTTAGTTCTATAAAAAAAATTAGGGAGACTCAAAAAAATGCCCCTTTTTCAATACCCCTTTTCAAAAATGCCCCCTTTGACTGTCCATTTTTAAAAATACTCCTTTTTATGTACAAAATGACTAAATTACACTTTTTTTAATAAAAGATATCACAAATATATAAGGAAAACATGAGAATGTGCACACATCAAAATTACAAATTTGATTTTGTAAAAACTTGTAAAACCTTTAAAATACCTTGTAAAATTTTCCTGCCAAAAAATTTTTTTTGCGGGAAAAGTGATTCCGCAATTTTTTTGGCGTTAAATTTTTGGCGGAAAAAATTTACAAGGTATTTTAAAGGTTTTTACAGAGTATTTATAAGGTTTTACAATGTATTTTAAAAGGTTTTACAACGTATTTATAAGGTATTTATAAGATATTATAAGATTTTACAAGCTATTTTATAAGGTTTTACAAGTTATAAGGTTTTACAAGTTTTTTATAAGGTTTTACAAGTTATAAATACCTTATAAAACCTTATAAGTACCTTGTAAAATCTTTTAAAATACATTGTAAAACCTTACAAAACACTTGTAAATACTCTGTAAAACCTTTAAAATACCTTGTAAATTTTTCCCGCCAAAAAAATTTCGCCAAAAAAATTGCGGAATCACTTTTCCCGAAAAAAAAAAATTTTGGCGGGAAAATTGCGGGATCACGTTTCCCGCCAAAAATTTGCGGGATCACTTTTCCCGCCAAAAAATATTTTGTATTTTGTGGACCTAATTTTGTTTCAAATAAGGGTAAAATGGTCATTAAAAATTAAAAGAGGGCAAACTTAAAAATGGACTCTCAAAAGGGGTATTTTTGAAAAGGGGTATCTCAAAAGGGGCATTTTTAACAATTTCTCAAAAAATTAATGTTTGGTTTTTCTAAATTTTGTTTAAGTGAAAGAATATCAATGTGAATTATCTGATGCTTAGGGATCAATTTTGAGTATTTCACTCCAAACTTCCATCCTCAAGCGGCAAGCCACTGGTATGTCACTCGACTATCTATTCACTATGGAAGGAAGGAAGGCTTCACACCATAAGTATAGAAGAAGATCGCATGGAATAATGAAATGATAATATATTCCATTCATTTCAATGACAACCATGAAACTTCCATTTATTTCACAATCTTGAACAACCCATGTAGTTTCTTGTATATATATATGTATATTACCTTTCTTGCTTAGCAAAGAAAGGTTCAATTTCTTTGCTAAGCTCATAATATGGTTCAGTTTTGGCAGTTTGGTTTACGTTTCAAGAGAACGCCAAGACTTTAAGGCAATAACACTTGGTTAGACTTTTTTTTAAAATAATTATTATTATTACCATCATCATAAAGAATAATCACCACACCACACTAACTTATTCTAATTAACTCACAAAACATCTACCTTTAGGTATTGGATCCGAAAGTCACCAAGTTTTGGCCGAGACTTAAAATCCCTTCAAAAGCCGCGACTTCTAAGGTGACACATAAGAGGAGCTAGATAGTTACTCCTAGATCTTAAGTACAACAAGAGTTTCAACACAATCAAGGAGAAGAAACTCCTCACTTTGTGTTGGCTTAGATTCAAGTAAACGGCTAAAACTCCAAAACCCTACAAGATGATCATGTTACAGTATACAAAGTATAAAAAATTGGAAAACCCGAAAGGATTTTGTCTACCATTGCATGTGTCATATCTGAAACGAGTCTAACGAGGCGAGCGCATGAAACCAAGACAACTAGAGTAAGGGTTTGACTGGTTTAAATGCAGCGGTTGCGGTTGTGGGAGTTTGCGGAAGCGGGCGGTTGCGGTTTCAAGCGTTATTTAGCGTTTTGACCGACTAGTTTAGCGGTTGAAAACAGGTGCGTTTGCGGGAGATTTACGACTGGTTGATCAGCGGGTACGATAGCGGTTAAACCAAAGTTTACCAAAATAAATTTAATATATGTTTACAAAAAATTATAAAACACCAGAAACTATAATTATAAAAAGTATAAAAATTTTAAACATGATTAATTAATGATTAAAAACCATAAATAATTATTCAAATAAATTTTTATATTGAAAACAAAAATAATTATTAATATTAGAAAATTAAAGTTAGATAATTATTATTTTTTAGAATTAACGTGAATATAAATAAGACATGATAATATATATTTTAATTTATTTATTTTCTTTTTTTAGTTTTTTTTCTTTTTTAAACCAACCGCAAACGCTTGCGGGAAGGAACTTTTGAAATCCAGCGATTTCGAGCGGTTCGAAGCGGTGTGGAGCGGTTTCTGTGATTGGTACAGACCGCTAACAACTGCAACCCACCGCTAACCACCTCTAGGCGGGTGATAGCGGGAGAACCAATCAAGCCCTAAGTAATCATCTATGATCGATATCCTAATCCATAATACGTAGTAAGATTTTGATTCAGGCCCAAGGTTTCAATCATGTAAGCCCACGGCCCAGTACATATAGATGATCAATCCAAATGCATTTTTAGTTATTTCCATGTCCTCTACTGGTCTATGATGTTCCAGGCCTTTTTTGTATTGTATTGGAAAAGAAAAAAAAGGAAATGAAAGAATCAAAGAGAGATGAAAAACGACGTCATAGAATATCAAAGGAGGAAAAACGACGTCGGATAAAATCAGAATAAGATGGGTAAGAGAAAAATCTAATGGTTGAATCCTATTGGTCACCTTATCCACTTAATCCAACAATCTCTAGCTTCTCATTTCACAATATTATCTCTTTTCTCTTCTCATCAAAACATACCATCAAGCAATTTGCTCATTAGAGAACAAAGAAAGAAAAAAACAATGGCAACTCAAGCCGCCGGGATCTTCAACTCCGCCATAACAACCGCCGCAACCTCCGGCGTCAAGAAACTCCACTTTTTCTCAACAACCCACCGTCCGAAATCCCTCTCCTTCACCAAAACCTCAATCCGCGCCGAGAAAACAGATTCCAAAGCCGCTGCAGCCCCCGCCGTGAAAGAAGCTCCCGTGGGATTCACGCCACCGCAGCTAGACCCAAACACACCGTCTCCGATCTTCGCGGGAAGCACCGGTGGTCTTCTACGTAAAGCACAAGTGGAAGAGTTCTACGTTATTACATGGAACTCACCGAAAGAACAGATCTTTGAGATGCCGACAGGAGGGGCAGCGATCATGAGAGAAGGTCCGAATCTGCTGAAGCTAGCGAGGAAAGAACAGTGTTTAGCTTTGGGGACAAGGCTTAGATCCAAGTACAAGATTACTTACCAGTTTTACAGAGTGTTTCCTAATGGTGAGGTTCAATATCTTCATCCTAAAGATGGTGTTTATCCAGAGAAGGCGAATCCAGGAAGAGAAGGTGTTGGTCTGAACATGAGATCTATTGGGAAAAATGTTAGTCCCATTGAAGTTAAGTTTACTGGCAAACAAAGTTATGATTTGTAAGATGTCAAAATTAAGAAACCAAAACTATGTGCATGTGGTGATGACTATGTTTCATGTTAATTTTTAATTAATGGATTTTGTTTCAATAATTTTTGGGAAAATTGGCAAAACTAACCAACAAAAAAACTTTAATTCAATAACTAACCTCTAACCCCCCTATTCACTCTCATTCTCTTCCTATCTCTCTCTACCTTCTTTCTAAAAAACTAATTTTTCTTTTTTTTTTGGTTATTCACCTAAATCACTCTTTTGTTGTATTTGATTTCTTTTGTTGTTCCATTTAGTTTTTTTTTTTTCTTTTTTTTTGGTAGTTTTTGCATCTTATAATTTAGTTTATAGATCTTATATGACTCAAACAAAATAGTGTTTATAAACTGAAATGGTTGAAACTCTTAAACAAAAACCAAATTTATTAGAAAAACTGCATAGAACCGTTAAATACAAGCAACCAATCACAATCTGCCACGTGTGCGGTTCTCTTTGATTCCCAAAACTCCCTTAAGAGAGCCGATTCTTTGCCAAATTACTTGTTTTGCTTTATTTTTAATCACTTTAATGAAGAGAATCCCATGAAATTATCAAGAGAACCTCCCATTGGAGGTGCTCTAAGTAATTTGGAAAGGCATGTGTTGGGCTTTAATAGGGCCGATTGAGTAGAAAAAGGTAAGCCTAAAATCATTATCGTAGCCCAACTAAAAAACCCAACGGTTCAATTTCAAACGGTCGGGTTTAAGGATTCGGATCTTTAATTCGCCGATCATCGTCTCACAAACATCTCCGTCTCTTTCGCACAAACACACAAGTGACTTGACCGTTACGACGACTCGAACGATGGCCACGAAAGAGGAGTGATAGTTTCGTTTCCCATTCAGTGTTTTTCTCTCCGATCCAAAACCCTAGCGAGGTTCCGGTTGTTCCCGTGGCCGTAATCAACGCGTATCACATCTTCCTGATTATCTGAGACGCGACGGAGATAATTTAACTCAGGATCGTCTTATTTGTTGATCGTATAGACTAATTCGGCTCGCGTCTTCTCGATTTTGCCAACGTTGCTGTGAAATTGCGTTACCGTTCCCAATTTTCAACTCCTGGTACATGAGATAGTTCTCAAAATTGTTCACTGTTCGTGGAATCTTTTTGGCACTATTTCTCTTCCTTGCGTTTCTCAATCTATTGTGACGACTATGTTTAAGAGCGTTGTTCTTTCTTTTGTAGTCTTATCCTGAGTTTAGGTCTTTTCGAGCGTCTATACAAAGTGTGCCATATACTGTTTATGGCTACTCCCATATGGACTAAACAAAGTTGGTTGGTGATGAGCTTGTGCGTTCTAGGATTTGTAGTTGGGAATGCATTTGGTTTAGCTAGAGTTCATGCTGCACTTAGGTTTTAACTGCACACTTTACCTAAATAATATCTTCCAGTAAGAATTTCTCTTTGAGATTCGCTTATGCAACAAGATCTGTTGGGCTTGGTGCTTTTCTGCATCTTACATCTATTCGCTTTCAAATTCATTGTCTGTGTCCGCTACTGCATACGCGCTTAATCACTTATTTCTATTGTGACCTTTCCTATCTAACTTATTATTCTTTGATACTGAATCTGACGTGCTTAGTAAATGGTTCTACTGTTTTTTTGTGTGTGCTTGAGCATCTGGATTCTCATCTGATCTGTATTTTCTGTTTCATTCAAGTAGAAATCTCGTGAGAAGTCAACACCTTTACAGATTACTGAGGAGAGATTAACTGCCCCGTATGGTCAGCTTGTCCGTATATCTTACACTGATCTGAAGATTGTTTATTTGTAACTTGTAAGTATTCTTACTTTGAAAGCATCCCCTTATATATGACATTTAAAGAACAACCATTTATCAGGTCCAGACTTTGCAAAGTTTGTGACCAATACCTGACTGACTCTGAGATAATAGTTTGAGCTTGTTAAGTTTTTTTTTTCTCTATTCGGTAGATCTCGTTTGGCTTTCTGCCAATATCGATGATCACTTCTCAACTTTCATCTTTTTGTGCAAACATTGGTCTTCCGGTGTGAATGGTGACACTGAAATGTATTTTATGATTCTGGTGTTTGTAGATTTCGCTTCCGGGATGAATAATTTGTTGCAGATTTACAGTGAAAGCGAGACATGTTCTACATGAAAGCACAGACATAATTTTGAGCATTTGGATATAATTTTTTTTTCTTGCATTCTATCCTTTCAAAGAAACTCCTTTTTAACATTCCTTGTCATGGACGCTCCCAATCCCAAGCGACCTTGCCTTGCCCCTTTGGTTACCTACTCCATAGAAAACCCTTTTTCCCTCCCTATTGCTCCAGATTTCAACCAAAGCAACATTGATATGACTATCTCTTCTTTCCTTTCGTTGTCCGACTTGCCTTTGTTCTCCTCACCGCTCTCCATAGGATGCTCTTTTGATCGAGTGCTTGATAAAGTCATCCCCTCAGCAGCTGGAACTTCCCGTGATGAATTTGATCAGGATCGTTTCCTGGATCGTACTCTCCAACTCGCATCGCTTCTTTACAAGTCCACCAAACGTTGCATAAGGAAACGTGCCACCCTCCAAAATTCCTCATCCTGGCCTCTCCTCCCTGAACTAACCACTAAGGTAACAATTCCAGCATTCTCATATCATGCGTTTTCTGTTTTCTTGAGTGATGTCTCACATAATATGTTTCTAATGCATATTCAGGTCTTTTCAATGCTTGATACGAAGTCTCTCATGCAAGCTTCTGCATGTTGCACGATGTTCAACAAATGTGCCATGGATCGTGTATGTTACTCCCACATCGACCTGACAACGGCTGTCGAAGATGTTGATAATGGAGTTGTGTGCGTAATGATCCATCGGGCTGGAAAAGAACTCAGGTGAGATTTTCTCTTTCCGGGT
Source organism: Arabidopsis arenosa (assembly GCA_905216605.1). Taxonomy (NCBI): domain Eukaryota; kingdom Viridiplantae; phylum Streptophyta; class Magnoliopsida; order Brassicales; family Brassicaceae; genus Arabidopsis; species Arabidopsis arenosa. Next base: position 18,000,578 of record LR999456.1, read on the forward strand.
TATCTTATTTTGGTGGACCTTGGTCTATGTATCTATGTAATCATCTCTCAGGTTTCATTTATACTTGCAGATCCCTCAAACTTGGTTCTATTTCTTCCTCAGCTGGATTTACTACATCTTCGCTGACAAGATCCTGTCTTACCCCACTAACTTTTAACCATGGTTTTGCTGGGTATTTGCTTGATTATCAAATATATACAAGTGAATATTTATGTACCAAACCTGTTACATTAATGTGATTTGTGCTCTCTGATACAACTAGATAGGGATAATGGGTTTACTAGTTTTGTTGCTTGAATAGTTGGTGTTAAAATTAACATCTTTATTTCATCTTCTGAGTGATACTATCTTTTTCCATTCAACTAGGGGTCATTTGAGAAGCCTACACCTTTACCATCTCAGAATGATGGATTGCGAGTCCTTATCTCCTGTGTTGTCAGCTTGTTTAAATCTCACTGATTTGAAGATTGTTGGACTGTAAGTTGTATTGGATAATTCAGGAATTCTCCAATTCAGTATTGCTTTGCTTTACTTTGCCTGGAGGCGCCATCTTCTATGCTTTTAATTTTTTTTGTTATTTGAATGTCTGTTCACTTTAAATTCTGCTGATTCCTTATGGTAATTACTTTTTTTTTCCTACATTTTTGCATTATTTAGTATTCAAGGAAGCAGGTACAATCCACTTGAGCAGTTAGGTTTACTCACGAGAAATTGTCGCTTGTTAGAGCACCTGTTCATAGAGATATATGGTGCAGCAGGTATATGTTCCCGCTATGAAGATTTCCTCTTTGTATTTTTCATTTGAGTGTTTGCTCAAAGTTACCTACTTTTTGACTGGTAGTATAGGCCTTATAACAGATTCAAGCTTGTTAGAGTTTGTGGATAATTGCCCCAACTTAATTTCGCTATCGCTCCTATGTTTTATGCTAAAGGGCGCAATATTACAAAAATTAATTAAGGTATGGCTCCTCTAGTTTTGTTGTTATTTCTTTTCTTTTTATTTGGTATCATCTAATACGTTTTACAAAACCGATATAATATTGTGATGTTTTGCAGGGTTTTCGTCAACTAAAGTACATTAATCTGTCGAAGTCGCCTGAAATTAGTGGTTGTTTTTTCAGGTGCGTGTCGTTTGAGTAAATGTTAATGATGATATCTTTTTAAGTATTTGGTAGCAAATTATTTATGGCCTAAGGTTTTGTTGGTAGGGGTTTGGAACTTTGCTGCAAAGATAGTCCACTGGAGACTTTGATATTGCGCGACTGCTATACTTTAGAGGAGGTAAAGGATATAAAACACAACATGTTTTAAGTTTTGTTCTTCATTCTTAAAGTCACAGTCGTGAGTTCGCCTTGGAATTCAGAGAGAAGTTTTGCTGTTCTTGAATTCATTACTCGCCGGAGACTTCAAATCCATTCGGCTCATTGTAAGTTCCTATAGAATATTTGCTAGTTTTTGAACAAAAAAAAAAGATTTGGTAGTTTGTTCCGGAAATTTTCGTATGACCTAGAAACGTTTTTTAATCTTATAAATGCGTTCTTCTTTTTCTCCTTTAGGACGTATCAAACGTCAACGGTTTAGTTTGTGATGGAGGCAATAGAACTTTTGAACCAAGGTAACTAACTCACTGATTTGTTGAAGTTTTTTTGTGTGAACGATTTGTTCATATTCTTAAATTTTTTTATATATATATGTGACACTATTGTTTGCTGTAGATTTCCTATTGAGGAGCTGAAAAAACAAAGATCAGATGTCACATTAGTGGCAATTTTTGAATCACAATCATCATTGTCATCATCAAGGTTCATCAATAACTAGTTGTGTTTATTCGGCCTTCATTTTTTAGTACCTAAACTAATTGAATTCAAATAATTTTGTTTTTGTAATATCTCAGCTCAGGGGAGGTATATTCAGATGGCACCTCTTCTTGGAGTTCTGATCATAGCAGGGAGGAGGAAGAGCATGATATCGACTTGGACTCTATATAAATTCAAAGTCCCCCATAATTTTTTTCCGGTACCCAGAGAGGTCTCCGAGAATCTTGAATCGTTTGTCTTCTTCCTTCTAATCTTCTCCATTAAGTGGTAGTTATGCTAATGGATTTGTCCAAGAATTTGTGAAATCCGCCTTCTTATATTCAAACAAACTCTGTTATAACGGATGTGAGCAAGATAACAAAACGTAAAGAACACGACACATATTTAACGTGGTTCACCAACACTTTCTGTTGGCTACGTCCACGGGCAAAGAGACAGATTTTATTACTGGAGAATACAGAATTCAGAATACATGGAGGCTAGGTTAACAAGAGTATTTATAGGGAGGAAACCCTAATTAACCCTAGACTAATTTGGGCCTAATGTCACGGGCCCAATCTAGTTCAAGTCATATCTAACAAATCTCCACCTTGACTTGAATCCTCCAAACAGATGTACCTGATGCACTGCTCACAGTGCCAAAAGTACCAGACTTCTCCTTCAGACAGATGTACCAGATTCAGCTACCAGACTGTTGTACCAGATGCATTATCACAACGCCAGAAGTACCAACCAAATGTAGCAGACAAACGTACCAGAATTCTCCTTTGCCTCAGATGTCCCATCAGGGACCAGATGCTCTGTCGAGCCAGAATGCTTCATCAGAAGCCATAACGCCTGTTAAGGCCAGAATGCTTCATCAGAAGCCAGAACGCCTGTTAAGGCCAGAATGCTTCATCAGAAGCCAGAACGCCTGTTAAGGCCATAATGCTTCATCAGAAGCCAGAATACCCCACTGGGGCCAGATGCTCCATCAGGAGCCCGATGCCTCTTCAGAGGCCTGATGTCCCTCCAGGGACCTGCTGCCCCGTCAGGGGCCTGTTCGCCCTTCAGGGCGATTAACAGCTTGAGATATTCAGCAAGTCCAAACAGTGTTTAAACTTGCTCTGAGGAACCGGCTTGGTGAACATATCAGCAGGGTTATCTGCAGTCCCTACCTTCTTCACTTGAATCCTCTTCTCATTTCTCATAAAATGATATCTCACATCAATATGCTTGGTCCTCTCATGATGGACCTGATCCTTGGCTAAACAGATCGCACTCAAACTGTCACAGTACACTGTAGCCTGATCATGATGCAAACCCAGATCACTGACCAATCCTTTCAACCAAATACCCTCCTTAGCAGCTTCTGTCAAAGCCATGTACTCTGCTTCTGTAGTTGACAGCGTCACAGTTGGCTGCAGAGTTGCTTTCCAGCTAATCACAGAATTACCCAGGGTAAACACATAACCTGTCATCGATCTTCTGCTGTCTACATCTCCTGCATAATCAGAATCAGAATAGCCTGCAATCAGGCTCGGGACCTCACCTCCATATATGAGGCCAACATCAGACGTACCTCTCAGGTACCTGAAAATCCTCTTCACAGCCAGCCAATGTTCTTTTCCTGGTTGTCCCATAAACCTGCTGACAACACTGACTGCATGTGCAAGATCTGGTCTTGTACAGACCATATCATACATCAAACTTCCCACAACATTAGCATAAGGAACCCGAGACATATACTCTTTTTCCTCTTCAAACTGATTAGCAAACATGTCAATAGGCTTTGCTGATAACATACCAAACCTGTTCAACACCTTCTGAATGTAGCCTTTCTGTGACAAGAAAAGCTTATTCTGACTTCTGTCTCTGAGAATTTCCATTCCCAGAATCTTCTTTGCTGCTCCCAGATCCTTCATCTCAAACTCAGCACTCAGCAGATCCTTCAATCTCTGAATATCACACATCTGTTTGGCAGCTATCAGTATGTCATCTACATAAAGCACTAGATAAACGTAAGATTCATCTTTCAGCTTGCTAGTGTAGACACAGCAATCATACGGACTTCTGATGTAGCCTAGCTCCATCATATAGCTGTCGAACCTCTTGTACCACTGCCTGGGAGACTGCTTGAGCCCATACAGAGACTTGTTCAGCTTACACACGTGATCTTCCTTTCCAGGAACTTGGAAACCATCTGGTTGAGTCATGTATATTTCTTCCTCTAATACTCCATGAAGAAAAGCTGTCTTAACATCAAGCTGTTCAAGTTCCAAGTCCTGATTTGCTACTATTGCTAGCAGCATTCTGATGGAAGTGTGTCTGACCACAGGTGAGAAAATCTCATTGTAGTCCACTCCTTCTCTTTGACTGAAACCTCTCGTAACCACTCGAGCTTTGTACTTAACTCCTTCTACCGGTGATATCCCTTCTTTTATCTTGAAGATCCACTTGCAAGTAACAATCTTTCTTCCTGGTGGTCGTGTGACCAAATCCCATGTCTGATTTTTACTGTGAGATTCCATCTCATCTCCCATTGCAGCAAACCATTTCTCAGCCTCAGCCCCTGAAACAGCTTCTTGATAAGTGGATGGCTCATGAGTATCCACTTCTTCTGCAACCTGTAAGGCATACCCTGCCATATTCTCAAGACAGTATCCTGCTGTATCCTCATAACCGTATCTCTGTGGTGATCCCACTCCAATCCTCCTGGTTCGGTTTAGAGCGATACTGTAAGGTTTTGGTTCTGGCTTGACAGGATCTGGTGAACCATCTGCTTTCTGTAGCTCCTGACTTTGTTCCTGTTGCTGTAAAACAGCTCTCTGATCATCTGTCAGCTCCACCTGTTTATCAAAGCTACCATTCTCTTCTGTAGTTGTAGACTTCACTGAACATCCAAGCATAGAAACTTCATCAAAGATAACATTCCTGCTCAAAATCACTATGTTCTCTGATGGAGACCAAATCCTGAATCCCTTGACTCCATCTCCATAGCCCACAAATACTCCCTTCCTTGCTCTTGGCTCTAATTTACCTTCATTTACATGATAATAAACTGTGCAGCCAAAAATCTTAAGATTAGAGTAATCAGCAGATTTACCAGACCACATCTCTGTAGGTGTCTTGCACATGATTCCAGTGTGCGGCCCACGATTGATCAAATAACAGGCTGTATTTACTGCTTCAGCCCAGAACCTCTTTTCTAAATCAGCATTAGAAAGCATACACCTTGCTCTCTCCAGTAATGTCTGATTCATCCGTTCAGCTACACCATTCTGCTGTGGTGTATCTCTGACAGTGTGATGTCGAGCAACCCCTTCATCCTTACACAACTGATTGAACTCTGATGAACAAAACTCCAGACCATTGTCCGTCCGCAGCCTCCTGATCTTCTGACTACACAAAAGATCTTTCTCTGATTGAATTTGTATCCTCTCTTCACCCACATGGCAAAGCCTCATATCCCAGAGCTTTGTCATTTTTCCATTGTGAATCTCTGAAGATGCAACATTCGATGAACACGTAACTATGAAACCTTGTAGGATATACAAGGTACCACATATGACACTCTTTAGAGTCACATCAAAACCTTGACAGACTCTCAGAACTCCGTCTCCACCATCATGCGTCTTGATCTTGATCGAGCCAATTCCAACAATCTTGGTTGACAAGCACTCTCTTCTCAAACACATATGATACGACTGTCGAGTATTTAGAACCCACACACCAGAGAGGTGGGTGTTTCTATCAGCAACAAGAGCAATGCCTTGTTCAGACTTGGTGTCAGCTTTTGTTACGAAAACAGACTCAGATTGTCTCTTGTTAATGCAATCTGACTTCCAATAACTACAGACATCATCTGACTGAGGACTCTTAGAGAACAGCTCTCTGTATCTGTTTTTCTTTCTCTGTCCTAGCTTATTGCTGCCATTAGCTACTAGCTCAAAGGCTTGATCGTCTGTAGTTTTATCTGCCAGCCTGATACTTATCAGACCTGATGCCCAACATGGGCCGAATATCCTGCACAGACCAGATACCCATTACGGGCCAGATGTCTTGAATAGACCAGATGCCCAACACGGGCCGGATGTCCAACACGGACCTGATGTCTTGCACAGACCAGATGTCCAGAACGGACCAGATGTCCAACTGGACCAGATTACCCGTTTGACCAGACGCCCACTGGGCCGAATGTCCTCTCACGGGCCTGAAACTGAAACTGTTTCTCCCAGAATTCTTGTCGATCTTCATGTTCATCTCAGAAATCTTCTCACCAGAACACAAACGCGGAATTTCCCAGAACCTGATTCTGCACGAACCTTCTTCTGCACTGAATTTGCACGAACCTTCTTCTGTACGGATTTTGCACGGGCCTGTATCTGCACGAAAACTGGTTTTGCACGGATCTGCACAAACTTGTTTCTGCCCTAAATTTGCACGAATCTGTTTCAACCCGAAAATTGCACGAAACTGATTCTGCCCGAAAATCGCACGAAACAGAACGAAGAACTTGTGCTCAGACACGAATTTTGCACGAATTAGATTATGCCCGAGATTTGCACGTATCTGATTCTGTCCTAAATTCGCACGGACTGCAGAACGAAGAACCTTGTGCTCTGATACCAGTTTGTTATAACGGATGTGAGCAAGATAACAAAACGTAAAGAACACGACACATATTTAACGTGGTTCACCAACACTTTCTGTTGGCTACGTCCACGGGCAAAGAGACAGATTTTATTACTGGAGAATACAGAATTCAGAATACATGGAGGCTAGGTTAACAAGAGTATTTATAGGGAGGAAACCCTAATTAACCCTAGACTAATTTGGGCCTAATGTCACGGGCCCAATCTAGTTCAAGTCATATCTAACAAACTCTTCCCATAATCGATCAAAGAAACAAGATCTCTTCAAAAGTAAGAAACCTTCAAACTCCTTCATCTGATGTGACGATCTCTATACCAATAATATTTCTGGAGAGAACAGCCGTCTGTTGCTTTAGCTTCAGAGAAGACGAACAAGGACTTAACGTGCCAATTATATCTCATAGTCTATGAGTGAGGAAGATGATCAGGGAAGAAGTCTCCTATAACTCTTTTTTCTTGGTACCCTGAATCCCTAATTGTTTATTAATCAGAGAGGTCTCCCAAAAGTCCATATTGTTTCGCTCTCTCCGAGAATCTGAATTGTTCGTCTTCATCCTTCTAATCTTCTCCATTAATTGGTAGTCATGCTAATGGATTTGTCGAAGAATTAGTGAAATCCTTTTTTTTATGACAGGAGATCTCTTGCAAACCAAGTTAACTGATTGTTTAGATTGTTTACCATTTGACAACCAGTATTCAGAACTCTAATGACGCACCAGTTTATATGGCCATTATTGTGTGTTGTAGGTTTCCTCTTGAAGAGCTTAAAATTTTACATCACCATTATCTTTATCCAGTAGTTCCTATTATAGCGGAGGAGCACTTTGCTGCTAATGAGAATGCTGAAGTTGGAAAGACCTTTCACTGAGCCAGCTGGCCTAGACTTGGATGTGGCTAACACAGATTTTGCTGCTGAACTAAAAGCTGAAGGCAAACTCGGGTTGTTCTTTGATAGGGCCAGAGCTTTTCGGGAACCAATTGCTGTCACCCTCAACGTGACTGCGTATTACAATGGAATTGTTTCCACCATTTACGAGTCCATGACTCACCTACTCCAGACTAAGAAGACAGAGTTTAACAACAACACCAATATCACCAACCGACTCACTCAAGTTTCGAATCAACTCGTGATAGGGGCATGTATAACGACTTATCTCAAATTACGTGCTCTTATAATCACGGAATTCCCTGACAGGTACACTTCAGCTTATCTCAAAAGGCCAAAAGGGATCACATTCACGGACTTACCACCAGTAGTCGTTGCACCATTTGCTTTTGCAATTCAACAACTCGGCGCTGTCAACATCGCTAACCTCACTCATAAGGCATGTTATGTCCCAGTTCTCCCTCCTACAGGACATCAATACGGACTTTCGAATAACCAAATTTGGGACCTCAACTCGTACGCACAAGCTGTGGAATACGCTAGAAACGAACTTGGGGATCCACTTTAATGTGGTTGATGTGAACCAGAAGACCGGTACCGCCTGGTGGTTACTAAGACAACACCTCTCTGAGGAAATGTTCGAGTTGAAGCTCCCGTTCCCGGAGGTCAACTACACTTCAGCGATGGCCGTGACACACTCACTCTTCCTGCTCAAGACGGACCACGGAGAGCTTGACCCATCAAATGCTATTTTCGATCTCGTCCCTTATGGAGAATCCGACTACAGTTACATTATTACATATTACGTGACCCTCTTCCTGGCATCAACGTCACCACGTTCGTGACCATTGATGAAAGCGCGAGACACATAGTTTCTAACGTGTAACTTTTTGAACCCACTTGAGACCACATTAGCAAACTAGGTGTGGGCAAAAAACCCTCACCAACCGAACCGATATAAATGATTTGGTTTGGTTATGGTTTAGCCTAAAAACCCATTTGATTGTCATTTTTATTAAGCTTTCAGTTTAGATTTGGTTTAGTTAAAAAACATAAAACCGAATCGTTTTTTTTGGTTTTTGATTAAAATTAAGGATAATTATATTGTTTCATTCTCCTCTAACAAACGTTTGACTTTAAAACGCAGCGGTTCTCACGTCTCTTGGGCTCCCAAACGCAGCGTTTCACATCTAGTTTCCCAAAACGCAGCGTTTTACGTGTGGTTTCTAAACGCTGCGTTTATTATTTGGTGTGTCTTTAAATTGAAACACGAGTCTTTCTAATTTTTCAAAAGTTGTTGTGTCATGGAACCTCAAAGCCCCAACAAGCGACTTTGTAGAGTCCAAAACCAAAACCCTAATTCTCCCCCGGGTTTCGAACAGAACCACGTCGATCTGATTATCTCCTCGTTCCTCTCGTTGCCGGATTTGCCTTCGTTATCCTCGCCGCTCTCTATTGGCTGCTCCTTCGATCGGGTGGTTGAGAAATTGTTGGAAGCTTCTGATGATGACTCCGTTCACGATCGCACACTCCAACTCGCGTCGCTTCTTCAAGATACCACCAAAAGATTATCTCGAAAACACGCTTCTCTCCACAATTCCAATTCTTGGTTACTCCCTCATGAACTTACCATTAAGGTAACACGACCTGTCTTTTCTTTTTTATGTAAACCTGAGTTATTGAATCTAGAGACCATGTTTTAGGAATTTAAAGATGTGTACGTTGTGTTGAATTCAGGTGTTTTCGTTGGTTGATACAAAATCCCTGATGCAAGCATCAGCGTGTTGCACCATGTTCAAAAAGTGTGCCAATGACTCTTTTTGTTACTCCAACATTGACTTGACAAACGTAAATGTCAAAAGTAGAGTTGTCCGTAGTATGATTTTTAAGGCTGTAAAAGAACTCAGGTCAGATGTTATTATATATAAAACCCAAATCTTCTTCTTTTCTATTTCTCTATTCTTGGTGTATCTAATCATCTCGTAGGGTTTGTTTGTTGATGCATTGCATGCAGATCCCTAAAAGTTGGTCTCCTGGATAAATCTAAGAATTCTTTGCTTTCAGGCACATGTCTTGCCCCACTATCCTATAATCATGGTTTTCTTGGGTATTGGCTTTATTACCATAATTCTGTTTGACTTACCATACATAGAGAAATTAGTTCTACTGGTTTCTGTGGCCTTGTATCTTTGATATAATTGCAATTTTTTTTTCTTTTCCATTCAACAAGGAATCTCTTGACAAGCCTACACATTTACAATCGCAAATGGTTGGAGAATAAGTCCTTATGTGGTGCCTTGTCCGTCTGCTCAAATCTAACCGATTTAAAGATTGTTGGATTGTAAGTTGGCCTTACCCTGTTGGCTGTTGCTTACCATTTTCCAAGTCTTATAGGCTAGTTACAATATAGTCCTAAGCTGGACTGACAATCTTTGTCACATTTTCTCACTTTCTGCAATATTTGTGTTTTCTCTTTACAGGGATGTTGATTCATTAGATAAAGTATTAGATTGTCTCACAAGAAAATGTCAGCATCTGTTCTTAGAAAAACAGTTATTAGAAAAACAGATTGGACCTGGTAAGTTTTTTTTGCTATGATACTTTGCTTTTGTTGTCCTTTCATGTTTGCTTAAGCTGACCCCAATTAATGTGTGGCAGCTAGCTCGATCTCTATATGTGGTTCTTCCTTTGAGAGAAACTGCCCCAATATAACTTCACTATCACTCATAGGTTTTGGCCTAAGTGACAAGAAAGTCTACCTTCTTATTAAGGTATGGCTTTTCGGTTTTCTGGTATTTCTTCTATTTTCATTTGGTGCTATATCTAAATGTTTTACAAAAATATCTGATGCTTCTTTGCAGGGTTTGCGTAAGCTTAAGTACCTGAACCTATCCAGAAATTCTATAATCAAAGGACGCTTTTTGAGGTTCATGTTTTTTGAGCTGATGATATCCTAGTTAAGTATAGTATTTTTATGTTAGCAAAGTTTGTTTCTTATGGCGGAGAGTTTTTTTTTCTGATGGGTAGGGATGTGAACCATGACTGCAAAGACTCTCTGCTCGAGACTTTGATATTGCGAGATTGCAATTCTATAGAGGAGGTAAAGGAATTTAACATAACTTTTGTTGTTGCATCTCATATTAATGTCACTATACTAATATTGGACCCTTAATATCCAGAGAAATGTTTGCCAGTTTTTGGATTCGTTGTTACTCGTAGGACACTTGAGATTCATTCGACACATTGTAAGTTCTCTTCTTAATAAGACATTACTAGTTTTAGTCTGGTGACAGGTGCTTTTGTTTACTCATGATATGTTTCTTCACTAGGACGTTTCAAATGAGGCCGGATTAATTTATGGCGGCAAGAGATGTAGCAAACCAAAGTAACTGATTTTTTTCTTACTTTTTACCATTTGACAAATAGTAATCATAATAACTCGGTTAAATAACGTAACGGTTTATATATATGGCCATTATATTGTGTGTTGTAGGTTTCCTCTGGAAGAGCTGAATGAAGAAAGACCAGGTCTCACTTTTGTGGCAGAGTTTAGATCACCATCATCATCATCAGTATCAGATGTTAGATCACCATCACCATCGTCGTCGTCAGATTCATCTTCTTCCTCAGATTCATCATCAAGGTTGATCAATTTGTTATTAGGCTTTTAAAATTAATTATTAGGAATTCAAGTTTAAATGATTTGTTGTTGTTTGTAAAATTCAGCTCAGGAGATTCTTCCGACGACAGTGGAACTGAAGAAGACGACGACTGACATTGTCTTGTGACTCGTGAAGTTGTGATAATGGTGTCACTTCTTTCAATTTTATTACCTTTTCCGATCCTCAAGAAAATATAATTAGGCATTGATATATTTTTGTTACCTATGGTCTAAAAACCATTTTATTTCTCTTGGATCATGCATATTTCTGTTTGTTTTATTTTCAATTTTTTTTTACTTCAAAAGTTTAGTTATGTTTTTTTTTTTTTTTTTTTTTTTTTTGGCACACCAAAAATTTAGTTATGTTAATCAACCAATTTTAAGCTTTAAAAACTGCTAAACTACATGTAATTTTGACAAAATTAGAGACACACAAGTAAAGGTGTACTTATCCTTTGTCTTCAAGCTCAAAATTTTAATTAAATTTAGTTTATTACAATGAATTTTTTTTTATACTGATACGGCCTTGTTCTCGCTACGATGTTAGAAATTGAGAAATCTTTTTGTGATTATGTATTGTTTGGTCGTGGAACTGATCAAACTATTTGTGAAATCCACTGAGACGATCTTTTGAGAATGTTTTCTCTTCAGTAATGCAAATATACAAGTTTGGTGCTCTTTCGCGGCGAGCTCAGCAGCTACATACATCCTTGAATGGACTCAAACGAAGATACAACAACGCAAACAGTGCATCAAATTTCCATTCGTCGAAGAGCTCTACTCAAACCCAAATCCAGAAATCGCAGACCAAACCTCTCCCTAAATCTGGAGACTCGGATATAAAAGAGTGGAATGTTGCTATAAGCAGCTACATGCGTACTGGAAGGTGCAGCGAAGCCCTTCGTGTCTTCAAACGCATGCCTAGGTGGAGTTCCGTTTCTTATAACGCTATGATATCTGGGTATTTGAGAAATGGTGAGTTTGAACTCGCTCGGATGTTGTTCGATGAAATGCCTGAACGAGATTTAGTTTCTTGGAATGTGATGATTAAAGGGTATGTACGGAACAGGAATCTTGGGAAAGCTAGGGAATTGTTTGAGAGAATGCCTGCGAGGGATGTTTGTTCGTGGAATACGATTTTGTCGGGTTACGCTCAGAATGGGTGTGTTGATGATGCAAGGAGGGTTTTTGATCGAATGCCTGAGAAGAACGACGTATCGTGGAATGCGTTGCTCTCTGCTTATGTTCAGAATAGTAAATTGGAGGAGGCTTGTGTGTTGTTTGAGTCAAGGGAGAATTGGGCGTTGGTTTCGTGGAACTGCTTGCTTGGTGGGTTTGTTAAGAAGAAGAAGATTGTTGAGGCAAGACAGTTTTTTGATAGTATGAAGGTGAGGGATGTGGTCTCATGGAATACGATCATCACTGGGTATGCACAGAACGGGGAAATTGATGAGGCGCGGCAACTGTTTGATGAGTCTCCCGTTCAAGACGTCTTTACGTGGACAGCAATGGTGTCAGGATACATACAAAACCGAATGGTGGAAGAAGCGAGAGAATTATTCGACAGAATGCCAGAGAGAAACGAAGTGTCATGGAATGCCATGCTTGCAGGATATGTGCAGGGGGAGAGAATGGAGATGGCAAAGGAATTGTTTGATGTTATGCCTTGTAGAAATGTTAGTACATGGAACACGATGATAACTGGATATGCTCAGTGCGGCAAAATTTCTGAAGCTAAGAACCTTTTTGATAAAATGCCTAAGAGAGATCCGGTCTCTTGGGCAGCTATGATTGCAGGGTACTCGCAAAGCGGACACAGCTATGAAGCTCTGCGTTTGTTTGTACTAATGGAGAGAGAGGGAGGGAGATTGAATCGGTCTTCGTTTTCATCTGCTCTAAGCACATGTGCAGACGTTGTTGCTCTCGAGCTTGGGAAGCAATTGCATGGACGATTGGTTAAAGGCGGGTATGAGACTGGGTGCTTTGTTGGGAATGCGCTTTTGTTGATGTATTGCAAATGTGGAAGCATAGAAGAAGCTAATGACTTGTTTAAGGAGATGGCTGGGAAGGACATTGTCTCTTGGAACACAATGATTGCAGGTTATTCAAGGCACGGGTTTGGAGAAGAGGCTTTAAGGTTCTTCGAGTCGATGAAGAGAGAAGGACTGAAGCCAGATAATGCTACCATGGTTGCGGTATTATCTGCGTGCAGTCACACAGGACTTGTTGATAAAGGCAGGCAATATTTCCATACGATGACTCAAGACTATGGCGTAACGCCTAACTCACAACACTACGCTTGCATGGTCGATCTTCTCGGTCGAGCTGGGCTTCTAGAAGAAGCTCACAATCTAATGAAGAACATGCCCTTTGAGCCAGACGCTGCAATTTGGGGAACTTTACTCGGTGCAAGCAGAGTCCATGGAAACACAGAGCTAGCTGAAACAGCTGCAGATAAGATTTTTGCAATGGAGCCTGAAAATTCCGGTATGTATGTTCTTCTCTCTAATCTATACGCTTCTTCTGGTCGATGGGGAGATGTAGGTAAACTACGAGTGAGAATGCGGGATAAAGGGGTGAAGAAAGTTCCAGGGTACAGTTGGATTGAGATTCAGAACAAGACTCATACTTTCTCGGTTGGGGATGAGTTTCATCCTGAGAAAGACGAGATCTTTGCGTTTTTGGAGGATCTGGATTTGAGAATGAAGAAAGCAGGGTATGTTTCCAAGACGAGTGTGGTTCTTCATGATGTGGAAGAAGAAGAGAAGGAGCGTATGGTTCGGTACCATAGCGAGAGACTGGCTGTAGCTTATGGGATAATGCGTGTGTCTTCGGGGAGACCGATCCGTGTGATAAAGAATCTGCGTGTGTGTGAGGATTGTCACAATGCCATCAAGTATATGGCCAAAATCACAGGGAGACTGATTATTTTGAGGGATAATAACAGGTTTCACCATTTTAAGGATGGTTCATGTTCTTGTGGAGACTACTGGTGAAGCCATGATGATTCCATTTCATCTTTGATTCAATCTAACCGTTGACCAATTAGAGAAGAAAATGGGTTCTGTCTTCGTTTTGCAGAAGGTGAAGGAAGTGTTTTGCATTGGCGTATCTCGCCTGATTTCACCATTGATGTAAGCAAATTGGGTAAAAATTACACAATATATTATGGCCTTGTTCCATTTTTCCCTTAGGGGGTTTATGGATGTGTTCTGTAGAATGATGTCTCCAAACTTTATCTTGCCATCGATGTTAGAAAGGAACTCAGGTGAACTGTAATGGCATACTCTAACGTCAACTTGACGACGTATTCCAAAAACATTGACAATGGAGTAGTGTATGCTTCGATCCAACGGGCTGGAAAGGAACTCAGGTGAACTGTTAGAAGCATCTAGATATGGAATCACATTTGAGTAGTTTTGTTTTTTCCTTTTTGGACAGCAAATTCACATTAGACTTTGGGTATATATCATTGTGTATTCAAGAAACCATATCTACTGTCAGGAAAAGAATTTGCTTTACACTAATTGGCAGCTTCCCCGAGTTCCTAGTTGTTTGTTGAAACTTCGACTATGTAATCATATCGCAACTTGAACTTGGTCATGTTGTTTGCCCAGCTAAATTTACGATACCTTTGATTCCACTGGTGAAGGTTTTTTGTTTTTGTTTACTCAAGCTTACCTATTGTGTAACAGGTAGATCAAGAAAAGAATCATCAGCCTTGGTAGAGAGTTCTTGACCAATACTTAAACTTAACCGCGCTAACTCTCATAGGTTGTCGGCTAAAAGATGCAACAGCCATAATATTTGCTGAGGTAATGGCCCCTTCTGTTTTCTGGCATTTCATCTTTCTTCATTTGCTACCATCTATGCAAAGGGCAGAAACGAGTCTACCATATCAAATCTCAATCCATATTATTGTGTGGCCAATTACAAACGAGTTCTGATGCTTTTTCCCACGACAACAAAACCAAAACAGAAATCCAGAAATCGAAAAGCTTCAAAGCATGATCTAATGGGAAGGAATCATACGGCCAAGAGACTTGTTGAGCCAAGCCTTCCACATCTCAGAGGTCTTCCAGATTGCTGTTGTAAATTCCGAATGGTACGATCAATGGACTTGGTTAAAAGGTCAAGGGGCATAGCTTGTTCTCCATGATGCCTACAATCTTTTTCTCGCCAAATAGAGTACATGAAGTTTGAAAGACATATATCTCAGTATGAAATGAACCGTGCTGTTGAAAATTGATCTTGACATCATCATGAGAATATCATTGTGTATCTGTGCTGGTACAATGATCTACAATGCTAAATCGATCCCGACATCATCATGGAGAAGATCGCGAGTTAAACTCTACCACACTTGGGAAAAGTGGCTACACGTGAAGAACAAATGATCCCGAACTTCCATTTGAACCTTACATAAACACAAGTAGAATCCACTCCCATAATCCAAGAACTCATTCTATCCTATGTGGTTAACCAATTATGCATTTCAAACCATACAAGGATTGAGTACTTGGGAGTGGCATTAGGAAACAAAACTCCCTTGTATCATTCCCTTATTTGCAACACATTTTCTGATTTGATGCCAAGTACATTTTGTAGGGAATTTCATTTCTGCATCAATTTGAATTCTAAGAGTTGTACATAATCTATAATTTTGACCTAATTATTTTTTAATTTTCACGTTTGCAAATTAATTATCCAAGTTTATGTTGACGATGAAAAACTAAGTTCTTAAATAATCAACCGTCACCGCATATTTGAAGAATTAATTTGCCAACTTAAAATTGTGAAATTGAAAAACAATAATGTTCTAAATTTTTATTACAGTTCCATTTATTTTGTTTATACATTGCAAAATCATAAACAAAACACAGAAATATCCATAAGAAAAAGATTCACATTCATTAATTTTAAAAGAAATGAAAAAAAAAAAGAGACCAAAGAGGCGGAGCCATTTTTATAAATAGAGGAGAAAAGAAAACGCCTGAGAAGACTCTTTCAACGTTGTTTGGTTGGGTTCCATGGATTCACCAAATCCTCCCACACAAAGCCCTAACTCGGTCCGTACTCTTCCCGGCTCGAACCATAGCCACACCGATTCGATTATCTCATCGCTTCTTTCGTTTCCAGATTCTTCTACCATCTCCATTAGCTGTTCCTTCGATCGAGTCCTTGATAGAGCTCTCGCCTCCGCTTCCGCTGATGAATCCGTTCAGGATCGTCTCGTCGATCGCACTCTCGAACTCGCATCGCTTCTTCTCGATTCCACTAAACGATGCTTCCGGAAGCGAGCTTCTGTTCACAATTCCAATTCATGGTTCCTCCCTCCAGAACTTACCATTAAGGTAACAACAACAAACAAATTGGGAAATTTTGCTCTGTCTTTGTATTGAATCTAGAGGCGATGATGTTTTAGGTTTTTGTACATCGCCTGATCTCTTTATTGATGTAATCAATTGAGGATTCTGAAATTGTGCATTGTTCCTGGAAACCTGAACCTCTGCGTTATTGAATTTAGAGGCGATTTTTTCGGGGATTCTCGAATTATGCTTTGTTCGTGGAAACTTGAACCATTTGCTTTAGTGAATCCATTTTGATTAGTAACGATTTGTGTTCAATTTTAGGAAGAGTTGGAATTTTAGGATATGTCATTTTGAGTGTTTTCTCATGTACTTTGTTTTAATTCGATTATTCAGGTTTTTTCGATGCTTGATACAAAGTCTCTGATGCAAGCAGCTGTGTGCTGCACCATGTTCAACAAATGTGCCATGGACCGTTTATGTTACTCCCATATCGACTTGACAACGTCTGCTAGATATGCTGATAAAGGAGTTGTGTCTACTATGATCAATCGTGCTGGAAAAGAACTCAGGTGAAATTTTGTGTCTTCAAACAATCATTTAATGTGCTTCCATTTTTCTAATTGCTAGTATAAAACGTACTGAGTCTAATGAGATGGAAGAACAAATTGCATATATCTCTAAGCTTTTTTTTGCTTTTTATATTTGAATTTGGTCTATGTAATCATATCTCAGGGTTTCGTTTATGCTTGCAGATCCCTCAAACTTGGTCGTGTTGTTCGTACAGCTGGATCTGATTCTACTGCACCTTTGCTTAGCGGATCTTGTCTTTCCCCACTAGCATATAATCATGGCTTTCTTGGGTATTGGCTTCATTACCAGTTTGAAATTTCAATATCAAACTTGTTATATTTATTTGCCTTGTCCAGTCTTAACTTAGCTATGGAGTTAAGATTGAAAAACGATTACATGGAAAAAGGGTTATAGTTTTTATAGATAGGAAAGAACTAGATCAGGAGAAAACATGTCAATGCAATTTCATCATGCTCTCTTATTATCAAAACTCATTGTTTATGGCTAATGCCTTAGGTGTAAAAAAAAAACGAAACCAGGAATCAAGCCTGAGATCAATTAAGAGAAAATCCTATTATTTGTATCTTGAAATCTTGTCTATTCAGTATTCCCTTCGATTGTGCATTTGAAAGTGATTCAAATTCTCTATAACTACTATCATACAGAGAAAATGGTATCACTCGTCTATTTTCTGAGAAATTGTTGTTCAATATCATGTGCACTTGATCTTCTAACTTGGTATTTTCTTTTCTTCGATCAACTAGGAGTCGCTTGAGAAGCCTGCGGCTTTACAATCTCAGACCTATGAAATACAGGTCCTTATGCGATGCGTTGTCAGTTTGTCCAAATATCACTGATCTGAGGATTGTTGGATTGTAAGTTGTCTTGGAGTGCCAGCTTGTCTATT
Organism: Arabidopsis arenosa; assembly: GCA_905216605.1. NCBI lineage: Eukaryota > Viridiplantae > Streptophyta > Magnoliopsida > Brassicales > Brassicaceae > Arabidopsis > Arabidopsis arenosa. The sequence goes on from LR999456.1 coordinate 18,018,365, forward strand.
TTGAATTTCAGGAATTTCTCCATTTCTTTCTTTGTTTTTTTCCCTTTGTCAGGAGGTTTCATATTGTCAGCTTCTATGCTTTCGTTTGTTACTACTTCAATGTCTATTGACTTTCAATTCTGCTAATTTGTTACGCAACATTGTCTCATGTTTTACGGTATTTCGTGTTTCATGTGACAGGTATAACCTAACTGAGGAGCTATTTAATTCACTGACAAAAAAATGCCGCTTAATAGAGAACCTGTTCTTAGAGACCTACGGTTATCCACGTAAAGCTTTTCCATTTCGAAGCTTTTCTTTTTGTTACTTTCAAGTATGCTCAAGCTCACATATTGTGTGACAGGTACGTTAGAGACTAAAACAGGATCATCATTAGTGGAGTTTGTGACCAATTGCCCCAACTTAACGTCCCTAACGCTCATACGCTTTGGACTAACCGATGACTGGGCCCGAAATCTTGCTGATGTATGACTCCTTGTTTTTAATCTTTCTGGTCTTTCTTCTCTCTTCATCTATTCTATGCTTTTACAAAACCCAAAACATATTTGGATGTTATTTGCAGAGTTGTCGTAAAGTGAAGTACCTGAATTTGTCCAGATCACCTACAATCAAGGGTCGTTTTTTGAGGTGAAGACACCAAAATGTTAAAAGCAAAATTTTCGCGTTTAGTCTTTTTATTAGCAAAATCTCACATAGCAAGAAAATATTGTTGGTAGGGAGGTGGGACCTAGCTGCAAAGAAAGTCTACTCAAGACTCTAATATTGCGCAACTGCCCTAAACTACAGGAGGTAAAAGATTAATCATAAACAAGTTTTTGACTTTCTGGTTGTTTCATCAGAGTCTTGGTCTGACACTCACTTACCTCGATATTTCAGAAAGAAATGTTGGAATTCTGCAACTCACTACTCACAGGGAGCTTCAAATCCATTAGGCACATTGTAAGTTCTTACCGAATTATGCCAAATTCTGTAAATGAAAAGTATAACTTGGTTTTAATCTTAATCGTCTTCTTTTTGGATTACTCTAATAGGATGTTTCAAGTAACCGCGGCTTAGCATCTTCAGACAGGGGCAAGAGATGTAACAAACCAAAGTAACCAATTGATCCTACATTTTCTTGTTTAGATAGTTAACATCGTATGAATTAGAATCGTACTAATGACTCACTGTGTTATATTTTCCATAAATTGTAGCTTTCCTCTGGAGAGGCTGAAAGAAGAAAGATCAGATGTCACATTTGTGGCGGATTTTCCTCCATTGCCAAGGTTTTTTTAATCTTCTTCTTGGTTTACTATAATAAATAGGCTTTAAAAATAATCATGTGATTGAAGCTATCAAAGTCCTTGAATTCAAAAATGAGTTTGTGTCTGCAAAATTTCAGTTCCGAAAAGCCTTATGGTGTCTGCGATGAAGAAGAGTTGAGGCTGATAGAGATGATGGAAGCTGAGGACGATGAAGTGGACGACGAAGATGACTCGGATGAGGAATCGGACGATGCATCGGATGAGGATGAGTCAGAAGATGAGGACATGGGCTTTAATGTTGATTATTTGTTATGATAAGTGTTGGTAATCGTTAGTGTTCGTTATTGAACTAGTCCACGAGAAGTTATTCGTTTCTTTTGCTTAATATTTCTTCTTGTTGGGAGATTTGAACTGTGCACAAAACTACGAAATTATTAAACGAATTAGAAAACACAAAAAAGTGACGTTGTGGTTTTATTTGGATATATAATTTACATTGAAAAGTTTTGATGATTTAAAGTTTTTTTTTTTTGCTTTTTCTTTATAAAGTAGTATGATTTAAAGTTGAAGTTTGACAATTAATAATTACAAATAAATAGTATTAAATGTTTATTCATCCTCTTGTTATAATCGATTAGCCATTAATTAATTAGAGAACCAAAAAACAAAAACGAAAGTAAATCCAAACCAATTTTATAAGAGCATGATTAACAATGGTTGCTTAAAAAAGGTTCTTAAGAGTATTAAAATAATAAATTTGTAAAAGTGATAGTTAAGAGATTGTATTTTTGGGTTAAGATTTTTGTGTGATTAATGGTAGGCTGTTAACAAGTGGTTCTTAGAAAAAAAAATATTAATATAAAAATAAAATTTATAATTATAGAAAATTTAATAATTATTGCAAATTAAAAAAATTAAAACATACATGAGATACAATTTATAACATAAATAACATAAATATTTTTGTTTTAAACTTAATTGCTGGAATATTTTGTCCATATATGCTCGACCAAATCCTTCTTCAATTGTTGATGCATATCTCGATCACGAATCCGAGATCTAGTGGCCATCATATCGACGAGATTTGAAGGCAAATCTGTAGAATAGGTGAAATTCACCCGTGATTTTGGATCTTAGCTAAGCCACTTAATTTTGGGTCTTAGCTAAGCCACTTAATTTTGGATCTTAGTCTTTAACATAATTTTTCTTTAATTTTTGAGCTAAGATTTATCTAATAAATGGTTAAGACAGCCTTGTTAATGGTGGTCTAAGTATTTTTAGCAATAATTAATCCAGAAATTTAAAAGCAATAGCACATATAAATACTCTGCAACACGTGCCAAATTCGTTGCCAATAAACGTATGGATACTCCAAACCCTAAGCGACAGTGCCGTGATGATTTCTCCTCCATCCAAAGCCCTAATTCTGTTCCTATAGCTCCAGATTTCAACCAGAATGACTTTGATTCGACTATCTCCTCTTTTCTTTTGTTACCTGATTCGCCTTATGATTCTATTGGTTGCTCCTTCGATCGTGTGCTAGGTCAAGTTCTCGACTCTGCTTCTGAAGCTTCCGGTGATGATTCCGTTCGTGATCGTCTCATCGATCGTACTAACAAACTCGCATTTCTTCTTCTTGAATCCACCAAACGATTCTCTCGAATGCGCTCTACTCACTACAATTACAATTCTTGGTCCCTCCCTGAAGAACTCACCATTAAGGTAATGAATTTCTACGTTTTTTTTTATATAACTGTAAATATCATTAGAAATGAAAAGTTTAGGAATTACAAACATAATACCTAGGGCTTTTGAGAACCTTGCCAAAAAAGAATAAAAAACAAGGCCACAAATGTTTAAGAAGTCACAATAGTGAAATCATCTAATCCAAAGTTGCATTAAGTTTCTAAAATGCTTCCTTTGTCTTCGAGCATGAATTACGGTTCGGATCTCTTTATCAATCAACTTGAAAATGGTGTGGTGATCAATGACAGAGAGGTTGTGAAGAACATTATTCCGCTGCTTCCAGATGTGAAAAACAGTGGCGTGAACAGCGACCTTACGGATCAGAGAAGGAGCCTGCGATGTCTGAAGTCTGGTCCAGGATAAGAGTTCATTCCAGCTGAAGAATCCTTGGCAAGAAGGATCCAGTCTCGTGAGAACTAGTCTCCAAATTGCAGAAGAGAAGGCGCAGGAGATGATCAGGTGGTCTCTTGATTCGGTGAAACTTGAGCAGAGGCAGCATTCCGTTGAGATGTTTGGGCCCCATGAATTTCTACGTTGCTTTAGGGCTCTCTCTTTTTCTTGGGAGACAATTGATCGATTCTCAAATTACTACAGTGTTTTAGAGACAATCTACAGATCTGTGTTCTGTTTTGGGGGGTAGATGAAGAGAATTAGGGTCTTGTGTTAGGACAAGTGATATGTCTTATTAACGATATGTGAGGATATGATTTCTTGAGTGATAAGTCTCACGTATTGTATTTACAAAATCAGGTGTTTTCGGGGCTTGATACAAAGTCTCTGATGCAAGCTTCAGCATGTTGCACCATGTTCCGCAAATGTTCTATAGACCCTTTATGTTACTCTCACATTGACTTGAAAATGGGTGGCAAACGCGTTTTTGATGAAATTGTGTGTAGTATGATTCACAAAGCTGGAAAAGAACTCAGGTGTGTAATGTTTTTGCATTAATTAGAACCTTCTCTCTGCTTTTTTGTTTGAATTTTGTGTTTGTGTGATTCTCGATCTCTTGCATGTGGTTTCTTTTGTACATGCAGATCCCTTAAACTCGGTCGTGTTATATCTTCACGCAAAGGATCTTCGTTCACAAGCACTTGTCTTACCTCAGTAATTCGTAATCATGGGTTCAATGGGTATTTTTCTTGATTACCAAGTGATATTGTTTGAATCTGATTCCAAATTTGATCTTCTTATTGGTATTATTTGTCTTTTCTCCATTCAACTAGTGGTCTCTTGAGAAGCCTACAACTTTACAATCTCGTATCGACAGGAACCAAGTCCTTATGCGCTATGTTATCAGTCTGTCCAAATCTCACTGATCTTATGATTGCTAATTTGTAAGTTGTTTCATGACTCTGATTGTCCAAATCTCACTGATCTTATGAGGTGCCATCGTCTATGCTTTATTCTAGAACATTACAATTTTTTCCATTATTGGGTGTTTAAGTGACAGGAAACAAATACTAGAGCAAGTACTAAAGACGCTCACTAAAAATCCTCGCTTGCTAATAGAGCGTTTATTCTTACAGAACAATATCGACTTAATTCCTGCATCAGGTAAACTTTTTCCACTGTAGAACTTTCCTCTCTAATTCCTCCCGGGTTGGCTCAAGCTCGACCAAATGTGTGACAGGCCTATCGTCTTCAACCGTTGAGGCATTTGTTACCTCGTGCCCCAGCTTAACTTGGCTAAAGCTCGTAGGTTTTGGACTAAAGGAAGAAACAGCCCGAAATCTTGCTGAGGTATGGCTTCCTTTTAGTGTTTTTCTTCTCTCTTCACTTGGTACCGCCATCAATGGTTCACAAAACCCTTAACAAATTGAAATGTTTTTGCAGGGTTTTCCTAAGCTTACCTACATGAATCTGTCTAGAACGCCTGGAATTAGCGGTCGGTTTTTGAGGTTTGTGGTGAATGACCAAACATTAATCACAATATCTTATTATCAAATTTCTTATGAGGAATATTTTGATGTTCAGGGATTTGAGAATTAACTGCAGAGACAATACAATCAAGACTCTAATACTGCGTGACTGTCCTTCTTTAGAGAGGGTAAGTATAAAACACATTAAGTTTCAATTTTGCATCTTGTATTCCTAATTTCACAACTCCTAAGTTTCTGAAAACTTATGTTGATATCCAGAGAGAAATAGGGTATTTTTTGGATTCACTTCTCAACGGACACTTCAAATTCATTCGACATATTGTAAGTTGATATATATGTTTTATTCTCAACTATGTGTATTATGCTAGTCTTCTATCTCTTTTACTACTTTTAAAAAATTGTATGACCCAAGAGGTTATATAGACTGAACTAGTTACCATGCTTTTAAACTTGATTTGTTTTTGCAAATGACTTCACTCACAAGTCATAACATCTTCCTTGATTTTCTCTATTAGGACGTAACAAGTGAAGTTATTGCTGATGGAGGCAGGGAAATTATCGTAGGAAAGTAAGTAGATAGTTTTAGTACTTTCTGATTTTGTTTATTATACCATTTATAATATTACAAGTATGCTACTAATGACACAATTGTTGTGTGTGTGTGTGTGTGTGTCGTCTGATGTAGGTATATTTTATCGAAGCTGAAAGAACAAAGATCAGATGTCACAATTGTAGCCAAATCTGTTTGTTTTTAGCTAAATCTAGATGAATAATAATCACTATCAAATTTAGTGGTTTTGGTTGTAAATTCATATCAAAAGATTCCGTCGACATATTTAACTTGCTTTTTTACCTAATAAAAAGTGTTAAATCCTTCTAAATCCTAAAACAATTTTCTGCCTTAGTTAAAGTGATCTTGTCCTAAGATTTCCAATGTTTTCCTTTCCTTATGTCTTGAGGTCTCCACCAAAACTATGCCATCAGAGCTGTGATCTTCTGGAAAATGGTAGTGGGAATCTTAAAACAGGACATATAGAGTGTAAGTTGGGAGGGCTAAGGCTACTGCCATTAGCAGTATGTCTCTTATCCTCAGAAATTGACTGTCCAAATGTGATGCTGGACTTTGAGAGATTCACCTTCTGTCCTGATTCAAGCTGGTAATCTTTGAGGATTTTATTCATGACTTTTAACCTCTTCTGGGATGGCTTGACAGAAAAATATAATGTCACACTGATCAAGATGTGAGGACAAAAATATACTCCCAAATATTTGGAGAACAAAGAAACAAGACACGGTTTCATGCTCCTTGGCGCTGAAGCCGAGTATCACGCAATGGCTTATAGGCTTAAATAAGTTAAATGGAGAAAACCACTTCTAAAGACATTGGAGTTTGATCATCAACACCCTATTGAGTTACATGGATAGCTGCAAACCCGGTATCTCATGAGAGAACAAAAGACATGGAATCGGATTGTCATCAAGTAGTGCGTGACTCTGTTCAAGACAAACTCAAAACTACCAAACACATTTCTACCAATAACCAAGTCACTGATCTCTTGATGACTTCACCAAGGCTCTACCAAGACCAACTTTGGAGAGGTTATTGTCCAGGCTTGGTGTTCGGAATTTCGTACCACCAATGTAGGGGGGTATTAGGCTAAAGTTAGAGTAAATATATTTTACCAAAGATACGATTCTATCAAGAAAAGGAATTGTATATAATACTTCTTTACTTTGATGAATAAGACGCAGACTTTACAACTAGTTCACACAACAACCCTAACGCGAGAAATTTTTAGGAAGAGATGACGAAGAAGGAGAAATAACGCAGTCACCAAAAGATGATTTGATCGGATACTGAGAGGATAAACTACAACACCCAAGATCTGTATCACGAGTGACATGGATGATATCGATGCTCACCCAATATCTATTTCTTACATTTTTTCTGCTTTTGTGTTTAAGTAATCATCTCTTATAGTTTATTTTGTACAACCTGCAGATCCCGTAAACTACGTCGTGTTTAAACTAGGTCGTGTTTTATCTTCACGCAAAGGATTTTTCTCTTCACGCAAAGGATCTTCGTTCATGAGATCTTGTCTTGCCTCATAAATTCTTAATCATGGGTTTAATATTATGGGTATTTTTCTTGATTACTAAGTGATATTTTTTTACTCTGATTGTAAATTCAGATCAAAAGATGTCGTGGAAACATTTTTTTTTACTTCTACAAATTAACTCAAACGAGATTCATAGTGAAAAAAAATTAGGCATGTCTAATTTGGGTAAAAGATCTACTGACAACGGATATATGGGTTGGCAGTAATTAATTAGGATATCAAAAATTACTATCCATAGTTGAAAAAATCTAGGCATAATTTTGAGAAACTTTGTATAATACTCCCTCCGTCCCACAAAGATGAATTTTTTGGTAAAAAAATTTGTCCCACAAAGATAGAAGTTTTATGTTTCCAATGTAAAATTTAAAACGATTTACCTATTTTACCCTTATTAAATAACAATAAATAATACACTTTTTAAAATGTGTTAAAGTGTTAAAAGGTTAAATTTGTCATTATACATTATTTCTTAAAGAATGTGAAATTTCTATAAAATCTATCTTTGTAGGACGGAGGGAGTACATAGAAATCATCGATCGGTTAGTGTTATAAATTAGATAGTTGGGAAAATCTGAGCCAAACAAAAAAAGGCGTTTGCAATGTTGCCTTCAGATTCTTCCTCCAGCGAAAACCCTAACCCTAGTCCCCTCGGTCTCTCCTACTCTCCAGATTTCAGTCAAAGCGAAATGGATTCGATAATCTCCTCCTTGCTTACGTTTCCGGATTCTTCATCTCTGTCCATCAGCTCCTCCTTCGATCGAGTACTTGATACTCTTCTCTCTTCTGGTGATGACACCGTTCAGGATCAAGTCATCGATCGTACTCTCGAACGCTTCTCGCTTCTTCTCGAATCCACCAAACGTCGCTCCCGGAAAAGAGCCACACTCCACAATTCCATCTCCTGGTTCCTCCCTTCCGACCTCACCATCAAGGTAACCACCAATCTGGAATTATGCATTATGAAATGGTCCTAGCTAGCCGTTTGCATGTCTCATTGATTCATGATGATAATCAGGTGTTTTCGATGCTTGATACAAAGTCCCTAATGCAAGTTTCTGCATGCTGCACAATGCTCAACAAGTGTGCCATGGACCCTTTATGTTACTCTCATATTGACTTGACAACAGCATTTCAACATGCTGATGACCGAGTTTTGCGTACTTTGATCAGTCGTTCTGGAAAACAACTCAGGTTATATATTTCACATTGGCTTGCATTTCTTAACTATGTTAGTTGAACTTGATCAGTATATGTAACCATCTCTCACTGGTTTGGTTGCGTTCTCATTGGTTTGGTTGCGTTTATGCGTGCAGATCCCTTAAACTTGGTCGTCGTGATGCTCCCGTATACGTTCCATCTTTGTTTACAAACTCTTGTCTTGCTCCACTACAATTTACTGGGTATAGATTGCTGGCTTGATCATCAATATATTTAGTGACATTCATGTTTCTCTTTTAACATATGTTTGTTTGGTATTTTGTTTTTCCATTCGACTAGGAATCTTTTGAGAAGCCTACACATCTACTATATCGGATTCATGTACATTGATTCCTTATTGGCTCCATTGTCAGCCTGCTCCAATCTAACCGATTTGAAGATTGTTGGAGTGTAAGTTAGAGTGCCTACCTTTTTCTTACTATACTTCTTGTATATTTGAATTGCATGAACTCTCCATTTTTTATTTTTTTTGCCTTTCATTTTCTTATAATAGAGATGCATCTCCTATCGAATTCTTTGGGAACAATTACACTTTTTTTTCTTTGTCAGGAATGTTTTTTTAGAGCCGATAATAGAGTTACTTGCGAGAAAATGTTGCTTGATAGAGCATCTGTCCTTAGATAACTATTCTCAAGGTAAAAACTTTACATGGTGGGGCTTTCTTTATTTTTTCCTCACAAGTTTTGCTTAAGCTTACCTACTTTGTGTCTGGTTGATTTTGATTAGGCATTATAACAGATTCAACCATCGAATTGTTTGTGGCCAACTGCACCAAGTTAACTTCTCTAACACTCCTAAATTTTAAGCTAAGTGACGCAATGGCCCAAATCCTTGTTAATGTAGGGCTCTTCTTCCTTTATTTCTTCTCACTTCATTTAGTACATGTACCCCCAAAAAAAATTATGTTGGGATTTTTTGCAGGGTTTTCATAAACTTAAGTATATCAATCTATCCAACACAGTTGGATTCGATGGAAGCTTTTTGAGGTTCATGTGGTTTATTACACAATGAAATGATATATCATCTTGGCTTCTATTAGAAAGATCTCTCATGACATAAAATTTTGATGGTAGGGTTTTGGGACATAGATGCAACGACAGTCCTCTCGAGACACTAATACTGCGTAATTGTTTTTCTCTCCAAGAGGTTAGCAAATTTTGTTAGTGGCATATGTCATTCTTAATGTAACACTCATGAGCCCTAACTATTGAATCTCAAATATATTCAGAGCGAAGTATTGAAGTTTTTGAATTCACTAATCGCGGGGAACTTCATATCCATTCAATACATTGTAAGTTCTATAGTAACCATTGGAACAACGCAAATCTGCTAAACAATATGCATTTAAATTTACTCATAAGTCATAAATATATCCCATTATTGCGTCTTTATTTTTCCCTCTAATAGGATGTATCAAGCAGCAAAGGTTTAGCTTGTGATGGTGAAAGAAGAACTTCCAAACCAAAGTACGTATAACTAAACATTTCATTTACCAAACGTAGTAGTCATGTAATCGATTCTCTCCATGATGGGTATTATTTTGTGTGTGGCCAATATTGTTATTGTTTGTGTGTGTTTATTATGTAGCCTTCCTTTGGAGAAGCTGAAAGAAGAAAGATCAGATGTCACATTTGTTGCGGAATTTCCCTCAGAAACAAAAAGGTACCAATTGTTATTTATTAGGCTTATTAAATTACTAGTAACTGAATACTATCACTAATGGATGGCTTTTTGGTAAACTTGTGGCACCAGATTGTTTTATTTTGGCAGCTTAACGGATGGCAACATTTTGGACGCCATTTATGGATCGGATAATTTAATTTAGTTAACTATTTGGAAAAAACAAGATAAAACATTTTGATATCTCAATAATATGCATACTCTAAACTAATTACGTGGGTTTGATATGACCGTGGTTGTTTTAGCACCATGAAAAATCATCTTCTTTTTTTTTGAATCTCTAGCTAGAGCCTGGTCTCTAATCTCAGAACAATATCTTGTGGTTCAAACCACTCTATGAGTCTATAAATATGCCCACTCATCAGTACTCACATCTTCTTGTTAAGGAGTGAAAGCTCCAGCTAGCAGCTGGGTCATGTACTTTATGTAATAATGCTTCTCAAACCAAAAGATGGTGTGCATATATGGTTTCCAAATAAAGATGTGCATGCTAAATTCTTCTCAAACAGTATATATCTTCAGAAGTTGAATGTTCAAATGTGATGCTGGACTTTGAGAGATTCACCTTCTGTCCTGATGCAAGCTGGTAATCTTGGAGAGGATTTGATTCATTGATGAGCACACCATCAGAGAGACAAAGCATATATAATTCCATTAACTTCTTTATAGTTTTCTCAAGAAAGGTCCATTATATTATAAACCCCATTCCGCTCAGTCAGTCACTCTAGGGTCTAGATCCTTTGAAAATCCCCTCCTCACTCTCATCCTCAAGAGGAGAAAAGGTTAGCTAGAGAAGTACTTGCAAGCCATAACACCCATCTCATCTTCCTTGTAGTGGATCTTTTGGTTGATCTTCTCAGTTCTGTGACATCATGAAAGCCAAAGTGACCATGCTTTTTTGGTGCATGAAGATCGATTCGATCTCCTCCTCTATGTATGCCTGGTGAAGCTGAGTAAATCACAGAAAAATATAATGTCACACTGATCAAGATGTAAGGACACATATGCTCCCAAATAATTGGAGAACAAAGAAACAAGACACGGTTTCATGCTCCTTGGCGCTGAAGCCGAGTATCACGCAATGGCTTATACGCTTAAAGAAGTTAAATGGATAAAATCACTTCTAAAGACATTGGAGTTTGATCATCAACACCCTATTGAGTTACATTGTGACAGTCAGGCAGCTATCCATATAGCTGCAAACCCGGTATTTCATGAGAGAACTAAAGACATGGAATCGGATTGTCATCAAGTGCGAGACGCTGTTCAAGACAAACTCAAAGCTATACCAAACAGATTTCTACCAATAACCAAGTCACTGATCTCTTGATGACTTCACCAAGGCTCTACCAAGACCAACGTTGGAGAGGTTATTGTCCACGCTTGGTGTTCGGAATTTCGTACCGGTACCACCAATGTAGGGGGTTATATAGGCTAAAGATATATATACTTTATGTAAATATATTTTACATAAGATACGATTCTATCAAGAATAGGAATTATATATAATACTTCTTTAATATATAAGACTCGAGTTTACAACTAGTTCACACAACAACCCTAACGCGAGAAATTTTTAGGAAGAGATGACGAAGAAGGAGAAACAACGCAGTCACCGAAAGATGATTTGATCGGATAAACTACACCCAAGATCTGTATCACGAGTGACATGGATGATATCGATGCTCACCCAATATCTATTTCTTACATTTTTTCTGCTTTTGTGTTTATGTAATCATCTCTTATGGTTTCTTTTGTACAAGCTGCAGATCCCTTAAACTAGGTCGTGTTTTATCTTCACGCAAAGGATCTTCGTTCATGAGATCTTGTCTTGCCTCATAAATTCTTAATCATGGGTTTAATGGGTATTTTTCTTGATTAATAAGTGATATTTTTTTACTCTGATTGTAAATTCAGATCAAAAGATGTCGTGGAAACATTTTTTTTACTTCTACAAATTAACTCAAACGAGATTCATAGTGAAAAAAAATTAGGCATGTCTAATTTGGGTAAAAGATCTACTGACAACGGATATGGGTTGGCAGTAATTAATTAGGATATCAAAAATTACTATCCATAGTTGAAAAAATCTAGGCATAATTTTGAGAAACTTTGTATAATACATAGAAATCATCGATCGGTTAGTGTTATAAATTAGATAGTTGGGAAAATCTGAGCCAAACAAAAAAAGGCCTTTGCAATGTTGCCTTCAGTTTCTTCCTCCAGCAAAAACCCTAACCCTAGTCCCCTCGGTCTCTCCGACTCTTCAGATTTCAGTCAAAGCCAAATGGATTCGATAATCTCCTCCTTGCTTACGTTTCCGGATTCTCCATCTCTGTCCATCAGCTCCTCCTTCGATCGAGTACTTGATACTCTCCTCTCTTCTGGTGATGACACCGTTCAAGATCAAGTCATCGATCGTACTCTCGAACGCTTCTCGCTTCTTCTCGAATCCACCAAACGTCGCTCCCGGAAAAGAGCCACACTCCACAATTCCATCTCCTGGTTCCTCCCTTCTGACCTCACCACTAAGGTAAACCAATCTGGAATTATGCATTATGAAATGGTCCTAGCTAGCTAGCCGTTTGCATGTCTCATGAATTCATGATGATAATCAGGTGTTTTCGATGCTTGATACAAAGTCCCTAATGCAAGTTTCTGCATGCTGCACAATGCTCAACAAGTGTGCCATGGACCCTTTATGTTACTCTCATATTGACTTGACAACATCATTTAAACATGCTGATGACCGAGTTTTGCATACTTTGATCAATCGTTCTGGAAAACAACTCAGGTGCGCTTGCATTTCTTACCTATGTTAGTTGAACTTGATCATCGGTATATATATATATATGTAACCATCTCTCATTGGTTTGGTTGTGTTTATGCGTGCAGATCCCTTAAACTTGGTCGTCGTGATGCTCCCGGATACGTTCCATCTTTGTTTACAAACTCTTGTCTTGCTCCACTACAATTTACTGGGTATAGATTGCTGGCTTGATCATCAATATATTTAGTGACATTCATGTTTCTCTTTTAACATATGTTTGTTTGGTATTTTGTTTTTCCATTCGACTAGGAATCTTTTGAGAAGCCTACACATCTACTATATCGGATTCATGTACATTGATTCCTTATTGGCTCCATTGTCAGCCTGCTCCAATCTAACCGATTTGAAGATTGTTGGAGTGTAAGTTAGAGTGCCTACCTTTTTCTTACTATACTTCTTGTATATTTGAATTGCATGAACTCTCCATTTTTTATTTTTTTTGCCTTTCATTTTCTTATAATAGAGATGCATCTCCTATCGAATTCTTTGGGAACAATTACACTTTTTTTTCTTTGTCAGGAATGTTTTTTTAGAGCCGATAATAGAGTTACTTGCGAGAAAATGTTGCTTGATAGAGCATCTGTCCTTAGATAACTATTCTCAAGGTAAAAACTTTACATGGTGGGGCTTTCTTTATTTTTTCCTCACAAGTTTTGCTTAAGCTTACCTACTTTGTGTCTGGTTGATTTTGATTAGGCATTATAACAGATTCAACCATCGAATTGTTTGTGGCCAACTGCACCAAGTTAACTTCTCTAACACTCCTAAATTTTAATCTAAATGAGGCAATGGCCCGAATCATTTTTAAGGTATGGCTCTTCTTCCTTTATTTCTTATAACTTCATTTAGTACATGTACATTTACTAAAGGATTTTTTGCAGGGTTTTCTTAAACTTAAGTATATCAATCTATCCAACTCAGGTGAAATCGATGGAAGCTTTTTGAGGTTCATATGGTTTTAAACACAATGAAATGATATATCATCTTGGTATCTATATATTAGCAAGATCTCTCATGACATAAAATTTTGATGGTAGGGTTTTGGGAGATAGATGCAGAGAGAGTCCTCTCGAGACACTAATACTGCGTGATTGTATTTCTCTCCAAGAGGTGAAAGATTAAACCATATCAAATTTTGTTAGTGGCATATGTCATTCTTAATGTAACACTCATATGAGCCCTAACTATTGAATCTCATATATACTCAGGGAGAAGTTGTGAAGTTTTTGAATTCAATAATCGCGGGGAACTTCATATCCATTCGGTACATTGTAAGTTCTATAGTAACCATTGGAACTGCTAAACAAGATGCATTTACATTTACTCATAAGTCATAAACATATCCCATTATTGCGTCTTTATTTTTCCCTCTAATAGGATGTATCAAGCGACAAAGGTTTAGCTTGTGATGGTGAAAGAAGAACTTCCAAACCAAAGTACGTATAACTAAACATTTCATTTACCAAACGTAGTAGTCATGTAATCGATTCTCTCCATGATGGGTATTTTTTGTGTGTGGCCAATATATATTGTTATTGTTTGTGTGTGTTTATTTTGTAGCTTTCCTTTGGAGACGCTGAAAAAAAAAAGATGGGATGTCACATTTGTTGGGGATTTTCCCTTAAGACCAAGGTACTAATTGTTATTTATTAGGCTTTATTAAATTACTAGTTGAAAGATGAAGTAACTGAATACTATCATTAATGGATGCGTTTTGTAAACTTGTGGCACCAGATTCTTTCGTTTTGGCACCTTAACGGAGGACCTCATGGTGTGACGTAAACGTTTTTGGGCGACGTTTATGGATCTAAGGAGGTGCTATTGGATGATGGGGTTTTTAATGGATTTGAATGTATTTTGAAATCAAGTGTTATTCAATTATGTATTTGAAAATTTACATTAAAATCTGTTGTTGTTGGATTAAGCATTTGTTTGATGTATTTTAAAATATATTTAGACCAACTGTTATTCAATATCCATTTGATTTGTTTCATTTTGGATTTGAATGTACTTTTACTCATAAAACATGAACAAAAACATTCCAACCATTTTATCAAGTATTTCATCTCTCTTCTCTCTCTCTATCTCTCTCTAGATCGATGAATGAACAGAAACGTTATTAATTCACAAAGCTAGGTCTCTATATATATCTCTCTCTCTATATACTGTATATATATCTCTTCTCTCTCTATATATATATATATCTCTTCTCTCTCTATATATCTCTCTCTCTAGATCTCCTTCTCAGTAACAGATCAACGATCACATAAAATTTTTATCTCAAAAATATTTCACATCTCTCTCTCACACATATTTCATACTTCTTTATAGTTTTCTCAACAAAGGTCCATTATATTATAAACCCATTCCGCTCAGTCAGTCACTCTAGGCTCTAGACCTCTGAAAATCCCCTCCTCACTCTCATCCTCAAGAGGAGAAGTACTTGCAAGCCATAACACCCATCTTATCTTCCTTGTAGTGGATTCTTTTGGCTGATCTTCTCAGTTTTGTGACATCATGAAAGACTTTTGAATTTTGTCTCCATCTTTCAGCCAAGTGACCATGCTTTTTTGGTGCCTGAAGAGACACATGCATATAGGTGAAAAGAGATGTCTTTCAAAATTGTGCCTTTTGTGTCTCGACTTTCTCACCTATCATGATGGTTTTTGAAGTGGTTTATCGACTGTAAACTGCTTCTTTTAAACCTTTTACAGGGCGGTTTATTTTGTCTTGTGTTTGGAATCCAAAGGGAAAACATTTTTGTCTTGGGAAGATTCCTCTAACTCGGGCCCCTTTGTTATTTTGTTTTTAAAGTAAAAATATAATTTCGCTAGTAAATGGTATCGTGAAACTTGTTGTTATTAAAGAAAAGATCACGTTTATTTTTTCATTTCACGAGTTCTTTCCTTATTAATTTTCAAAATTTTACTGTACTACATTTTATAATTAGAAAGTTGTTCACTCAGTAATTGGTAAAAGTAACTAATCTCTCTGGTCAGCTCAATGGTAAAAGGAAGGGAACTACATTTATGAAAAATAAATGTTTGGATCTTAAATTGAGAGCAATGAGCAATTTAAGAAACCACTGATCTCATGTCATCATAAATACACCCCATAGAATAAGAATACTCACCAACTTGCAAGAGATTTTCATCCAAAATAGTGTGTTCAGATCAAACAACAAATCTGTCAAGATTCACAATCTTAAAACTATTGTTGTTTCCATTACATATATTTATTCATGTTCTAAGAAATTCTCAAGCATCCTGTTTCCAAATCCTGATAGTTTTATCCAAATGATTTCCCGATGAAGCTATCTCGTTCTGAACCGGATGGCAACTCACTGAGATCACTGCGTCTGTGTGGCCTTCCAATCTCTGCAGTATATTTTTCTGTTGAAGATCCCACAGATACACACAATTGTCCTCTGATCCACTCACAATGTACTTCCCATTCGTTACAGAAAACGCCGATGTGATACAGAACACTTTGTTGGTATGTCCTGTGTACACTTTCAGAAACTTCCCCGTTGCATAGTTGGACAGCTTCTGTTAAATTTTTGATCCAAATACAAAGATGAATCAATCCATTAGTAAAGAGCATTACAAGAGAATCCATTAATCACAGATTCTACATTTTGTTCTGTATCAAAAAATGTTCTCAAGATCAACAGATAACACAAATGCAAGAACTCATCAAAGACTAGACGAAAGTTCAACACTTAACTTCTTTTTCATGTCCTAATTAAAACGTTGAATTACTATATTTGTTCTGTATCAAAATGGTCTCAAGATCAACAAAATGCAAGAATCCATCAAAGACTAGACGAAAGTCTGATTCCTAACCTTTTGTTCATATCCCGATACATGATGCATATTCGAAACCTAAATGCTACATTATTCAATTCATATCCAGATGATTCACAGATTAAGCCAACAAGAAGTTTGAACTTACGAGAGTACTATCGAGCGTAGCAACGAGTATAAACTTCCCGTTAGGCGAGAATTTGGCGAAAGAAACAGCCGGAGATTTATCATCAATAAGAGTCTTCAAACAAGTTCCTTCTTTAGCATCCCAAATTTTACAAGAACCATCATGACTTCCCGAAACAATCAACGACCCATCTCGATTAAAATGCACACTCGAAATCGGCATCGAATGAGCTTTAATCATCCTAACACACTTCCCAGTCTTCACCTCCCAAATCCGAATCGTCTCATCAAACGATCCAGACACAATCAAATTCGACGGAGGATTGAAATTAACACAGAAAACGAAATTCGTATGACCTCTAAGAACCTTAAGACACTCGTAAGGAGATCTAGCGTCCCAGATTCGAAGCGTACAATCATCAGAAGCAGAGCAAGTGTAATGCGAATCAGAAGACCAAGCTAGATCGGAGATACCACTAGAGTGACCTTCGTAACGATGAATAAGAGAGTAGTTTGTAGCTGACCAGAGAATCATGGTTTTGTCGACGGAAGCGGAAGCGAGAAGATTGCCGTCGTTGGAGAATTTGACGCAAGAGATCGCCGCCGTGTGACCTTCTAGGGTTTTCAGGTGACGGTATGGCTTATACATCGGAATGTTTCCGCTTGTTCCTGCGTTACCGGCTCCGTTACTAGCTCCGTTACCACCGCTTGGCATCGCCGTCTCTAGTCGGATTTAGCCTCGTAGTGGAGAGATGGATCGCAATGAATTTCACCGTTACACAATATATATACATTCCGTTTGAAATTACATTTCTATCCTTCCTTCCCCAACATTTCGGTTCTTCAGTTCGGTTTGGTTTGGATTTGTTGATTATGTGAAAAACTTGTCCGGACTAATATCGATCCGGTTGAGTTTGGTTTATTAAGTTCGATGGCACTTAATTCGGTTGGTTTCAATACTGAGTTTTCGGTAGATTTGGTTCCATTTCGGTTTGTATATTCTCGGTTCAATTCGATTTTATTGCTCACTTTCTACATAGGTGTTTGAAATCAAGAGCTTTGTATCCAAACATCTGTGAATGAAATTGAGATCATAAACCCATAGATGATTGTTATTATACACAAATAGAAGGGAAAGAAGATTTATGCAAGCAACAAATGTTATTTCGAGGATTGAGAAGGTCCTATGAAGTCTTGTTTTTGCCGTAAATATCTTCAAAACCATCAGCTACTCTTTTCCTTCTCTCAGCAATCATTTCTGAATACGACTGAAAACCAATTTAACAACCAAAGAACAGAAAAAATACCATCAGAACTCAAAAAAACAAGACCAAGATTTGCTCAATAAGACTATAGAAACTAGCATTGTCTGAAGATGTTTAAACAAGATACTTAGCTTTAACTCGGACTTACGAATTAAAGCTACACACTTCGCTAACTCGACTAAAAGGAGAGGTTATCATATTCATTCATTTCATACCTTTGGGTAGCTATAAAGGAAAATGTACCACCAAGCGCCAATTACAGCAACCGCAAGCGATGAAACTATGACCGAATGTAGTATTACCCAGCTACATGCCACTATTGATAAACCCGTTAACATTATCGTCCATGGCTGACACCTGAGAAACATAGCCAATTGCTTATTCAAAACCATATCTCAAGAAAAGGAAGAACCTTTAGCCCCTGGAAACGTGTAAGAAACACCGTAAAGTTCTTGATTGCCAATACACACCAGATCAATAAATATCCAAAGCTGTAGTTGGTGAGGTTGAATTGTTAAACCCATCTAAACCCAATTACGATTACATAATCTGTATTTTGGTTCTTCATATCTTCCTAACCTAAAGATTCAACTTTTGTCTTTCTATCATTCTAAAACAGAGTGAAGAACTACAACACAAATCGTGAAACTGTAATTGGGTAAGACTTGGTCTAAGTAGCATCAATCAATATATTCAGCTTCATATATGATTACAAAAAAAGTGAAACTTAAGACTCTATGAACAAACTCTATCTAAGCTCTAATCCAAATTCAGAACCAACAAATACGATTCCTAAGTCTTAACACACTACATCCAAACTACTTGAAATAAATTGAATTGGGAACTTAATTGAGATTGTACCAAGATGGTTTAGTGTCCCAAACGGAGTCGTATTCGAGAGAGAGATTGTCTAAGAAACCTTCCATGTCATCAACTACGCCATTTTCATCACTGAATCTCGAATCCTTCGGCTCTCTCCGATTCCCACCCAAACTTCTAATTTTCGTGTTAATCCTTATTGGTTTGAGATTAAATGAGTGGAGATTCGTTCGGGGACTGAGTTTTGTAAGACGAATCTGTGCCTGTGGTCGAAACGGCGACAGAGACACGGCGGAGATGGAGAGACTTGCCATCTGAAGACAACGATAAGGATGGATAGAGGACTCAATTGACTCTAATTAAAATGTGGGGTGCTTTATGTAAAACAAAAAATTTCAGTGGTGAATAATGCATGTTTTAGATCATTTTATTGGGCCTCTTTATGGCCCAATAAGGAAAAGGCGGTATATTTCACTTAAAAGCCCTAATTGGCAATCTGATAAGAGTTTTTGTTTTCTTCATCGTCGTCGTCGAAGTGAATTAGGGATTCGAGAATGACGATGAACTCGCTTCCGAGGAGATTTGGGAAGAATCATGGCTATCTAGATCGAGATTATCGTAATGGAAGGAGATCTGGTTCAGATTCCGATGAAGAATTGAAGGGATTGAGTCACGAAGAATATAGGAGGCAGAAACGGCTTAAGATGAGGAAATCGGCCAAGTTCTGCTTTTGGGAGAACACACCGAGTCCACCTAGAGGTCAGAACGAGGATTCCGATGAGAACGTCGACGAGATTCTGGACAGGAACGGCGGCGAAAGAGATGATAATTCGAAAGGGAAAGAAAGGAAAGGTAAATCAGATTCTGGGAAGTCAGATTCGGAATCTGAATCTGATGGTTTGAGATCTAGGAAGAGGAAGAGTAAGAGCTCTAGGTCTAAGAGCAGGCGAAGGAGATCTTATGATAGCGATAGTGAATCTGATGGGAGTGAGAGTGATTCGGAAGAGGAAGATAGGAGACGAAGAAGGAAGAGTTCTTCTAAGAAGAAGAAAAGTAGAAGCAGTCGTAGTTGTAGGAAAAAGCGAAGTCATAGGAGAAAGACGAGATACAGTGACTCTGATGAGAGCAGCGATGAAGATAGTAAAGCTGAGGAATCTGAGATTAGTGCTTCTTCGTCTGGGGAGGAAGATACTAAGTCAAAGAGCAAGAGGCGGAAGAAATCTTCGGGTTCTAGTTCGAAACGAAGCAAGGGAAAGAAAACGAAGTCTGAGACTGAAAGCGATGGTATTGAGGAGGATGATTCGAAGATGCAATTAGAAGAAACGGTGAAGAACACTGAGCTTGAACTTGATGAAGAGGAGTTGAAGAAGCTCAAAGAGATGATTGAATTAAAGAAGAAATCTTCAGCTGTTGATGATGAAGAGGAAGAAGCTGATGTTGGTCCAATGCCATTACCTAAAGCTGAAGGTCATATCAGTTATGGTGGTGCTTTAAGGCCTGGTGAAGGAGATGCCATAGCACAGTATGTTCAGCAGGGTAAACGTATTCCTCGTAGAGGAGAAGTGGGTCTTAATGCTGAAGAGATTCAGAAGTTTGAGGATCTTGGTTATGTGATGAGTGGAAGTAGGCATCAAAGGATGAATGCTATTCGTATTAGAAAGGAAAACCAGGTTTATAGTGCTGAAGACAAACGAGCATTGGCCATGTTTAACTACGAGGAGAAGGCCAAGCGCGAGGCTAAGGTTATGTCTGATCTGCAACGGCTTGTGCAGCGCCATATGGGAGAAGAAGTAGGGCCTAATCATGACCCTTTTGGTGCTACAAAGACTGATGAAGCTGATGATTGATTTTGCTTTGCTTCCTGCTACTGCTTGTGTGGGTACTCTATCTTATACTTTATCTTGTAGACTGTTCCTTATTTGCATCATTTATACTGTTGAGTTCTACTTGCCCGTTAATGAGCTTCATATTTTATGCTTTAATCTGCTATGTATCGCATGATTGCGTTTGTGTGTTAAAGATGAAAGATTCAACTTTAGGGATATGCAACTGTTCTTGTGCTTCTGCCTTAGGTCGATGATTGAATTTTGCAGGGGTTCACTTAGTTCTAAGACTGTAGAACGATCAATTATTTAGGATATCTACTTTGTGCCCACCTCTGTATTATCCAGTGAAGAATGTCCCTTACTGAGCTTCACAGATCATGTGTTTGTCCCTCTGTATTCATATCATTTGCGGATTTGCCTTAACGTTGGGTTCAATGATTAGATTGAATTTTGCAGTGGATTGGCCGAGTTCTAAGGTGGTAGAAAAATCAAATTTTAGGATATGCGCTCGATGCCCACTTCTGCTCATATCAGATGAACAATATATTTGATTTGCAAAACTTAGCAAATGCGATTATGTTGGTGACTTTTAGTCATCTTCCTCATGAGCTTTGATCTTATCATGGTTGCAGTGAAGCCTTTGTTGTGGTCATGGTATCATGTTATCATTGTCACCATTATTATCACTATTCTATTGGGAATAGTGAAACAAAAAGTACAGTATATTATTATTATTAAGATCTTTATAAGTAACTATAATTGGGTTACCTGTAAGGGTTTCGATTCTTTTTTCCTGATAAGCTATTACCGATGACCCGTATAACGAGTTTGATCTGATCAAACTCGAAAAATCACTTTTATATAATCGCAGTCTCTTTTTAGCTTAAAAGCTAAAAAAAGATAATTATTGTTGGAACTTTTGGCATGTTAAACAAGTCTTCTTAGATGGGCTTGTTGATTGTAGAAGCTGGGAGTGAATTAATCAACATAGTTACATAGGAATAGGATTATAATCAGAAGAAAGAAAAAAAAAAAAAAACAGAGATTTGCCGGTAATAAAAGAGTATCTAACCAGTAGCATCATATTTAACTTCTTCATTGATCATCTAGCACAACATATGCAGCCATATCCTTCTACTGCTCTCCTATGTAACATAAATTTAACTCATATCACCACAAAAACATTACATTAGAAACTCTATCAATCCTAGTATCCACTGAAGAATCAATAAAATCTTGAAATGTCTTAACATAGGGGATTCCTTGTTGCCCAAAAAAAAAAAAAAAAAAAAAGGGGATTCCTAAAACAGTAAAACTAAATTGGGATAGATCCAATCTAGAGATTCACCTAGAATGGGAACCTCATATCTCACTTTCGTCCAAAGTTTCAAAGCTTTTTTTCCGTTTAAGAGCGTGGACAACAACAATGGGGGAAGAAAGAAATAGTTGTTGAAATTTTACTTTTTATGGTTTTTCTTCTATTTATTTCACTGTTTGTATTTTACCATATTTAATTAAAATCAAAGAAATTAATACTCATGAATAAAAAAAGATAGGGAATATCTTGTGTTTATCGTTTCATTAATTAATTAAAATAAATCAAATTATTGCAATTTATTTCATTCTCAATATTTAATTTTCTTAATTTTCAATCCTTCTTAATTTTAATTTTTACTTTATTCTCATTTTGCAAATCTAACACGATGAACCTATGATGAGTCAAAAGAAAACTATAACTTTTTTTTTGCTATGAAGAAATTTATAAACTTTATTATATTAATGTGTGAGATTAATTTTTTTTGTTTAAAGAAAAAACAAATAATATTTCAAAATTATACAAGAGATCGAGAGCCTTGCTAATCATATCATCATAATATTATAACATCGTCACCATTATTGTCATCGTTCTATTTTTGGAACTGCGAAACAAACAAGTATATTACTGGGGATCTCTATAATTGTCAAGTGCAATAATTTCGGAATTTTTGAAGGCAGATCATATAGTTGTGTAAATTACATTTAAGGGTTTCAATTGTAGTTTATGATTCCACTTTTGTGGAACTATACAGTGTCTGAATCTTTTCTCAATGACAATAATTGCAATATCTCATTAGAAGACCCTACAAATTGTACCTAGTCCATAATCTATCATTAATTCGTTTTCAAAATTAATATAAGGCATTCAAAGAAGCAAATTGATCTTGGTTAATAGAATTGAATGAAAAAAGTTGACAAAAAAAACGACATCCAGTTGTTCAATTTAGTGGAGATTAGTGCTTTTTTGTATTATTAAAGCTAAAAAAATTGGAGCAAAGAAATGTCACGTAAAGGTCCTCCATGCACGAATAATTAAAAATAAAAATAATATTGAACAACAACGTTTAATAATATACGGTTTTTCAAATGATCCTTAATTGCTATGTTTATAAAATAATGTAATTACGTCAAAATAAAATAATTTAATTGCTCTCAGTCTCAGGTCACTGAAGAACGAGAAGGACAAAATGGTCAATGAATAAGTGAAGGGTATTAATGTAATTACACGTCAGCAGACTCATGAAGTAATTGTGCCTGCTCTGTTCTCCGTCACTCTCTCTCTCTTCTTCTTCTCTATCAACCTCATTTCTCAGATCCGTAGGATCTTCATTTCCATGGAGGCTTAAAAACCCTAGAAGATTTTCTTTAACACATCACTGATCCGCTAGTGAAGAACAAAATCATCTCTTTAGCTTCCTATCTCACTCTGTATGATCTGAAGCGAATCGTCTTTATATTCTTCACCAATCACCATTAAAAGGACCTCTTTTTCAAGGTGAATTTCTCTATGGAAAGTGTCATGTTTGTTCCTTTTTCAGGATCTGATCTTGTGATTTCGCTTTGTTTCTTTGTATGTGATGATTTACTTGGTTTTCCTCCATTTGTATGGCTTGAATTTGTTTGTTTCAGCTTGAGCTGGGTTTCGGATTCTGAGATCTTCAGAGACGCTTTCTGGGTTATCAACAAGGCTTTTCCTTTGAATCAAGCTTTGATTTTGATCAGAGAAACAAGTGTTCTTGCGTTGTTAAGCGACTAGGTGTGTGTGTTGTTGTTGTTGTAGTGAAAGCTTCTTACTGTTGACAGATCTCGAAATGGAAACGCTTATTGTAGCTGTGGAACATAGGGATCAATATTATGGGAAGAAATCTCTTGGACATGATCGTTTTAGATCAGCTCCTTCCAAAACTTTTAGGCAAATCAATTGTAGAACTTTTCAATCTGGTGTGGGTTTGCTTCCAAGACCTAAGAGAACTTCTTCAACACCTTTAACCAAAGGAGCTCTTCCTCAAGTTCAGTCTCCTCGTTCTCCTAAGTCCGTTTTGCCGGTTTTTAATCCTCTTTCGGTAGACAGCTGTAGAACCAGTCCCATTCCAATTGCTAACAGCAGAGGTTCTCAGATCCGTAGGTGTTCTAGTGAATTTGTTGACAAAAGGAGAAGCCTTTCTTACTCTGAGCTTTGGGCAGGACCTACTTACTCCAACTCGCCTCCGCCTGCTTCTGTGCCGATTCCTAAGTTTTCTCTCCACCAAAAGAGGACGGTATCTTTGACCTTTCCTCCTCCTGACTCTGCTGTTGATATTCGTGAAGTTGCTAAGTCTGCGCCGGTTTCTCCAACCTCATCTGGTGACAACCCTTTTCATTGTACTGTCTCTGCCACTATGACACTGCGTCGCATGCTCAATCTTGAGCTTGAGACTGCAGATGAATGAAGATCAGGAGCCTTTAGGGGGAACAGGGTTAGTTTTAGTTTTATGCACATAGAAATAAGGTGTTAGTCACCAAGCTGGTTTGAGTTTGTTTCTTAGCTTTTAATGGCGATGGTAAAGGAACACGTAAGCAGTATTGACTCGGAGTTGGTCAGCAGTTACTGGATCTCCTATGCAGATTAGGGGGGTACTTATGGTGGAACAGCTGGTTATAGTGAGTAGTAACATTCAGGAAGCAGATTCATGTCGCGTAAAAGGGAAGACTTGATTCTTGGTGTAGCATATAGGATGGCCAAAAATTTACCAGTCTCTAACATATACCCTGGGTTAATGCTAAGTTCATGTGGTGATACTGATACTTGAACATTAGCGTTTCCTCTTTGCCCTTTGTATAGTTTCTTCTTAGAGTTGTCTTTTCCTTTTGGCTTCTTTATCTTAAGTGGGTTAGATAGCATCTAGCTAGCCTGTATATGCAGTAGAGCCTTTGATCATACTGGGTTTCTGTTTCATTCTTCCAAGTTTCGTCTTTTCGGGTTCTTAGTCTTACCTTTGTCTTGTATCTCCCTCTCTGTCCATATCTTTTCTTTTAACTCTCTTTTTTAAGTCTTCTTCTCTTCCTTCTAATTCATTTCTGTCAAGCCTTAAAAGATGTAAATCTAACTACTCTCCTGCTAAGTGATCTTCCTCTTCGCCTCGTTTCCTGTTTTTTTTGAAATGGAAAAGGGGAAGAGGAAGTTTTACTGACCCTCTTAGAGTCTTAGACTATCTCTGCTGGTAAAGGTTCATCCAGATTCAAGCCATTTCAGTCTCACCTTTCATCCACTTCTTGTG
Source organism: Arabidopsis arenosa (assembly GCA_905216605.1). Classification (NCBI taxonomy): domain Eukaryota; kingdom Viridiplantae; phylum Streptophyta; class Magnoliopsida; order Brassicales; family Brassicaceae; genus Arabidopsis; species Arabidopsis arenosa. The sequence goes on from LR999456.1 coordinate 18,043,499, forward strand.
AAGAATAGACATTCCTCAGGTTCTTACCTAGAACACTTTTGTCTCATTGGAGTTTCGTGATCCTGCCTAATCTGCTCACAAGGTAATCTTGAAGCTCTCCTTATCTCGTCCATTAAAAGAATCTGAAGGTGTAACTTATACAAGTTTTTGATTTTGTAACAGAGACCTGGAGAAGCTGCTGCTCTGCTTTTGATGCTTGCTGCTTCTTAGTTTCTTTGTCTCTCTATTGTCTTTGGTTGGTTTGTTAGATAAGGAGACAAGTATTATCTCTGTGTTTGGAACTCTTGTGTGAAACTTTCCACATAAGTTTGTTATGTCTTGTCTGTTGTAGTTTGTGACAGTGTTGTAGAGACGTCTTGCTATCTTGTTTCGAGTTTTTTTAATGGTGAAGGATATGTATCCCTTGTTCCCTAGTTACTATCGTTCTCTATGCCTCTATGGTTAATTTATTGCATAGTGAGATTTGGTGAAGGTACAAGTACTTCGAGATTTGGTGAAGGTACAAGTACTACGTTGTATTTATATTCGAAAATTCGAATTTTAATCGTGAAAGGAAAAAAAAAATCATATAAAATCTCCTCTCTGGAAAGAAAAAAAAAACTTGGTTGGATATTGAAACCAAAAGTCTGAAAACTAAAAGATCCGAACAGAAGTCCAATCAAAATTTGGATCGAACACTCGCTTGAGATGCGAGGAGAAGTGGATTTCTAACAATTTGCAGTTGAGATGTTAAGCGAAAATGGCCCGTTATGGGCCCGTTGGACCACCGTTACTTCTTTAGTAGGCTTTGTTTGGCGTCGTATTACTACTATATATATGATCTCGTGAAAACGATTTTCCTATTTTTTTCTCTAAACGTTAAAAAGACAAAATTTCAATACTTTAATTATGGTGGTAGGCAGTCTACTTGAGACAATGTCGAGGAAGATTAAAATAAAAGAAATAGACGTTTGGGTCTTTGGGACCAAGTAGAGAGGTTGTTGAAGAAGATAATTATTGAGAGTTCTCAATGTTTGGTTTATGAGTTTTCATGATGGTTCATTATTACTATTGGGCCCAACAACAACAAGAAAGAAAACTTTCGTGGCATTTTCTGTTCGTATTTAAAAGTTCAACGTATGGATACCGACAGGTTGTGGTTAGAGCCACATTGTTTCATACTTAACTCTATATTAATCTAGAACTACAGTTTTTGGATCACTTAGTCAAAAATACACAATGGAAATTTTCATAACTATGATTTAATAATCGAAGAGTTTCTTTATACGTCTCTTTAATAATAAATACCTTAATTAATCAAGCTTAGTTGATAACATGTGCAACCGATGAAAAGTTTAGCTATAGGCCTATAGCTTTTACACGCAGCCATTTATATGACATATGTTGAAGGTTTCACGATAAAAATAAATATATTATTTCTTCATTTCACAACAAATATCGTTTTGACAAATTCAACAAATATACTCAAAATTAAATTATATCTTCAATACTAAAAAAAGTTTCACGGTGATTAGTGATTACCAAAAAAAAAAAAAATGGTATTTGTATTTGATACGCATGGGTGAGTTTTGCTACGTGGACGAATATGATTGGGTGGCGTATGGTGGACCCAAATTGTTCAGCTCTAGTACACTACGCCTCTCTGTGCCTTCGCCTTTTCCTTTTTTTGATTCTCTCTCATTCCAAAGATTCTCTCTTTCCTTTTTATTATTATTATATATAAAGAAAAATATATTTCTTTGTCAACTAACTATATAAAGAAAAAATATGAAACCAGCAAAAGTTATCTTATTCAAAAATGTATAATCTTGTATTTATTTACAGAGTTTGAATACTTAATTTAAACCAAGTATTATATAGAATAAATATTATGTGTTAAAGGTTTAAATTTTTTTATAATATTATTATAGGTAAGTTATTCAACTTATCATATAATTGTTTTGAATTCCATGTAAGATAAGTTTTCATATTATAGAAAGAAATATAACCTATGACCTATTCTATTGCTGGCATTAACTGTAAAAATGAAAAAATATCACAGTCATGATAATACAGGCGTCATTTATGGCATAAAATTTACATTAAATTTTTGTTTCTCTTTAAATTACATTAGTTTAGGAAGTCAAATATCCCAAGCAATCCCAATAAAGAACAAAGCAGTGTTTTTCTTTATTAAGAAAAACATTTTAGAAAATCGTACACAAGGGTACTTTCGTCATTTGAAGTGTTTTTTTTTTCAATATCTCTCTAATCCCACTCATAACCTAAGCAAACTTTCTTCACAACGTAAAAAGCAGAAACAGAGCTTAAAACACCAATAGAGAAAAAGAGAGAGAGATCTAGAAGAAGAAGATGGCATGAGTATGCGAAGAAGACGACGAAGCGTTAGCTACACTAGGAGAATTTCTTAAGAAGAAACTTAGCGCTTCAATTTCCTCAAGGATTTTTCGATCACAACAACGTGCAATTCGTTTTTTTTTTCCGGGTATGAACTCTTCTTCAGTGTTTTCCGATTCGGTTTGAAAAAGGTCGGATTGTGATTTTCGAGCTCTCGGATCACTATAATCGACATTTTAGAGTGTGATCGTTTGATTTTTCTGACTCGAAACTTGTTGTTCTCTTGGTTTAAGAGCATGAGTTTATCTCTGTGTTAATCATATCATAGAAAATCAAATTCGTCTACATGTTTAGTTTTTTCAAATATTTGGTTGCTTTATTTTGTCTATTGATTGTTTCTCCGATTCTGGTTTTTTTCTATAGACTTTGTAATTCGTTTACTGTTTCTTTTTGGCATTTTTTCAGGTATTTTGTTTGTTAGATAGTTTGTGAGAGTCTGAGACGGAATTTGGTGCACATACTTGTGGTTTGTGTGTATTTTTGCTGGAAAAAAATGGAGATTGCGGCAAAGAGTAACTCGAAACGTATGTATTCATGGTGGTGGGATAGTCACAATACCCCCAAGAATTCTAAATGGCTTCAAGAGAATCTTGCAGGTGCATATGTTGTTACTTCTAGTGTATCTTGATTGCTATGTTCTAAATTTCATTTCCTGCTTTAGCTGTTGTGGCCTATGATATAGAATCGTTAGTGTTGTAGTATAGCTGATGATTTCCATCATGATTTATGATTCAGAAAACTTGAAACTTTTTTGACTCTGTGATTTCAAAATAAATGTTTTTTTTTCTTATTCTTTTGACAGATATGGATAATAATGTGAAGCAGATGATCAAGGTTCTTGAAGAAGATGCAGATTCCTTTGCCAGGAGAGCAGAGATGTATTACCGTAAACGTCCTGAGCTTATGAAATTGGTTGAAGAGTTCTACCGTGCATATCGCGCTTTAGCTGAGAGATATAATCATGCAACGGGCGTAATCCACAAGGCTCATGAGACTATAGCAGAAGCGTTCCCAAACCAAGTTCCGTTGATATTTGGTGATGAGTCACATGTTGGTGCTTTGACAAATGATGTTGATCCACAAACACCAGATATGCTTCCTCCTACCCGAGCTTGGGGTAACCCAGATGAGTTGCGAAAAGATGGTTTTGGGTTCTCTTTATCTCATGTCCATGATGTAAAGAGGAATATAGATTTTAGTGAAGAACCTACGTTTGTGAGTAATGGAAAAGCAAGAAAAGGACTGAATTTCAATGATGGAGATGGAAAAGGAAGAAATGATCTCAAGGCTCATATTCTTTCAGAATCTGAACGAGCTAGCAAAGCTGAAGCTGAAGTTGTGGCTTTAAAAGACTCCCTGTCTAAGATGCAGGCTGAAAAAGAAGTTAGCTTAGCACAGTTTGAGAAGAATTTGGAGAGACTGTCAAATCTAGAATCTGAAGTATCTCGTGCACAAGAAGACTCAAGGGGACTTAACGACAGAGCCGCAAGTGCAGAAGCTGAGATCCAAACGCTCAGAGAAACCCTCTACAAACTAGAGTCTGAAAAGGAATCCAGCCTTCTTCGGTATGAAAAATGCTTGCAAAAGGTAGCTAATTTGGAAGATGGACTCTCTGTAGCCCATAAGGAAGCTGGAGAAATAAATGAGCGAGCCAGCAAAGCTGAAGCTGAAACTCTCGCTTTGAAGCAGAGCCTTGCTAAAGCAGAAACTGACAAGGAAGCTGCTCTTGTTCAATACAGGCAATGCTTGAATACGATATCTAACCTAGAAGAGAGACTGAGGAAGGCTGAGGAAGATGCAAGGCTTATCAATGAGCGGGCTGAAAAGGCTGGGATAGAAGTTGAAAACTTGAAGCAAACGGTCTCAAAATTGATCAAGGATAAGGAAGCTTCTGAACTTCAGTTCCAACAGTGCCTAAATATAATTGCGGATCTAAAAGTAAAACTACACCATGCTCAAGAAGAAACACAAAGTCTTAGCCATGAAATAGAGGATGGAGTTGCTAAGTTAAAGTTTTCTGAAGAGAAATGTCTTGTGCTTGAGAGATCAAATCAGAATCTCCACTCTGAGCTGGATAGTCTCTTGGAGAAACTGGGGAATCAAAGTCAGAAGTTCACAGAGAAGCAAACAGAGCTGGTCAAATTGTGGAGTTGTGTACAAGAAGAGCATTTGCGTTTCCAAGAAGCTGAGACCGCGTTTCAAACCCTACAGCAATTGCACTCTCAGTCTCAAGAGGAGCTCAATAATTTGGCTGTGGAACTTCAAACCAGGTCTCAGATCATGAAAGACATGGAGATCCGAAACAGTGAGTTGCATGAGGAAATTGAGCAAACCAAGATTGAGAACAAAGGTCTCAATGAGCTCAATTTCACTTCGGTTGCATCGATTAAAAGTTTGCAAGAGGATGTCTCAAGCTTAAAGGAAACAATACAAAAACTTGAAGCAGAGGTTGAACTAAGAGTGGACCAGAGAAATGCTTTGCAGCAAGAAATATACTGTCTTAAAGAGGAATTAAGTCAGGTAGGGAAGAAAAACCAGTCCATGATAGAACAGGTGGAATTGGTTGGGTCATCAGTCAAAGAATTGCAGGAGGAAACCTCAATCTTAAAAGAATGCAATGAGAGAGAAAAAAGCGAAAAGACGGCTCTTTTAGAGAAATTGGAAACTGTGAAAAAGCTTGTTGAGAAAAACCTTATGCTGGAAAAATCTGTATCTGATTTGAATTCTGAAATGGAATCAATCAGAAGGAAGCTGAAGACGTTTGAGGAAGCTTGTCAGTCACTCTCAGAAGAGAATTCATGTCTTATTTCTGAAAACCAGCACAGTGCCATTGAGAACATTGTTCTTATTGAATGGCTTCGGCAACTTAAGTTAGAAGCAGTTGGTATAGCAACAGAGAAGAATGACCTTGAGGGTAAGGCAAAGAAGATTGGTGATAAGTTAACAGATGCAGAAACTGAAAATTTGCAGCTAAGGAGAAACCTGCTTTCTATCAGATCGGAGAAACATCACTTAGAAGATGAAATTACTAATGTGAATAATCAGTTACGTGAGAAGGAGAAGGAATTTGAAGAAATCAAAGAGGAGAAAGAAAAGCTGAATCAAGAGGTTTTCAAAGAGAGGAGCAAGGCTGAATTGTGGGAGTCTCAAGCTGCGACATTCTTCTGCGATAAGCAAATCTCGGCTGTACATGAAACATTGATTGAAGCAACGACACGGGAGTTAGCTGAAGCCTGCAAGAACCTTGAAAGTAAAAGCGCATTGAAAGATGCGGATATTGAAAAGTCTAAAAGAAGCCAAGCTATTGTCTTGTTGAATGAAAGCATTAAAGCTTTGGAGGATTATGTTTTCGTGAGTCGTGAATCTGCGGATGAAATTTCAAAGGTAGTTTATCTTAGCCAGTTATCTCCAGTTGTAAAGTTGATTCTTTGATAAAATTGAAACCGTTTTGAAGTAATGTTCTCATCTCTTTTACCAGGGTGCTGATTCAATAGATAAACTCCCCAAGTTGGAAGGTATGTGTTTAAGAATCAAAGCTATTGCAGAGGCAATAATGGAAAAGGAGAAGCTTTTGATGCTTGAGAACACGAATGCCTACTCTATGCTTGAGGCGTCACTGAAACAAATCAAAGAATTAAAAACGGGCGGCGGAAGAAGCATGAGGAAGCAAGAAGGAGTAAGTGGCAAAATGCGGAAGCAGAGTCACGAAATCGAGATGGTAGTGAAAGATATTGTGCTTGATCAAACCTCTGATGGATCATCGTATGAGATTGTAAGTAAGAAAGGAACTTTGGAGTTAGATCATCACGGTTTTGTTGAGCTAAAGCCAGTTAAGACTCACAAGACAGAAACTGCGACTAAAGCCACGAAAGGTAAATCCTTGTCTGAAGAGTCGCTGATTGTCGATAAATTAGAGATTTTCGACGGATTCATGGATCCGAACAGAGAAGTAAACAAGAGAAAAGTTCTAGAAAGACTTGATTCGGATTTACAGAAGCTGGAGAATCTTCAGATCACTGTAGAAGATTTGAAAAGCAAAGTCGAAACAGTGGAGAAGGAAAAGACGAAAGTAGGAGAAAACGAGTATGAAACGATCAAAGGACAGCTCGAAGAAGCAGAGGAAGCAATAGAGAAACTGTTTACTGTCAATCGAAAGCTGACCACAAAAGCCGAATCAGAGAAAGATATTGATAGAAGAAGGAGAATATACGAACATGCGAGAAGAGGATCAGAGAAGATTGGGAGGTTACAGTTGGAGATACAGAGGATTCAGTTTCTCTTGATGAAACTTGAAGGAGAGAGAGAGCATCGAGCTAGGTCGAAGATTTCAGATACCAAATCGAAAGTTCTTCTTCGAGACTATATCTATGGTGGATCCAGAAGCGTATCGATGAAGAAAAGGACGAAGAAGCGGTCTGCGTTTTGTGGTTGCGTTCAGCAGCCACTGTCTCCTTGAAGTTATTGAAACTGTTGTTACTTCATTCGCAAGTAACAAACAATATATTAATGTTAATTGTTTAATTGCGTTTGCGATTATGTTTTTGAACGCAGACGCGGTAGTAGTAGTGCGTTTAAATAACAGACTCTTGTTTTTTCAACCCTTATTTCTTGATGACAATAAAACCTTTTAGGAATGTGAAATCTTAAACGTTGTTAGATTCCGGTATCGGCGAGTCGGGTTTAGCCGTGTGAAGCATGAAATTGCAAGCTGCGACGGCTTCTGCCACCGTGAGATAAATCCGTTCGTTACCAATGCTCTCTATGAAGTTGGACTTGCTTAGCTTCTTCATCACCTCTGCTCCTGGGTTCGCTATAACTAGCTGAGAAAATTAGAAGACCAAATCGTTAAATCAATAAATGTTTGGGGACTTGTCTTAAAAAGAATAAAGGCTTTTTATACCTTAAGCTCTCTTCGTCCCATGATTTTGTTGAGTTCCTCAAGCATACTTATACCGCTCGTGTCAATGTTCCCCACAGCTACATTCATATAATTTGATGTTACATATAAAAAAAATTAGATGTTTCATATTCTGGAATCCAACATTTATATTAAAAATTAAAGTGATAAATTGATTCAAAAAAGTTGGTATTCTCAAGCTAATTCTATTTTTTGACGTAAGTAATTTCATCCTTTCTTAATAAATTTCAGATTACAAAAATATATACTTTATGTTTCTACGTTTGTTTCATTATTGAAATTAAAACCCTAATAGTAACGATTTAATTGTGTTATGAGGTTGTGAACAAATGAAATGATATATAGTTTTGATAGAGCTAACAAGCACGATAGATTCTTTAAGATATATAGTATCATTTTTAGATATTTCCCATGCTGAAAAAGCAATCTAAGAACCTAGCCAACTAAAAACAAATTGGACTATATCATAAAGTTTCTTACCACTCATGTCGATAACAATGTATTGTAGACTGATTTCTCCGCTAGTTCTCAATTTATCTTCCTCTTCATCGATCCACCTTCCAATTCTATCAAAATGTTATACATAATAAAAAAAATTAATAAGTCACGTATAAATAACTAAGATTCAATAATTACAAAGATATATCTATTATATAACATCATAAATAAATAACCTGTCTCGCAAGTAGCTAGAGTTGGCGAAGTAAATCGGACCATCGATGTGGAGAATGAGGAGAGAAGAGAGAGTGATGGCTTGAGGGTAATGTTCAATGTTCCTAAATATTTCTGTGTTTTGAATGTTTCCCATTACATAAATCTTTGGTCTTCCCACGAACAACACTAACCTCATCACTGATATTCCCACCTATATATAGTTATTCCATTATTCTATCTTGTGAGTTTTTTTGGGAGTGGCACAAGGGTAATTAATGAAGAAGTTAAGATAGATAGATATACGTACGGAGAGGATGAGACCAATCTCGATGGTACCAAAAACGACGCCTAAGTAAGCAGAGAGACAAACGAAGAAATCGAACTTGTCAAGTCTCCAAAGATGAATAGCTGCTTCGTAGTCGACTAGGCCGAGCATGGCGGTGATTATGATCGACGAAAGAACAACTAATGGCGTGTAGAAGAATAACGGCGTTAAGAACAGTAACGTCACCGTCACTGCAACCGCCATTACCACGTTTGATAACGCTGTTTTGCAACCCGCGTTGTAGTTTACCGCCGAACGTGAAAATGGCCCTTCAACATATTTTTTTTTTTAAAATAGGCTTATATATATATCCATCAACATAAAATCTTCAATTACGTTTTTTGTCAAATCTTTAAGAGTTTATTATCATTATGTTATAAGAAAATATATCAGCATTTGATATAAAAACAAGAACTAAAAAATCATCTCAAAACTACAACCATTCAAAGCTATACACACTTGATATATTTGGTAATTTGTTATGATAACATTGACGCAACTATTGATTTTTTTGTATCACCCAATTATGTTGTTAATTAATAACCTTTTAATGTAGTGTTAACGTTGAGTGATTAGCCGGACCAAACATATGCAAATGCTCTTTACTAATTAAGATAAATAAATGGTAAAGATCAAATGAAAATAATATAGATTACCGGTAGTGAGATAGCAAGAGGAGAAGGAACCAAGAATGTTCATCATCCCAAAGGCTATCATCTCTTTGTTCCCATCTATGTTGTAATTCTTGTACATTGCAAAGCTTCTCCCCACTGCTATCCCTTCCTATTTTTTTAAAACAAAATTTACTACAATCAGTAAAGGACACTCTAATTGGTAGAGATTTTTTTTTTTTTAAAACATACAAAAAATGTTTTAACGAATACGTACAGCGAGAGCTATGACTCCAGTGATCATGCCGATTTTGAGAGCCAACATGACATAAGGTGACGTGAATACCAAATGTGTGATTGATGGTGGATTAATCCCTTTCTTTAGTTCTCCGATCTACTTCCCCAACAAAACAAAATTAGTATATTAGCATTTTCAAAGATATAAACTTTTCCTTTAGCGTTAAAGTTTATAATTAACAACACATTTTGTTGGAATTGTTCAAAGTTGTGATGTTTTATATGTCTAATTGTGAGATATTAGCGGTAGACGCAAAAGAAAAGGAGAGGAAAAACTTACAATTTGGATGTCATGGAAATGGGCATGAAGGAAGTAAAGGAAAAGGGTTCCAAGAATGACAGAAACAAGTGGAGACATTGCAGATATCCAGAACAGCTTTGGTCTCTTCTTGCTCTTCACTTGCATTAATACTTTGTTAAATTAAAATCTATAACGTATTTCTTTAATCAGTACTTAATTATATATATATGGATTAAATTAAGAAGTAAAACTTACAATGTATTTAGTTGTAAGAAGGAAGATGAGGAAGCAACACCCTAGCACTCCACTCTCCCATCTCCACTGCAAATTTTAAAAATAATTCCATGTACTGTATATACTAAAAAAATAAAACTAAAAAACTCTGTTTTACAGCTGACAGTGAATAAGTAAGCATCTCATTTATTTTTTATACTGATAGACTAATAATAGTATTAAGCAACCCGAAAGGACTCTAAATTGGTCGGTACAATATTGGCAACACATCCCGTGAATAATTAATTAACAACAATTTTGTCTCACGCCACTTGCCTAATTAATTTTAACTTTTAAGAGAATGAAAAAATAAAACCACATTAATTAAACAGTGGTCAGCCGTGGAAGATATTAATATATCACACACCAAATAAATTAAATAACTGCGCAGGTTAGTTTATGTATTTAAAACGAAAAAAGTGCCCAAATTTACGAAAATGTGTTATTTTCTAAGCCAAAATAATAATACTAAAATGGGAAATTATTATCGATTATTATTTTTTATTTTTGTGGGTCACTAGTGAAATTGATGAAACGAACCATATGAGATTGAGAAAAAATGGAGCGGAGAACAGAGACGATATCGGTGGAATGAGTGAAGTGATGGAGGCCAAGTAATCCTTTCAGTTGCTGCAGACACACCACCGTCGCGGCTCCTCCCATGAACCCTACAATCGCCGCGTGCGACAATATCTCCACCACGAACCCTAACCTGATTATGTTACATTCACTAAACCTGATTAGTCATAATTAAGTCATAACTATGTGTTTGTATTTTTGATTAATTTATTTTTATAGTTTTGTTCACGTGAAATCTGTTTGTAAACGTTAGACTAAATTTTATCATTTTTTTTTGTCAACAACTTTATATTACTAAGACCATCTCCAATCGTTGGCTCTATTTCTTGCTCTAAATTTGGAGTGCTCTAAAAAATAGAGCAGAGGTTTGCTCCAATAGTTGACTCTATTTTTTGCTCTAAAATAAATATTCTATTTTAATATTTTGTTTTAATTTTTCATATGGTCCTTTATTTTCAAAGTTTACAAATTTTATCCACTTAGTTTATTTTGACATAAATATCTAATAAAACCATATTATTAAAATTTAAATTTTATTACAACACATAAATAGAAGATCAAAAGATTAATATATTTTTATTTAAGCATCATCATTAGTGTACTTCTCCCACAAATGATCGACTAATGATTTTAATATAAAATTATGTATGTATATAATTTAGTTATATAATTTTGTTTAGGTATAAAATGATACTATATGAAAATTGAGGGAGTATTTTGTAAATAAAAAAGTTGTGCTCTAAAAATAGAGATATGAATAGTGTTGCTCCAAATTTGGAATATATATAAACACATGCAAATTCAAGCGGTCATTTCTACCATGCATGAATATTTTTAAATTGAGTAATTATGACTCCATCATATGTAAACCAATAATAGACATCGATTTTCACGTATTATTTTAAAAAAATATGGGTGTGATTTTGGAGTGTTACGTACCGTAAGAGGCCAAGACAGGTTTGCATGAGTCCGGCGAAGAAAGTGGCGGTGAAAGCTAAGTGAAGGTAAAGCTTTGGATTCTTCACTGCGTTTACCTCTTTTCCCAACATCGCCGCCGTCAACAGCGAGGCCACCGCCACTGTTCCCACCGCTAAATCTCTTGAACTTCCCATTACCGCGTATACCAACGGCGGCACCAAGCTTGAGTCTACATTTATTTTCCATATAAACATAGTTATATAGTTAGTTATAGTATATATATGAAATCACAAATACTATTACATATGGACCAATCTAAATGAAAGACACTTTAAATTCGAGTTTCGTTTTTTACTCAAAAAAAAGTAACTCAAAACCAAACTGAAACGTTTTTTTATTGTTCTTAATGAATACTTTTCTTCAAGAGTTATTTTTCTATAGTAAAATCCTCACATATAGCGAGAAAGAGACTTGCAATTGTGAAAAATAATTACAAGAGGAAGAGAGCGTACAAAGACCAAGGATTGGAGGGAGATTAGCGAGCTGAGCATAGCTAATCCCTTGAGGAATAGCAAGACTTGCAATTGTTATCCCTGAGATAACGTCTGATTTTAAATACTCCAAATTGTAACCACGAGCCCATTCTAAGATTGGGAACACGTGTCGCAACCCTAACTCGATCTTTTTCGACGTTTTCGATTCGTTCCTGATTCTACGGAAGGGATCGTCGGCGAAAAGGATATCATTGAGAGTGTTCTTTAGTGATTTCAAGAAAGGTTGTGGTGGAGGGATTTCTACTTGGTGATATTGTGATGACCTTTTGCTGCTCATCTTCTAGTTTATTTGGAATACAAAATATGGAATGAGAATGATCAAAAGCCAATAACTCTCATTTGGATTTTGAAAGTGATGAGGAAGAGAGAGGAAGATGAGGTTTTTATAGGAAGGGAACATAGATAAATCATGATTGCATTTCCATTGGACCCACAAAATTATTGGTTTTTATTTCGTTAATATCTACAGAACAAAACCGTGGTAACTTTATTTTGAAATGGCCATAAGAAACTTAAATATTGCATGTAAGAAACCAGAAATGCTTGTTATCCATAGTTTTGTTAAGCTCATGGAGAGAATACGGGCCACTATTATGTATTGGCTACACAAACATTTTACCGTAACGTGTTATCACATTTGCATTATGGCCACAAATTCCTCAAATCCAACTACATAGAGAAAGCAAGATTTATCAAAGGACTTACAAAGGCTTTTTTTGACATTACTATCATACTATTGACATTACTATCATACTATGTATTGGTTACACATACATTTCACCGTCACGTAACATCATATTTGCATTGCAGCCACAAAGTTCACAAATCCAATTCAACAAAATCATTTTTTCCCCTTTTTGTTTTGGCTTGAGCCCTTTTCATCTTAAACTTCATCATAGTAAAGAATATGGGTCGAACCCTCACGCCAGAGACCACTTGCCCATCATCCTCATTGGCTTAGTGGTTACACATACATTTGACCGTAATGTATCATAATATCTGCATTGCGACCACAAATTCCAAGAATCCAGTTACACATAGAAAGAAAAAAAAAATTATCAAAGGAATTTTGAAGTTTTTATATCTAATTCTTTGTTTCCCTACTAGTTTTCCCACAATACGCTAAAATTTGGACAAATTAAATGATCTAAAGAGATCTTTAGACTTATGCGAAAACTAAATAAATAAGAGAAATGATTAAAATGAAGTAGCAGCATGAGCTGTTACAAATTACAAGACTTCCCAATTTGGAGTGATCACTCTCGTTACCATTATTGTTTTGTCCATTTGCATTTGGAGCATTTCATAATTTCAAACATTCGTTTCCCTTTTCTTCTACACACACCTCGAGGCTTCCCATGTTTTGTGTAGAGGTTTTTAGCCTCTCAAAGGCTCAAGCTTTATCTCATTTGTCATCAACACCATATTACGGAAACAAATCAAGTAAAGTATGGAGAAGAAGAGGAAGATAAAACAGAGCAAGATGAAGGAAGAAGAGGAGCACACAAAAGATTTGTTAACCCGGTTCACGGCATTAACGAGCCGCTACGTCCGGTTAGGATCGATAGATCCACAACTCCACTATGAAGAAGAAGGTATTACAAACAAGAAGCTACAAGTGACCCGTCTAATACCCTTCACTAGTACTTAGACTCACTCTGTACCACTTCCTGTATAACTCAGAGAACAACAATGACAAGCTTATACTAATACATGTTTTCTCTCATCTCTATACCTTACTAACTCTTCTTCTTAGATCTACATTGTGCTATTGCTCTCTCTCTCTCTCTACTCCCTTCTCCCCTAGCTTCTCTCAATGAAGATAAGCACCTATATATAGACACAGCTAACTAGGGCTTCCTTGTGCTAAAGCAAACCGCAACCCTTTTGAGCACAAACAGACAAAATGTCCTTATGGCTGAAATGAGGCTACTTCCAAGCAATTTCCTTCATAGCCGTTTCTCCATGACTCTGGTCCAAAAGTAACTTAACCCAACTTTAACTTGACTAGAGTTAAGCCTTGAGTTGCTTTTGATCTTCATTTGCTTGAGAAACAAGTTCTCATCTCCACAAATCTCCACCTGAGAACATGTTGATCAATCCACACAACCTGCAAACATTTGAGAGAGAGAGAGAGTACCTTTTAAGCAGTTTAAACACCATAAACCTGCTTGATCCTTCCTGTATTAAACTTATATTCAATACACTTCAGCTGCGACTATTCACACTGCTGAACGAGCCTGAGCCATCAACACATCTTTAGATCATGAGTTGTGAAAAATACCAGCTCCAATGCAATTTTGCATTAAGCTCAACTCTTCCCTGATCACCTCATATGATGCATTCAACACCTGAATACTTGATATCACCGCTCAGACAACTCCATTAACAAGTCAAGAAAACACTTCCAGCTTGTTAAACACAACAGAAAAAAACTCCATAAGCTTCACCGCTTATAAGACGTCCAATCACATATTCTCCACCATGGCTTCTGTTAAGGCCATGAGTTTGTACCAGTGACTGAAGTACCAAATAACCCTCTGCAAAACTTGATTCCCTTGCTAGCTTCTAGGATTTCCTCATGCGCATTGAGATCAAAACCCTTTGAATTCACTTGAATCAAATGCAGAAAACCAGAATCATTTTTAAGCTCAAACCTGAAGCTTCTTTGATTCACCATGTAAACCATCTAAACAGCCTGTTTAGTACCACAACAGCTTTAGATGACCTTTACAAACCTGTTTAACAAAACCAATCCAGAACACATCCTTTGTTCAACAGTTCTGTTTAAACAGAGCCTTTACCAGCAGATTTGAACCACTACCAGCAATCTTTAAACATGTCTCACATCAACAAGACCTTGTGATAACCCTGAGACAATCCTTACAGCACCTTCCACATCCATTCTAGAATTTTGATGCACTTTCTACTGTAGTACAGTCCTGCAAAACCTGCGGACCTCCACCAAACGACTTGAACCTTGCACCATCCGATTTTCAGACTTAACCAGTCTTTTTCTTCTTTATCATCATATGATACTAGAAGATACTCCACTTGAATGGAATGCAAGTATCTTTTCCTGAGAGGATACTTACATATACTCCCTTTTGGTGCAGACAACCAAAACTAAAAAATTCCTTAGTTGTTGTCTTCCAAATGCATTCTCTGCATTTACATCCTTCCTAGGATTCTTTTTTCAGTTACCAAGACCAGCTTTGAGATGGGTTGTTATCAAACTTGATACACAACACTTTCACATTCCCGAAGTGAACAGCCTTGAGACAACTCCTGCAACACTCGTGCTTGTCTCCTCTCAGTTTCTCCTTTAGAGAACTCACTTAACCACTTCAATGTCTTCATCTCTGTTTACATATTAGGGTCTTCCGAAAAAAGCTTTCAGAAACCTGCAACTCCATCATAGAAACCTGCAGCTCTGCTTCTGAATATCATCACCAACAATCAGCTTCAAACCAAAAAACTGTAACCAGCCTTGTACCCTTAGACTATAACCTTCTTTGAGCTGAAAACTCGTTGATAATAAACTGTTCTTGACTTGTTTTCTTATTAGCATACTGAACTTCCATGAGTCTGATATACTAGTGAGTTACACAGCCATTTAACTCTTTTATCTTCAGCTAACCTTCCGAGACACCATCCACAAACATAGCTCCACCATGAAGAAAAAAAAATATCCTTAGATATGCATTGCTCCTTTTGTAGCAACAATACTCCATCTGAAACTATAACCCTTGGATGCACTTTGTCTCTATAAGCTGAGCTTCACCAATCTGAATTAAAGCTACTCTTCACTGTATCTTGGATTCATTTCCACGTTCTTATGAATCACCATGATTACTTGCTTGAGAAAGTGTGTCAAAACATGAGACACATCTTCTTTCTGCCTTCAGCCACCTCAAATGATCCATTTGCAACCAAAAAACCACTAAGAACTTGTCTTTAATTTCTGCAGCCTTGTCCTCTCTTTACTTGGAACATTCTTCATGATCTAATTGTGAAACAACTTAGGCTGATACACCATCAAACCATACCTCAATCCCATAAATAAAATCTTGTACTTTCCTGTAGCCAATTCCACTATATACTTGTCTTGCACCGCTGTTCAAACGAACAGGACACGCCGCCTAACACCCTTTGGCTAGGAAGACTTTCGACACAAGAAAATAGTACAGCCAATTGCATACCATCA
The DNA here is from genome assembly GCA_905216605.1 of Arabidopsis arenosa. Lineage (NCBI taxonomy): Eukaryota > Viridiplantae > Streptophyta > Magnoliopsida > Brassicales > Brassicaceae > Arabidopsis > Arabidopsis arenosa. The sequence continues at coordinate 18,059,473 of LR999456.1, forward strand.
GATGCTTCTTTTAACACTTGAAGATCTGATCCAAAAAACAAAAAACACAAGATACACTCTGAGAAAATATTGCTCCACCCGAGATAACAACTCCTTGCTCCTTAAGCAAAATCACCATGTGTTATGCCAAACACAAATTTGCACAGAACATGAATCTTTTATGCTGCCACTACCTTGTCAAGAGAATTCGTTCTCATGACCAAACAACCACAAACTGTCCAGCTTACACCAAACAACATGCTTACAAACCACGCTGCATTCCCTCTGAAAATAGCAGCCTTGTAGCTTCACGTTCTCTGATGATCCACAACCCGTAGATTCTCTCATTCACAAGAACTGACAACTACACACAGAGATAAACCTGCAACCGAAACTCCTTTCAAAACTCAGCCAAAACCAATGAAGTTTCCATAACATTTTTTTGTCTTGAATAAACAGAAAACATGACTTGCTTCATAACCATTCTGCAACCTCCTTTAAACTGAACCAAGAGTATCCTTACTGATACACACACAGCCATAAAACGCCCATAAGCTTTAAGATTCTAAGGCATCCCCTAGTTCCATGAATCTTATGAGTTACCGGGCTGGAAACACGATGATTAGAACACCTCCTGAAAACTGACTTTACCAAAACTGATTCAGCCAGAAGATAACATGAAAACCATCATTGAATCTTGGCTTAACTCTTGTAAAACCAGTACATAACCCTTGTGTTCCAATAAACTTCTATTTCCAACAAATATGCAGAACTTGAGCAACCTGAAACTTCCATACAGAGCATCAGTGCATCACAAAATACCTTGTGACTGCAGCGGAATCAGACTTAAGGCTTCCCAAAACTTGAGTCTTGAAGTTGATGTTCAATTTCGACATCAACTCTAACCGGTTTCTTCAACAATGATCAAGAATCACCATCTTCGATCATATGCTTCTTGCTTCCATCTCTGAATTTCTCCTTCCATTCCAATCAAGAGTAAACATATACACATACTTGACTGTCGTTCTTTACTCATTGCAACCTCCAATTTCTTTACAAAAAATTAGAAACTTTGAATTTTTACCGGAAGGTCTCCGAGCTTCACAACTCCAACTTAAGCTTCAACTTTCACATCTCTTTCATATATTGAAGCTCCCTGATATCAACACCGACAATAACTGAAGCACCATCAATCGACGAAGCTTCTGTAGCCGTTGATTTTACCTTTGAGCTTCAGTCTCGAAGCTTGAACGAAAGAGAGGCATAAAGAGGAAAAATAACACGTGCCTTATTCCTCTTTTTCTCTTGGACATTAATAAATATTTTGGGCCCAATATTTATTAATAATAGAAGAGGTCCATCTTGGCCCAACAAAGGAAACAACTTTGTCGTCACCTGACTTCTTCTTTTGCTCACCCGTCGGCCACCGTAACATGATTTTGCCGGCCAACATCCAGATGTTATCCGGTAACTTTATGGCCACCACATCTCCGCGATTCTCTCTCACCGTGCGTCTCTTCCTCGACAACAAAACCCAAGGCTTCTTCTACGACTCGTTCTGCTCGTGACGGCGCCGTCTACACTTTCACGACGTCGTGGGAAACTCGAGCCACTCCGCCGGGATCTCAGCCTTCTCCGGAGAGAATCATCGCGTCATCCATGTCATCGAACTCTCTGAGAATCACTTGAGCTCGTGACAAACTTCCTCTGCCAAGATCCGAGATTTCTGTTGAAATCTCTATCTTCCTCCATCTTTATCTCTCAATGCTTCCAACAGGTCTAGTTCTTCTTAGATGGACAAGACACTCCGTCTTCTATGAGATATAATCTCCAAACCATCTTTCTTCTCTAGAGCTGCACTTCCCGAAGCCATTGCTTGATAAAGGTGTGACCTTTTTCGACAAAACTTGCATCTTCTTTGTAAAGCTTGAATCTTTCTCACGGAACCTGAAGATTCAGAGCAAAGCTTGAGTCTTTCAGCACTAACCTGGCTCTGATACCACTTGTAGAGGTTTTTAGCCTCTCAAAGGCTCAAGCTTTATCTCATTTGTCATCAACACCATATTACGGAAACAAATCAAGTAAAGTATGGAGAAGAAGAGGAAGATAAAACAGAGCAAGATGAAGGAAGAAGAGGAGCACACAAAAGATTTGTTAACCCGGTTCACGGCATTAACGAGCCGCTACGTCCGGTTAGGATCGATAGATCCACAACTCCACTATGAAGAAGAAGGTATTACAAACAAGAAGCTACAAGTGACCCGTCTAATACCCTTCACTAGTACTTAGACTCACTCTGTACCACTTCCTGTATAACTCAGAGAACAACAATGACAAGCTTATACTAATACATGTTTTCTCTCATCTCTATACCTTACTAACTCTTCTTCTTAGATCTACATTGTGCTATTGCTCTCTCTCTCTCTACTCCCTTCTCCCCTAGCTTCTCTCAATGAAGATAAGCACCTATATAGACACAGCTAACTAGGGCTTCCTTGTGCTAAAGCAAACCGCAACCCTTTTGAGCACAAACAGACAAAATGTCCTTATGGCTGAAATGAGGCTACTTCCAAGCAATTTCCTTCATAGCCGTTTCTCCATGACTCTGGTCCAAAAGTAACTTAACCCAACTTTAACTTGACTAGAGTTAAGCCTTGGGTTGCTTTTGATCTTCATTTGCTTGAGAAACAAGTTCTCATCTCCACATTTTGCTTCTTCTTTTTATTTTTAATATCAAAACAATCATATTTTTATATCAATAAAAAATTTACAACAATCTACTTTTAACTAGCAAAGTAGTCTAAATCTAAACCCCAAACTCCAATTTTATACCTAAATCCTAAAAATTTAAAAACTAAACCACAAATCATAAACACTAACCGGAGCATATTTTTAATTTAAATAGCAATATTATTAATACATGGTTTCAATAATCTCATTTTTCTTATGAGAGAAACAAAGACTTGCACTTCTCGTGATGTCCTTAGCTACACTACACACATACTTTGGCATTGTCGTTATAAACATTACATGATCCACAGTTTCTCTGTTCCCTCTATAATCAATCACATGAACATGTGAACTGCATGTAACCACGGATATGTACAATTTTGTTTTCTTATTTCAACATTTTTTAGAGACAGAGAAAGCTAATTACCTCATCCTCCATAATCATCATCTCTGTAGAGCTCTAAGTACAGAAAGAAGAGACAAGAAGAGGTTGATGATGTCTAGGTAGAGCGAAATCGCTGCCCAGATATACTCATCATACGTGTGTCGTTTGATCAGATTGTCTGTATCATAAACTATGTATCCGCAGAATATTATCGATGCCAAACAACCGTAGATCATCACCGATATCGGCCCTAATGGAAACAAAATCTGCACAACATAACCCAAATTAAGATACAAAACCTGGTTATGCAATCCAAAGCTACCACATTTAAAATCAAGTTTCAAGTTTCTCATTTTATGCAATGCTTTTAGTGAATATCAAGTTTCAACTTCTAGCCAAAAGAATACTATCAAAAGTACCAGATTCAAAAAGTTAAAGCTCTCAATATTCTCTGTACTGCCTATAGTGAGAAATCAAATTGCTTATTTCTTAAGGTAAAAACTGCAACCAAAACTAGCACATTTCACAGGCTAAATAAATCCCTTATCTCTAATGTCTAATGTGAAGTCAAGTTTCTCACTTCTTGGCCTCGAAAAACTGCTATCATATCCGTATGCTTATATATCTCGTGCTTTATAATGTCTAATGTGAATCAAGTTTCTAACTGTTTAGCCTAAAGAATGCTACCAAAACTACCACATTTCATAAACTAAGACTGCAACTCTCACTCCCTCCAATAGATATGGTGAATTTGGGGTCAGTATAAGCTTTACTTGTATCATGGAGAAGACAATAAGCACGATGAGAGCACCGAACAGGAACGGTCCAAGGAAATTAAAGTCATATCCTTTCCTAGCAGCCCAGAAGGTGTATAATGTGAGGGAAAGCACCACGACCGATGTCAAGATCGCTGACTCGAGAATCACTTTCCCTGTGTCCAACACAGAGTAAGATTTAAACATATACACAATGAAACCCCAAACATCAAAATCTCAGTACAAAAGTGATTGATGAAGTCTTACCATTGGTGAAAGCACATGTTAATCCAACAACAAAAGCCAGAGCCAAAGTGAAAATCCCCAAGAGCAAGTAATTAACCGGATGTTTCTGATGGTAATAGTACAACGGACACAACACTATACATCGGAGAGAAACACAAATCCAAATTTTCAGCTTGAGACTTTATCAAAATTCGAAAAAAGATTGATACTTTGATTTTTAAAACAATTGTACGTACCTAACAAGGGCGTGATGATGATGACAATGTAAAGAGCTAATCCAAGTCCGGTGGTGGCGAAGAACAGAGCGATTGGATGGACGGTGACCACCGTGGCGGCGACGGCGACGGTGGCTAGAAGCTGAAAGGCGATTATAGAGTAAACCTTGCGTATAAATCCCCACCGGAGCTCGGGATTTTCAAGCATCGTTGGGTATAAAGGCCTTCTTGAGCTAACGCCTGTTTCCACGTCATCTTTCCGATACGGTAAGTTCCACTGATACATTATTAAGGAAAGCGCGGGAAATTCGAATCCTTTCGATTACTGTATCACACAATCAAGGAGAAAGAACTACGAGCGAAAGAGAGGAAAGTTGGATCGGTGCTTTGCTTGCGATTCTTTGTCCTGCGAGCGAGAAAAAGCGAGAAAATTTGGATTTTCCTGGGAAAAGCGGTGGAAGAAGAAAGTTCATGAAAGCCTCGGTTAAACCGGAGATGACACGTGGCAACCGGAGATGAAGCATGAACCGTGACAAGGATGGTTCTGTTTCTTTAGACTTCCTTTGATGTGTCCAAAGGGAAAGTGTTTTTAGTAGATAATTAGATAGATTTTTATAACATTTTCCGCCGATTTAATATTGGTTTGTTGTTGTGTTCGAAATTATTTATTTGTTTTCAATTAAAATAATTAAAAGTAAATAAAAATGATTTAAAATTAGATAAAAAATAGGATGTATAAACTACATTGGAGTTTCTTGGAACTAAAGATTAATTTGGTATTTGTCAAGTATTTTATCCTCGAGATAAGTAATATTGAAACTAAAATTGTTTATAATGATGCAGTTTTTTAATTTTCACGCTAGTTTTTATAATTTTGTTTGTTTGTTTCAGTGGTCAAATGTAAGAGTTGATAGTTTAACTTGTTTAATGAAAATAAAATTATAATGTAGATTCCCAGATTAGACTTTTAAAAAATATATAAATGTAGTTGAGACACAAAAAAACTCCCAAAAAAAGGCTGTCTAAACATATGCTCGCTCATTTTTCTAAACATTATTGTAGAACGTATAAAATTATAATTAATAGAAAGATTAATAATTTGATTGACAAAAAAAAAGAAAGATTAATAATTTAGTTCAAATTATAATTTTTTTTTTTTTTTTGAAGAGTGGCCAAAGAATCCGATAGTGGTGGTTACTGTTTGTGGAGATCTTCAAAAAAAAAAAAAAAAAAGAAGAAGAAGAAGAAGAGAGGATATGAGAAAAAACAATTGAAAAGAAGAAAAACTTTCCCTTTTACCAATGAAACAAAGGAGCTCTGAGAATTTGGAAAAATATTTCCCACTCTCTGCTCATATCTCTCTCTCTCACTTCAATTCACTTTTGCTCAAACTTGACAACTTGTCCGAATCTCTCCATAGCACACCTCCTCTGTTTTAGGGTTTTCTCTTGAAATTGCAGAACCTCTCGCAACAACACTGGTGGTTTCTTCCTTGTCTCGCTGGTTCAAAGATTCTTACTTTACTTTTTGATGTCCTAGATTTGTTAGATTCTCTTTAATTTTTCTGGGTTTAGCCACTAGATTGTGTTACCACTGCTAGTAGATTAGGGTTTTCTTGAGAAAGCTCTAATTTTGGTGATTTATTCTCTTTATAGGGTTATCTGTTGTTCAATGGTGATTTCGACTGAGTTTTGTAATTCTCATTTATGAATTTAGGTTTGTTCTACTTCTATCTGCTGCACATAGAGAAATGCTTTAGCTTTAGGTGTTGGAAGATCTCATAATACCAAAGTTCAGATTTTTTTGTTGTTGTATAGAATTCCATTAAGTGACCCATCTTCACTTAGTTTCTGGGCTGGGTAGTGTGAAAGCAACAAGAAAATAGTGTTTTGATTATCCTCTGGCTATCCTGGAGATCTGGGATTTGTTTCATCTGTTATGTCAGATGAGGACTTTTTACCCATCTGATTCTTGTAAAGAGTCACAGCTCAATTCCTTGAATCCACAGTCATGGCTTCAAGTTGAGAGAGGGAAGCTATCTTCCTCTGCCTCTTCATCTGCGTAAGTTTCACTTTTCCTTCTTTCATGCGTATGTTCTTGTTGGTTATTGAGCTTCAGACGTTTTGTATATGGAGTAATATTTGGTCTTTTGTAGTCCACTATGCAGAGAATCGTTTATCAAAGTTCCTCAGCCGCAGATACTGCCGCATTATAAACCTGTCAACTACGTAGAAGTTCTAGCTCAGATTCACGAAGAACTCGAGACTTGCCCTTTGCAGGAGAGATCGATTCTGTATTTATTGCAGTATCAAGTGTTTAGAGGTCTTGGAGAGACCAAACTTAGACGGAGAAGCCTTCAGTCAGCTTGGCAAGAGGCTGCTACTGTCCATGAGAAAGTTGTGTTTGGGTCTTGGTTGAGGTATGAGAAACAAGGAGAAGAAGTTATCACTGATTTGCTTTCTTCTTGTGGTAAATTTTCTGAAGAATTTGTGCCGCTGGATATTGCATCCTATTTCCCTGCTATTACTGCTTCTTCCCCTGAGGCAGCATCTGTGAAGACCAAGCGCAGTGTATCGAAAAATGTTGTGTTTAAGATAGGAGAAGATAAGATAGCTTGCCAGAGGCAAAAAATTGCCAGTCTTTCAGCTCCATTTCATGCAATGCTTTATGGGAATTTCACGGAATCACTTCTTGATGAGATAGATATGTCAGAAAATCATGTATCCTCGTCAGCTATGCGGGTTGTTAGAGATTTCAGCGTTGTGGGTGTATTAATCGGAGTTTCCAAGAACCTTCTTTTGGAAGTTTTAGTTTTCGCAAACAAGTTTTGCTGCGAGCGACTCAAAGATGCATGCGATAGAGAATTGGCATCTTTGATTTCTTCTATGGAATGTGCCATTGAGCTTATGGACTTTGCACTCGAAGAAAATTCCCCCATCCTAGCTACATCGTGTCTGCAAGTTTTTCTTTATGAGATGCCCGATAGTTTGACTGATGAGCGTGTTGTCGAGGTTCTGACTCGAGTTAATAGATCTCAAGTCTCAACCATGGCAGGAAAAGCTTCATTCTCCTTATACTCTTGTTTAAGTGAAGTCTCGATGCGTATAGATCCTCGGTCTGACAAAACATTGGGTTTCTTGGAGAAACTAGTTGACTTTGCAGAAAATGACCGGCAACAAGTATTGGGGTTCCATCGGTTAGGGTGTATGAGGCTGTTGAGGAAAGAATACCGGGAGGCCGAAGAAGCTTTTGAATCAGCTTTTAATTTAGGCCATGTGTATTCTGCTACTGGTTTAGCAAGACTAGGATACATCCAAGGGCATCGGCTTTGGGCTTACGAGAAGCTAAGCTCGGTAATCTCCTCTGTTTCGCCACCTCTCGGGTGGATGTATCAGGAAAGGTCTTTCTATTGTGAGGGTGATAAGAAATTGGAAGATCTCGAGAAGGCAACCGAATTGGACCCGACTTTGACATATCCTTACATGTATAGAGCTGTCACTCTAATGTCGAAACAAAGTGCTAAGGCTGCGCTTGAAGAAATCAATCGGATCTTGGGGTTTAAACTTGCTTTAGAATGCTTAGAAATTCGGTTTTGTCTTTATCTTGGTATGGATGACTATGAAGCGGCTCTTCGTGATATTCAGGCGGCTCTTACTCTGTGTCCGGATTATCGAATGTTCGATGGGAAAGTAGCTGGGAGGCAGCTCCGGACGCTTGTGTATGAGCATGTCGAGAATTGGACGACTGCAGATTGTTGGATGCAGCTATATGAGAAATGGTCGAATGTTGATGATATAGGTTCTCTTTCAGTAATCTATCAGATGCTCGAATCCGATGCTTGCAAAGGTGTTCTTTACTTCAGGCAATCTTTGCTTCTGCTAAGGTGAATTTAATAATTCAGCACTCTCGTATTCATCCTTTAATATGGTTACCAAGCCGTAGTGGTGTTCAATTCGTATTTTTTTTCTTCAGGTTTTCAGTTTTTGAAATGATTGTAGCTAAAGTAAGACCGGTTTTAGTACGGTTTCAGTTGGAGTTCGGTATTTAATCAAATCTATAATTGATTTTAGAAAGCACAAGTTTTACACTGAATCTATCTGTTTTGGTTAAGAGTGTGGTATTAATCAAATATATAATTTGGTGACTTTAGTTATGTTTCTGATCTGTTTTATCCTAACAAGACCGTTATTTTAAGCATCTCATTCTCATACCTTTGTTTTGACCAGGTTGAATTGTCCCGAAGCAGCGATGCGTAGTTTACAGTTAGCCCGCGAGCATGCCTCGAGTGACCATGAGCGTCTAGTTTACGAAGGATGGATCTTGTATGATACAGGTCACTGCGAAGAAGGGCTTCAAAAGGCTAAGGAATCCATTAGAATAAAGAGATCATTCGAAGCTTATTTCCTCCAAGCTTATGCCTTAGCAGAATCTAGCCTCGATCCATCGAGTTCTTCGACTGTTGTTTCACTTCTTGAAGATGCTCTTAAATGCCCCTCTGATAGGTTGCGCAAAGGTCAGGTACGGTTGTTCACCATCATCAGTACATCTATTTGTTTATCAGTGAAGAAAAAAACTATGTTACAGGTTTATTGGAATTGGTTGCAATAAGCTCTGTTTTGGATCGGTTTTGTCAGTATTAGCCAATTATGTTACTGCCTGATTTTTGTGAAATGTCCACTTTGGTTTTGTTTTAAATATATTTGGCTTGAGTCGATTTTGTTTTTATGTTTATGCTCAGGCGAATAGATGCATCCGATATAATCTATGAAAATGCTATTTGTTTTTGTTTTGTTTTAGGCTCTGAACAATCTTGGGAGCGTCTATGTCGATTGTGAGAAGCTAGACTTAGCTGCGGATTGCTATATAAACGCTCTTAAGGTGAGGCACACGCGTGCACACCAAGGCCTAGCTCGTGTCCATTTCCTTAGAAATGACAAAGCCGCAGCCTACGAAGAAATGACCAGACTAATCGAAAAGGCTCAAAACAACGCATCCGCCTATGAGAAAAGATCCGAGTATTGTGATCGTGAACTCGCCAAATCTGATCTTGAAATGGTCACCCGGTTAGACCCTCTCCGGGTTTATCCTTATCGATATCGCGCTGCAGGTTTTTCTTCACTTGTAACCCTTATACACTTTTTTTTTCGTTATCTCGGAAAATAATTGGCTTAACCGAAACTCGATTTTTCGTTATTTTTTTCTGGGTTTTTGATAGTGTTGATGGATAGTCGGAAGGAGAGAGAGGCTATTGCGGAGTTATCCCGAGCTATCGCGTTTAAAGCGGATCTTCATCTTCTTCACTTAAGAGCGGCTTTCCACGAGCACATTGGTGATGTCACGAGTGCGTTGCGGGACTGTCGTGCAGCACTCTCAGTCGACCCCAACCATCAGGAGATGCTCGAACTCCATAGCCGTGTTAATAGCCATGAACCTTGAACCGCAACCACACACAACACAGAGCTTCGAGATGAAAGTAAAGTGTGAAAATTGTAATACTAAAAGAATCATAGTTGGAACTTGTAATCTCTTGTCACTCTTTATTCTTTGTTGTTTGTTGTCTTCAGTAAATCGATTTTATATTTTCTCCTTTCGACCTAAACTTAAAATTTCACTGGGCCTAAAACGTGAACTTGATATAAAACTTAAGACAGAAAGTAATTAAAATGGGGGTCACTAGCAGAAGCACACTTTGCGATCACTAGCAGAAGCTACACAAATTATCATATATGAGACCACATGATCGCAAAGCACAAAATCAACTAAAAACTGGTCCACCGTTAGTGATGATCGTTAGTTCACAAGTCATTCTATTTTAGACTGGTTTCAACAATGTTATTTCTGCATATTCACTTAAAATTTTGCTATGAATAGAGGTGTTAGACCGGTCCGCGATGGACATTATTTTTTTGTTAGACTGCGATGAGACAGTTTATTAGTTCTCTTTCTTCTAAATGAGTAGGTTCTGCTTCTGCATGCGATGAATCACCTATATCATATCAACCTGAATACTTTACCAAATGGTTTAATTGCGGACGATCGATATACAAATGACAGAGATGAATTAACGCAATTTGTTACTAGAGTTCGAGTAATCCTCAAATGATCTAGTTTGTTCCCTTCTCTTGTACTCAAAAGTATACATTCCTTCGCTTTATTGGTTACAAGAATTCGAATATTCATGTATAATTATATCTTGTATAGATTATACATTTAAGAATATTTCACAATTCAAAAAAGCCTTTTTGAAAAGAAAAAAAAAATTAAAAAGAAGAATATTCGATGTTGCATGGTTTTAGTTACGCTCGTGTCTCATGATGGTCACACGTTTTTCTTAGCCCAAAGGAATCCCATCATAAACTGAAATTTACTAAAACAGACACGCCTAATCCTATTTCAATGAATCTAATGGACACGTACAAAGACACGTCTAGGGACAAAATCGGCTTAACAAAATCTTTGTGTTTTGATTGGAATATTTTTATAGAAAATTTCAAGAGATAAAAAGTTAAAGAACGGATGAAAGAGTGCGAAAAATTCTTGTTGGTGGGGTAAGTATTTTCTTTTTTGGACATGAACACTTTTCAAAGGATATTAGAGAATATTAATCAAAAACTTAAAAAGGTAAACTAAAAAAAAAAGAGGAAGATAGCACAAAGTCATCCACAAGAGTAAATCATAGGAAGACGAAACAAAAATTCAACAAAGTAACATATTCCATTTTGATATTCAAAGCCAAAATGCTTTAAGAGCATTGGTTGCTTTGTATATCCATTGTGTGTATGTATTTTTCTCCCCTACAATTCTCTATTATCTTTGTGTGAGTGATCCAAACTTAAGTTCGGCTAGGAGGTATGGAGGATGTTGAGTTCATGTTTCGGAATTTAAACTTAAAGTAGATAAATACACAATAAAATTGTTTAATTCTTCTTTCGAACGAGATAGTTTTAAACCTAGAATTCGTTTTCTTAAAAAAAATCTTTGTAAGATTGTTTGATGAATCTTTGAAATTTATATTGTTTCAGAGAAAAAAATTCAAGTTATAAAATATTGGAGCAAATCTAATTGATTTATTTCATAGCTTATGATAAGTTTCATTCAAATCAGTGTGCCTTTTAAAAAATTTTTGGGTATCTTATAAGAGAAACTATGAGGAAAAAGGAGATAAAGTTTTAGCAGCCTTAGTAGAAGAAAGAAAGTAACATCACTCAAATTCATAATAACACCACAAGTAAAATAAAAATAATATTTAAAGACGAATTTAGAAGAAAGTTATAGTTTTTTTTACATGAAATAAAATCGAACTAGTAAAAGAGCACAATTGAACAATAAGTCAAACAATTTCATCTTGGAAACTTAATTTTCCAGTATATAGTTTCCTATTAGGTATTCCTCAATGGTTATATTACTAAATATAGTTCTTCTATTATAAGAACAACGTTTATTTTGGCTAAGTAATTGTGTTTTAGATTCTCTTACAAACTAAAACATGACAAAAAAACGTTCCCTTTATTCAAAACCCAATAAATTGAAAAGAGGCACTTTTCTTGATAAAAAGTAATTATTACTTCCATTTAAGGAAATTAGGCCTGTTAAGTCTCATCTCACAATATTTTCCATTAATTGCACAAATTGATAGCTTACTTTTTTTTTTTTTTTTGCTTTCTGGGTCTACTCTTCTTTTTAGTAGACAATTTTAAGTAAATGCTTATAGTCTGGTCATGTAATCATCACTCTTCTCTGTAATGCAGAACACTTAAAAAATAACATAAAAATAATCACAGTACTCTCTCTTTCAACATAAAAACAAAATAAAACCCAGGAAATAAAAGAATAAACAGTTAAAAAAACATTTGAAAAGAAAGTCAAAGTCTCACTTTCAAACCCAATCTCTCTCTCTCTTCTGTGGTATTTATCTGCACATAGAAAACTATAATACAAAAATGGGAATCAAACAGTCTTTGCATTTATTGTAAGCACACACATATATGTATATGATAGTGACATTGGAGAATAATCCATCATGGTCGTCCTCTTGCTTTTGAGACTATACATATACATGTGAATTATACATACTCAAGAAACTAAATTATTAATTTTTGTTTTCTTCAATATATAGCCAAAGAATGATGTCTTTCTGTGTACACTTACTTCTTACTCTCTAGGTACTTGCATCAAAGTTCCTTATTTTAAGAGATCAGATTAAACCAAAGTTCAGATCTTTTTATAGTTTTCTTCCAAGTTTTGTTTTTGTTTTTTCTTTGGTTGGAGTTTTCTTCTTCATATAGCTAGCCATGGAAATGTTTTCATCATCTCGTTCCTTGTCCTATAAACTAAGCTCTTTGTCTACTGAAGCAAGTGCTTCTTCTGGTAACAACACACTCAGTACCATCCAAGAATTCAGTGGCTTTAACAATGTGATTTCTAGTGTTTGTACACACACAGAGACTCACAAGACTAAGAAAAGGAGAGGCCTTCCTGGCAATCCTGGTAAGAAAATACTTCATTTCATTTAGATTCTTGAAAACCAATTGAATCCGGATACTGTTTTCATCTGGTTTTTGATTCCTGGTAGAATCTTGGAACCTTCACTTTTTTTCATATGGGTTTTTGAGTACTAGCTAGTAGAATCTGTTAACTTTTCATATGGGTTATTTTATTACTAGAAGAATCTAGGAACTTTTTCATATGGGTTTTGCACAAAAGTCTTCCTTTTTTTTTTTGTATAATTAGGGTTTGTAAGAATATCATCTTTATACCAAGATTATGTGTTTGAGACTTTTTTTCATGTGAAACTGGTTTATTAAATGGCAGATCCAGATGCAGAGGTGATAGCATTATCACCAAAGACACTTCTTGCAACAAACAGATTCGTTTGTGAGATATGCAACAAAGGGTTTCAAAGAGATCAGAATCTACAGCTTCACAGGAGAGGCCACAATCTTCCATGGAAGCTGAAACAGAAGAACAGCAAAGAACAACAAAAGAAGAAAGTTTATGTCTGCCCAGAGACAAACTGTGTTCATCATCATCCATCTAGAGCTCTTGGTGATCTCACAGGGATCAAGAAACACTTTTGCAGGAAACATGGAGAGAAGAAATGGAAATGTGAAAAGTGTTCAAAGTTCTATGCTGTTCAATCTGATTGGAAAGCTCATACCAAGATCTGTGGTACAAGAGAGTATAGATGTGACTGTGGCACTCTTTTCTCGAGGTAAGTCTTTTTAAATTTCATTATTTTTTTTTTGTTTCTTCTTATGTGAAGATCTTTCTTGTTCCTTGTTATCGTTTTCTTGATGTTTTTACTGATGTTTCTGTGACAAATCTAAATTATTGTCTATCTATATAGAGATAGGAGTCCATAATTTTTCTTCTGAGTAGTTTGATATATATAGATGAATTTAATGCTTTCGTGTGACTGATTTCAATTGTCTTCTTTTGGTTATGTTCTTTGACAAATCTGCTAGTGTCTGTCCATGGAATATAGTTCGATTGCAATTAAATGCAGTGGCAAAATTCATGGATTAATTAAGACATTATATTTACTTTTTTTTCATCAGACATTATATTTACATGTTGGCCATTAATGCGTGTATAATAGTAAAAAATAATGTATAAGTCCATAAGTAGATTCATCACATAAATCAATTTACACTTTTTTAGAGCTCATGTGTATGTATTTTTGTAATATGAATCAATTTTTGTCCGACAAAAAATGGTTTTTTTTTTTATCGCTTTCTTATTGTATGTAAAATTTGTATTGCGTTAATGAGGAGGTAAAAAGAAGCCTGCAGGTGAATCTTCTCCTTCATCATCATAATGTTGAAAAAGAATCTTGATTTGATTTATATTTATTTTTGTAAAAAAAAATTGCATTGGTCCATCATTACATAATAGGCTTCAAAAGCTTTTCTTTGAATTTTGAAACTTCTATCTCTCTGTATGGTCCACTTCAATCTATTTCACTTGCAATTGCATCATTATTGATCATACATTCATAAATTGTTATAACATCTCAACCATTAACTGTTTATCGACTACATATCTAATATTTGTTTATTTTTGTGATATACTTTTATTAACAGGAAAGACAGTTTCATAACGCATAGAGCGTTTTGTGATGCATTAGCAGAAGAAAGTGCAAGAATCCACTCAACTTCTTCCTCCAATCTCACAAACCCTAACCCTATTTTCCACGACCATCATCACTTTATGGTCAACAAATCTTCTTCCTTCCTCTTCACGTCATCACCTCTTTACAACGAACCATCACATTCCACGGCCGCTCTTTCGACGTCTTCCACGGCAGCTCTTTCCGCGACGGCTCTCCTCCAAAAGGCCACCGCTCTCAGCTCCTCCTCCACTTTGGGCGGCGGAGGACAGACTCGATCAATTGGTCATCACCGACATTTAACGACGGTCAACGAGCTTCTTGGTGTTGATCGTGTCATGGTGACGTCATCTTCTTCGTCTGAGTACGACCAGCTAGTTGTTGATGGGTTAACGTCCACGTGGCAGAAAGCTGACCGTTTGACCAGAGACTTTCTTGGACTCACGGGTCATGGAATGCACGTTAGCGTGAGACCCGGTGATATGCTAGAGTACGCAGGTGGAGTGGCGTTTCCTATGTCGGCGTACGATACCGAATCTCATCATCACTCGTTTCAGAAGGCTTACGATCATCTGGGATTCTCAGGGCCCCATCGTATGTAAAAGGGCAAAACTGGAATCTTATTACTTTCTTTATTTTGTTGCTCTAAAATTACTTAAATACCCTCGTGAACAAAAAAAAAAAGACAAAGAGCATTTCTTTTTGGTTTATCTTTCTAGGGATTATTGTTTTTCTAATTGTTACACCTTTGGAATTTGGATTTTCTAGTAAATTATATATTTTCAATTTTAAAACATTAAAACTGCACTTCTCTAGGGATTGACGAATGTGTCCTCTCAAAGCCAGCTTCTTTGATTGTGATAGATACTATACAACTTCATCATATCCATGTACATGTAATATGCACTTGTTGAAGATATATATAAAACATATAATTCGTCGTCAATCTTATACACATTGAGAAATACGTAGTTATTGCTAGTATATGGGTCGAGATTCATCATTAACTCAAACTTGGCAATAGGTGGCGACAAAAATATTTATTGTTGTTAACAAGTTTCTATCGTAATCACTAATCAGTGACAAGGATCTTGTATTATTGATGGTCATTTATGTTGCCACTACGGCATTAGCAACGAACAACAACATGCATGTATCATTTTCATAATTTCATTGCATACTGTGATGAATAGTCGTTATACCCATCACATTTTTTTTTTTTTTGTTAAAATACCCATAACAATTTAGTGACAAATCATTACAAACTTATCAATGCATTTTTAATAACGACGGTTTACGTACGTATCTAATCAAAAGGAATTTTGTAACACCTAAAGAAGGAGGGTGAGGAGGAATCAAATAAAAAAGATATAAAACTACGAGGAATAATATAAAGTAGAAAAGATTAAAGAAACGAATTAGGTCAAAGAGCTTGTTGATGAGGACACGCATGAACATGCGAACACTTTAAACCAAAAACGAAAACAAAAACAAGAACAAGAACATGCGACCACTAAAAAGTTAAAAAGATAAATTAAAAGAACATTGTTAACGGCATCAATATAGTTTCCTTTTATGTTTTTACGAGCTCTTAGTCCCCATTCTATACAATTTCTTTTTGCTTTGCTTTTTTTTTTGTGGCTTGTGATTGGAAATTGTAGGTTGATATAAAATGTACAATTCCCTTTCTTTGCTTGAACATTCAGACATATTAAATATCTCTAGAGTACGTATTATTTGGTTTGGCTGATATATAAATGATCATGACTTGCATGCAATACTGTTATGATCATTTTGCATTATCTAAAACGTCACTGCTTAGATGGTTATATGGTCGGAAATTCTCTTGCGACATGCTCCATTGGTTTGACGGTGTTAAGATCCATATTTGACGCTATTTCAAATCGTTATGCATGTAATTTCTTAATAGTAATATGACTTAAATTACGTCTAGATGGACCCAAATTGTAATTTAAAAAGTAACGGGGTTAGAATATGAAATAGAAACATTTCAGGGGCAATAATAAAAAAACAATTCGGAACGTTATTAATTGAGTTTAAATATCTATTTTAGGGAAATTAATTAACGAAAATCGCGTGAGTGAGGGAGAAAGTGAGACGACTTTGACTCTATGTTTGAAGCGAGAAACAAGGCGCGGAGAAACGAAGACGAAGAAGAAGAACACAGCACAATATCACAAAAACCAGACGACGAAATTGTTAAATTCTTTCGTTAATCGATCAAATGAAATAGTTTTCTTCTCCGTAAATTGTTCGCTAAAATCTCGATTTTCTGCGTTCTCCTGTCAAAATCTGTTTCCGCATTCTTCTCAGATTATCAAGGAGGAATGAGAAATTAAATTGGTGGTTGTGGTGTGAATCGCGTTAATCGCAATTTGGATCTCAGATTTTGTTCTTGCGACCAAACCCTAATCGAGAGTTTTGATGCCTGGGTTGTTGTTCGTCTTAATTGATTCCGTTTCCTCATTGTTTGATCGAAGAATCGGGTTGATTTCTGAGCCCCGACTCGGATCTAGGTCGTATCGAACCGAGTCAGGAGTGGTTATCGGATGAATGTATCTGGAAACGAAACTGTGGAACGATGATGAAATGGGGAACATTGCTTAAGGACTTGAAGGATAAGGTTGGAGTAGCTGAAACAACCGGCGAGTTAATCGCCGGAGACTCCGTCAGTGACCCCACTACTCCACCGTCCTCTTCCCTAGCTGCTTCTTCGTCCTCTAGTTACGCTGCCTCAGCTCAACATGACTTCAATTTATTATCTCCTTCAAGGTATTTTACTTTTAAGCTTCTTCCAATACTTTGTAGTATGTAGGGCAAAGGAATTGAGAAAGCAATTTAGTTAATTAGTTTTGTCAAGGAAATTTATTATGTGCACTTTGACTGATCAATGTTGGTATAAGTAACCAATAATTCTCCTATTTACTCCTTCAAAAGCCGAGATAAACTTAAGTTGGAACTGGACTTCAAGAGATACTGGGAAGAGTTCCGTTCATCAAGCTCTGAGCAGGTTCGTGTGCAAGCTTTTAGCATGTGTAACTTTGTGTTATGTACAATCATTTCTATTGTGTTCAGATAAAAACTACTGGAAATCACTACTGCTAATCATTCATATATGTCACAGCAGGAGAAAGAAGCCGCCTTGAATCTTAGTGTCAATACGTTTTGTAGACTAGTGAAGCAGCATGCTAACGTAGATCAGTTAGTTACCATGTAAGCCATTTCTAACTCTCTCTTTTTCTATTTGTATGGATTCATATTAAGCTAGTCTTAGCCTTGGCAAGGGAAAATTTGATAAATGTCTCTGACTCTCCACGCTTTTATAAAGGGATTGCATATTTCCTATCTTGAATTGAACGTTCTTCTTCGTTAGAGTGTCTTCTGTACTTTTTTTCCTGCCCAGATATCTGATATGAGATTATCAACCATATTGAGAATTTAATTTCAATTTCAGGTTAGTAGAACCACATATATTCTCTTTCGTCATTGGGAGAGCATTTGTGGCAGATGTTGAAAAGTTAAAAATTTGCAGCAAGACAAGGTCATTAGATGTAGAGAAATTAATAAAGTTTTTTTCTGAAGTCACCGAGGTCTGCCTTTCCTTCCCAGTACAGTGAATCAGGATATGTTACCTTCTCTTCTTTGTTTATCATGATTTTGTTGTTTCCCGCAGGAGGGTTTAAGTCATGGTGCAAACCTTTTAACTGCTATTGGAGTCCTTGCATCTGGGGTACCTTTTTGACTTTTACATGTCTTCCAGTTTTTCTGTTAGTTAAATATACAAAGCTCAACTATGAGTTTTGACTGTTTACCAATTTTTATTATTGAGATCTAATATCTGATAGCTAACTGGTAGTTATTCACTTATTCTCACATGGTTTTTGGAGGCCGTGGAAAACCTTTCAGGGTGATGGCTCTTTGATGGCTTATATGATAAATACTGTATTGGTTTATATACTCAACCTTTTATGTGTTTTCTTTTCAGCCTTTCGACAAACAATCTCTACTGGATTCTGGGATATTATGTTGTTTAATACACACTCTCAATGCGTTTCTCACATATAGTGTAGCCAGTGAAGGTGAAAAAACTGAAAAGGTAAATATGGGAGATGTAGTACTTTCCAAGTTAGACACTTGAGGTTCTGTTTCAATGGTTTTATTCAGAATCATGTTTAACACATTTTTTCTACAATATAACTGTTTCATGCTAGCCAAAGTTTACACTCTGAAATGCCTTATCTGTTGAGACTTTAACGCATCCTCATTCTTGCAGGTTGAGGGGAGTGTTGTCCATATCATGAAAGCATTGGCAAGCCATCCTTCTGCTGCACAGAGTTTGATTGAAGATGACTCCCTTCAGCTGCTTTTCAATATGGTTGCCAATGGTTCTCTCATGGCTTTCTCTCGATATAAAGAAGGCCTGGTTTCATCCCATAACATACAGCTTCACATACATGCAATGCAGGTAATTTTTTACTCACCTGTTCTACAAATCGAGCAATGAGCAATGTGTTTTGAAACTGAAACAGCTGTGAACTGCTCTGTAGCATGACCATGAAACTTGAGCGAATGTTGTGATGCTTAAAGTTCCATTTGTGATTCCCTTTCGCGTCTCTTTCAGATTCTTGGGCTTCTTCTTGTCAATGACAATGGTAGCACGGCAAGCTACATACGCAAACACCATCTGGTATGCCATTGGATTTTGTAGAAAGCCTCACTGTAGAATATCAATTCTTGTGTGTTTTATGCTAATGTTCAAGCTATCTGAGGTCTCCCGTGATAAATAATTTGGTTTTCAGGAGACTAATGTTAATTTACTTGAAGAGTATGAGACTAAAGCTAATGATAAGTATTGGTTTTGTGCATATACTCTTGTTTGTCACAATCTCAGCATTGCCATATGATAGCTGCAATCTGGTGTTTAAAAGGTTTCTTTTTTGATGCTTACAGTAATGTTCAAATTTTTTGACAGATTTTGTAAGAATGCTTGTCCTTGGTTTGTGAACTTAAGATCTATGTTAGGAAGCTAGATCCCTAGGAAAACTTCTGCAGATAGATTTTGTAACTAAGGACAACTATTTGGATTCTGTTCAGCGTGAAAAAACTATGCACCTATTATTTGTTTCTGCTAAAAATGAACGGTGCTTTTTAAAACAAAATTCTGGCACAAGTTAGTGGTATGACTGGTTCCTCTGTTTCGACACTTCCGAACTAATTTTTTTGCTGAGTTCATCTGCAGATAAAAGTTCTTCTAATGGCTGTCAAAGAATTTGATCCGGATTGTGGGGACTCTGCTTATACAATGGGCATTGTGGATTTGTTACTTGAATGTGTGGAACTTTCATACAGACCTGGTAATTTCGCTTAAAATACATAAGAACTCAAAATATGTCAATGCCTGTGGAGAGTAAAACTATTCGGTAGTCACCTTTTCACTTTTGGGTTGGTAAAATGCTCTGATTATGGTTGCTAACTTTTTCAAATTTTGACTAATGTAGAAACTGGTGGAGTCAGGCTAAAAGAGGACATACGAAATGCACATGGTTACCATTTCCTTGTACAGTTTGCCCTGATTCTATCTTCCATGCCAAAAGACATTGTTTTTTGCGTTCAATCATTCATCTCCACCCAAAAATAGCGGTTCCGATGACTCTGAAAAACAGCCACCCCTCTCATTGAATAGTAGGCAAAATGATGAGTTTGCTTCAAAAAATTTCTCCCCTTCACTTTCCAGATTGCTTGATGTTCTTGTCACCTTGGCTCAGACTGGTCCCATTGAGTCATCTGGAACAAGTACATCACTATTGTCCAACGCTAAGCCCACTGGGTATAGCAGAAGTCAAACACCATCTGGTAACAGTCAGTATGATGACGCATGGGAACAGGGAAGTGGTAAAGTTAAAGACCTTGAAGCTGTCCAAATGTTGCAAGACATCTTTCTGAAAGCAGAGAACAAGGATCTTCAGGCTGAAGTGTTAAACCGAATGTTCAAGATATTCACGAGCCATTTGGAAAACTATAGAATGTGCCAAGAATTAAGGACAGTTCCACTTCTCGTGCTGAACATGGGTGGTTTTCCTTCCTCACTGCAAGAGTTAATCCTCAAAATTCTTGAATATGCTGTCACAGTTGTAAATTGTGTTCCAGAGCAAGAACTATTGTCACTTTGTTTCTTGTTGCAACAGCCAATCAATTCTGAGTTGAAGCATACCATACTTTCTTTCTTTGTAAAGCTCACATCTTTTGATCAACAGTACAAGAAAGTCCTAGGTGAAGTTGGTGTTTTGGAAGTCTTACAAGATGATCTGAAGCAGCACAAGCTTCTCAGGGGTCCAGATCAGTATAGTGGAGTTTCTAATCATTTGGAACGGGTACCTAGCTCACCTAGCTTCAAACAACACCTGGATAATAAGGATGCCATCATTTCATCACCAAAGCTGATGGAATCTGGTTCAGGAAACTTACCTATCTTTGAAGTTGAAAGAACTATAACTGTTGGTTGGGATTGTATGATCTCATTACTAAAGAAATCTGAAGCTAATCAGGAAGCTTTTCGTTCTGCCAATGGCGTGACTATTATTCTTCCCTTCTTGATATCTGATGAACATCGTACCAGTGTGTTGAGGATTTTGTCATTATTAATCACAGAAGACATTAAACAGGTAAGTCTACATCCAAGGAACATGTAGCTTGGTTATTTATATATTACAGTGTATCTTCTTGTTTCTCTGATCAACAAAGTCAAATTCTATTAGCTTGGCAAGGCTTTTTATTCTTTAGATCATGCCGCCACTATTGAGGTTTCTGTTGCTGAAGTATCATAAATCCTTGAGTTTTTGTAAAGGGTAAATCGTATCTTACCCATTGTCCAACCAGGTCCATCATGAAGAGTTAGAAGCTGTTATCGATGTGTTGAAGAGTGGAATGGTCACCCGAGTCTCTGGACATCAATACAAGCTTCACTATGAAGCCAGATGTGATATCATGGGTGCTCTGTGGCGTATTATTGGGGTTAATGGCTCTGCTCAAAGAGTCTTTGGTGAAGCCACCGGTTTCTCTCTTCTATTGACCACCCTTCATACGTTCCAAGGGGAAGAAGAGTGTAGGGATGAGTCTCATTTGATGGTTTACATCAAATTGTTCAAACATCTATTGCGTCTCATGACAACTGCAGTCTGTGAGAATGCTATCAATAGGATGAAACTGCACAGTGTCATTACATCTCAGACATTTTATGATCTTCTGGTGGAGTCTGGTTTGCTGTGTGTTGATCTTGAAAGACAGGTGATACAACTGCTGTTAGAACTTGCACTTGAAATTTTGCTTCCACCGTTTTTGACATCAGAATCTATGGCATCAGCGGAGACGGCAGAAAGTGAAAAAGCAAGCTTTCTTGTAAAAACCCCGTCTGGCCAATTTAATCCTGACAAGCAGAAGATCTATAATGCAGGTGCTGTTAGAGTTGTGATCCGTTCACTGTTGCTTTTTACTCCAAAAAAGCAGTTGGAATTTCTGAATCTTCTAGAAAGGCTTGCACGTGCCAGCCCATTCAACCAGGAAAACCTCACGTCAGCTGGTAAGAACTTTGTCTTAGTGTTCCCCTTGGGCTCATTATTATTGGCTAAGTAAACTTTTAAATCATATCATTGCTGTTTATCTCTTCTTCACTCTTGTTGCCTTTCTCTCTTAATGAATTATAATGGAGCAGGTTGCGTAGAACTCCTGCTAGAGATTATCCACCCCTTTCTTCCGGGTTCATCCCCATTTCTTTCTCATGCTTTAAAGATTGTTGAAGTTCTTGGGGCGTATAGGTAGTCGACGAAAGCTAAAATTTTATAATACATAGTCTTAAAGTGATTACGTTTGTTCGTAGACTGATCTTACTCAAAATACGGTCTTATTCTGGTGCAGATTGTCTCCATCCGAGCTCAAAATGCTGTGTCGATATGTCATGCAAATGAGGGTTATGAATTCGGGCCCCTCACTAGTTGGTATGATGGAAAAGCTAATTCTCATGGAAGACATAGGATTGGAACATGTTTCCCTGGCTCCTTTTGTAGAAATGGACATGAGCAAAACTGGGCATGCTTCTGTTCAGGTGTCCCTGGGAGAAAGATCTTGGCCTCCTGCTGCTGGTTATTCATTTGTTTGCTGGTTCCAGTTTCGTAATTTTTTGACAACCCAAGGAAAAGAATCAGAAGTCTATAAAGCTGGTGGTTCATCAAAGACGCCCATTTTGAGTGGGCAGCAAAGTGATCAAAATGTTTTCCGGATATTTTCTGTTAATGCCATAAGTAATGAAAGTCCATCCTATGCAGAACTTTATTTTCAAGAAGATGGTATTCTGACCCTTGCCACTAGCAATTCAAATTCTTTGTCATTTTCTGGATTAGAAACTGAGGAGGGCAAGTGGCATCACCTCGCTGTTGTTCATAGTAAGCCGAGTGCTCTTGCTGGACTCTTTCAGGCTAGCGTTGCTTATGTTTATATTGATGGAAAACTAAGGCACATGGGTAAACTGGGGTATTCCCCTTCACCTGTTGGAAAATCTTTGCAAGTAATAATTGGAACTCCAGCTACTTGTGCCAGGGTTAGCAATTTGACATGGAAATTACGCTCATGTTATCTCTTTGAGGAGGTGCTCACGTCAGGCTGCATTGGTTTCATGTACATTATCGGTAGAGGGTATACAGGTCTTTTTCAGGATGCATATCTCTTACGTTTCGTGCCTAATCAGGCTTGTGGTGGGGGAAGCATGGCTATCCTTGATTTGTTAGACACTGACATGTCGTCATCGTCTAGTATCCAAAAATTTGACGACAGTAATAGACAAGGGGATTTTAAGGCACATGGTAGTGGGATTGTATGGGATCTCGAGAGGTTAGGAAATCTTTCAATTCAGTTACCTGGTAAGAAACTTATTTTGGCATTTGATGGAACATGCTCAGAGTTCATGCGAGCGACTGGAAGTTTTTCCCTCCTCAATCTTGTTGACCCATTGTCCGCTGCTGCCTCTCTTATTGGAGGTATACAACAATCATATGTAATTTCGTTCATGTTTGACCTTTTTAGTTAGTTTTAGTTTCAGTTTTGCTTCATTCTACGTTT
Source organism: Arabidopsis arenosa (assembly GCA_905216605.1). Lineage (NCBI taxonomy): Eukaryota > Viridiplantae > Streptophyta > Magnoliopsida > Brassicales > Brassicaceae > Arabidopsis > Arabidopsis arenosa. Next base: position 18,083,020 of record LR999456.1, read on the forward strand.
CTCAATTATATAGGAATACCGCGTTTCGGGCGCCTGGTGGGAAATGTGAGTATCTGCAGACAAAATGTGATTGGCAATAGTATCCGCCCTGTGGGAGGAATGGCTGTTGTACTTGCACTTGTTGAGGCTGCCGAATCTAGAGATATGCTACATATGGCTCTTTCATTGCTTGCCTGTGCGCTTCATCAGAATTCCCAGAATGTAAAGGATATGGAAACATACAGAGGCTATCACTTACTAGCTCTGTTTTTACGTCCCAAGATGACGCTCTTTGACATGCAATGTTTGGAGATATTTTTCCAAATTTCTGCATGTGAAGCTTTCTTTTCAGAGCCAAAGAAGTTGGAGAGTGGACAAAGTACTATTAGCATGTCACCTACGGAGATTATACCTGAAAACAACTATGAGGATCCTAGTCTGTCAAAGTTTCAATATGAAACTTCTTCAGTTGGATCTCATGGAGATATGGATGATTTTTCGGGGCCCAAAGATTCCTTTAGTCATTTGTCTGAGCTTGAAATGGGAGATAGTGTTGAAACTTCGAACTGCATTGTCTTATCCGATGCAGATATGGTGGAACATGTCCTCCTGGACTGGACCCTCTGGGTGACAGCCCCTGTTTCCATTCAGATCGCCTTACTTGGCTTTCTAGAGAATCTCATCTCAATGCTCTGGTACAGGAGTCACAATCTTACAATTCTGCGTCGAATCAATCTGGTGAAACATTTGTTAGTAACACTTCAACGAGGGGATGTGGAAGTTCTTGTCCTAGAAAAATTAGTTATTCTTCTTGGATGCATCTTAGAAGACATGTTCCTTACTTCTGAGCTTGAAGATGTGGTTAGGTTTGTGATTATGACATTTAATCCACCTGAAATAAAGTCACGAAACTCATCAATGCGCGAGTCAATGGGAAAGCATGTTATTGTGAGAAATTTGGTTTTGGAAATGCTTATTGATCTCCAGGTAACCATAAAAGCAGAAGAACTGCTGGAGCAGTGGCATAAGATAGTTTCATCAAAATTAATAACGTACTTCCTTGATGGAGCTGTGCATCCTAGTAGTATGAGATGGATTATGACTCTTCTCGGTGTTTGTCTTACTTCTTCCCCAAACTTTTCTCTTAAATTTTTTGCAAGTGGAGGTTATCAGGGGCTGGTACGGGTACTTCAAAGCTTTTATGATTCTCCAGACATATATTACATTTTGTTCTGTTTGATTTTCGGAAAACCTGTTTATCCAAGACTACCAGAGGTCCGAATGTTAGACTTTCATGCACTAATGCCGGATGATGGAAGCCATGTGGAGTTGAAGTTTGTAGATCTGTTGGATTCAGTGGTTGCCATGGCTAAATCTACTTTTGACAGATTGATCATGCAATCAATGCTTGCCCACCAGTCTGGGAACCTTTCACAGGTGAGCGCTAGCCTTGTAGCTGAGCTTGTAGAGGGCAATACAGATATGACTGGAGAGCTTCAAGGAGAAGCTTTAATGCATAAAACATATGCGGCACGGTTGATGGGTGGTGAAGCATCAGCTCCTGCCACTGCAACGTCTGTTATCCGTTTCATGGTTGATCTAGCAAAGATGTGCCCTCAATTTTCAGCTGTTTGCAGAAGCACAGAATTTCTCCAAAAGTGTGCTGATCTTTACTTTTCTTGTGTCAGGTTTGCATCATATGCCTTTTGCATAAATGTACATTTTTCAGTACCACATACTAAACATAGATATTTACATTCAGGATTCAAATTATTTTCTGCGTCCCTTTTATATAGTCGTGGCATAGATACATTGGAGACCGTATTTTTTTCCACTAATCATCTATTCCTGCATATGTCAGAAGGTCCTAGATAAGACCAGGGTTTTTTTTTTGTAGTTACTGTGAGCTGCAAGATGTTTTGCAAATCTTGACCAAAAGCTGGGTCGTGTTGCAGGGCTTCTCATGCTGTTAAGATGGCCAAACAGCTCTCCATGAAAGCAGAGGAGCAGAATATAAGTGGTGGTGATGATAGCAGCGCAGAAGGGACTTTCTGTAGATTGCCTCACCAGGACCAGTCCACAAAAACCTCCATCAGTGCTGGAAGCTTCCCTCAAGAGCAGGCCAGTGTGAGTTCTGAAGACATGTCTTTCCCTTCGGATTATGTGGCTGTTGATAAGGTGGAGAACATTCTTACAACACCGCCAGGAGAATCAAACAAATCATTTCAAGGTCGTGAATATGTTATGAAACAAGATGGTGATCATGTTGGCCCTGTGTCAGCCTCCAGTGAAAGGAAATCTCTAGATCTTACAGGTAGTTTAAGTCAAGTTCAGCCAATAGATTCTCAAAGTTCTGAATCTTTCTCGATGCTAGAATCTCCTCTTTTGTCTGAAAAATCAAGTCTCGAAGTTCCATTCATTCCATCCCCATCTCCGGCTGCATCCTGGCTAGGCTCGAACTGTAATGAATTAAAAAGTTCTACAATTTCCACTCCTCATCCGTCGCATATCTCAGTTAGTGAATTTGATGCATCTTCAGATCAATCATCAGGTTCACAAGGTTCATCTGCTGCCCATACATTATTTAAAATTAGCCCAAAAGTTCTCCTCGAAACTGATGAGTCTGGGTATGGTGGTGGGCCGTGTTCTTCTGGAGCAAGTGCGGTGTTAGATTTTATGGCAGAGGTATATGCTGACATAATGACTGATCAGATCAAAGCAGTACAGGCTTTGGAAAGCATTTTAGAAATGCTTCCTTTATATGTGGATCCTGAATGTGTTCTAGTATTTCAAGGCTTATGCCTTAGCAGAGTCTTGAACTATCTTGAAAGGCGTTTCTTGCGTGATGATGAAGAGGATGACAAAAAACTAGACAAAAGAAAATGGTCTGCAAACTTGGATGCATTTTGCTGGTTGATTGTGGATCGTGTCTATATGGGCGCTTTTCCTCAACCAACTGGAGTCCTTAGAACCCTTGAATTTTTGTTATCAATCCTGCAATTGGCTAATAAAGATGGTAGGGTTGAAGAAGTCACTTCTTCAGGGAAGGGTTTGTTGTCCATTGGAAGAGCAACCAGGCAACTAGATGCTTATGTGCACTCAATCCTGAAGAACACAAATAGAACAATACTATATTGTTTCCTACCATCGTTCTTGATAACTATTGGAGAGGAGGACCTACCATCACGTCTGGGCTTGCTTGCTGAATCTACCAAGAAGCAAACTTCAAAGTTAAGTGTCGAGGAATCTGGAATTGATATCTCAGCAGTTCTTCAATTGTTGGTAGCAAACAAGAATATCATATTATGCCCAAGCAATCTTGATACAGATTTGAATTGCTGTCTGTGTGTGAATTTAATCTCTCTACTCCATGACCAGAGAAAGAATGTGCAAAACATGGCATCTAATATAATCAAATATTTGCTGGTTCACCGAAAATCTGCTTTGGAGGATTTGCTTGTCCAAAAACCACACCGAGGACAAAAATTTGATGTACTACACGGGGGTTTTGATAGATTGCTGACTGGAAATCTTCCAGAATTCTCTAAGTGGCTGGAGAGCTCCGAACAAATTATAAGTAAAGTACTGGAGCAGGGTGCTGCAGTTATGTGGATACAGTACATAGCTGGCTCGGCAAAATTTCCTGATGTTAGAATGAAAGGCATGGATGGTCGCCGCACGAGAGAGATGGGGAGAAAATCACGAGATACGTCGAAGTTAGACCTGAAACACTGGGAGCAGGTAAATGAGCAAAGATATGCACTTGAAGTTGTGCGTGATGCAATGTCGGCTGAGCTTAGAGTTGTCCGGCAAAATAAATATGGTTTGATTCTTCATGCCGAGAGTGTCTGGCAAAGTCACCTCCAACATCTTGTACATGAGCGTGGTATATTCCCATTGCATATTTCCCGTGGAACTGAAGATCATAAATGGCAACTCTGTCCTATTGAAGGTCCATACAGAATGCGTAAAAAACTTGAACGATGTAAACTGAAAATTGATAGCATCCATAATTTACTAGAAGGGAAGTTGGAACTTGGAACAATTGAGCTACTCAAATCCGAAAATGAAGATGTTCTAGTTATTTCTGATATGGATTCTGAGCCAGCTTTCCTGCTAAGTGAACTTTACAGCGAGTCCTTTTCCGAGGAGGCTGATGATCTTAAGGATGTTCGCTCTGCTAGAAATGGATGGAATAGTGATCGATCAAGTAGTAAAAATGAGGCGAGTCTTCATAATGCTCTTTCTTTTGGTGGCAAGTCTAGTACTACAGCAGCATCTGTACCAATAAGCGACAACACAGATGAAAAATCTGAGACTGGATCTCCAATTAAGTCATCTTCTGGTAAAATGGATGAAATCAGAGCTGTGGAGGAAGAATCAGAGAAGGAACTGAACGATGATGGTGCGTATCTGATCAGACCTTATCTGGAACATCTTGAAAAGATTAGGTTCCGATATAACTGTGAGAGAGTTGTTAGTTTGGACAAACATGATGGGATCTTCTTAATAGGGGAACTCTGCCTATATGTGATAGAGAATTTTTACATTGATGATCATGGGTGTATCTGTGAGAAGGAATGTGAAGACGAGCTATCCATTATTGATCAGGCTCTAGGTGTGAAAAGGCAATTTACCGGAAGCTTGGAATCCCAGTCCAAGTCTAGCACATTATGGAGTACAACAATAAAAATCGGCGCTGTAGGGGGAAGAGCATGGGCATATGGTGGTGGAGCTTGGGGGAAGGAAAAAGTACGTGTGACTGGTAACTTGCCACATCCTTGGCGTATGTGGAAGCTGGATAGTGTTCATGAGATTTTAAAACGTGATTACGAGCTACGTCCAGTTGCTGTTGAGATATTTAGCATGGATGGATGTAATGATCTCCTTGTGTTTCACAAGAAAGAGAGGGAAGAAGTCTTCAGAAATCTCCTTGCCATGAATCTTCCAAGGAACAGCATGTATGGCATCTTCATCTTGTAGCTTTTCATCTCAGCAAATTCCCTTTTTTCTCATTTTACTTTAGTCATGAATAAAAATGTCAAGTTAAGCTCAAGAGCTGAGCACTATATAGCTTAGTCCTCCCTGAGGCCCTTCCTAAATCTATGAAGATGTTGTTTATTCTGTTTGTTTTTCTTTTCAGGCTTGATACAACCATATCAGGATCAGCGAAACAGGAAAGTAAAGAGGGTAGCCGTATATTCAAATTGATGGCAAAGTCTTTCACGAAAAGATGGCAAAATGGGGAGATCAGCAATTTCCAATACCTAATGCATCTCAACACCCTAGCAGGACGTGGATACAGTGATCTCACACAGTATCCTGTATTTCCGTGGATTCTAGCAGATTATGATAGCGAGAGTCTTGATTTGTCAGATCCAAAGAATTTTCGCAAGCTTGACAAACCAATGGGTTGCCAGACGCCTGAAGGAGAAGAAGAATTTAGGAAACGGTTTGTGATGTGCATCTTAAACTTGATTTAGAGCTTTTATTTTGTGTTCTTCACCATACGATTTTCCCTTTTAATTAGTTATGGTTTCATCTTGTTGTAATCATATCCAAGAACTGCTTCTCATGTTTTCCTTCTCCCTTTCTCATTTCAGATATGAGAGCTGGGATGATCCAGAGGTTCCAAAATTTCATTACGGTTCTCACTATTCAAGTGCTGGCATTGTTTTGTTTTACCTTATTCGCCTCGCACCATTCAGTGCTGAAAATCAGAAGCTGCAGGGTGGTCAATTTGATCATGCCGATCGACTTTTCAATAGTATTAGAGAGACTTGGCTTAGTGCAGCTGGAAAAGGAAATACATCAGATGTGAAAGAACTAATTCCTGAATTTTTCTACATGCCTGAATTCTTAGAAAATAGATTTAACCTTGATTTGGGTGAAAAACAGTCAGGGGAAAAGGTAGCTTAAGTTGTTCTAATGGTTCTTATGTTCCTTTTACTTCTCTGTTTCCCTTTTATGAGCAAGTTCCTTGTATAATGTCAGGTGAGTGATGTAGTTTTACCTCCTTGGGCTAGAGGGAGTGTTCGTGAATTCATCCGCAAGCACAGAGAAGCTTTAGAGTCTGATTATGTTTCAGAGAATCTGCATCACTGGATAGATCTCATCTTTGGGCACAAACAGAGAGGAAAGGTACATTACATGTTCCCTTTTTGGTAGTCAACAGAGAATCGAACTATCATGTCTTAGAGATGTTGCTTCTTAAAATATCGAATCATGAGGCTGATTATTTTCAGGCTGCAGAAAATGCTGTTAATGTTTTCTATCATTACACATATGAGGGGAATGTGGATGTAGATGCAGTTACGGATCCTGCCATGAAAGCATCCATACTAGCACAGATTAATCATTTTGGACAAACGCCGAAGCAACTATTCCAGAAACCTCATGTTAAAAGAAGGACAGACAGAAAATTCCCTCCACACCCTCTGAAACACTCGATGCATCTTGTTCCTCGGGATATACGTAAATGCTCATCATCTGTAAACCAGATCATCACTTTCAATGATAAGTTGCTTGTTGCCGGATCTAACTGTTTCCTGAAACCCAGAGGCTATAAGAAATACATAAGATGGGGTTTCCCAGACAGGACCTTGAGATTTATGAGCTATGATCAGGACAAGCTCTTATCCACCCATGAAAATCTCCATGAAGGCAACCAGATCCAGTGTGCTGGTGTTAGTCATGACGGGCGCATTGTGGTCACTGGAGCAGACGATGGTCTAGTCTCTGTGTGGAGAGTCAGCAAGGATGGCCCACGTGGTTCACGACGTTTACAGTTAGAGAAATCCCTCTGTGCACACACAGCCAAGGTCACTTTTCTACGTGTAAGTCAACCTTACATGATGATTGCAAGCAGTTCAGATGACTGTACAGTTATCATATGGGATCTCAGTTCTTTAAATTTTGTGAGGCAGCTTCCGAATTTTCCGGTTCCCGTTTCAGCAGTCTACATAAATGACCTTACAGGAGAAATCGTAACTGCTGCTGGAAGTGTACTTGCTGTTTGGAGCATCAATGGCGATTGCCTTGCTGTGGTTAACACATCACAATTACCATCTGATTTGATTGTATCAGTAGCAGGTTCAACGTTTTCTGACTGGCTGGAAACAACATGGTACGTGACTGGTCATCAAAGCGGGGCAGTTAAAGTGTGGCGGATGGTACATTGTACTGATCCGGTGAGTGCCGGTAGCAAAACACCTAACAACAGAACAGAAGGACTAAATTTGGGGAATCAGAAGCCAGAATACAAATTGCTTTTACACAAGGAGTTGAAATTCCATAAGCAAGCGGTCACAGCTCTGCATCTCACGACCGACCTGAAGCAATTACTGAGCGGCGATTCAGCTGGACATTTGCTTTCATGGACAGTACCAGAGGAGATATTAAAAGCTTCACTCAGAAAAGTTTCATAGTTTAGTATCAAAAGCATCATCTAAAACTAGGACTAGAATCTAGAGCAATCACTGATGATCAGGAGACTTAAGGACAAATCGCTGAAGCACCTAGGAGGTAGATCAAAGTCAAAATGTAATACCTCAGGCCAAAGTCTTTCCTTTGTTGAGTCTCTTACCTCGCATCTGATTCTTTTTCCTCTGATTTGCAGAGTAAATGTTGTTGCTAAATGGAGAAAAAACAAAGCAAGACAGAAACCCGTGGATCTGACAATAACTAAAAGGTTTCTCTTTAGAATGTGTAAATAGAGTTAACAGGGAATTGTGTGTATAGTAGACTATTCTGCAAAGAATAAGCTGAGCAAATTTAGTATTAGAGAGCCCCATATATATTTTCTCAGATGAAATTATGTAATCATTTATATTGTTGTTATTAGTAGCTTAGGGACTTTTAATTTGGATTATTGCTTCAACATCAATGGTTATGTCTTATGTTAATAACCTGTAGTCATTATGTTTGTTGCTTTTTGTTTCTAATGGAGAAAAATATTAGAAGTACAGAAATTTGGGGATAGTATTACATTTTCTAATTTTGGGGAACTTTAGAATCTAAAAGTAGAAGAAAACATTACATTTGAAGGGAAATTGAATAAAGCGGTTGCTACCTTATATAAATTCTTAATATATAGAAATATATTCTATTTTCGTGGGGGTTCGAATCCTAGTATACTAAGACAAAAATACTGCATAAACCCAAATCCTTAAAAAAAAAAAAAACTATAATGTAAAATCAACTCAAAATAGTAAACAAGTGTTTTAACTTTTCAACGTCAATCACAGAACAAATCAATGGAAAGCACAAGATACATTAGACAGGAGCTTCGAACCTCCCAACCATTTCTCCATAACGTACTCCTTCACTTTCTTCTCATCATTTCCAAACACATTACACATCGCCTTAACATAGTGAGCTGGAAATTTTCCGGTTATCCTCACATAGAACATGACGGCACGAGCCATGTCTCTGCACAAATTGTCCCTAAGAGAGTCGAAAATTGACGTCTTGTGTTCGAGTGAAGAGCTTGGTGGTTGTGACCTGTTGATGTTTCTTCGTATGCAAGCTTCCTGGGGGTTTAAGGGAGGAGCAGCAGAGATAGCGAGGAAGGTCGCAAAGAAGACTACGACGACGATGCTCATGGAAGTCTTCATTGCGTTAGGCTTCTATTGTTTTTTCTGTGAAGATTACAAGTGCATAGACATTTTTATATAGTAAGTAATGAGAGATTTAAAACTTGTTTCGCATTAAACAAAAGTTCAGTTTACTGTGTTGAAAATTGGGGGTTTCAAATGTTTCATCAGTTTCACTTATATATGTATCAGTTTGGTTTATATATAATATATAGTTTCATAGGTTTTGTTCACAAATTTCAAAATTATATTACAATTTTAGACTTTGTTATTAAATAATTTATGTGTTGTAGAAGAGTTTTGGAATGTTAAAATTCGAAAGATAATCATTCCAAAAGCAAGTTTCACATCTTATGTTTCTGGTGGTTTCTTATATTCTTAAGTTTACAAAGTAAGTAAAATGACCAGAAGAGTTTACACACAATATAATGTTAGAGTGACAACAAAAAAGAAGCTAACACCTTTCTTTCAAGCTCTTCAATGGTGATTGTATGTTTATATAATTTCAATAGCGAGGCGTGTAAGAATAAGGTCCCATGGAGTATGGAAGCTGATAAAGTTGTTGTTGTTGGTTTTGTCTGAAATTCATGTGACCTTGTCTTCCATTTCTGTTGTATTGATCCCACATTATTTGTTCTTCCATTAACAATCTTTGTTTTTTCTCCATATCACTCATTTGCACGTATGCTGGTGGGGCTACCTCTAGCGACGCCGCAAATGGGTCCACCATTACCGGACTTTTGCTTCCGATTCTGTTTCCGTTGGCTGTAGGTGGTGGCGCTGGCAATGCCAACATTGAGGCTGCATCACCATTTAGATCAAAATCAAATCCAAATTGAACTTTTGGGATTTCACTCTTTAAACTAAGATAAAAATTGAGAAATGATTTTCATTTTAAATTTTGTTTACCTGCTGGTCTTCCTGCAGAACCAAAAGCCACACTACTCGCACTCCCACTACTTCCATAAGCCGTAGACGTTTTAACCGCAGCATTAACCGCACCGTACTGATACATTCCATCAAGCAACAAAGTATCAAATCCTCCTCCGAGCTCATTCTTTTGTCTCGACAATCTCGTTGCCGATTTCACCAAGTCCGTCTCCCAATCCGCCGAATTATCGTTAAATGCTTCCCACCCCGGTCCAGACGCACTCTCAGTCGACACAGCTCCATCAAATAACGCTAACGCCAAACTATCACCAACCGTTCCTGCCGTTTCACCTGCTTCATCTGTTAAATCCAGCAAATCACGCTCTTGCTCTTGGCTTGAAACCACTTCGTCAAAATCTTTCTTTGTTTCCATTTTTTCTTCTTCTTTCTCTTCTTCTTCGTGTTCCGGTGCTGGTAATGCTTTAATGGAGTTCAAATCTTCTTGATTTTCTTGAATTTCCTCTGTTTTGTTCTCCTCCTCTTCAGATTTGTTAGACTTGTTTGATGATGATTTTGTTGATTGTGCAGCTAAAGCTGATTTATCTCTTATAAACTCATCCATGAGATCAAGTTTCTTCTGTGTGATCTTTTCCAATTCTGGATACTCTGAAGATCTTGCAACTCCCATGTTCTTACACCATCCGTAAAACGGATCTAACTCGTCAAACTGTTTAGAAACTCGACAGAAGATTTCATAGACTTTGATCGAATCATGAATGTCTAATTCCATGAATCGATCTATTAATACTCCCATGATCTCTGTTATGTTGTAGTATAACTGAAAACTCTCTCTTACTATCGGATACAGAGCCACAATCACCACTCTGTTGTTCTTCGCATTACCTGTAGCAGAGACCTAACTTGTTAACCAAGAAAGCTGAAAGTAGAAAACGTGGGTTCCAAGGAAAGAGATTGGCCTGAATTTAGACTGGCTTGAAAATATGATGCTCACCATAACATTTCTAATTGAAAGTAGTTAATTAATTATTACCTGTTGGACGACAAGCCAAGAACCGATCAAGAAGCTGTTGTAAATGTTGTACTCTGACGAAAATTTTCTCTGTTTTCATCTCTGTGACCAGTTTAGATTTAACCACAATAGCTTTTGACCGAATATCTGTACTGGTCTCTCGATGATCATCATCCTCGCCGGAATCACCATCACCGCGACTGCGTTTCCCTCTCCTTCCTTGCATCCGGTAATCAAGACGTTCATCCAAATACAAAGCATAAGTCCGAACAAAAGCAGAGTAATCCCACGAATCAGACTGACTCGCATCTCTGAAATCAGACATGTTAAGCAATCTCGTTCCTCGTCTAGTCGCGAAGAATATCTCTTGCTCGTAGGCTCGATCGCCATCTGTTAGCAACCGTTGGATCAAAATCAAGGTTTTGAGAGCAACGGACCAGTTCTTGGTCTTGTTGAGCCGTCTCGAGAGAATTGCCACACAAGCGCTTACGTAGTTGCGTGAGTATGACGTTAGGCTTAAGATCTCTCTAATGTATTTCTCCTCCGCTGGATAATCATCGTGCCGCGTCGCTTTCACGACAGCTACTTCGAGTTCCGTTAAAGAACTGCTTCGACCTCCAACTTTGGCTAATCCTACGCTTGTTTGATCTTTCACGGCTCCTATGGCACGTTTTAGCTTACTTGAACCCATTTTGACTAACGTACACCGTAAAACAGAGGAAGAGAGAGAGAGAGGAGAAAAAAAATTAGAAGAACGACGACTTTTTTCTTTTACTTGTTTGTCGTCGTCGTCTCTTTTTCTCCTCTGTTTTTTTCTTCTTTTGGTTTTTCTGAAAGAGAAAATGTGGTTGCTTGATCGATCTACCATGGAAATCGCCAATGTAGTCGGAATTTAATGATGGGGAGAATTAGAAAAGCCATGTGGGATATGATTTGACCTTTCCTTTTTTATAATATGATAAAAACAGATATCCACTCTGTTATTATTAGCTATAGATAGAAAGACGATTCTCAAATAAGAATCTTGTAATGTTATAAGACAGAGCTTATATAAGCCATGAGAATGTAATTTTCACAAAATGTTTTCTCATGATTCTTAACTTATATAACACTTACAAATTACAGATACATAGACATTAATATAGCGCGAAAACCGCTTCTAGTTTCATCAGTCCCCACATTTTTTCGGCCTGTAAAATGAGCAAAAAAGGGGGAAACAGTAATCTGATATGTATATAAACAGGGATCATAGAACTTCAAATGGTCTTAAAAGAAAGAGCCACGTTTTAAATTACCATGCTGAATCGTTCTGAGGTTCAGTAGTCCAACCATACGGGTTGGCGCTTGGAGCAACATGGTGATTTTGCCCATTTCTTATTCTCTGCAACGGAGAGCTGGTTTGGGAGTTTAGTGATGGAGGAGGAACAAAATTGTTTCCGAGTCTTGGAGGTAGAATGGTTGGGATCCCGATGTTAGGATTTGACATATGGTTTAGGTTTGAGTGTGGTTGAAAAGCTGGAATAGTGCTAGAAGAATCCATCCTGTTGTTACCAGTTAATGGCATTCTGTTGTTGTTATGTCCACTTGATCTCCCGAGAAGCATCGGATTCATTCCTGTTACTCTCTTCACCGTTTCTTCCGCCATTTTCACCTTAACATAACATAAAAATTACTATAACTGTATACAAAAAAAAAACATAAGGGTAGTTCAGAAAACTTAAGTCTTCTTACCTTAGCTCTTAATGTCTCAATGTCAGCTTTAAGTATTCTATTGCCAACAGCGGCTTCATCATACTTGTGATTCATGTTGCTCAGTTGCTTAAGGAGTGTCGAATGTTCACCCTTTAGCTCATTAACCTATCAAAATAGAAATTAGGTCTCATTAATATCCTTTGATTCAAAAATGAGGTGTTGAGAGGATACGATATGAAACCTGTGTTTCGAGATCACTTGTTTGCTCCTGCTTTCTCCTTCTAGATCGCCTAGCTGACTCACGATTTGACAGCATCCTACAAATATTAAAGGAAGAACAAAGCTCTATAACTAACTGTTTCCCTATAGACGTAATCTTCAAAAGACAAGAAATTGGTCATTACCTTCTAGATTTTTTAACGTCCTCTGGCTTCAAAGAACCGGTGGTTTCATTCTCTTCATCAAGGTCATCGTCATCAGAATATTCTCTCGACGATCCACTAGTAACCTGCTTCGTTGGTACACCAGTTTTTTTCACCTCAGCTGGTAAGGAAGAAGTAACTCCTGGGGTCATTAAAGAACCTACCACAATTAAAACTTACTACGCGTAAGACTCTATCTGAAAGAGAAATAGGAGCGCCAAAATTATGATTTGCCACCTTAAATCCGTTCCTGTTTAAAAGAAATATTGAACTAACCACCAGAATCCATCTCAATCCCAAGCTTATCGGTCTTCCAGAAAGAAGATTAATTTCAAGGAGAAAGTCACAAAAAGATTGAAACTTGATGGATAAAACTAGGCGCTTGATCCAACAAAAGTACTATTTTCCATTTCTACAACTTAATTCCTTAACTTGGCATCTAAATTAACAAACACAGAACAGAGAAACTAATCTCAAGGTTTATCGTCGCTAATCTACATGGTGAAACTAAGAAGAGGCTCTTAGTCTCTTACCTTGATGAGTAAGAGGACTGGATTGAACTGGTTGAAATTGAGTTTCTGGAGAACTAGTCGAATCTTCAGGCTTCACAGACCCAACCTAAGGAGAGAAGAACATCTGAGCTTCAGATTTAGATCAAAAACGCACAAATTACACATATAGATAAATGAAATAGAAGATTAACAAACCCTAACAGCAGCGCACTCAGTCTCAAGCTTGTTCTTAAGAACACGATGATGATAATCATCGGAATCAACAATCACCGTCGTCGTCGGAGCAGCACCACAATCCAAATCCCCTGAATCGCGACCGCGAAATCGACTATCATCCTCGAAATCATTCTGTCCAGAAACAGAAGGAAGAGACTGCGCCGACGAAACACCGACGATCGCGTTGTTTGCAAGTGGCTCAGAGCTCACCGCCGACGAAGAAATCTCTTCGAGAAACATCTCGAAAGTCCATTCGGGTTGACTGTGGCTGACTTCATCAGCCGTAACAGGCTTGGCAGAGTCGGGATTGAGAGGAATCGGAGGAGTTTCCCAAAAAGGATCGGAGAAATCGTCAATGGAGAAGATACTGTTCATGGCTCGCTAAGCTCTCTTTCTCTTTTCACTTTCTGATTCTTCTTTTGTCGGTTCTTTGCTTATTTGCATTAGGTCCACCCACAATAGAATATTCTCTATTTTTATTACGTACAAAAAATATAAACAATTTTTTTTTTTTACAAATTTCTATACATATTCTGATTTTGAAGAGTTTTTCTATTTGTATAACGTCCACTAATGTTTCCATGAAAAAGGTAGCATTGTTATTTAATTAATTATTCATCAAAGTTTGATTTATTCATTGACTAGTCATCTAATTTTGATTGAACAGCAAAATTAACATAAACCATCAAATTATATTTTAATTTATAAAAAACTAAGAATATATGTGTTTATGAAATGTCACCAGAAGCTTAACAAATAAATCACTAGGCTATATTACAAATTTACAATAGATCGATTTAATAAAGAATACATATATATTATATATATATATGTAGAAATTCGTTTTCAATTTAAAATTTTGAATATTACAATAATCTACACAAAAGCTTCTAAAAACAATTAACAAACTAAATAATTTTTTCGTGCCATATGTAAATTTAAACGGTCATTTTCAAAGAAACTTGTAATAGTAATTTTCATATATATGGAATTTACTCTCTATTACTAACGGAGTAACGGACATAAATAAAAAAACCTTAACATAGATGTCACCTATAACATATTGCACGTGCAATTTCTAGACCGAGGGCATGGACATCCTTTAACCGATCAAGGGGTTATTACGAGAATTAGCATTTATTAGGTCAAAAGTTTGATTTTTTTTTTTTTTTGTCGTCTAGATTTATTATTAATTGCAAATTATGAGAACTGTTACATAGACGATTCTACAACTGACAATTCCTTCCGACCCTTATTAGATCTACGACAGACTACACTTCCTTCTTCATAATCTTGATGAATACCTTCAATGATCCACGACCTGGCGACAATTCCTTCTCTGCGTAGAATCCTGGCGAACGGCTATAATTGTACATCGCTGGAGATCTCCTGCACACTTGCCTCTATTAATCTGCAAATTTGTTAATAAATCGCAATATCTGGGACTCGAACCCCAGACCTCTTGGTGTAGAAGCATTAATCAACCCTTGGTCAACCAATGGGCCAAGGGGGCTTCCACCAAAAGTTTGATTTTAGGTTATTCTTTCGGGACTTGCATATTTAGGTATTTTTGGATTTAGTTAAATGATGTTTTTGCCCCTACTGAATTAAGTGGAATTTTGGAGAAATTAAAATTTCACTTCCATGAAACACAGTTCGCTCCCCACAACCACCGCCTAATCCGTCGGTATCTATTCTGAACCACTCGTCCGGTCCCGAAACCCTAGCCAAGCAGATCTGAGCACCAAAAGAACCGCCATCATCTGATAATCTAGATCCACCGCCCGTCGATGTGGAGTGGAAGCCATTGGGTTTGCGGAGGTCTTGGGTTGCTCACTTGTGGCGGATCTGTTGCCGCTTGAAGACGACGACACGATCTGCTCTCCGATCCGCCGCCAATATCATCTCCGATCCGAAACACAAATCCTCTCCTCTGTCAACACCATCTCCGACAAGTTCAGTAGATTCAACTAACTCTTTTTGAATAAAGGAAAATAAACCCTAAGGGGATAGATAGTATCTACTAAACCCAAGGGATCCAATTGAAATAATTGTCAAAATTAGAGTTTTGGGTTTCCATTGTTGAGATCTTCCTGTGAGATTTTGGTAGGTGAAAGAGAGAGCTAAGAAGCTTTTGTCGTTCAAAGGAAAAAAACAATTATTTTTGCTTTAGTTTGTGATAATTGATAAGGGTAAAATCGATTTTTTCACACCTTGAGAAATGCTTAAATCAGAAGGATAGGCAAACATACCCAAACTGATAATTTTGTCTGGAAAAAGTACCGATCCGGTAATTGATTCATCTTTTCAATTGGCGATGAGAGCATGAAGAGACGAAGGCAAACTTAAGAGCTTTCCTTATTACCGTAGTGTGACAAGATATGATCATAGTCAATCATACGTAGCTCAAAGCTACCTTTTTCGGTTATAAGAAGGGTTTACTATTGAGAGTTGTGTTACTTAATGGTAATGTTCATTTTTGTCTATGTTGGTGATTGTCTTTAATCCTTTTGTTGGATTGTAACAAAACTGTTACAAAAGTTTAATGAATTATCAGATGAAGAAAAAAAAGATGTCACCAATAACACAAATCACCACTATGTAAGCTATATTACAATAGAACGAACCTAAAGATAACAAAAAAACACAACTCTTCGAATTTTATTTAAGAGATGGCAAAGCCGTTAACAAAAAAAAAACGTCTTTGAATTTGTATTGTTTCAAAAGGAAATGTTTGGAACTTTGGAAAGCAACTAGACAACACGGTCACTGAAACAAACGCAGTACATGACCACAAACCAAATTAAGAACTTAGAGGATATAGTTACACAGAGTGTGAGAAAATCAAGCCAGGGAGAGGGAGAGAGAGAGAGACTTGAAGATAAGGTGTACCACTGTTCAGGAGTTCCGTGCTTCCAATCTGAGCCCTTCCCACCCACTATTCTTCGTGTCTCAGTAACTCAGTGGCAGCATTCGGTAGCTTTGGACAGTCCCTGGTCGTGAACTTTTTCAGGCTCGGAAGAGCTGGAAGATTCCAGCTGATTCCCTTTAGTTCTTCCATAAGACTTACATCAAGAACTTCCAGCTTCCCAAAGGGTACAACAATATCCGGATGCACATTGGTAATACTCATTGCTTTCTCTCTGTTTATTATTTCTTCTATGCTTGATGGCCCCGATACAGATAGAAACGTGAGGTTTTGGGCGAACAACAGCCATGTCAAATCCCTTGGACCTTCCAACTCGAATATTTGAACAATGGAGAGGTGCTTGAAGCCTTGAGAACTTGTGCACATTGGTAAAAGCCCCGCACTTTCTTTGCTTTTACAATCTATCTTTATCTCAGAGATTTTGGAATCCAAAATTACAAAGCGTTGAAGACCACCCAGAGCTACAGTGTTTAATCTTATAACAGGAGCTGACATATTGTTGAGACATAAACCTCGGATAGTACTCGCCAATTGGTCCACTTCTTGTATACTTTCCAAAATCTTGGCATCCTCAACGGTTACTGTTGAAATCTTTAAGTGCTTCAAGAGTTGTAGCTCTTTCATTAATCTGTCATCAATACAAACACGGGAAAGAAATAGCTTTAACACTTGAAGATTTGGTAAAATTGTTGCTATCCCCACAATACTTTCAAGTTCATTAGTATACTCCAGATTCAAGTTGATTAGTTTCGTCAACTCCTTCAGACCAACTGGTAACCATTTTATCATCGTGGATGATAAGTTGAGATATTGTAAAGAACCCAAGTTAGAGATTTCTTCCGGTAATCCAGAAAGACTCTCATTTCCCGAAAGATCCAAGACCACAAGTGCTGGCATAAACAGAAAGAATTCACCTGAAATATTCACCAGCTTGTTTTTCTGGAGTAATAGGGTCGAAAGGTTGGGGCAGTTGAAGCTGCAAGATATCTCCACAATCTTATTACTCGCTAAGGACATCCTTCTCATAACTTCCCAATTGATGTCCTTCGGTACATGGCGTAACTGGACACCGGATTTCACACAAATTGTTTCTTTCTGTTTTCCAAAGTCAGACGATATCCAAAGAGCCATCTCACGTATCACATCATGCATTTTCACATTCGTTGAAAATTCACCATTCATCAATAAATGTGCACGAACTAACGAACCAATTATATCATGACCTTGGTTGTTAGCTACATCTACATCTCCATTTCCATCTATAAATCCTTCGCATATCCAATATTCTATCAACTCCTCCTTGTTTATTAGAAAATCTTCAGGAAACAAAGAACAGTATAACAAGCAAGATTTGGCTGTTTCATCCTTCAAACTATCATAACTAAACTTCAAAATGGAAAGAATATTTTCTTCCATGCCTGGAAAGTTGAGGCTAGACGAATTCAGCACATTAATCGCATGATGCCATTCTTGTATAGTCTCTTTACATGCCATGGCTTTGCCGATGACACTGAGAGCAAGTGGCAAGCCACAACATTTTTCAGCAACTTTTCTAGCAAGTGCGGGAATATCCTGATGGCTCTTCAACGGGATTTCTCCAACTTTCTTTTGGAACAAATTCCAAGCTTCATCTGGAGACAAACACTTAACTTCCATCGCATCATCAACCTCCATGTCTTTGCAAACTTCTTTAGAGCGTGTGGTGAGAAGTATCTTGGATCCATTTTCTCGAGTTGGAGGTGGAACTCCAATTTTGTTCAAATCTACTTTGCTCCATATATCATCCAATAACAGCACAAATTTCTTTCTGTTAAGGATATTATATATGTAAGAAGCTTTCTCCTTCTCTGTTTTTTGTTTACATTCCTTGTTAAGACCTAGTCTTACCAATATCTGCTCCTGGATGGCCTCGTTTTGCAAATCTTTAGAGACCACAACCCATATCACAATATCAAATCCACTCATCACTTCAAGGAACATATTGTTAATACGAGCCAAGAGAGTGGTTTTGCCTACTCCCCCCATACCATAAAGACCCAAAGTTGTGCGTCCATCTGTCATGAGGTGGTTCCATGCGCTTTCGACAATTGTATCCAAACCAACTGTGCTTTGCATAGGCTTCTGCTCCACCTTCGGTGCAGGTATTTTCTCTGCCACCACTTCAAAAACTCCTTTTAATAGAAGTCCTTGGACTTCGTTCAATTTCTTGGATAACTGTTTACCATAATCACAGCCTGATATGAGATTTTTGGAACAATATCCGCAGAGACACAATCTTTGGGCTTGAGCTGATCTAGCCTTAAGCAGATCATTGACTTGGGATCCAACAGTTTCTACCCTTGAAAACCATCCTTGGACTTGAGCAAGCCGTTGCAAACCTTTATCTTCCTCTAAGACAACTCTTCTTAACAGATCATCTCGTTTTGCCTCGAGTTCTTGCATAGTGTTCTCCAGAGCCTCGAGATTTCCTTCCATCATGAGAATGTAATTTTGATCACCAAATAAGCAGCCACAAGCGTGATTCAACACTTGATCGCATGATATTTGAAATGCTACACAATTTCCCATCTTGCTCAAACTTTCAGAAAGCAACCGGGCTTTACTAAGAATTCAAGAGAAGGGACTGATCGGGAAGAGAAGAAGAACACACAGAAAGTCAACTGAACTATCAGAAAAGAAAAGGTCAGACAGCAACTACATTTTAGTTTATTGAAAGTGGCAGCTTCCAGGAAAGTCAATGTTCGTTCAGATGTCACTTTGCATTATTGCCCATTAAAATGGAGAGAACGTACGTCTCTCAGTTTAAGTATTTAATTTTTTTTTTTTTTTACATATTTCTATCTAATTTTTATACATATTCTTATTTTGAATAGTTTTTAGAATATTAAATATCTATTGTATAACGTCCACTAATGTTTGGATGAAAAGGTAATATTTTTTTGCCAACATTGTTATTTACTTAATTATTCATCAAAGTTTGATGTATTCAAATTTCAATAACTAGTTGTTTAATTTTGATTGAACAAAGAAATTAACTTAAGCCATTAAAATCTATTTTAATTTATAAAAAACATACACATATTAGTCAGTAAAAATTACTCCCTCTTTTTGTATACAAATTAAAAATTCACAAAAATCTCATTTAATTTATATTTTTATATAAAAAATCATAAACTACAACTAATCAACCAATAAGAAAACATACAGTAAAATATAATAGATCAAAAAATATTAAATCTATTTAATATTTGCATAAAAAGTTGAAAACATTGTTTAATATGAAAAAAAAAAATCTTTAAAACAGCACTTAAAAATTAAAATGATACGGAAAGAGTGTGAAATATCATAAAAACTTAACAAATAAATCACTAGGCTATATTACAAGTTTACAACATACCCACCTAATGAAAAAGAAGACATATCTATAGAAAAAAAGTTTCAATCTAAAAGTTTAAATTCTTGATAATTACAATAATTTACGCAAAAACTTCTAAAAAAACTTAACGAACTAGATAATTTTTTCGCGCGATTTTATCTCATCGTATGTGACGAAATTTACCATTATATATAAGGTACTCTGTACCCTACCTATAAATGAAAATTTAAACAGTCATTTTCAAAGAAACTTGTAATAATAATTTTCATATATATGGAATTCACTCTCTATTCCTTTTTATGGACGTAAATAAATCAAAAGACCTTAATAGATATGTCACAAATAACACAAATTACTATCTAGGCTATATTACAATAGACCGAACCTAAAGAAAACAAAAAACCATATAGATTTTTTTTTCAAGCAATCCCCATTTTTAATTATTGCAAAATTACAAGAATCTACACACACACATACATACACACACAAGAAAAAAAAAATTCAAAAATAGTAAACAAAATTATAATGCCAAAGCTTTCTTTTTTTTACTGACTCTCCTTCTTCTCCAAAGCTAATTGGTCATTGTTAATCAGAACAGAATCACCACTCTCATCCTCTGATTCATTCACATTTGTCTTCCTCCGCGGTGACCTTCCCTGTTCTATACCTCCTCCTCCTCCTCCACCGGAGTTTCTCCGATCATCTTTAGAGATTAAGTCCTCAGCTTCAAGCATGTGAATGATATGACCCATTTTAGGCCTCTTTTGAGCATTAGGATCAACACATCTTAAAGCTACCAAAAGGGTACGCTTCAATGACCTTAACGACGGTTTATCCACCATCCTCGGATCCAAAACTCCTTCCGCATCTCGATTCGTCACCATTCTCTTCAACCATTCCACAAGATTCACTTCTCCCGGAGCCCGGCTATAATCCACAGGACTCCTCCCTGAAATAATCTCCATAACCAGAACACCGAAGCTATAAACATCGCTCCTCTCATTCAACATCCCGGTACTCGCATATTCAGGAGCCACATACCCAAACGTACCCATCACACGAGTAGTCACATAGCTCATCTCTGAACCCAAGAGCTTAGCTAACCCAAAGTCCGAAACTTTCGAGTTCCATTGCTTGTCAAGCAAGATATTACTCGATTTGATATCTCGATGAACAACTTTAGGCTCGAGACCTTCGTGTAAATACATTAACCCTTTAGCTGTCCCAAGAACAATGTTCATCCTAATCTCCCAAGTCAGAGGACTCTTAAATCCCAACCCACCACCGTGAATCCATTGTTCTAAATTCCCATTATCGACATACTCGTAAACTAACATCCTATGAGCTCCTTCAACGCAATAACCAAGCAATCTCACCAGGTTCTTATGTCTCACTCGACCAATAGCTTCGACTTCGACTTTAAATTCTTTCTCAGCTTGTCCCCTGTTGTTGAGCAGATTCTTTATAGCCACCATTGATTTATCCTCAAGAACACCTCTATACACAATCCCATAACCTCCTTGTCCGATCACATTCTCGTCAGCAAATCCATTAGTAGAAACCTCAAGCTCTCTCAACGTATACCAATGTCCCCAACCTAAATGAGAGACCTCAGGACCTGACGACATAAGTAAACCCTGATCACCCGACCCAGACCCAGACCCGGAACCAGTCCAACCACCTCTCTCCGGGTACGAAATCCGATGATCTTTTCCAATTTCGATGTGAATTTTGTTATCGTCTTCTCTTTGTTTAGACACAGCTTGGTTTTGGTGTGGCTCCGGTGTTGGGTCGGGTTGAATTGGAGGTCGAATCTCTTGAATCTCCTTGGAAACAACGGGAACAATCGTATGGTTAGATTTAGAAGAAGACTCAAGAGCTTTGTTCTTGTTGCTTCGTCTATAAATGAACCAGAGAGAGATGAGAACAAGTAAAAGAACGATCGCGGCTCCAACGCAAACGCCGAGAACAACCCATAAACGTAAACCAAAAATAGAAGTGTGTCTCGAGAGCTGATTGTTGACAGAGTGAGAATCCGCCATTGCAGCTCACTGACTCTTGTTCTTCTTCTTCCTCTCTCTCTGACTCTGTCTCTTTAGATTTTGCTTTTGTTCTGCTTCACATATAATAATCATCACAGGAGGTTTTTCTGAAGTAGAGACAAGAAAAGGGATGTTGAAAAGACATAATTACCCTCGAAGAGGCAAGCTGGCTTTGATGGGACTTGCACTCATATCATTATTTTAGTATATAATTACACTTTTGCCACTTTTACTGTTAAAGAGCAATTATTAAAGGAGGGTAGTATCGTTATTAAAGGTAGAAGTCAGGGGTAATGTAGTCAATTGAATCGTGTTCTGACTTCAAGTTTTTTTTTGCGCGTGGGTCTTTTGGTAGTGATTACAAATCTATCTATCAAATCAAATCGAAGAAGGAGAAGAACAGAGAAAAAGAGGTAATGAGTAAAATCTAGGAGCTTTTGCTTTATCTTCGGATCTAAGATCAGGAATTTGATTAGGGTTTTAACCCAATTTCGATAATTGTCTTCTTCGCTGGATTGATTTTGGTTCTGGATTTGTTTATCGTGTGTAGTTGAATCAAATATGGCTGGGAGAGCTCCGATCCCTGCTCGCAACTCTGCCCTTATCGCAATGATCGCCGATGAGGTAATATCGTTACCAAAAAACTCATCTTTTCCATATGTTGATGTAGGATTTGAGGTTCCATTAGTTTGATTCTTTAGATAAGGTTGATTTTTCATTTGCATCTTCTGTGTTGAGTTTTGAATCTCTGAGATGTGATCTGAACTAAATCAATGTGTTGTGTGTGTGTATATAGATTTGTTCATCCGTAAATTGCTTGACTTTTTGGATTTGTTTGTAAAATTTGTAATCTTTCTGGTAGTGAATTCATGCCCTAGAATAGCTTTTTCGTAGTTCTGTGCATCTCTTGGTTTTGGATCAGACCAATTCTGCAGATCATCTGATCTGCTGTCACTGAATTTTGATTCCATTTGATGCACGAATCAGGAAACTAAGGAGTAGAAATCTTGTTTAAATTCTTCCTAGAAACTTTATTATCATTGAAGAATAGGGGATTGAGGTTTTTTGTGTTAGTCTCAATTGTTCTGGCTTAAGATTTGGATTTACTCAGTTGTATTCTACCAGAAAATTATGTCTAGTCTCTTATTATAGACTTAACTTGCAAGTTCTTCCTTGTACAACGACTTGTTACTGGCGACACTTTTTTTGTCAATTGGTGTTAGCATTTTTTGGAACTATCCGTTGGTATAACCCTTTCGCAATCTCCAGTTTCTCTTACTTGACTTAAATTTTGTGTACAGGACACTGTAGTTGGATTTTTGATGGCTGGAGTTGGTAATGTTGACATAAGGAGGAAGACAAATTACCTCATTGTGGATTCAAGTATGTTTTTCTTACTCATTATGATCTTTAGGAAAGATTATATTTTCAATCATGTATCAAGTTATGTCACTTATCTCAAGGTGGTATCCGTTTGACAAAATCAAGTTAGTTGAAGTTTTCCATCAAATGAATTTCATGTGGTCTTGTTAGGAGATAACTTTCCTAACTTCTATTTCTGTAGAATTGTGTAAAATTACAGGCTACTCTTCTAAATCAATTGATTTTTCCTTTCTTTCAATTTTTTTTTTTTTTTGTCTTTTAGAGACAACTGTGAGACAAATTGAGGATGCTTTCAAGGAATTCTCAGCGAGGGATGATATCGCTATCATTCTTTTAAGCCAATATGTAAGTGGTTTCTTCCAAGTCTAGTATACTTGTACTTGTCACTCATCTTAACTGCTGTGTATGTGCTGTGTTATTTAAGTCTTTATCAAAGAGGTCATGATTTCTACTCCTCCACTTTATTGAGCCCCTTATGTTTACTGCCATTAATGACTATCTTCCGTTTAGTCATGGATCAAGGTCGCCATTATGTAGGGTAGTTTTGCTATCATTTTCCCAGCAATTAGTATATTAATGGATCCATATGTGTGAGAAACATAAGGTGAAGCCACTTTGCATCAGTCCTTTGAGACATATCATTCATGAGCTTGAATTAGCATGAGTCTATTTCTATGTGCTCTATACTACTTTAAAGTCTGTTTTTTTCTACAGTGCCAAAAACTTAATGAGAAAATTTAATACTTGTAGATTGCCAATATGATCCGGTTCTTGGTGGATAGCTACAACAAGCCAGTTCCTGCAATCTTGGAGATCCCTTCCAAGGACCATCCCTATGATCCTGCTCATGATTCAGTTCTCTCCCGTGTCAAGTACCTCTTCTCTGCTGAATCTGTGTCACAGCGTTAATCATATGCATTCTGCAAGCTCACTGAGCCTATATCATTTGTTTGTTTTTGATATTCTTGTATTTCTCCTTCGGAACCCGAAAAATCTACAATAATGTATAACTCTTGATTTTTATTTGGAGATGGGTGTTATATTATTAAGAAGCAATGGTAGCTTCATCTGCTTCTTTGCATTAAAATAAGAAGAATCATTGTGTATTCAAGAGACAAGAGCAGACTTTAAAGATTTGGTGAAGACTTCTAGCTCCTCAAGTCCTTGCTCAGGTGATTCAGACTCGCCCAAGATCTTAACCATTGCGCTACCAACAATGACTCCATCTGCTCCCCATTCAGCTACCTGTAATGTGAAATAAACCAAGTCCGGTTAACAAATTCAATTTCCAAGATATTGCTAACCCAGTGTATGCAGCCCAACCTGTTTCACATGCTCAGGTTTTGATATGCCAAATCCAACGGCCACTGGCTTGCTTGTTGCCTCTTTGATTTGTTGTAAAAGAGATTGAACTTTTTCGTTAACAGACTCTCTTGTACCAGTAACCCCTACTGAACTTACCTGAAAAGAGCTCGATAACAACATTCACGCATTAAGAACATTAAATTTACACGCAACATTTACTGATCTAAAGAATCATGGAACTGTGATTCTTACGAGATAAATGAATCCTTCAGATGCTTCAACAATGGCGTTCATTCGTTCTTTGGGGGTTGTGGGTGTTGTGAGCAGTACCTTGATGACAACATAGTAAAAATGGTAAAGGAAAGAAAACAGTTTGCTATTAAAGATGCTATGATTTGATTTTACTGACAGGTAGAGGAAAACATCATACGAGTTCAATCTGATGCTTCCGAGCTTCGTTCCGCAGAGCCTCAGTTTCCTCGAGTGGAACATCAGGAACAAGTAGGCCTATAAAGAGACCCCATGTTATGTAATAAACTGTTAATGTAGAGAAGACAGGAACGAAGAATAAATGGAAGCAAATGACGTCAAAACATGAGCATTTTCTTTTACTTGGGAGAAAACTTAAAAATGTTAATGTACCATGGACTCCAGCATTCTTAATAATAGTCATATAGTTCTCGATTCCTCGCCTCAGGATCGGATTGTAATACGTAAACAATGCAATTGGACAAGATAACTGAGGAATAACCTGAAGAAGTTTGGGATAAAAAGAGGCCCTTTTTTAAGTAAACTAAAACCAAGATGATCAAATACACTATGTACTCAACATTGAGAGTTGTAATTTCATCATCAATAAGCCATATTAAAAGCTAAGAGAGGTAAGTAAACAAAACAACACACACCTCTTTAAGCATAGTGATAATGGAGTTAAAGTTGGTTCCTTTAAGTAACGAACGTCTCGCAGCAGCCTGAAACAATAAAAAGAGAAGCTTTAAGGTTTAGAAGAAGATGACTGAAATGTGCGGCTTTTGAGGATCGAACCTGGATTGCTGGACCATCAGCTAATGGATCAGAGTATGGAACACCGAGTTCGATTATGTCGGAACCACACGAATCAAGCACTTTAAGAGCTTTTGCTGTAGTAGAAAGATCAGGATCACCAGCTGTGATATATGGAATCAGAGCCACCTATAAAATTGTTTCCAACAACAATCAAGAACAAATCGAAAACCCCAGATCAGAATTTGTAGAACGAATCAGAACAAAAGAGTTGGGGGAAATAAAAATTGAAACTTTGGAAATTTGAAGAGATGTTGTTGCTTACTTTGCCTTGTGATTTTAACTTAGCGAAAGTTTCTGATAGACCAACCGTGGCGGGAGGATTCTTGAGAAGATCCTCCATTTCAAGCTTTCAAAGATGATAATGAGTGTAGTAGCTTTGGTTTGGAGCCGAGAAGAGAGAGTGGCTTTGACTCTCGTGCAAAAGTAAATCTTAATTTGGAGCCGGTTTAATCATCCAAACCGAACTAAAATAAACCGATCTGAAAATCAAACCGAAGGAATATAGATCCCGTTTAACACATCATTCTGATTGCATACAAATCCAAAGTCTTCAAATTAAATATACTTCCCAACACTGTTAAGAAAAAAACTCCAACTGAATAACATTTGGTTTTCCATTGGTTTCATATTTTATAACCCAAAACCAAAATAATTGAACCAAAAGTTAACCGAAAATCTAGAATGAGCATCACACTAACTACAATGTTGTTCCAAATAATACAACACATACAAAACAGATTCAATTCCCAATTCTAATCCAAAGATGGTAACTTTGTAACAAAACAAAAAATCAAGTCACTATGGCTTTTATGTATAACAACAAAACCGGACCTTGAAGCTAAATCTGATGATGATCTTCTAAATGGAAAAGATAATATCTTTGCTCAGTTGTTATGATCAGGTGTAATCTCATTGTTTGTGTCCCCTGCGTTGTTTCTTGTTAACCTGCCGAGCTGAATTCCTGCAAAACCTGCACCAGGACCAGCAGCAGGAACAGAACCAGAACCAGAATCAGGACCAGGACCAGCCTGAGAGCTTCCTTCGTTTCCGTTACTAGCTGCAGCTTTAAGGTCTCTCTTTTGCTTCACTTTCTGTGCCCAACCAACAAGACCAACCTGCACATTCTCCTCGAATATAGCTTTCTTGAAGCTACTTCCCATCTGTTTTAACATAATAAGAGGGTCAACTTTTCAAAAATTCAAAAAAACTGAGCAAAATATTCTGAAGCTCTTTTAGTAGAAATTAGCTTCTTACCTGTGAGACAATCGCGTAAAGAGGCAGTGTACTGTAACTGCAAAGCACTTGAATGAAGACCCTAAAGAGAAGAAGAAAGATATCGGTATACGACTAGATATATTCATTGAAACAATATGAGAAAGAAAAATTTGCATATTTTCGCTTACCCGATAACCAATCTTGGAACAATGTATCTCACCTGTCCCATAATGCACGAGTCGAATCCATATGTAACCTAAACTATAACTCATCAGCCTTAACCATTTTAAATGAATCCATATCAAATTTGTTTTTTTTTCTTAAAGAACCAGACTTACCCAAATCCAAAAGAAAAACGCAATCTCAAAAGCATTCTGGAAGAGGATAAAATGGATCAAGTAGAGAACAATTTGAGGTTTGCTGAACCAGAAATGCTCATCTGAGGGTTTCACCACTAAGTCTCCTTCAATGGCTACATGTTTCTCTGCAACTTCATGTGCTAACTGTGCAATCACATGCTCCAACTTTGTTCCCACAGCAAGAAGCAGCTTCAAATTTTCAAAATAAAAGGAACAAAATTAAGTTTAATTGAAAGAAGATTTTAGCACATCCCAAGGAAATAAAATGACGACAAAAACAAATGACTCACAGCAAAGGGAATAAATGCTATCCAGAAATATGTGTGCCATCCTGCAAGATAAAGATTTGTAGCTTCGATATAAAAGGACTCCAATTTATATTTGGAAAAACGTAACAAAATTTTCTTTTCAAAGATATAAGAAAATGGTTTAAGTTCTGTGAAGCATACCGTTAACATTTAGCAGCAAGAAGATGACGACAAAGATCCAAAGATACCAACTAATACCAACAACTTGTTTGAAATCATCCTCTAGAGCGCGCATCATATACTTGTGGAAATTGAGCTTGGGGTTTCCCTTACAATGTGTCTGTAAAAAAACCATGTAGATGTTAGTCTAAAAGATCAAAGCAAATGTTCTTGAATACAAATTTTCAACTTTCGTAAATGATCAAGATTTTTACCATAATGAAACCAAGACGTAAAGTCACGTAATCTGATTTCGTCACTGATCCATAGAATTGCTTGAAAAAGGATTGCTGTCATATAAACAACATATTCTCAACATTGGGTAGTTCCAAAGGACAAAAAACCAATATAAAACTAGCAATGTAATTTAAAAATACCATACCGTCCATCCGAGGATGACTGAATCTTTGCCAATACCAAGAAAGTGTTCTTTAATAAAAGCATGGTTGTGTACATGAGTGACCCTTCTTTTCCTGAGAGCTGCAACAAGGAACAGTAAATAATCAAACAATACGTACAATATTCCGCTAGCATATAATTATTCATGAATCTTGCAATTTAGTACCTGTTTCGGGGTCAAACTTCTCATCCGCGATCGAATCCTCCCATTTCTTCCATTGGTGAATCTGCATTAACATAGATAAACCAGAGTTTTCACACCTGAGAACTTAATTTAAATATATACATTGAATGTAGAAAATTGCTATATGGTTTGCGCTCACCCTTGTGCTTCCAAAAACCACGGTAAGGACACAGAATGTCACATGGGATATAGCGAGAACGAAGATGAAGATATGTAGATGATGCAATGCCTCAACCGAAAGCAATGGTACTTTATGCTGAAAACAAGAGGGCGAGAACTAAGTACAGATTCAATCAAGTAATATCAAGAGAAAGACCTAACAAGACTATAAGGAGGCTCTAAAGGTATGATAATTTACCTTTTGGCTACAATAACCAGCTTCAGCAGCAGCATGTTCAGCAAGTAGACGCCTAGTGGTTCCAACAATAGGGAGAAAAGTCTGAAAATGTTCTTTTGCTGTAACGTTTTTATGTTCACTTGCCTCAGCTTCTCGTCTTGAATCAAGTGAACATGGAAGCATATGCAGAAGCACATCTTCTTTCACACAGAATTTGGAAATAAGTCCTTGGAATACCGTCAGTAACAAGGATATGAACCCTAACAACATCAGCTCTGCAGTTCCCAAAATGATTTATCAAAGATCCACAAATTTGCACCAAAGCAACAAAATAAAAGTAGTAAAGTTTTTAACTTTTAATACTCAAAGCTGCTTATAATTTGATGCAACATCTCACTTAAGATTTTATGAAACAATTGGTCCACAATTTACCCTAACAACATCAACTCTGCAATTAAAAATAATGGTCCAATATTAACTCTAGCAACACATCAACACTGCAATCCAAAGAAAATTAATGTGCAACACATCAAGTAGTAAAGAGTTTAACTTTAAAGACTTAAGCTGCTTCAAAATCTGACATAGCTACATTTGACTTAAAGATCTATTGAACAATTAGGTCCAAAATTTGAAAGAGAAGAATCAATTTGCAGATTTTGTAAACTAAGAACCTTAACAAAAAAGAGGCTAAAACACTGTGTCATAACACAGAAAAACAAAAACTGAAGAACAATTTGGGTGGAAACTAAACAGTCACAAAAGATCCGTGGAACCCACTCACAAAACAAAAAAAAAAAGGTTTAGATTTTGTTTTTGGTGTGTGGGTACCTTCTTTAACCTTTTGAAGGGCTTCGTAAAGAGGTTTTTGCTTCTTCTTCTTAAGAACAGTACCGAAATGGTGAAGCAAACGCTCCACCGCCAGTGAAATCGCGACGATGACCGTACAAACTCCGGCGACGACCCACGTCGGAGTGAATTCAAGCGACATCCCTTCTCCTCCATGACCCATTTTTACTTCTGTCAGAAGAAAAAAGAGAGAATTTAGAGATATAAAAGTTGAATCTGGGAACACAAAATCGGACAAAGGAAGAGTCTTTATTATATGTACCACACTGGAATGTCGGGTCGAGGAAGAGAAATCAGAAATGAGTGAGAGACAGATTTTTCTGAGTTTTTTTTATTATTGTCCCTCTGTGTTGATTTGTCAACAATACTAATAGCTTGATTAGTTATTAATTATGGTAAATAATCTCTATGTAATTGATAACGACCTTAATATAGAAAGAAATTAGAACTCTTTCCACACTTTAGTAGTATTAATAAAAAATCTGTGCGGCAAATTTGGAAACGCGTTTTCCACTTTCCAGTTTCCATATTATTCGTTCGTTTCGTTTCTATTCTTAATTTGTGACAGTTGTATATAATTATGATTTATGAGGAGGTCTAAACTCTAAAGTTATAATAACTGATATGTGATTTTAGACCTTTAGATTCCCAACTCATTTGAGCGGTTGTTGTCAATTAATTGCATGTGGTCAACTGTCGACTCATCCAATTGTCGGAGAATCATACCGTTGTCCGAAACAGTAATGCTAATTTATCTATTTTATTATAGTACTGGATTAGATTGGATTGGATTAACGTGATTATAGCACGAAGTTGTTAAAAAAGTGTCAAAGAACAATGTGAACTCTGGTTTCTTCAGATCAAGCATTCATGTCTACCTGATAATGCTCGAAAAATATATAAGATATATAAGATTGATTCGGTTCGACCGATCTTATATTAAATTTGATTTTTATTCCCACTACATAAATTTTTACAAGCATTTAGAGGAGTGATGATTTTATTACAATTATATATTTTTTTTCTAAGTTGGACTTCTAAACTAGAAATTTATTTTAATTTAAAAGTATGGTTTTGACAAGAAAAAAAATTCTATATAATTTTAAAATTTTAAACTTGTAAAATAGAATATAAAAATTCTAATAAAATTCTTATGATCTTATAAATTACATTATATACTTTTTTTGTGCACCAAATTACTATCTATATAGTAAAGAAAGTCATTTATGCTTATGTGTCACATTTACAATTATTTTCAGCCTTTTCATTTTTCATTTATTTAATTTTACAGTCTTTCTTTCTAAATATTTTGATTCTACTATATGTCTATCCATCTTAATAAATTTGTGCTATTTTTAGAACTTTGAAGATTGTGTGCTAGTTTTAGTAAAAATCTTATTTTTGTGCTATTTATGAGAATTGTCCAATATTTTACTATCTTAATAAATTAAAAATTATATTTTACTAGTAACTTAAAAGTCAAAATGTAAGATTGTTTTTGAAAATAAAAAATAAACAAAAAATGATTCGACGAAAAACAAAGGAAAACTAACAAAGAAAAAAAAAACCTACGAAGACTTGAGCCCGAAAAGAAAAGAACAAATACTGAATAAAAAGGCCCATATTTAGAAGAAATAGTTAAGAAGGCCCAATTATGATAGAATCCAGCCCATTTATATTATCTGGAAGGCAAATAAGAAAATGGCAAAAACGAAATAATCTGAAAAAGTAAGGTCCTTTACCAAAAAAGATAATTTTTATAAACAGAGCATAAAGTTTTCACTTTTCTTCTGCTCCTTTCTCGTCTCTGTCTTCTTCGTCCTCATTCGTTTTAAAGCATCAAAAAAAATCATCAAATAAAAAAGTCTGTAGCTTTCGCATGTAAATCCCTCCTTGAAGGTTTCTAACTCGTTAATCGTAACTCACAGTGACTCGTTCGAGTCAAAGTCTCTGTTTTTAACTCAAAACCATGGCTAGTAACAACCCTCACGACAACCTTTCTGACCAAACTCCTTCTGATGATTTCTTCGAGCAAATCCTCGGTCTTCCTAACTTCTCAGCCTCTTCCGCCGCCGGTTTATCTGGAGTTGACGGGGGATTAGGTGGCGGAGCACCGCCGATGATGCTGCAGTTGGGTTCCGGAGACGAAGGAAGTCATATGGGTGGCTTAGGAGGAAGTGGACCAACTGGGTTTCACAATCAGATGTTTCCTTTAGGGTTAAGTCTTGATCAAGGGAAAGGACCTGGCTTTCTTAGACCTGAAGGAGGACATGGAAGTGGGAAAAGATTCTCAGATGATGTTGTTGATAATCGATGTTCTTCTATGAAACCTGTAAGTTCAGTTCTCGGTTTCTTATATTGTTTTTTTTACCTTTTGTTTGGTGTTTGTTACTTTGTTTATTAGAAATGCAACTTTTTTGATAACTTTTGTTTTTGATTTGTGGTAAGTAGTTGAAAAAGTCAGTCTTGGGATTTACTTATGGATTTTGAGATTTTTAGCAATGTTGATGATTTGCTTTATGTGTTTTTTTTTTTGGCTCAGACTTGTTGAATCTAATTGATTTTGGTTTGTTTAGT
This sequence comes from Arabidopsis arenosa, assembly GCA_905216605.1. NCBI lineage: Eukaryota > Viridiplantae > Streptophyta > Magnoliopsida > Brassicales > Brassicaceae > Arabidopsis > Arabidopsis arenosa. The sequence continues at coordinate 18,114,819 of LR999456.1, forward strand.
AGAACTATTAGTTTGAAATTTTTATGCTACATAGCTCTTGTTGCTCTATGACTATGAGCAACTTCTCACTAGTTCATGTAGCTGTGTGGCTGCTCTTGTCTTCTAAGTTGGTCAAATGAGTAATCTTAAGGCTCTTACTTAAATCATTTTCTTCATATGATCATTAATTAGCCTTGCAACTTTATTCAGATTTAAGTGTTTTCTCTTACAACTAATGGAGTCAATTCTTGTGCAAATAGTTTAATTTCGTCTGTTCTTACTTCTTTTGTGTGTTATCTGGAAGGTTTTCCACGGGCAGCCTATGCAACAGCCAGCACCATCGGCACCACATCAGCCTACATCAATCCGCCCTAGGGTTCGAGCTAGGCGTGGTCAGGCTACTGATCCACACAGCATCGCTGAGCGGGTAAAGTTTGATACACTTTCCTTCAGATTCTCCTTTACATTTCTTTATGATATACAGGTTGTTGATAGTCGAAAGATGTAGACTTTATTTGTTATCATCTTGTAGTGATATCTTGGTTTTTTGGAGGGATAAGCTGATAGTTTGTTTTACTTTGCCACAGCTACGTAGGGAAAGAATAGCAGAACGGATCAGGGCGCTGCAAGAACTCGTACCTACTGTGAACAAGGTCGGTATCTTTCTCCTGGAGCCTTACCTGTAGATAATCTAAGGCATGGGAACATTTCATATTTCTGTTATTTGAAGTTCTAGAAGGCTTAACACTTTCTGTTTCTCCCGTCTTTGTTTGCAGACCGATAGAGCTGCTATGATCGATGAGATTGTCGATTATGTAAAGTTTCTCAGGCTCCAAGTTAAGGTATATTCTCTCTTCTACAATTTTAAACTAGAACTTTTCTTTCCTGTGAATTGTCTTATTACTCCCTATGCAATATGTTTAATCTGTTTGTTCATAAGATTAGAGATCTAAAAATCATGTCTTTCAAATTCTCTGGATGGATTTCTGGTCTTAATTCTGGTCCCACCATTACCTACCCTTCAACCAAATTTCAATCTGATTAGATCAGTTTTTTAATGTATGAAAGAATAAACAAGTCCAAAATGCTTTTGTTTTCTTTGGCATTTAGTCTCTTTTCACTTTTTGTTTTGTCATAGGGAGCCTAATCACAGTTTAGGATTATAATACCATATTCAACAATAATTACAATCATCATGTTCACATTATTAATATAATCTGGTAGATCAAATGCTTCTTATTGTATATCAAAATGCAGTCGGTTACTTAAAGCTCTCGCAAGCGAAAAAAGGAACTCTCTTTACTTTAAAAGATAATGGAGACACTAAAGAAACAGAATGCAATGATGGATTTCTGATAAGATAATACATCTTTTGTTTAAAAATATAAAATGTGTTTCTTGTGAAATCTTCCATGCTCATCTAAAAGTAAAGCTTTTTTAATATAATTTTCGTGGGCTAAAGCTTATCCCTTTCAATGATATCTATCTCTCTTTGTCAACTTTGGTAGGTTTTGAGCATGAGCCGACTTGGTGGAGCCGGTGCGGTTGCTCCACTTGTTACTGATATGCCTCTTTCATCATCAGTTGAGGTAAAAACTTTTTAAGAGAAAAAGAAGAAAAGGTAAAAACTTTAGTAATGGGGTTTTGATTCAAATTTTACTTAAAATCTCAATAGGATGAAACGGGTGATGGTGGAAGGACTCCGCAACCCGCATGGGAGAAATGGTCTAACGATGGGACTGAACGTCAAGTGGCTAAACTGATGGAAGAAAATGTTGGAGCCGCGATGCAGCTTCTTCAATCAAAGGCTCTTTGTATGATGCCAATCTCATTGGCAATGGCAATTTACCATTCTCAGCCTCCGGATACATCTTCAGTGGTCAAGCCAGAGACGAATCCTCCACAGTAGGATTTGTGCAATAAAAGAGTTTGTACAGCAATCCAACGGTCCAACATGGGTTTTGCTTCTGCTCTAATGACTTCTCTACTCTCACACCCACTTGAAAGGTAAAAAAGGTGAAAAAGGCTTTGTAGATGGAATCAATGTAGGATTTGCAGTAGAGGGAAGAAATTGTCAAAAAGCTCACTTGATTAAGTATTATTGTTATTATTTTACCTTTATTTTAGGTGGACTTTGATGAAAGCAACTTTTTGTTTTCAAGACTTTAGTGGGAGGTTGAGGAAGGAGCTTGCAGGGGTATTATTATTAGTAGTAGTAGTGGGAAGGTGTGGGACCTTGTTGAGTTATGTTCAAATTGAAGAAAAATAAGTATTTGTAATTTGTCACCCCTTGTATTATTATTTATTTTGTATGACTTTGGAGTAATATAATAATCAAATAATAATTGTTAGTTTGTACTAGTAACCTTCTTTTGTTAACATTGGAAACATAAGGCAAAGATTTTAGGAGAAAAAGACCATGAATTGTGCTTCTTTTTTGAGTTTTTAAGTGTTTAATTTCAACTTCCAAATCTCAAATGCTAAAATATATACATTTTGGACAGAGCATGTAGCAATTTAAACGTTTACATTTGTATATAGTGAAGACAAAATACAATTTTTTTATTATCTTGTTAGTTTTTGGACAAAAAAAAACCAAAAAAAAAAAAAAACTCATCGAAGCTTTAAAGTTATTGATCTGATTATGTGATTCATTAAATAAATCATTCTGCCAAATATTCTTTTTAGACAAAAGTTTGGAAAATCTTGGTCTTTTAAAGTAACACATACAAGTTTTTCTTATTACAATTTCACATAAATCTTGGAAGTGAGATAGTAATAAACGAGGATGATTTTGGCAATTTGTTTAAAATGGGTCTAAATTCCAAACCAAGAAGACTACAAAGAGTATGCAAACTCAATTTGATGCTACAGCGTCAAACATCGCTATAGCCTTTGCGTTATTGAACCACATAAAACTGCGGCGAACAGAACTTAGCTTAGCATGCATCAAGATCACGGAATTGCGGTGGCTTAGGCTCACCAAGGAGTGTCGTATTTCCTCCTTCTGGTCCACACTTGATCCTCTTCGGGTTCTGAGTTCCATGCTGAGAAACAAAGATTAACATCATGAGAAGTTGGATTTGGGGTTTGACTTAAAGGGTGTGTTCAATCTAGGTTATACTGAACCAACCCAAAAATGCATTAAAAAATTAATCTGAAAACCAAACCAACAGGAAATAAAACACGTTGTTTTCATTTTTGCTATACACAAAACAAACAGTAACCAAAAATAAAATAAATTGTTTCAAACCTCAATCATTTTCCAAATTGTCTCCTAAACAAAACTCAATCGAAATCGGAAACTCCAAAATCAAACAAAGTGAACCGAAACCTGATTGGGCACCTCTTTAGACCGTTAGGCAACCAGATTGTTTTACCCAACCGTTTCAATGTGATAGTATGAGAAAAACATCAGGCAAGTATACAAATGCAATGGGTTAGTTTAATGTCTTACCGGTGGCTTTTCTCCTTTTCTCAGCTTTTCAACAATTTCTACGACTTTCTCAGGTGTGACATCTTCCTGTGTATTGTAGCATAAGATAGTGTTAATACGAATTTACTCTTTGTCGATGTAATCGAATAAACAAACAATAATGCGGGAGAAAGAAAAGTTATTGGATGAGGTTTGACATACGAAATAGTTATATGTATATCCTTCTGATCCATTCGAATAGTCTGCCACAGTGATCATGGGTGCATTAACACAACAACCCTGTAACAAAACCAAATACATGAGATGAGATTTCATGTGAAAGTATTAATATCGGCAGATGGTTCTGCATGAATTTACAATTTACAGAAAGTAAAGAGATGATGCAAAATCCATACCATGCATTCCATCTCTCCAACAGAGAACAAACCATCCTTGGTGACTTCTGCAAAAACACAATACCAAATATTGTTATGACTGAACATCAACATATGATTTTGTTAATGAAAGGAAGCTCATAGAGCTTTACCACCGCGTTTCACTCCCAAATGGTCTAGCAAAGCTGATTCGATGTCTCGTGAACCACGGATCATGCATGGTGTTGTGCCACAAACTAGAAGGTGGTACTTTCCAACCTGTAAGAGAAAATGAAGGATGAGTTTGTGATGCGTGTTTTGACGAGCACAATAGAGACTTGAGTTTATGGGTAGTAGGTACTTCTTACCTTTGCCCGGTTGAACATTGAGTAAAATGTTGCAACCTCATAAACACGGATAGGAGCAACTTCTATAACTTTAGCAACCTGAAACATTTGTTGTATCGTTATGCTGGTAAAATCACATCAACGGGTGTTGTGTTCCAAAAAATGAGGTGCAAAAAATCAAGTCTAACGGCAACAATCAAACAAAAGTGGAAATGTCAAAAGAAAGATATTTATAAACACCCACTTCAGAATCTTCAATCAGTAAGAGAAAAGCTGAATAATACTTAACAAAGACATACCGCATTCATAGCTGAAACAGGGAGCCAGCCTCCATGCTGCTGTTGTGCAAGATCTAGAAGAGGAATAACTGCGGACTGCTTGTAATTGGATGGATAGTAAGAGAGTATCTCCTTAACCTACACAAGTTGGACAAAATGTTAGAATGTCCAAAAATCTGGATGCATGGGAAAATCGAATTCACTGTATACGTAAGATTACTGCAGCTAAACATGAAAGATGCAGTAAACTGGAACCAAATGCACAAGAATGTATTAGTACTTTTAATTCCATAAAACCGGTATTAGTAATTCCTGGATAATCTTTCTCCCACACAACACAAGAAAATCCGTGTTAGCCATTTGGGTCCTTTACTCTAAGTCTCCCCTAAATCAGTTCCAGAGTAGCCAATTCTAAGTATGCATGTACAAATAGGCAATCCAAAATATCAAATAACCCAGTCCTTGCTGTTTAATATTCTTTCGAAGAATGCTAACTCAGAGGACCATAAATAATGCCTAATCAGGGGGCAGGGACTATGTTAACTAGGGTGGTCGAATAAAGCCATTTCCTTTTAATCAAAATGGGGAACGAGGGCTAAAGATTCCAACATTTTCCCGTAAAGAGTATAAATTATTTCCACCATTACTAACATTTCACCCGAAAATTCTGTAACTAAGGTGACAATCTACATCACCAAATTAGTTCATGTCTGTATTGACCTCTACTGAATAAAATCCCCAATTCGTTCAACACAACTGTAAATTTTTCATCATTATCACAGAAAGAAGCGATTTTATTGACTGACCTTAGATTGGTTTGCCTCAGAAAACTCCCATGGAAGATCGGGTTTGTTATCAGGAGAATCCAGATGCTATAAGTAATCAAAACAACAACAAAATCAAATGCCAATTAATTTCAACTAAAAAAATTAACCAAAATTGAAGCATAGATCAGAGAGAATATCCAACACTCACGTAATTTAAGGCCGTCGATAAGCTACGAGATACCTGCAAGATAGAGAATGACCAAAACGGAGAATGAGATCGGGAAAAGCCCGGAGAAAAACTGAGAGGAAGCAAGTTATACCTGAGAGGTTGGTTGACGGAAAACTTGACGGATCTCGAGAAGACGCTTAGCGGCGAGCCGAGCCAGCATTTTCGACAACTTAAGAGAACGAGAGACGCACACGAAGCTTTTTTGATCTGAGCAAGGAGAAGCAGAGAAACCAAGGAGCTAGACTCGGTATCTCTCACTAATCAATCACCTGGCGCAGGATTGACTAAAGCCTCTCTGGGCCTACTAAAATAAGCCTGAGTCCAATTCATTATAAGCCTATTACTATTGGGTTACGATTTAGGCCTTTTAAAAAAAAGGACTGATACATACGAGCAGGTTTCATTTTATTAATTATAAATAAGCCCAGACATGTATACATAAACCTTGCTGGTTGATGAAAAACAAAAAAAACAAAAAACCTTGCTGGTTGATAATTTGCATCCTCCTTCGTCATATATGGCAATGGCATGATTCTTTGTTTGTTTAACATAATCATCACAAAACATCTGGCTCAATGGAGTAAATGACTCAAAATATATATTGTAGTAGGATATGACCCGCGGTACACCGCGGGTTAATTATTTGATTTTTTTTTTTATTTTTTTATAAACTGATGAATTTGTTGTGTATGATATTTTTTGTTGTACATCGCGGGTTACATGCGTTGTATATAAAAAATAAAAATTTTAAGTTGTATTTGTTTTGTTTACTGTTTAAGATTGTATAATTAAATTTTGATTTGTTAATTCTAGGATTTCACCCGTGGTATATTGTCCCGTATTAATATCGACCCAAACCCGTCCCACCATATACTCCTGTCCTGTGGAATTAAACATCATTTTGTTATTTTTTTAATAACACTTTTATTTAAAAGATATATAATTCGAGTCAATTTAAAAGTTTACTTTCAAATAGTTTCCATAATATATATTTTTTAAAATTAGTATGTGTTTTTGGACCAACCCGTAAAAACAATTTATAATTGTATCTTAAAATACTAAATAATTGTATTTTGATTTGTTAATTTTAGGATCTCACCCGTGGGCTTACAAAAAAACAAAAGGATCTCACCCGTGGTATACTGTCCCGTTTTAGATAATTGTAGAAATTAAGAAAAGATCTGAATGACTCAATTTCGGGTCAGAATAAAAAAAACGACCCGATTAAATGTGCAATTTGTTCTTAAAAAATGTTAATATAGATTACACACATACTTTTTTTCTTTATCGATTGAGTAATATATGTCTGTTTTAAAAAATTTGAATCATAACATATGCAGAAAAAAAAAAAACTAAAATTTATTAACTATATATATTTTATAATAATTCAAAATAATATAAAAATAAGATCAAATAAAAGTGAAATGAGAATCATATATTTATGTTTAAATTAAGTAGAGAGATTTTAGGAAATTAGCTCAAATTTGTTATATTATCATTAAATTATCATATTTGATTTCCTACTTTATAAAAATTGTAAAAAATATACCATAAATAAATAGTTTAGATATAGTAATTAGTTGAGAAAATATATATAATTTAGATTTTATTAGGTATTTTCGTTTTTAAATTTTGCCATAATTTAAGGAAAGATCCGATTGAAGATTTCCGGGTCAAAATCAGAAAAAAAAACCCGACCCGATTAGAGGAGCAAATTTGTACTTCAAAAATGTTAAGTAGATGAACAGAATATCTCCATGTCGTATATATCCCTGTCTAGGCTCCAAATATCCTCTTGATGATCCGTTCATAATTCATATTAACCCAACCAACAAAAAAGAAAAAACACACATCTCCATCATCCACCTATTTTAAATTGTCATTAACCTTTACCCTATCCGTCTTTATAGCTTAGGAAAATGGTTTAAATATAAAACATTCGTCCTAAGCACAATCGCACGATTCTGGTTGACCCAATGACCTAGGTTATTCTGATGATTTTTAATTTCGCCGTTTGATTCCTTCTGTTCATCTTTGTCTCATTAGCGTTCGATTGTAAGAAATCTCTTAAGAATTGTTACCAATCTCCCATCCGTCAATATAACAAACAAAGATACATAAAACTTAAATAATATGATCAACGATGAATATATTTGAAAGCAGAGATTCAATCATTAAGGCCATTTCTCCATCTCCATTAAATATCCAAGAAACAAAACCCCACAAGGTAAATTTGCATCCCAAAAAAAAAAACACGACCGAAATTTTTAAAAGAGGAAAAAATAGCGAAAATGAAGCGATAATTTTTTTAGGATAGTATCCATATGGACTTCTAATATACAAAGCAGATCCTCCGATGCATTACCTTTCATGAGCCAACCACTTCCATAGTTGTTTTGCCCTAAGCCAAGTACCTAAACATGTTAGGATTCTCCTTGTCCCTCTCCAAATAATCTCTGGTTATTAAATCCTCCATACGTTTCTTGATCGCTTTGATATCAGGCTGCCACAAAGTCACAAATCCAATGAGTTTCATAAACTCATCACTACCTGCATTTTCAAATGTCTCTGTATATCTGTCTAATTACCTTGAACATTCGGCTAAGTTGCTCAACACACTCAGAAACAAGCTGTTGATGTCCCAATACTTTCCTGCTCTTCATGATCCTGACAATGGCAGCATCAATTGCATAGCGTCTGTCTTTATCGACATCTTCAACGACTTTCTTCCTTTCATCAACTGGGGGAAGAGGGATCTGTGATGCAAATCACCGAACGAAGTTGATGTTAGTGATGAACAAATATGTAAAACATGACAGAAACTTGCAGAATTTTGAGTAATTATATTAACGTCACAAACCTTGATTCTGCGCATCCTATCGGTGAATTTTGAGTTGAACTCAAAGACATCAGTCTGAGAGACAGTCTTGGTGCTTGGTTCCTTAAGGAGAATCTTGTACTTAGCACATGACAAGGAATGAAGTAACCTAACTAGATCTTCATGGCTT